>OZ010586.1:32257639-32355139 GCA_963932145.1 Acanthosepion lycidas
TAATTTGGACAAAAAAAGTCCCTAAAACGATGTCAAAATCTGCGAAAACTTTCATCTTTTAATCGTCAGATGTGCTTATTTAATCTTGTCATGCATATGAATGTAGTGACTAAAACGCAAATACTAATAAGATAGCGAGTAACGCAAATACTAATAAGATAGCGAGTAACGCAAAGCACTGTCCGAGGCGCTCAATCATACTTTCCTCACTGTCGGTTTCTTCGGGGATAGTTCGCACCAGCCCGGGACACAAATCATATGACGATAAATATAGACATCCGATTGCTTCAAGTCGGGATCGAAACAGGACCGATTTGCCATCAGTCAGAGATTCTACACCTAAACTATTGGAGCACAACAGAGAAGGGGACATTTTAACGTATAATATACATGGTGTATACAAACGCCAGAAGCCAATAGCGCTCAATAGCGTTAATATCAAGAATACCATTTCTCTAGAGTGCTCAATCAGGAAACCAGAGCATAAATAGTCATCCCAATACAAGCCTGTTTCGCTGTATCACAGCTCATCAGTGTGGCTAGATATCCAATTGTTTCAAGCCGGGATCGAAACTCGACCGATTTGGCATCAAAGATGTAACACGGAAAGTTAATGAAAATATAAAACACATTGACGAGGATCGAACCCTCAAATGGCGTACTTGTAAATGTTGGAGAGTCAATCGATTGGAGATCCGACACATTGGAGAATCAAGACTGTCCAAACTGACTCAATATTATTTTGATTTTATTTGTCCTAAAAGCAATCGGACGCAGCTTTCGTTCCAACCAAATACTAAATGCTAATTTCTAAACATTTCTGCTTTTTTTTTCCAAATTCTAAAAAAGAATTTTTTTCCAGATTTAGTTTTATCAATATAATATTTCTCTTTTTTTTTTCTTCTACATTCTCTTTGATATTTGCCCAGCTTAGCAGACCCCAAGTTTACATGAATTGCTAATCTTGATTTTCAACAATCTTCGTACACCCGCTCCCCATTCGTTTATTTCCCCTTTTGGGGACATCGCAGGCGCCAGGGATTAACCCTACTCTTCCCTTGGGGAGAGGTTTTGCCTGGGAGGACGGTTCAGTGGAACTGGGTATATTTAACTTCTTTGTTATCATAATCAAGGACGTTTATAAATAAAATTTCTTCTTCTTTTTTTTTCTTCTTCCTCCTCCTCTTCATCATTCTTCTTCTTTTTTTTCTCTCTTTTCTTTACTCTTGTATTGTTTAACTTCTATACCTTCATTGCAATTGCCTTTTTTTTCTCTTCCTTTTCTTCCTTTAACTTTCATTTATATCTTCCTTCGCTCTTTCTTCTTCTTCTTCTGCTGTTGTTGCACTTTGTCTCCTTTTTTTCTTCAGTTTCATTCCCTTCCCCCCTCTTTTAACTTTTCCAATTCTTCTGTTATTATATTTTACTTCTTTCTTATTTCCTGCTTCGTTTCTTCACTCTCTTTTATTTATTTCTCCCTTTGCGCTTCTTCTTTTTTCTTCTTCTCATTATTATTATTATTATTATTATTATTATTATTATTATTATTATTATTCATTGCTTGCTTTCTTCTTCTTATTATTATTATTATTCATTCATTCATTCCTTGCTTTCTTCTTCTTCTTCTTTTTATTATTATTATTATTATTCATTCCTTGCTTTCTTATTATTATTAGTAGTAGTAGTAGTCGTCGTAGTAGTAGTAGTAGTATTCATTCTTTGCTTTCTTCTTATTATTATTATTTGTTTTTCTCTTCTTTTCTTCTTCTTCTCTTATGTTCTTTAATTTCCTCACATTTGCCTTCATTCTATTCTTTTCTTCACTTTGATTTCATTTATATCTTTCTTTTTACCTCTCCTTTTTCTTTCTTTTTACCTCTCCTTTTTCTTTCTTTTTCCCTCTCCTTTTTCTTCTTTTTCCCTCTCCTTTTTCTTCTTTTTCCCTCTCCTTTTTCTTTCTTTTACCCTTTCCTTTTTCTTTCTTTTTACCTCTCCTTTTTCTTTCTTTTTCCCTCTCCTTTTTCTTCTTTTTCCCTCTCCTTTTTCTTCTTTTTCCCTCTCCTTTTTCTTTCTTTTACCCTTTCCTTTTTCTTTCTTTTTACCTCTCCTTTTTCTTTCTTTTTCCCTCTCCTTTTTCTTCTTTTTCCCTCTCCTTTTTCTTTCTTTTACCCTTTCCTTTTTCTTTCTTTTTACCTCTCCTTTTTCTTTCTTTTTCCCTCTCCTTTTTCTTCTTTTTCCCTCTCCTTTTTCTTCTTTTTCCCTCTCCTTTTTCTTTCTTTTACCCTTTCCTTTTTCTTTCTTTTTCCCTCTCCTTTTTCTTCTTTTTCCCTCTCCTTTTTCTTTCTTTTACCCTTTCCTTTTTCTTTCTTTTTACCTCTCCTTTTTCTTTCTTTTTCCCTCTCCTTTTTCTTCTTTTTCCCTCTCCTTTTTCTTCTTTTTCCCTCTCCTTTTTCTTTCTTTTACCCTTTCCTTTTTCTTTCTTTTTACCTCTCCTTTTTCTTTCTTTTTCCCTCTCCTTTTTCTTCTTTTTCCCTCTCCTTTTTCTTTCTTTTACCCTTTCTTTTTTCTTTCTTTTTACCTCTCCTTTTTCTTTCTTTTTCCCTCTCCTTTTTCTTCTTTTTCCCTCTCCTTTTTCTTTCTTTTACCCTTTCCTTTTTCTTTCTTTTTACCTCTCCTTTTTCTTTCTTTTTCCCTCTCCTTTTTCTTCTTTTTCCCTCTCCTTTTTCTTCTTTTTCCCTCTCCTTTTTCTTTCTTTTACCCTTTCCTTTTTCTTTCTTTTTCCCTCTCCTTTTTCTTCTTTTTCTTCTTCTTCTTCTTCTTCTTCTTCCGTTTGTCTCCTTTTTTACTTAATTTCCATTTTCTTCCTCTCTGTTACCTTTCCAAACTTATTCTTTATTTTATCTTGCTTCTCTGCTTTTTTCTTCTTCTTCATTTTTTCACTCTCTTTCATTTATATCTCCCTTTACATCATTGCACTTCTTCTTCTTCTTCTTCTTCTTCTTCTTCTTCTTCTCAATATTATTATTATTATTATTATTTATTCTTTTTTTCATCCTCCTCCTTCTTTTCTTCTTTTTCTTCATCTTTCGTCGTCACTTCATTCTCTTCTGCCTCTTTTCTTTTTGCCTCCACCCTTTCTTCATCTTCCTATGACTCCCTGCATTTCTCAACTTCCTCTCAACTTTCACCAACGACCTCCACCTTCTGCTTCACTCCACAGGAAGCAGAACGACTCTGACGTTACAGGATGCAAACGAACGCTGGCGACATGCGTACAATCGTTGAACGAAATTGTCAAGCGATCAGCTGGAAAACGCTTTCGAGAGAACAGATTCGGCTTTTGTCTCTAGTTTTGACCTATCCTTTTTCGAAGAAAAGATAAAGCCATCACACTTCCTCATCCGATCAACACTTGTTTTTCTGTTCTTCTAAAAATATCAACGAATTTATTCGATGTACATACAAACTACATTGAACCATTATCTTTGAGTCTATCATCACCATTAAATATCATTGTGTTCATTTTGTAGAAGAATTTAAGCAATAAAATGGCATTTTTTTTTTTTTCAGCGAAAATATTCAGGCATTTATTTTAAAGTTCATTGTAACCAAGAAAGATCAGAAATAAAAATAAGCTACCGATGGGATTCGAACCCATTTCCCTTTTTCTATGTGCCGTGCCCCTTCATAAATTGGGCGGTCATGGCCCTCCACCACTTCATGATTAGGATAGAGGGATTGGAAAATTTGATACTCACAGTACAAATTGAAGGCAAGATTGATAAAGAAAAACAATGCATAGCTCACCTACCAAGTTTTTGGAAACAAAAAGGACATTTCTACTTAACATCAGAAAGAGAGTTGAAATTTCTGGGACATATAGTGAGGAAAAAGGGATTGGAAAATTTGATACACACAGGGCAAAATGAAGGCACGCGGGATAAAGGAAAACAACGCGTAACCTACCTAGCAAGCTTGTGTAAATGGATGGTAGAACAGTGTTCAAGAGAGATAGCCAAGAGATAAAGTTTACTAAGAGCTATAAAAAAAGAAACATGAAATTGTGGAAAGCCATGTTAGCCAAACTCTTAAAGGAGCATGACACATAGATCCTGAAAGATCTGGTTGAATTGTTATGAAAATTAATATTTAAAATAATTTAGTTTCGGATTAATTCATTTTCTATGAGAAGAAGATTCGTTTTGAAAATCTATTACAATAAGATCATCTTCCCAAGGCAAAAGGGGTTCGAATTACATCGGCAGCTTATGTTTTTTTTTTCCGGTCTTTCCTCGTTAACAATGAGGGTTCAGATGAACTACACCCCTGAGTTCCACCAGTTTTAACCTTCACGGCTAAGACCCGCCATGCCAGATTCTTTGCAGCGAACCACCTTCATTTCCTTCCATTGGTGAGAAGTAAGTTTTACTCGAGTAGCTTCTTCCCGCGAACGGCTGTTTCGTGGAACCAGCTCCCAAGATGATGCTTCCCCGATCCCTGCACTATTACCCTGTTCAAGTCTAGGGTTAACCGTTATCTTCCACACATATTCGCATAAACTGTGCCTCTTACTCCGTAACACTCTACCTCGAATAGCTTCCGTGCCTTGTACGGGATGAACTTCATTGTAAAAAAAAAAAAAAAAATTGATGGCTAGCAAAAGGTCAAGTCGAATCACTGAATGGCTCACTGTTGACTTATTTAATATTTTGTTTTGTTACATACCCGAGTAGTAATATCGTACATTTTTAAATTTTTTTGTTAGATGAAATGTTACGAAGAGTTATTAATTTTTGACAATAATTATTTTTAAGCATTTCACCCTAAGCCATGCGAGTATGCCACTAGTACGCAGGTGGGGTACAGAGAGTGAAAGTGAGAGAAAAGACTGTGTATAGAGGAAAGGATAAAAGAAGAAAGAAGCCAACATGGCGATTGACGCTGCATTTAATTTTTTTAAGATTTTAGTTGTCAGGAAAGAAAGTAACAGGAAGAGAGTTCCACTGTCGGGAAGGGCAAGAAAAGAAACTGTTGGAGTAGAAGTGGCGGTTTCATTTAAATATTTCAACAGGAAATGAGTGGCCAATCTAGCTTAAATTCATGTAATAGAGGCATCAGAACAGTTGTCATGAAAACATTTGTAGAAAAGACAGAAGGAAGATACATCATGTCTATGAGAATTGGAATGGTGCTGAGATGCCTAGTCAGGACCGATTACATTGCAGATCCTTTTTGGGATTTTGTCGAGAACCTCGAGATGAAGGTCAGGAGCACCAGATCAGATATGGCAACAATATTCAATGAATGGACGAATCGTTAATGGCTGGCCACTCCTATTCGAAGATACCCGTCTACTATGGCGAGGGAGGTTAGCTAATCCATATTTCTAAAGCTTGCTCAGGCGTATTTTGCGTTTGTTTAACACCCATACTGCAACAATGCTGAGCAGACCTTAGTTACAGTTTCTAGGAGAGAGCGTGATATAATACCGGGATCAACAATCTGAACAAGGGCAGCACGCTCAAACCCCCGTTCAAGATGACTCCTGACCGTGCTAGCACAGCCATAAAAGGCCCCAAGGATTCCTTGCTGCCTACGCGTGGTATGGCCACTTTCCAAAGATGCCGTACGCTGGGATCGACTGTCTACACCATTTCATTCACAAGGCTTAGGTCAACTTGTGCTATGGTTTTCAAGCACTTTCTAAATTTGCCGCACGCTGAGATCGACCGTATACCCAATTTCACTCGCAAGGCTTGGGTCAACCAGTAGTAAGTTTTTTTTTTTTCATTCACTTTGCAAAGGTGGCGCACGCTGGGATCGATCTCGATCCATTCCGATAACATCAGGAAGTTACTTGCCTGACAAATCGACCATGGTGAGATTCGAACCCGGGTCTCATGGTCAGAAAGCGAACGTTCTAACCACGTGCCTAACCATTAATTAACCCACCTCTTCTTCTCCCCAGAGCTACGCGTTAATTAGTAAGACTTATATCAGTCAATCATAATTATCTCCTAAAAAAATAAAATCTTATAATCTAAAAATATTTTCTGGCTTTAAATAACCTGCAAAAGGGTGACAAGCCGTAAAAAAATAAATCAACCTTTGTGGTTATATTTAAATCAAAAATCATTGCCGGTCATTTTTCATTTTTGACCAGATTACTTTCATCTTTAATGTCCATCTTTAATATTAATAGATGATCATTAATCCCCCTAATGGCTTATACGTAGAAGCATGTAATTTTTACCGGATTTTGTATAAGCCTCTGATTAACGTTCTAGAACACCTAATGTATATAATGTTTTTATACATACATTATATATGTTCCAAAGGCTGTCATAGTCGGGGGTGATAGTGCGGACAAGCTCCCACTGTCTATAAAATGCTTCCGTGGTATGTGTCTCAAATAGCCTCTGACAATTAAGTCCAGCACCGAGCCGAAGAATGGGCGAAGGCGGACAACTGGCGCCTCATAACCAGCTTCACCGAGCAGATGGATCTCGACGACCCGGGAAAGCAGTCCATCCATGGGAAGGAAAACCCAGGTTTTAAACTTCCGCTGCATATACAAACACGGAAATGACTATGGAAGTTAATCGAGACAGAAAAATCCGGAGTGGAGGCGCGAAGGATGTTGGGTGTGAATACTGGCATCTTTCCGACAACTGTGGCCATGCTGACCCCAAATGTAATACTTTGTATTCCTTTTGATCTTGTCGGTACGACCGACGATGTGGGGACATTAGTCTGGGTAGCGCACGACCTCCACATACCATCGCCCAGGACTCCGCCGTGGAGAGGATTCTCCAGTCTCTTTCACCAAGCAGGATGCTATCTTTATCTCGCGAGATTAACGGATGTCCACTAAACGTCGGATTATTTATAAACCCATAATTAATACCAGAATTTTTAGAAACTTATAATTAATTCTTGATTTTTACTTTAATTCTATACCTAATATCGGATTAATTTAAAGCTTAGTTTCAATTGTCCGACCTGGGTATGATGATAAACTACACCCGGCAATAAAACCTCGGATTGAAGGTTTTCATAAGCGTGGAAACACCTCTTAATTGCTGTTGCTCCCAAGTCCACCCTGATGCGGAGTGGTAGCACCTGTTAGGGTCCTAACTATGGGCAAATAGTGAATCCCCATACAAAAATCAATAGTACATTTTTATAGAAAAATTACCATCAATACGTTTTTATAGCAAAACGATAACCAATGCTACTTTTAAAAGTATAACAATATATTTTTGTAATGAAATTACTAGCAATATATATTTTTTTTTAAATTACAAATAATGGATTTTTTTTAAATTGCCAGCAATATATTTTATCATCTCCTAAACTATATACAGGGGTTGGACAAAATAATTGGAACAGTTGCAAAATCCACTCCTATATTTCAAAGACCTATTATATTAAGAACTTTAACCAAAACTTCGTAATTGCAGGTTATATCTATTGTAAATACGTTTATTTATCTAATTTACTGTCTTTGTCTTATATATTTTTAGAATTTAGTAAAATTTAAGCTAAATGCGTGACCTCTCCGAGTTCTAAAAAGAGCAAATTGTTGGAGCTCGCATGGCAGGAGCCTCGATCACTAAGGTTGCTGAACTGTTTGGTTTTTCAAGAGCTACCATATCAAGGACACTGATGCAATTCGAGAAACAGGGCAAGACATCTAGCAACCGCGGCAATTCGGGCCGGACTTGCAAACTTACTGGCAGGGACTGGCATGCATTGAAACGCAATGTGGCAAAAAATCATCAGTCAAATGCGGCCAAAGTGACTGCTGAGTTGAATAACCATCTGAATAGTCCAGTTTCTACTAAAACTGTTCACCGTGAGCTCCATAAGGCTGCATATCATGGAACAGCCGCTGTGAAGAAACCTCTTCTCTCCACTCACAACATTCAAAAGAGGTTGAAGTGGTGCAGAGATCACAATGCCTGGTCTGTAGACCAATGGAAGCAAGTGATATTCTCAAACAAGTCCAGTTTTTCTCTTTTCCCGACTTCAGGGCGAGTTTATGTGTGGAGGCAGCCCAAAGAAGCTTACAACCCTGACTGCCTTCTTCCAACAGTGAAGCATGGAGGTGGATCAGTGATAGTTTGGGCCGCCATATCATGGAAATGTCTCCAATAGTTGCCCTGCATGATAGAATCAACAGCAAAGATTACCTGAACATTTTGGGAGATCATGTTCATCCAATGGCTAAGACTTTATTCCCTGATGGTGACTGCAACTTCCAAGGCGATAATGCTCCAATACATACCACCCGAGTGGTTAAGAATTGGTATGAAGAGCATGAAAGTGAGTTAGAACACATGCAGTGGCCTCCCCAATCTCAAGATATCAATATTATTGAACATTTGTGGTGCATTTTGGAGCAACAAGTTAGGAGCCGCTATCCTCCACCGCCGTAAAGAACTCGAGAAGGTTTTAATGGAAGAATGGCTGAAAATTCCTCTGGATGAAGTCAGGAAGGTGTATGATTCCATTCCTAGACGTATTAAAACTGTCTGTGAAGCTAAAGGAGGACCAACTGCATATTAAATAAATTTTCTTTGAATTTAATAAGTGTTCCAATTATTTTGTCCAACCTAGGTATCTAAAAAAATATACGTTTAACTTAGAAGTATAAAATTATGTCCAAAATATCTATAGTTGAAACCATAAAATTGTGTACAGAATATTTAGATTTCGGCACTAAATAACCCATAGAAGTGTTGATATGCCGCTAAATAAATACAACCAAACTAAATTCAGTTGCTTTTCATCGCAATTATTCAGGCCGTCGTTCTACGACTGTTAATGAAAGACACAATTCAGACATAGAAAATAATGTCTCGGTGGAATTTGAACAGGATTAGAAAAGCAACGAAAACTAATTTTAACCAAAGAATAATAAAGGCTGACACTGTTATCATTAAAATGGTTTGATTTGTTTGTTTAACGGCATATCAACACCTTATGGGCTATTTAATGCCTAAATTAAATTTTGTGGTGTGCTTTGAAGTAATAAAGTATGATATATGTTATTCTACTTTCACAATTGCATACATGGTAGATGATACTCAGCTTTTGTGCATATACATGTTTGTCTGGACATAATTACAGGAGAAGGTGATATGTGTGTTTTATGTTGTAGTTTTGTTGAAGTTAAATTTTGGAATACAGTTTGATTTCTTTTAGAAATTGTAGGATATCATATAGATTAATGTAATGAAAGAGTTCTTGCATGTTGGTAGTTTGCTAGTATTTTAAACGGATTTGGTTGAAGTCGCTACAGTTTTTTAGTATGTCTTTTATTGCGTATAGTTCTTGGTATGTCGTACAGACTAGATTGGTTGATTGATTTTGTTTAACGGCATATAGACACATCTATGGGTTATTTACGACCGGAATTGAAATATTTTGAATGCAATTGTATGCCTTCAGCTCTAGATAAAATGTATTGTTAGTCATTTTGCTATAAAATGTATTGTCGGTCATTCTACTATAAATAGGTACTGTTTGTAATTTATTTTATTTTCATACAAGTTTATTTCTGGTATTTTTATATTTTCATAGTGTTTTGTTTTCGTTTGGGGGTTCACTATTTAGCCCATACCTGGGAGCCTAAAAGGTGTTACCATCCCGGGACAGGGAGGACCTGGGAACAACAACAATTAAGAGGCGGTTCCACGTTCCTGAAAACCTGCAATTTCTGATCAAAGACTTTGCTGTTGGATGTAGTTCAATGCACTTACCAGAACTTAAGAAATAATGTTGTTTTTTTTTTGTTGTTGTTGTAGTTTTTTTTTTCTACTGTGTATTCCATCTTTAGTTTTCACAGGGGGAAACGATGGCAACTACTGCACACGCCTACTTACAATATCTCAGCCAGCAAAGAAGTGAGAAAATCTAACTGGAAGAAAGTGCAAGATCATGTTAAAGGCAATCCGATATTGTTTGTAAATGAAATCTCTATCGTCGAAGGTAGATATGTGTCAGACAACACCGACAAAAAGGCAACTTTATCCCATTCGATAAGGGGGAAAAAAACAGCGAATAAATATGGCTGTCTCGTAGATGCAAGACGAGATACAGACTTTGGGAGAACATACGGATACAATTCAAACTGTACCATTCTTTCAAGCGTCGGCAAGGGAGGGAAATGGAAGCGAAGGTTGTGCGAAGACAGAGGATAGTTGAATTTGAAATGTGTGGGTCTGAAGATATACAGACAGACAGATATTAGGATAGCTCGCTAGCTAGCTAACTAGATAGATAGATAGATAGATAGATAGATAGATAGATAGATAGATAGATAGATAGATAGATATAACAAAGTTAAAACGATAGATAGATAGATAGATATAACAAAGTTAAAACGATAGATAGATAGATAGATAGATAGATATAACAAAGTTAAAAAGATAGATAGATAGATAGATAGATAGATAGATAGATAGATATAACAAAGTTAAAAAGATAGATAGATAGATAGATAGATAGATAGATAGATATAACAAAGTTAAAAAGATGGATAGATAGATAGATAGATAGATAGATAGATAGATAGATATAACAAAGTTAAAACGATATATATATATATATATATATATATAGATAGATAGATAGATAGATATAACAAAGTTAAAAAGATAGATAGATAGATAGATAGATAGATATAACAAAGTTAAAAAGATAGATAGATAGATAGATAGATAGATAGATATAACAAAATTAAAAAGATAGATAGATAGATAGATAGATAGATAGATAGATATAACAAAGTTAAAAAGATAGATAGATAGATAGATAGATAGATAGATAGATAGATAGATAGATAGATAGATAGATAGATATAACAAAGTTAAAAAGATGGATAGATAGATAGATAGATAGATAGATAGATAGATAGATAGATATAACAAAGTTAAAAAGATGGATAGATAGATAGATAGATAGATAGATAGATAGATATCAAAAGATTTGGGTATATAGATATGAAGAGATTTTGATAGATAGATAGATAGATAGATAGATAGATAGATAGATAGATAGATAGATAGATAGATAGATAATGAAAAGATGAGATATATAGATAAGAGATTGAGATAGATCTAAAAGATATTATTTGAGAAAGAAAGAAAGAAATAAAGAAAGAAAGAAAGAAATCTCTAAAAAGTCTGGAAATCAAAAAAAAGGAATAGATAGGTATACTGGTTCCCAGACTTCATGAATTCAAGCGCCCTACGAGGCTGGCATCCCGCTCTCACCCTTTCACTGTCGAAACTACTAAATGTAGCCGTCTCTTCTACTCCAGTAGCTTCATACCTCGCACCTCTCGCCTGTGGAACTCCCTTCCCTATTCCAGTTTCCATGAGAGCTATAATCTCCAACTATTTAAATGTAATGTCAATCGACATCTCCTGTTGCCTTGAACTATCCACTATCCTTCTCCTCATCCTTTCGTCTATCACTCCTATTTGATCTTCTGCAACCCCCTGCATCCTAGTGGCTTCACGCCTTGCTCGGGTCGTAACGCTTAAAAAAAATCTTAAAATTGAGGATACCAAAAGAAAGAAAGAAAGAAAGAAAGAAAGAAAGAATGTAAGTAAGGTGATATATAGAATGGTGAAGAGAGATGAATCACCACGAACGTTGTTTTATTCAATCAACTTGAACACGTAGTGAGTAATAACAAATAGTGAAAAGCAAATTGGCGGGATTTTTTTTTTTTTTTTTTTTTTGTTTTGTTTTTTTTGTTTTTATTCTGCAAATAAACCAGTAGTTTGCATTGTTTTTTCTTTTGTTTTGTTTTTTATAAGTCTGGGGAATTATGTGATTTACTTTCGCCTCTTATTTGTTTGTTTTGTTTTTGTTTTTTTGTTTTTTTGTTTTTTTGTAATGCCTTCTCCTCTTTATTTACGAAAAATACATTTTATTTGACCTGGTCAACCAATAGTCCATTCCCTTTTAACAACACCTTGGTCAAACAATATTTTGGCAGGTGACCAAGCGGACGCAGCCGTAACACAACGAGAGTGGGATGTGGACACGTGATTCGATAGCCGACCATATTAAACTGTCAATGCTTGGTGTTACGTGATGGAAGAAAACGTTCGGACATTTAATAATATTACTGGGAGTAATATCACCATAGCATTCTTTTGATTGCTTCTGTCGATGTTGTTTCTACGACTGTTACTGTGTAGGCGATATGGCATCGTCTGACCCAATATACAAAAGCAGATAAACTGCTGAGAAAGTTTATATCAATCGGGCTGTGTGGCGGATAGATGATAAATATGAATAGTGATGACAGAAGAATTGTTTAATCAACCTAACATGGACTCTTGAGGATCAATAAAACGAGTATAATTTGCACATGCGCAGTAAAATTATAAAAAGGTATTTAAAGAGACTATCCAAGGTACATCCACAGAAACACGACACCTAAAGGTAAAATAATTTTTAAAAAATGAAAAATCTTTCTTGAAGCTTTTATTTTAGTTTGAATTCTAAGGTAATAGATTAAATTTAATATTTCCAATAAGCAAAATATTTTTTCTGTATTTAAAAAATAATTTTAATTCGCTGGAAGATGTTTTTCTTTTGAAATCGCTGAAATCGCCATTTTAGCAATTTCTAAGCACAATGTAATCTTTCAAAAAGAAAACATACTTTTCTGAAACTTTGCAGGTTATTTAAAGCCAGAAAATATTTTTAGATTGTAAGATTTTTTTTCCAGTAAAGATTCGGCGTTAATTTGTGGAATAGACTCCCGCGTGGATGCTTTCGCGAACACTACAATCTCTAAACCCCTTCAAGTCGAGTGTTAATCGTTATCCATCGTACATGTTCTCATAATCTTTACTTCCCACTTCCTCCATTGACGTTCATAAGAAATTACTTTTATTTCATGGGTGACTTTCTCTGGATTTCGCAATTAATTTCGATTATTCTCAAATTTAATTCCAAATTATAAAAATTGTCATCGAAAAAATCACATAAAAATCGCCGAAAACTATCACAGGAATGAAAACTTAGGAATCCAAAATTTCAGGATTGCGGGTCTGGATCCACACCGGAATATTTTTTTAATTTGCTCACGGAGTCGGCTTGATTCCAAAATCGAATGGTATGTTGGGCTTACGGCCTATAGGAGTAATGTTGAAAAAGTATGACACACTGAAATTCGCATCGCATTTATTATTGTAATTTTTTAAGCCCGGCTTAGATGTGGCACAAGACCGAAAGTATAGGGCAGCCAGTGAGGACCGAACTCACTAGTCAGTCGTAATTGATCTAGCAAGACAAGCTTTCTAACCATTACACCACGTCGAGGTGCCCAATCGCAATTTATTATATAGAAGACACAGGGAAGCCTAGATGCCAAGTAAGGACCGATAACCTTCTTCTTCTTCTTCTTCTGATTATGATTATGATTATGATTATGATTATGATTGGCACGTAGCTGAGTGGTTAGAAGGTTGGAATTCTAATCCGTGTTCGAATCACGCCATTTGTCAGGAATGTGACTTCCTAATGTTATCAGACTGGAGGGGTCGATCCCAGCCCGCGGCACCTCTGAAGACAATACTACGGGTCGACCCAAGCATTGTGAGTGAAATTGGCTAGACGGAACCCTTGGATAGCTGTACTAGCATAAAGTCACAAGCCGTCGTGGCAGAGGGCTTGAGCGTAATGACCTAGTTGAAATTGTTGATCGCTCTAGATAACACGCTCTTTCCCGGAAACTGTAACTAAGGTCTACTCAACATAGTTGCAGTATAAACCACAGGTGGGCTCTGTGAGTGTTGAATAAACACAAAATGTGCCTGAGCAAGCATCTGCAATAAGGATTGGCTAGCCGCTCTAGTAGACGGGTATCCTCAAATACGAGTGGCCAGCTATACCTTATTATTATTATTATTATTATTATTATTTCTCGACATTCTTTTTGTTTTTTCCTTCATTTTTTCTTCTTCCTTTATTTTCATTCCTTCTTTTGTTATTTCCTTCTTCTTCTTCTTCTTCTTCTTCTTCTTATTATTATTATTATTATTATTATTTCACTTCCTTTTCCCTCTTTATTTCTTCTTCTTCTTTGGTCATACGATCCACAAATTAAACTCCATAAATAATTCGATGAATCTGGTAAGCGAAAGGCGATATCAACCTTCATCGAGAAAATTGTAAATCAACACTGACCAAAAGTACAGTAAAGACTTCAAGAGAAATCAGAGATTCCAAAGTTGGATGGAAACGGAATGATGTTAAATATGCAAAGAACGGTTTTGAGCGATTATTTCGCTGAATGTAATCTTTAAAATAGAGACAGTGTTGAACCAAAATAAATGCCCAACTTTCGCCGCTGAGATTGTCTGCGTAAGAAAGTAATCATTTAAATTTTATTTTTATTATTGGCGGTCGTAATATAATGACGCTGCATTGATGGCAGTTACCAAAAAGAAAAACTAAAAGAATTCTTAGTCAAGATAATCGAGGAAAGCAAGAAGAAAAGACGAACTATTGACTACAAAAAGACAATGCATGGTTGCCAGCAAAAGAGACAGCCAAAGATGTGAGCTTGTGGCAGACTTGACCACATTAATTTAACTTTAGATTAGGAAACAGGGCTGATGCAGAAAAGGATAAGCAAAAGACATTGTTACGCATAAAATATGTATTTAAGAAGATGTACAATATCAAATAACGATGTGAAAGAAAGCATGCATTTAAGTAAGAAAAAGATTTATAATAAAACAAGAGTTTTTAACTGTTAGAGGGACAGAGGAAAACAACACATAATGTACCCAGCAAGTTTTAGAGAAAATGGAAACAAAAAGGACACTTATACTTAACATCAGGAAGAGACAGTTGAGAGTTATGGGGCACATACTGAGGAAAGAGGGCTTGGAAAATTTGATACTCACAGGACAGATTGAAGGCAAGGAGGGATAGAGGAAAACAACACATAATGTACCTAGAAAGTTTTAGAGAAAATGGAAACAAAAAGGACACTTATACTTAACATCAGGAAGAGACAGTTGAGAGTTATGGGGCACATAATGAGGAAAGAGGGCTTGGAAAATTTGATACTCACAGGACAGATTGAAGGCAAGGAGGGATAGAGGAAAACAACACATAATGTACCTAGAAAGTTTTAGAGAAAATGGAAACAAAAAGGACACTTATACTTAATATCAGGAAGAGACAGTTGAGAGTTATGGGGCACATAATGAGGAAAGAGGGCATGGAAAATTTGATACTCACAGGACAGATTGAAGGCAAAGAGGGATAGAGGAAAACAACGCATAATGTAACTAGAGGGTTTGTGTAAATGAATGTTTTTCTAAGAACTACAAAGGAGATGATATTGTGGAGAGCCATGATTGCCCACATCCTGTAGGGACACAACACAAAGAAGAAGAAGAAGATTTTAAACTGAAGCTCAAAGCCAATGAAAGTGGACACAGAATTTTTCAATTGGATAAAAAAGAAAGTATAAGCTTACAGCACAAAACTAGTCTAAGCCTTTTAACGGTGACGAATTTATTTGTGGAAACAAAAGCTGACGACTTAGTTGCTGATTGTGACGCTTTTAGAAACGACCATAGACATGCACATTTGAGAACATTGTGAAAGGATAAAATCATTGAAAGACGCCATAAGTAAAATATTGCATAAGCTTTAAGAAACAAACAGGATCCTCCTCGTGAGATTTCCCGGCATTGAAAAAGGCGAAACATGCTTTTTTATGCACTTCCAATATTACGAATACTATTGATGTATTTAAACAAAACATCAAAGATAACAACGCCAGACGGCCGGGAAAGATAAAGCTATATAGTTAGAGTTGATCTTCTGCAAACATTTACTCTCCTAGTTCAAACAGTAGCTCAAATGTCGCGCTAAGAGAGACATCTTGAGAAATAACGAATTTGAGTCTCACAGGTAATATCTTTCCCCCACCCACAATTAGCCGAGATTTTTATGGGTGTCATGCAAGGCGGCAAACTGTTTCATAAATTTCTACACTGTCAGCTGTACACAACCGCATTATCAACTCAATGATTAAAAATGATGATTGTGTCTAGCGTGAAACAGTCTGTCGCATCTGAGTGTTGACTTCAATGTTCACTTTTATATATATATATATATATATATATATATCAGCTGTCAATATATCTCATAGCACTCTCCACCCTTTTAGCCTTGGAGCGGGTAGAATGGAGATCAACGTGTTTTAGTGGACTCAGCAGTTTTCAATCAGCTTGTCTTCAATAAGCGAGAGCAAGCTCTAAAAGGTCAGTCAATCTAATAGTGAACTCATCCCACAATCCTTACTCTTGCTCCTTGTGCGGCCCCCTTTGTAAATCACTAGCGAGTTCTTAAGTGGCACTAAAAATTATTGCACAAAATTTGATAACTGAATCAATCACGTTGTCAGATCCTCATACGTCGAGACCGACAGGAGAGTCCATACCCATAGCTGGAGGAAGAAGAAGAGGGTAGTGACATGTTAGTGCTAATTCAAACTCGGCTCCCCAATTCCTCAATCCGAGCCGCTATCCACTACTCCACTGTGCCCCCACCCCTCTCTCTCTCACTCTCTTATATATATATATATATATATATATATATATATATATATATATATATATATATATATATATACATATATGAAGAAAAATATACGGAAAAAACAAACAAAAATCCTAATATGAAATTATGCTGTTTTAATGTTAATATAATGTCAACGTCGGACGTTTCGGTCTAGTAGACCATCTTCCGGACATATTCATAAAACATAATTAACATTAAACTATAAGTCCTGAAGATGGTCTACTAGACCGAAACGTCCGACGTTGACATTATATTAACATTAAAACAACATAATTGCATATTAGGATTTTTGTTTGTTTTTACCGTATATTTTCTTCATACTGTCGGATCTATATCCATATATTTGCTTACATATATATATATATATATATATATATATATATATATATATATATATATATATATATATTTGCTGTTATATATATATATATATTTGCGGTTATATATATATATATATATATATATATATATATATATATATATATATATATATATTAATTAACCCAAGCAAGGCCAAACGATGCCACTAAGACACAAGGAGCTATTGGAAGTAGAATAGAATTAAAATCTTTAGAAGGAACCGGAAATCCGATTCTAAGCAGAGGCAAACCTCTACTCCTGTTCAAAAGACTGGTGTAGTGTGTTAATCGTACGATAAACGAACCTATCTCTCTCTCTCTCTCTCTCTCTATATATATATATATATATATATATATATATATATATATATATAGAGAGAGAGAGAGAGAGAGAGAGAGAGAGACAGAGAGACAGACAGTCAGACCAGTAAAAGTTTGTCACTTAGCTGATTGATGTTAACGTCAGCTTCTCATTTTAGAGTCTCGTGGGCGGACCGGTCAGTTCACTCTTCAGGGGATATCAGCAATTTATTGCTTATATTTTTCCTTTTTGTCTTTTTTACGCACTTTAGAGTGAAAGAAAGTTTAACGTGTTTGTTTCCTAACACCTTTCCTTGCTATCACGCGTTACATAAATTGCTATGTTAAAATATATTACATTATCTACTGTTTCTAAATTGTATAGATTGTAAACTTTTCACGCAAGTCCGATTGCATCTTCCCGCCTTTTTTATTGCCCGAATCAGAAAGTTAATTATAATTCCCAACATCCTGCAAGAAGAAAAAGAAAATGTTCCATCATTATGTCCCTATCACATTTCATCTCTAATCAGTTTCGGAATCAAGTTTTCTTTTACAACTTCGGAATATTATTCTCAGTGATGCGGAGGTAAGTTAATCATAAACTAAATGTAATTAGATTTTTATTTCTTTTCGTCTATATTTTTTCTTGCCCTTTTTTATCATTTTCGACATGAGAGCTGAGCGTCCGGTCGTTCGGCCATTTTGTTGGTTGGCCTTCCTTTTTTAAGTCGGTTGCACTCTATTATCTTGTCAGTCGATGCTTTTCATTGCCCACTGACAGGCAGACGACAAAAAAATGATAGGATTCGAAAGGCCACAGAAATTTGAAAAGGACTTCTTATGAGTTTTCTGGCTTGATTATATCTTTTTCTGTCTTCCTTGCCGACATGTTCACTTCCTTTCATTCCAATGAAAAAGCGTTTTCCCACTTCCTTCTCCTCTTCCAAAACCCTCTTCTTCCTCTTTCGCTGTTCTCATTCGTTTTTCTCTAACGACGTTTTCAGGCCAGTTTCTTCGTCGGCTGATTTATTCACTCTACTCCCCCACCCCCGTCCACCAACAAAAATTTCTTTTTTATATTGTATTTAATTTTTTCTTTCTTTTTTTTTTTTTTTTTTTTTTTTTTATTCCTTACTGTTCCTCTCTTAGAATGTAACCCTCTTTCTATCCATCTCGCTAGATAATGCTTAGAAAGGCGTCTGATTCCCAGCTGGAAAAACGTACAAATTCGCGAAATATCTGTACTGAAAATAGGAGATTTTTCTTTATTATTTTTTTACAGTATTTATGGTCAAACTTTGCAATAAAATTTCTTTGAACTTTAAAATGTTTCTCTTGGCGATTTTATCTCATAAATGCACAATAGCGTGAATGTTAAAAAGGGGCGAATAGTGGACACAACGAGCAGATTTTAACTTCGTGCCCAGTTTGTTACGTTCAATTCGCACTAATAACTTTGGGAAAGTTATGAATCCTTTTCTTCACCTCTTCAACTGTATGATAAATAGCAGGGTAGACTGGGATCTCTAGCCTTGAGTGGTAACCGGAGAAGGATTACTTTGAATTAAAAACAGTAGGAAAAGCAATAGAAAACCACTTCACCATCTTTCCCAAGAAGTCAGGGTAATTCACTTAAAAAAAGAAAACGTGGAGATCCATTATTGCCTACGTTTTAAAGGGATACAACATTAAAATAAAATGTAAGCCTAAAACACACAACTGGGAAATCACTGGAATTTAAAAATGTCAGACTGTAAAACGACACGTTTTTGGATGTTTCCACTAGCGTGATACATTTTATCGCGACGTTCAGGTCGTTTGAAGATTCTACGACCGTCAGGTAAGTGTCATGAATCAGAAATATAACTAGTTTAAAATAGCTTTATTCGCTCTTTAGGAAGTCGTCTGGTATTAAAATGCCTTGCCGGTTTAGAATTGAGAACAATAATATTGATTAAATTTAAATTTAGTTATATAGATGCATTCACATTATTAATTTATTTACAGTATTTTTTATCATAACTTTTTGTCGGCTCATCGCAACCTTCACTGGTTTACGACCATATCTCGATGAAACACCGGTTCCCGTACGATAACCGAAGTTAAGCAACGTCGAGACTGGTCAGTACCTAGATTAGTAACCTCTTGGGAATACCGTCTGGTGTAATGTATAATGGGTCGGTATTTTTAAGGAGGCGGAGTAATGGATAGCGACTCGAACTGAGGAATCGGAGAGCCGAGTTCGAATTCCAGCCAAATCCATTACATTCACTTACGTGCTAATAGCCTTGGGTATCCTTGATATGAATCCTCCTCTTCTCTCCCTGGCTATGGGTAAATAGCAGGACAGACCGGGTTCTATAACCTTCGATGGCAACTGGTCTACCGCGGAAAGAAATGGCAACCTACTGCGGGGAAAAATCTGCTTCGTTAGTCATGTATCAAAAAACTGACGAAAGGTACATGATCGCCTAAGCGTTTATCATGCATGGCACATAACTAACGGATTATTAATCAGAAAACCAAGTTCCAAAACCCGTTGGGTTCGCAATATTTATATACGCTCAAATAACCTTGAGAAAGGTATAAATCCAACTCTTCTCCCCCAGCTATGGGTTAATTAGCAATTCTTGTATCACTAAGTCATTATTATTTCCACCCGCGAAAAAAAAGATTACAATCTAAAAAATATTTTGTGCTTTTAAATAACCTGCACAGGGTTGATAAGCCATAAAAAACGAAAAAAGTCAAATGACAGAGTCGCAACTGAGGAAAATTATACTGAGAGGTGCCCAGCCCTGGGGAACAGCTGCCCGAGGCCGCGCCCTCATTGCACCAGAGAGAGGAATCAATGCTCGCACCGAGGCCTGCGCAACCGACGGTTGCGAGGGCTACAGGCAATTTTTGTTCCTGGCCCGGGTGTACATGCTCGGATCCCCACCTTAAAAAAAGGCCTTATGTCACAATTCGTTTTAGTGGGGAGACAGAATAAATATCTAATTTGTTTAAATCCAGTGTGAGTAGATATAATATTCATTACCCTTCTTTTTTTCTTTTTTTTTTTTTTGATTACTCTACACCTTCGGGAGGTAAGTGATCATGGCTCTCCACACATTCCTTTATTATCTGTGAATTACTATGTATTACTTTCGCCATAATATATATTTAGGATTTTCACACTGCTTTCTTCTCATACGTGCTTGTAATTGGTACTATTGTGGTCACGCGATCGAGGTTTGAACATGATTGCACCAGTTTTCTTGTTGCTGCTACAATGTAAACATGACCGCTCCGCTCGCAGTGTGCACCAAAGAGAGACAAAGAGCAGTGATCCGATTTCTCTAGCTGAAAGGTTAGTCAGGGGATGAAATTCATCAAAGGCTTTTAATACAATACGACGACAGTGCATTACCGCGTGGAAGTGTTTATAATTGGATCGGGAAGCTTAAAGGTCCGTCAACCACCACCACTGAAGAGAAAATTCAGTAAGCTAGGGGATAGTAATCGCGAACATCGATTAGGTAGCATGTTCTCTGCGGATTCCGATCACTGCTCTTTGTGCCTCCTTGGTGCACACTGCTAGCGGAGCGGCCATGTTTGCACTGTAACAGCAGCAAGAAAACTAACGTGATCAAGCTAAAAGTTCGATCACGTGACCACAACTTCGATCACGTGACCACAACTTCGATCACGTGACCATAGTACAAACTGTAAGCACGCATGAGCAGAAGGCAACATGACAAGTCTAAAGATATGTTATGGCGAAAAAGCGAATAATTTTTGTCTTGGCCTCGTATAATTCCATTTTTCTTTGTTTCTATTGCCTTCCCTACTCGTTGTCTCGCTTCATGTCCAATGGAAACTTTAATTATGATCACGTCATCGCCACGTAACACATCAACGCGATCTTAAATCATGTTTTTACGACTCTGAGACTAGCCATTCGCATCACATTTAATGAAAATATGGCGTCATAAAATATAATTAGATCGTAATTACGATGACCATGACGCCTTCATGTTTCTGGTTCAGGGTTTTATTGTAATGCTTTGACACTATTATCCCTTTTGAAATTAAGGCCTCAACGAATTAATGTCTCTTAGAACCTTTCTTGAAGAGCGTTACTATCTCAATCCAACAGAGACATTTGCGTACAAACACAAACTATAGTACATATATTTTCACATACAGTGCTATGCAAAAGTAAGTGAACCCCTAAGATAATACTTTTAAAAATTGTCTCGTTTTTCCGGATGATTAACAAATCTTAATTAATATATTCATTCAAAAAAAATCTTAATTAAAATATTCATTCAGAAAAAAATCGTAATTAATAGATTCATTCAGAAAAAATCTTAATTAAAATATTAATTCAGAAAAAATCTTAATTAATAGATTCATTCAGAAAAAATCTTAATATATTCATTCAGAAAAAATCTTAATTAAAATATTCATTCAGAAAAAATCTTAATTAATAGAGCCATTCAGAAAAAATCTTTAATATATTCATTAAGAAAAAATCTTAATATATTCATTCGGAAAAAATCTCAATTAATATATTCATTCAGAAAAAAATCTTAATTAAAATATTCATTCAAAAAAATATTAATTAATAGATTCATTCAGAAAAAATCTTAATTGATATATTTATTAAGAAATTTTCTTAATATACTCATTCAGAAAAAAAACTTTATTAAATCAATTAAAATCTTTATTAAATTACTTTCAAAAATGTTTATTAAGCTGAAATAAAAATATTAATTCAAAATTAAGATGTGCGAAAGTAAATGAACCCTCACATTTAATATTTGGTGATTGCTCCTTTTGAGGTTACAATGTCAACCAGTCTTTTTCTATAATTTTTAAGAAATTTCTGACAATAGTGAATGCCGATTGTTGACCATTCTTCTTGGCAAAACTCCCACAATTGCTCGATTTTACCCGGGTTTCTTGCATGTTCGGCTTTCTTTCACTTGTATCACAGATTTGCAATTAGGTTTAGATAAGGACATCGATTAGGCAATTTCAAAACTTTAAATTTCTTTTTATAAACCCACTACTATGTAGATTTGCTTTGATGCTTCAGATCATTGTCCTGTTGGAAATTCCAGCCACGACCCACAGCCAACTTTTGAACTGAGGACAAGACACTTTCATTCAAAATTGCTTGGTATCTTGCAGGGCCCGTTGTGCCATCAATGTGTGCTATTCTGCTTGTTCCAGTTGCAGCAACGCACCACCAAATCATAATGCTGTCACCGCCATGTTTAATGGTTGGTATCAAATTCTTCTCTTCAAAAGCCGTATTAGGTGCTCGATAGCTATATCACAAATTGTCCCTCCCAAAAAGCTCTAGTTTGGTCTCATCCGACCATAAAACCCTTTGCCAGAATGTTTCTAGCTTATTAATATGAGTTCTGGCATATATGAGGCGAGCATGCTTGTGCTTTTGCGTAAGCAGTGGCATTTTTCTAGGTATTCTGCCATGAAGATCGGCATTGTTCAGATTTCGTCGCTCTGTAGATGTATACACATTGATTCCGACATTGGCCAGTGAGTATTGAAGAACCTCAAAAGTCACAGCAAGATTTGGCTGGGCTTGCTGAACTAGATCTCTACATGCTCTTGAAGATATTTTTCGTGGACGGCTACTTCTTGATTGTAGTGCCGTCATACCAAACGCCTTCAATTTATAAAATCCAATCATTTTGATAACTTTTTGTAGCCTTCTCCATCATTAGGGGTTTCAGCTATACGATTTTTAAAACTTCAGGAATCTGATCTTTACATATATATATATTTTTTTTAATTTAGTCTCTAACTGCACACTTTTGCATACACACTGAGTTATATTGTTTGACTGCAGTATACACAGCTTACCAAAAAAATGAGCACTTATTATTTTGATTTTTACATGTGCACAAAAAAATGATTTGCACTGGCAACCATGTAAAACAAAAATACAGAGTGTAAATGTAAGGGTTCATTTACTTTTGCACATTTTAATTTTTAATATTTAATTAATATTTTTATTCTAGCTTGATAAAAATCTTTGAAAGTGGTTTTAATTCATTTAATAAAGGTTTTTTTTTCTTAATGAATATATAGTTTAATTAAGATTTGTTGATTGTCTAGAAAA
The DNA here is from genome assembly GCA_963932145.1 of Acanthosepion lycidas. Lineage (NCBI taxonomy): Eukaryota > Metazoa > Mollusca > Cephalopoda > Sepiida > Sepiidae > Acanthosepion > Acanthosepion lycidas. The sequence continues at coordinate 32,281,079 of OZ010586.1, forward strand.
AAGAGACAATTATTTTAAATATTATCTTAGGTTCACTTACTTTTACACAGAACTGCATATATTGATACACACAGAGAAACACACAAATGCACGTTACGTGTGTGCGCCCGGGCGTGTATGTGTGTGAGAGAGAGAGAGAGAGAGAGAGAAAAGAGTATAGCTGATGCTAACCTACATGCGAGTGACTTATTGCGCGTTCTTGGGCTAAAGCTTTCCGTTAGTATAAATTGGAAGAATTATAATAAATCAATTCCTAGGTCTGCTAATTAAAAAGAAAGTTGCTTTACATTTTACACCTTCATGAATCTACCATTCGCCCATGCATTGAATATTACTGTCATGTTGGGTCTGGTGGTTCTGCTATGGAATTAAGAATTCTTGATAAAATACAAAAAAGAAACCTCTTTTTTCCTTATAATGCTTTTCTTTTTATTTATTCGACCCATTTCTTTGTTTTTCCTATCCGTTTCTTCTCTATTCCACCCTTTTCTTTGTGCATTATCTACCCGTCTCATCTTTATTCAGTTCTTTTCTTTTTGTTTTTTCCACCCGTTTCTTCACTATTCCACCCTTTTCTTTGTGTGTTATCTACCCGTTTCTTCTCTATTCCACCCTTTTCTTTGTGTGTTATCTACCCGTTTCTCTCTATTCTACCCTTTTCTTTGTGCGTTATCTACCCGTTTCTTCTCTATTCCACCCTTTTCTTTGTGTGTTATCTACCCGTTTCTTCACTATTCCACCCTTTTCTTTGTGTGTTATCTACCCGTTTCTTCACTATTCCACCCTTTTCTTTGTGTGTTATCTACCCGTTTCTTCTCTATTCCACCCTTTTCTTTGTGAGTTATCTACCCGTTTCTTCTCTATTCCACCCTTTTCTTTGTGAGTTATCTACCCGTTTCTTCTCTATTCCACCCTTTTCTTTGTGAGTTATCTACCCGTTTCTTCTCTATTCCACCCTTTTCTTTGTGTGTTATCTACCCGTTTCTTCTCTATTCCACCCTTTTCTTTGTGAGTTATCTACCCGTTTCTTCTCTATTCCACCCTTTTCTTTGTGAGTTATCTACCCGTTTCTTCTCTATTCCACCCTTTTCTTTGTGAGTTATCTACCCGTTTCTTCTCTATTCCACCCTTTTCTTTGTGCGTTATCTAACCGTTTCTTCTCTATTCCACTCTTTTCTTTCTGTGTTATCTACCCGTTTCTCTCTATTCTACCCTTTTCTTTGTGCGTCATCTACCCGTTTCTTCTCTATTCCACCCTTTTCTTTGTGCGTTATCTACCCGTTTCTTCTCTATTCCACCCTTTTCTTTGTGTGTTATCTACCCGTTTATTCTCTATTCCACCCTTTTCTTTGTGCGTTATCTACCCGTTTCTTCTCTATTCCACCCTTTTCTTTGTGCGTTATCTAACCGTTTCTTCTCTATTCCACTCCTTTCTTTCTGTGTTATCTACCCGTTTCTCTCTATTCTACCCTTTTCTTTGTGCGTCATCTACCCGTTTCTTCTCTATTCCACCCTTTTCTTTGTGAGTTATCTACCCGTTTCTTCTCTATTCCACCCTTTTCTTTGTGAGTTATCTACCCGTTTCTTCTCTATTCCACCCTTTTCTTTGTGTGTTATCTACCCGTTTCTTCTCTATTCCACCCTTTTCTTTGTGAGTTATCTACCCGTTTCTTCTCTATTCCACCCTTTTCATTGTGTGTTATCTACCCGTTTCTTCTCTATTCCACCCTTTTCTTTGTGAGTTATCTACCCGTTTCTTCTCTATTCCACCCTTTTCATTGTGTGTTATCTACCCGTTTCTTCTCTATTCCACCCTTTTCTTTGTGAGTTATCTACCCGTTTCTTCTCTATTCCACCCTTTTCTTTGTGAGTTATCTACCCGTTTCTTCTCTATTCCACCCTTTTCTTTGTGCGTTATCTACCCGTTTCTTCTCTATTCCACTCTTTTCATTGTGCTTTATCTACCCGTTTCTTCTCTATTCCACTCTTTTCATTGTGCGTTATCTACCCGTTTCTTCTCTATTCCACCCTTTTCTTTTTTCTTTTTCTACCCTTTTCATCTTTATTTAATCACTTTCTTTTTACCTTTCCCCACTCTTTCTTATTCAATGTTTTTTTTTCTTTCTACTCATCCTTTAACCATTTTCTTTCTTTCTTTTTTTCTTTCATTTTTTTTTTTGCTTTTTGTACGCGTTTCGTCTTTATTCTTCTGTGTATGTGTGTGTGTGTGCGTGCGTGTGTTTTCTACCCAATTTCTTCTCTTTTTTCCCCATTCTGTTACCTACTCATTATTCTCTTTTCTTTCTTCTACTCCTACTCTGTCCTTCTACAATTACTTTCTATCTTTCTCCTCCTATTCCAACACTCCCTCTCACGGCTTCTAACCCCTCCCAATCGTACTCCTCCTACTCCTACTATCCGTATTTCTCCTACTACTACTACAGCTTTTCTCTTCCTGTCTCCAATCTCCGTCCTGCTACCTCTACTGATCTCTTTCCTTCCCCCCCCCGTACTATTCCTTCTACCCTCCGTCCACATACTTCTCTCCTTACTACCCCTCTTATTAATCCGTCCTCATACTACTATTCTCTATAGCCACTCCTCTTACTCTCCCTTATCCTCCTGCTCCTCCTTTTAGATATTCAGTTCATAATTTCCAATGTAACATTCTTTTTTTTTTTTCTACGCTTCTTTTTTCCCTTCTTGATTTCCTTTTCCTTTATTTAAAATCTTCATTTCATGTCTTCATCCTTTTCTTCTTCCTTTTTTTCTCTATGTCCTTTTTTAATATCCCCCGTGTCCTATACATATTTCCTCTTCATTATTGCCCTGGAGAACCGTTTTTCACGCATTTTCCTTTTCTTTACTTGTAAGTACAAACATAAGAAATCCATCATTGAGAAATTTAATGGCCGATTGACAACAGATAAATTTATTTTCCCGCCTTTTATGCTTCAGACGTCGCCATTATGAAGATGAAAGATGAGCACTTTAAACGACAAGATAAAATATACAACACTTCCTAGCGATCATAAATAGAACTGATGTCGCTAGGATGGTGAAGAATTGTGTTACTACCATGAGCTGATTTTTAAAGTTGACGTTCAGTCGAATGGTAAAAATGGAATGTATTTCATATCGGAGACTGACTGTTTTAACTGTTCCTGCCATTGTATTTTGTTCTTATTTTGAACTATTAAAAAGAAAATCAAAAAAATACTGCGATTCTGTTAGTAGTTAGTCAGTTTGGTCCCATATGTGGTAAACGGTTGGGCGATCATGTCTCTTTCGATTCATAACTGATTAGACAGATTTCCCCTTAGTAGGTTGCCGTTTCTTTCTCTGGTTGCCAACAAAAGCTATAGGACCAAGTCTGTTATATTCAACTCATAGCTAGGATCGGGGAGAAGAGACGAATTCATAAGTTACCCTTTGTCGTTAAGCGGGAATTCTTCGAGGCATCTGTAACAATTTCGCTTTCGATTCTCTCAGAAATTAACCGTTCTCTGTCAGTCCTTAATTTATTCTCAAAAAAATGAGTCTCGTCATTCTTGAATAATCGATTTAGGAACATTTAAATGCTTAGAAAGTCTTGTATATCCATCACCTTGTTTGTACGCATCAACTATATTCATTGGGAGCATCTTGTCAAGTTCAGCCGTCTTCGCTATGGTTGCAGAACGAATGAGGTATCGTGGTACGTAGTACTCATATATTGTCTTCATTACGTTTTACGATGTTATAGAATCAGATCAATATCATTTCAATTCAAAAGGGTGTTTGTATTAAATGGAAAATTAAGAAAAAATAACATTAGAATTACCATATTTAATTGCTTATATTATAATTATATTTTAGTGCAGCTGCACAAAAAGTATAACGCAAATAATAAAAAGCCACAACAAAAACTTAACAACCTGCAATAACGCAAACAAGGACCCCAATGTAACTGCAAAAATAAAACAACATGCCTACTACAAGGAAACTGCCAACAAACGAACATTATATACAGAGCCAAGCTAAGTGCAAACAACAACACAATGTACTATATATATGTGCGTGTGTGTGTGTGTGTGTGTGTGTGTGTTTCATGGGCACGTGTGGTTAGAAAGTTCGTATTCTAACCATGAGACCCGGGTTCGAATCTCACTATGGTTGATTTGTAGAGGGGTCGACCCCAGCATGCGGCACTTGGTAAAGTGCCTGAAAACCATATCACAGGTTGACCCAAGCCTTGTGAGTGGAAGTGGGTAGACGGAACACTTGAGGCCTGTCGATAGCTGTGCTAGCACGAAGTCACAAGTCATCGTGGCCGAGGGCTTGAGCTTGCTGGCTTTGTTCAAATTGTTAATCACGCTTTCCCAGAAACTGTAACTAAGGTTTACTCGGCATAGTTGCAGTATAAACTACAAGTATGTGCGTTAAATAAACACGAATGCGCCTGAGCCGCCATAGTAGACGCGTATCCTCGAATACGAGTGGCCAGCAATATATATCTATGTATGTATGTATGTATGTATGTATGTATGTATGTATGTATGTAGATATGTATTTAGGCCACAAACATTCTTTTAAACATATTTCATTGAATGTGACAGACAAGGAAAATCTTAAGTTGTTTTTTTTTATTATCTTTAAAAAGAACTAAACATCAATTCTAAGACTGAATGAATTGTTGTCAGCAAAAGGGACAGCCCAACATGCAAATTACAAATCGGAGGTACCAGAATCAAACAAGTACAACAATTAAAATATCAGGGAAGTGTTTTAACAGGTTAGAAAGTATGATACTGAAATCCTAAGGCGGATTTCTATAGCGATAGATGCCTTCCAAAAGCTAAGTAAAGTATTAAAAAACAGGATGTTTTCGTTAAAACATAGAAAAGAATACTAAAATGTAACGTAATATAAGCAATGGTATACACACACACACACACACACACACACATATATATAGTACATTGTGTTGTTGTTTGCACTTAGCTTGGCTCTATATATAATGTTCGTTTGTTGGCAGTTTCCTTGTAGTAGGCATGTTGTTTTATTTCTGCAGTTACATTGGGGTCCTTGTTTGTGTTATTGCAGGTTATATTTCAGTGAAAGCTGGACAATCTCCTCACAGATGAAGAAGACACTTGAAGCAACAGAAATGTTGTTTGATGGCACCACAGATTGGAAAATCTCATCTGATTTCAAATGATATCTTAAATTTCAGACTGAACTCACTTCAAATAACAAGCACCATGAATTGGAATAGTGAAAGGTGCCTTTCAAAAGCTAAGCAAAGTATTAAGAAACATGGAAATTTCAGTAGTAACAAAGAGTGCTCAGTTGTTATGTAATATTGGTCCTCCTATATAGCAGTGGATGCTGAACAATCTCCTCAGAGATGAAGAAGACACATGTGGTTCTAAAGAAAGATGCTGAGAATACCATGAACCGAATCTGTCAGCAACGACAAAGTTCTAAGACAATGGTAACAAATAGGACACTTATACTTATAATCAGAAAGAGATTTGAAATTTCTAGGTTACATAATGAGGAAAGAAGACTTGGAAAATTTGATACTCATAGGGCATATTGAAAGCAAGAGGGATAAAGGAAAACAAGGCATGACCTAGGTGACTATCTTAGAAAAATTTTATACTCACCTGACATATTGAAGGCAAGACGAGTAGAGGAAAACACCTTAGAACCTACAGAGATGTAGCTCTACAGAAGGATGCTGAGAATACCATGGACCAAATCTGTTAGCAACGACAAAGTTCTAAAACAATGGAGACAAATAGGACAGTTAGATATAATCAGAAAGAGATTTGAAATTTCTAGGTTATATAATGAGGAAAGAGGGCTTGGAAAATTTGATACTCATAGGGCATATTGAAAGCAAGAAGGATAGAGGAAAACATTGCATAACCTACAGAAGGATGCTTTGAATACCATAGACTGAACATGTGAGCAACGATGCAGTTTTGAGAAAATGAAAACAAAAGACACTTAAGCTTAACATCAGAAAAAGACAACTAAAATTTCTTCGGCACATAATGAAGAAAGAGGGCCTGGAAAATTTGATACTCACAGGGCAGATTGACGGCAAGAGGGACGGAGGAATCAGTGTATAACCTACCTGACGATTTTGAGTAAGTGGATGAACTGGGTTTGAGAGTTATAATAAAAAGAAAAAACTATTAATAGCTAGAAAGGACAGGAAATTGTGGAGGGCCATGCTCGCTAATGTCCTGAAGGGATACGACACATAGAAAAACTATGCAGGAAAAGAACTAGCCGTCAGTTGTAACAAGAGAGAACCTGCGGTCATTATGTATAGAGACAACCCTGGATATGTGGGACAAGCTGAAGGTGTCAGAATGAAGAAAGTACAGAATTTTGAGTACATGTGAAGTAACGATCCTAAGGTGGATCGGAAGAGCGAAAAATGCTTTATAAAAACTAAGCAAAGAAACAATGTCGCTAAAAACAAAGAAAAGAGTGCTGAACTCTTACCGTAATATCACTCCTCTGACAATGCATTGAATGATGAAAAATCTCTTCTCAGGTGAACTAAACCACTTGAAGGAAAAGAAACAGTACCGCGAGATCATCATTAACCCTAACAAGGATCGGATTGATAGGTTCCAGGGAAAGAAAAGATAATTCAAAATTGACAGATGGTTGTGGATAAAGCGGGAAAGTTCGTGGATAGGAAAATAATATTCTTGCCTGGATTTCTTGGACGAAGAGTTATCATAATTTACACACGCGGTATTATCTTTATCATGAAGAAATATTAAATGAATAATCATCGGAATTCTGTGGAGACAATGCATTAAAAAAAATAGCACCCTATCAGACAATATTGCTGATTATTGTTCTGCAGAAGGTGCACTATATGACATTCATTGTATAAGATAATAAAAAACAAATAAAAAATAAAACAAACATCAACCCAGTAAAATAAAGCCAGTCTAATCTCGCATCACCCCCAGGTCACAGCTTCTTTGCTCTTTTCCTGGCTCTCAGAATTAAAATGTTAACAAATATTTACATGAACTAAACAAAGAAAAAGAAGTGTTCTTCATTTTTAGTTGTTTTTTTCCCCCGGGGTACGGTGATTAGATTAAGGGAGTTCCTTTAAACAAGTTTAAAAGAGCGAATAAATAAATTTAAAAGAAAAAAAAAAGAAAAGCTTCAAACATTTTTTAAAAATTACACGAAAAAAAATTCCCAGTTCCAAAAAAAAAAAAAAAATAGAGAAATTCTTCCCTTTCACAAAAGAAAAAAGATGCCGAATGAAAGTTCAAATATGGACGTAAATTGAAAACAATTCCGTTTTTGTTACCAAGAGTGAGAGAGAAAAAACATGGCTGTCGTAAATAGCGCTCTAAATTTAGACATGAACACAAATAGTCTAACTGCTGATCATAGCTTAATGGATAACAAGCTTGTTTCAAAAGTTCGGTAAAATTTATCAGTTCGTTTACAATAGATATCCCTGGATTTTACAATGCATACCATCGTTCAGTGTTCGAACATGCCAGGATTTCGAATCCTGATTTTCAAGGAAGGTTGCTGCAATAAAATCTTACTGCTGATTTCCAGCAGACTGACTTTGTATTATAATTACGCTAAGGTTATTAAATATCTGTATATTTGAAGCTTCGTATATTTGACTTGCTACCTTATGCACATGCCCATAATCATATATAGATACACACACACACACACACACACACACACACATATATATATATATATATATATATACATATATAATATGTTTTTATTGTAATCTATTATAATAAAAAGATATATATATTATGTTTTTTATGATAACAGATTACAATAAAACATTTTACATCGCTACACTAAAGCTTCCATGTTTCTGTACTAAGATTGTACTTCCTCAGACAAAAGGAAAGGAATGATCGTCTGCATCCTATATATATATATATGTATATAGATAGATAGATAGATAGATAGATAGATAGATGTATATAATTATAAAAATGTGTGTGCGTATGTATATGTGTGATCGGATGTTTATGCGTTTCCTTAGTTTTCATCCAATTTCGATGATTTTTTTTTATTTGATAGATGATTTTTCGGTTTTGTGTCCAAATTGTCGAGAAAAAATTACAGCCTTGAAGGTGAAAGTCGAAAAAAATGATTTTTTGTTTCACTATGCGCAAAAATCAAAGGCAAAATTCTGTAAAATTTAGCGAATTGAAATCTAATGCAAAAAGATTATTAGAATTATTTAAAAAGTTATATTATTAACAAAAATAATCGTATATTATTATTATGACGGTCCATGGAAGAGGTTTCTTCCTTGCAAGATTGAGAACGCAAAAACGGCCCTTTTCGGGGCCACTACCTCACCATTCAAATTGTTAACCCCCGTCCTCCCTTTTGAGGATGTGCCTCAGTTGCACCCAAATGTTGTTACTAATGTTGATTTTCGGGTGGGCTGACTTGAAACTTAAACTGCTCCAATTAAACGGTAACACACACACACACACACACACACACACATATATATATATATATATATATATATATATATATATATATATATATATATATATATATGTATATATGTATGTAAATGACAATAGGAAAACTGTAGTTATTGCAGACGTATTTCGTCCAATGTGGACTTTCTCAAAGCAAAAAATGAAATGAATTTAATTAAAGAAAGTAACTAATAATAACAAAAAACAGAATGTTCTTAGCAACTGGAAGAATGTAGAGAACGCTATTTTTATATTGTTAACTGAAAATAACGTCAGTTATTGTCACGTTGATTCGTTTAATTTGCCTGAAGAAGGTCACTAGATCGGAAACCCGTGTAGCAAAAATATGAAGAATAACATATAATATATGCGCTTAAACGAATCCACATTATAACCAAAAATATTTGCGGTTTCTCTCTTTTTTTTAAAAATATATATGTGTGTGTGTGTGTGTGTGTGTGTGTGTGTGTGTGTGTGTGTGTGTGTGTGTGTGTGTGTGTAGAAAAATAGGAAAGAACACCTCAGGTAAGTAGTCCGGTGTTCTTTAGTATTTTTGTTTTAATTTTTAAAATACAGTGCTCCATACAGAAGTAGAGCTTAGATTATATTTATTTTTTTTAATTTCGCTTGAGGATGAAACAGGGCTTGTTACCTTAATTCAATTTAATTTTAATAATTATATTGATGGTTTCGGCTCTCGTTTTTGAAACATGAGAACTCATGTAGCGAAGGAATCATATTTTTTTTAATAATTATGTATATATGTGTGTGTGTGTGTGTGTGTGTGTGTGTGTGTGCTAGAGGTGCTGAAAAATTCTCGGCTTGATCTACTCCAAAAAATGTGATCATATGTCCAAACGTCAGAATTTGGGGGTAAACTTTTTATTGGCCCTACCGAAGGCTTTTCTGCAACCTCTCTCTGGTATATACACAGTGTGAGGCAAAGAAAGATAGATGGATTCAAATATAAACTACTTAAGTACGAAAGTACGTATCATTACTCATACCGATACATACGGTTCTGAGGTAGGTGTGTGTGTGTGTGTGTGTGTGTGTGTGTGTGTGTGTGTGTGTGTGTGTGTGTGTGTCCGCACTTGTGAGTGCGGGTGTATCTGTGATTGTGTGTCTTTTGGCACATGTGAGTACTCGGGTCCGCATGTGTGTGTGTGTGTTTTCTTTTTTTGTTTTTTGGAGATTTCTCTCTCTCTCTCTCTCTCTCTCTCTCTCTCTCTCTCTCTCTCTCTCTCTCTCTCTTGATAGTAGATATTTATATAAGCACAGGGTTTTATCATGCCGGTACGCCCTCACCCCCCACCCCGGCCACATCAACTCCCCGGCCCCCACAACGCATTTTCTTTTCCCCTCCTCCACCAAATCTAAATAACCTCCTTTGCCTCTGATCCACACACTCCTTCGCTCGTCAATCAACCAGCCCGCCCGTCATCACTGGCCAGACCGACGGACAGGCAGACTTCACGTGTCCGGTGTTACCATATGTTCTTTCAATTTCTCCGATTCCACATCGAGTCATGACAACGTTTATAAAAAAAAAAAAAAGGGTTGGGTGGGGGTAGAAAATCCAGATAATAAATGGGAATGGATAAGAAGAGTTAAAGTCTACAAATATACATATATTAGTTTACACAATCCTTTAAAAAAAATTGACGGTATACCATATTTATTTGTTTATAATAATCAAGACCGGGGCGTACCACACCCAAACCCTCCGGCTGGGGGCGGTGGCGTTCCAAGACTGATTGGGAACCCCGCGATGACCTTTGTGACACTCGCTATCTTATCAACATTTGCCTTTTTCAACCTACATTTATATACGTTACAAATTAAACTAAACACGGTTGACTATTAAAGGATGTAAAATTTGTACAGAGTTGGACGTCATTCTAGAGTTGGGGGGGGGTCGTTCAAAACGGTGAATTGATTTTGCTCATGCTAATCTCAAAATAAAATACTATATAATAATTCACTGTTTTTATCCATGTTGAATGTCTTAAAATTATTCAGTTTTTTAACAAGAAAAATTTCAAGTTGATTCTTTAAAAATGCCGCAAAACATTGTTTATTGGATAGCTTAATTGCCTCCTATCGGGCGGTAATTAAGCTAGCTTCTTTGGAGGGATCTTGATTGGATCTTCGGCTTGTTCAAGAGTCCCTAAGTCTTTACATATTCTCAGCATTGAACGCCCCCCTGGCTGCCGTTTGATCTGGGTTTTTATTTGCATGGGACTTTCTTTTCCTCGCTTCAGCCTTGACTCTGTTGATTGCAATCTGGTCCTCTGTTGGCGGAGATTTCTTTTAGCGCGGCATACTAATGCCGTATGCAATAGGCAACAATAAACTACAGAACTCAAAATTGATCGTTGCATTTAAGTATTGCATTAATAACTTTTCAAAAGCTTAACTTTTCAAAACCTCAACGTTAATTGTATTAATATTTAAGCTTACCTTTTAAAAGTTCAACAATAATTTCTTCTGCCGCCATTTAATTTAAACACAATTTGATGTACGTAGGTCCTTACATTCTGTACTAACAATTATTTCTGTTTCTTGGGTGACTTTCACAATTAATTTCGATTATTCTAAAATTTATTTCCAAGTTGTAAAAATTGTCATCGTACAAAAAAATTTGCTGCAAAAAAAAAAATTACATAAAAAAATCCCCGATAACAATTGCAGTAATGAAAACTTGGGAATCCAAAATTCCAGGATTGCGGATCTGGATCTGGCCTGGAATGTTTTTAATTTACTCATGGAGTCGGCCTGATTCCAAAATGGTATGATATGTTGGGCTACGACCTCTAGGAGTAAAGTTGAAAAGGTGTGACACACCGACAGATTGATACACTGACATTAACATTCATTTATATAAGTGGAATGATCTATTATAACATGTCCCTAATTTGTATGTAGGTACCTTGTATTTATTTTCAATTTTTCTAGTTCAGTTGTTCACTTATATTGCAAATAATCCATGGAATGATATATTATGACATGTCACTAATTTGTATTTAGATACATTGGATTTATTTTCAATTTTTCTAGTTCAATTGTTCACCTATATTGCATATGATCCAGTATTCTACATAATTAGGTTGCAATAAAAATTTGTAATTTATATGAATAGAGTACCTTATGAAAACTGAGATGTAATAGACTGGGAACTGTATCAAAGATTCGTAGTGGGATTGTATCATAGATACATAGACGGCACTCTTGCAACGATCCTGGTAATAGTACACGTTGTTGCAACGATCCTGGTACACATGTAAAAAAATATTTTTACCAAGATTGGTAAAAAAAATTTTTTTTTTTTGACATGTTTCTCACCCACTTAATTTTATGAAATTCATCGATATAATTTATAGTGATATTATTAGTTAAAAGCAAAATTTTTTGAAGAATTTAAATAGCTGATTTTATTTTGCAAAATCGGACCCGGTTTTACCGAAAATCTGTTCTGAATCGAAAAATTTAAAACAAAAAACGCAATAAAACTAAGGCAATATTTAATTAGAGAAGTTTTTAATTGCTTTTATAAATGATATATATTAAAGACAATATTGTCTGAAGAAAAAAAATTCGATGAAAAATGAATTTTTACAAGATTTGTTTTCATTTTTTACGATATTTACAATTTAAAATTGAATAATTTATAAAGTTTTTGAATCTTTTAAAGTTCAATTCCGATTATATAATTTTTAGGGAATATTGTTAAGTAAAACTATTTACTAATCATATTTTTAAAAGCTTATTTCAATCTGAAGACACCGACCTTTTTTAAAAGAATTTCGTTTTGTTTTTATATATGTACATCAATGCAGAATTTCTTTAATATGGATGTACACACCGATGAATCTATTAATAAAAGGTCACGTGTTTTAAGGGTTGTCTCCCCTTACGGGAAAAAAAACAAAACTCTAATGAAATTTGTCGTCTTCTACTCCAGGCATGTCAAACTCAGAGTATATGAAGAGCTGAATCGGCCATATCTGCAGCCTTTCAACTGCTTACAGTCTTACATTAATCACAGCTAGTGGTACCTAAACTTTAAATACAAAATACTTATAATTTAAATGTAGTACAATTTAATCATTTTTATGATCATTGACATCGCTTTAGACAAACTAATCTCGATATATCAGGTTGGAATGTTTGTATAGATCCCATTTTGATCAAAGATGACAAATGTTCAGTTAATCTGGTTCTGTGAGACGTTTCTTTGGCCTCCATAAACGAAAATAACTGCTCACAGACATATGTGGAACTAAACATCGCCATAATCATTGTGGCAAACTTTCTAAAGTTCTTAAATGTCTGAGGAAGGTATGAAAAAAAAATCCGGGTACCCCCAACTTCTAGGTACTTTCCCTTGAGTGTTGAGTTAGTCTGCATTTCCAGTAGTCCCATCTGAAGACTTTCCTCGGCCTGAGCAACATCAAAAGTGAATGTTGCTGAGAATAATGCAAACTAATCTTCACAAGATGAAAAATTATAAAACCTTCACTGAAATTCCTTTGACGGCAATTCCAGGTAGTTGTCGTACTTAGCAAAGATAAACACAAACTCAGTATTGGTAGTTTTTTTTCAACACCCTGCACATAGGAAAATGAATCAAGTTTTTATGTGACAACTGCGACTTCAATAAAGCTAATTTTGCAATGAAACACTTGACATCATCATATAACTGAGTGATGAGCTTATTTTTACCTTGTAATTTCAAATTAAGGTTACTTAATTGGCCAGTAATATCCACTGAAAAAGCTAGATCTTGGAGCCAGCTTTCATCTTTCAATTCATCTGTGCTTTGACCCTTCATCTCCGAAAACATAACAATTTCGTGTCGCAATAAAAAAAAAATCTTTTCAGTACCGTGTGACATGAAAACCACCAAATTCCTGTGTAGAATGGGATATTTGTGAACTGATTATTCACGTCTTCCAATAACTGGATAAAATTGACAGTAATGCAGAGCATGACTTCTGATATAGTTCACCGTTTTTATGACAAAACTCAACACATGATCTAATTTTAAAATCTTAGAACATAAGTTCTGTTGATGATTTATACAGTGAAAATACTTGAATGCCGAATCTGTATATATGTTTTCTATTTTTGCACCTAACTTGGCAGCAACGCTATTATGTCTCCCAATCATATTGGCAGCACCATCAGTAGATAAACACACAAGTTTACTCAAATTAAGGCCAAACTCATGGAGAAGCTGTTCAACTTTCCCCAAAATGTCATGGCTTATTGTAATATCATGCATTGGGACCAGTTCAATTAGATCTTCATAAATTTCAAATTCATTGTCACAAACCCTGATGAAAACGGCGAGCTATCCTGGTCCAGCTATGTCAACAGTCTCATCCATAGCAATAAAAAAAAATGTTCAAAACTTGATAACGTCATCAACGGTCAAATCAAATCAACTTCCATTTCATCAATCCGTCCAACAACAGTGTTATTGCTTTATGAAATGTCTTGAAATAAGTGTGACTTGGACATATTATTTCAGCGTTTTTTACAAGACATCGGTTTATGAAATCTCCTTCACTGAAAGATTTTCCACTGTTGGCGATCATTTTGCAGAGTTCAAAGATTGCGGAAACAGAACTAACGTCGCCTTTCTGAACTTTTGTAAAGCAAATCTGTTGCTGTGTAAATTTAATCTTGAATTCCTTCACTCTTGAACCATGAATATCTTCATATTTATCCTAAGATCGATGGTTTCTTTCATGTCTTTTCACATTATATACTTTTGGCGTCGCAATACAGTGCTTGCAAATCAAATCTTTCCATTAACATACTGTAATTCCCACTTTTCTTGAAACACATGTCCTTCTTCAGATAATTTTCTCTTTTTACGAGGTGGGATAAAATTCGACATTTTTAAGGCAAAATATTACAAAATTACGAACTTTTTCATTTTACAGTTGTTCTTATTTAGTTTTCAAGGATGATCACATGATTAACCGGATGTTAAAAATAGTCGCTGACATTCGAAAACAAAAAAAAAACATTGAGATAATATAAACAATCTAATCATAACAAATGAAAAATAATCTCACTGTTTTTAATAATTCGCATTACCAACATAGACAAAATTCTTGATATACCACAGCAATAGAAAACTTTATGAGGGCTGCCAAGATGCATGTAAAGAGCTGCATGCGGCCCGCGAGCCGCCAGATTGATACACCTGTGCTAAATCATAGATAATTATGATCCCGTTCGGTAGTCCATCCGCCGTCAATAAATCGATTAACATGTCAGAAAAACAAGACCCCGTTGTTAGGAAATGATTGTATGCAACATTTTATGCTATAAGTAATATTTGTTTCAAATCAGATTAACCTAAGTTTACATTTGCTAATTTTCCTCAAATAACGTTTCAGAAATATATATTTTATTTTTGCAAGATTTTTAAAACGGAAAGTTTTGTTTACAAATGTCTAAAAAATGGCTGACGTGATCGATTTGACTGGAAAACAGCAACTCTATTCCAATCAATATAATGTCTGTCTAAAATACAGCAGAACATTTTGCTTACCGGATATAGTAAATTTAATCCTTTAGCTTTCATTTAAAGCTAAATTGAAAGCTTCAGGAAAGCGTTTTCATTTTTTAAAATTCATTTTAAACCTTACGTATACCGAATTTGTGGAGGTACTTATTCTAATACCTGAAGTGTGGTTTGAGGTCAAAGAAAGACAGTACTTTGATGATAGAATAATGAGGCTATGAAGTTAAATGGATGAAAGACTTTTTAAATATCATTCTGGAAATTTTTGCATTATATGATATAGCTTCCATTTTTTTTCATACCATTCGCAACCTTTGATTCTAGTTCGTTAATAACCTTCGCCACCACCGGTCGCTGAACTTTTTCCTTTGTTCCTCCTTCATTTTCTTGTAGTCGCCATGTTATCTACATAAACGTCATGACAGTTTAACTTCCTAAATAATCTGACTAATTAACTGCTTAATGTTTCTGTTTTATTCTTACTTCTTTCCATCTCACTGCTACCTGCGTCACAAGTTCTTCGTTTGTCGCTTCAATCGACGATAATTGCAGCTCTCAATGGGTGTCAAGTTTCTCTCTCTCTCTCTCTCTCACACACACACACACACACACACACACACACACACACACACACTATCTATCTATATCTATATATATAACGTCCTGGGTATGACGGTAAACTACATCCGCGTCCTGGGTATGGCGATGAACTGCATCCAACAGCAGGATCTCAGATGGTATTTTCGGAAAAATAATGTTGCCAGCTCTAAGTTTTTGAAACAATAATGTTGCCAGCTCTAAGTTTTTTTTTGTAGAAAAAAAAAATAATGTTGCCAGCTATACGTTTTTTTTAAACAATAATGTTGCCAGCTATACGTTTTTTTTTTTGAAACAATAATGTTGCCAGCTATACGTTTTTTTTTTTAAACAATAATGTTGCCAGCTATACGTTTTTTTTAAACAATAATGTTGCCAGCTATACGTTTTTTATTCCATACAAAATAGACATTTAAAATTCATATAAACTGGATTTGGCATTAAATAATCCACAGTGGTTGATATGCCATAAAACCCAAACAAACATAAAACTATATATATATATATATATATATATATATCAGTTCATATCTATTTACCGAACAATCTAGCTAGTTAGTTATCTATTGTACCTGTCTGAATCTGTTCATATCTATATCTATCTATCTATCTATCTATCTATCTATATATATATATATATATATATATATATATATATATATATATATATATATATATATATATATATATGTCAGTCCATGTGTCTCTGCCGAGCAAGGTATGTAGCTAGTTAGCTATATATCTAACTGCCCAGACATATCTTCCTTTGTTTCTGTATATATCTATCGCTCTGGATGAGTTCATATGTATGTATGAATGAATATATGTATGTATATATACAGTGGGTAAAACAAATATTCGTACACATACAAATTTTTAATTTATTGTATTTTCAACTAATGAATACGCATTCTTTTCATATAATTAACTGTGCACAGATGCATAATACCTAAATATGCATAAAAAAATAGAATTTTTTTTAATTTATTAGAAATAAATCCAATTTATCCATTTTAATGGGTCAAAAAGTTATTCGTACAATACAAAAAGAATACATAATTTTCATTTAATACTTTGTAGAATAGCCATTATTAATTTCTACAGCAACCAGCCTCTTCTTGTAGTTCTCAATTAATGTTTTACAAATTTTAGTTGGTATTTCATTCCATTTTTCTTTGCATATGGTCTTCAGATCCGGGATGTTTGTTGGAGCTCTCGATTGGATTTGAATTTTCAAATAACACCACAGATTCTCGTTTGCGTTTAAATCTAGAGATTGACATAGTCATTTTAGGATATTTACATTATTTTCTGCAAGGCATTTCTTCGTAGATTTTGCAGTATGCTTAGGATCATTATCTTATTGGAAGATCCAATCAGAAATTCAAGATTTTCAAATGAAGTCATTAAATTTGCTTCCAAAATATTTTGCTATGCTGACGCATTCATTCTACCACCTATTACTGATATATTTCCAGTATCTTTTACAGAAAAACATCCCCAAATCATGATGCTGCCACCACCAAATTTCACTGTTGGAACTGTGTTCTTTTATTTAAAGGCATCGCCATCTTTCCTCTATACATGATTTCAAGAATTACGTCCAAAAAACTCAATTTTGGTTTCGTCTGTTCATAATATTCTTTCCCAATACGATTTTTTCTTATCCTTACGTTCACGAACGAATTTCAACCTGGCATCTTTTCACTAGCAGTGGAGTTTTTCGAGGAGAGCGTGACTTTAGATTGTTCCTATGAAATTCATTGATTATTATCTGTTTAGTGACACAGATTCCTGATAAAAGTAAATCTTCCTACAACTCTTGATGGATAACCATTGGATTTTATTTAATTTGACGCAATAATTTCCTCGAAGATCTTGAAGAAATCTTCCATGAAACAACTGTTCTTCTTCGTTTTTTAGCAATTTTGAGTTTTTATGCCTTTCCATGAATAAACTAATAGTAGTAACTGGAATATTCAAGTTATCTGAGATTTTCCTGTAACTTTTACCGTCTTTCCAGAGTCTAAAAGTAAGTTCTTTCTGCGAATTTGTCATTTCTTTAGCATGATGAAAACCTTCTTGCACGAATATCAATTATAGAATGTTCTGTTTGTATTTTTAGGGTAAAAAATAACTACTGATAACATTATTGGAACATTCTAGAATATTCTACTTGGATAATCTAGAATATTAAAGCAATTCAAAAATTTTAAAAACTGAAATTTGAATTGTACGAATCCTTTTTTCATCAATTAGAATGAACAAATGGGATTTATTTCTATTAAATCAATTTTTTTTCTGTTTTCTATGCATATTTGTCTGAAGGTTCTTCATAACATCCAGAGACGGATATGCAATGTACTTGGCCCTGATCTGGCATCTCGTCTGCAGTCGATCTCTCACAGACGTGTTGTCGCCTCCCTCTGTCTTTTTTACAAATACTTTCACGGTAACTACTCCGATGGGCTGCTTTCGCTGGTTCCCAGATTTCATGAATTTAAGCGCCCTACGAGGGTGGCATCCCGCTCTCACCCTTTCACTGTTGAAACTATTAAATCTAGCCGTCTCTTCTACTCCAATAGCTTCATATCTCGCACCTCTCGCCTGAGGAAATCCCTCTCCTTTTTCTGTTTCCCTGATAGCTATAATCTCCAACTATTTAAATGTAATGTCAATCGACATCTCCAGATGCCTTGATCTATCCCCTATCCTTCTCTTCATCCTTTCCTCTATCACTCCTCTTTGCTCTCGCTCCAACTCTCTGTAACCCTTTGCCTGCTAGTGGCTTCCCGAAAACCATTCACATACATGCACGCACGCTCACGTGTGGGTGTTTGTGGGGTACGAATGTGTGTATATATATATATATATATATATATATATATATATATATATATATATTGACAAAAATAGGAGAACTACTCACAGGCACGTACACAAACCCCACACAACTTAGGAAGTATATGTGTACATATATATGTGTGGATATATGTGTGTGTATAATGATTCCATGTAACTTGGGAAGTATGTGTATGTACGTATGTGTGTGTGTATGTACTGATTCCTTGTAATGGGACGGTATTTCTATGTGTATTTCGGTATGTGTGTGTATGTGTGTGGGGTGTACAGATGTGTTCACTGATTACTCGTAGTGAGACAGTGTGTATGTATGGAGAGGGGATATACACATATACACACGCATGCTGACAAAAGCACACGGAAATGGAAATAGATCTAAGAACACACAAGGGCCATTCAAAGATAAGCATGCCGATAACTACTCCATCATTTCTCAAACCAATCTTAATTGTTTTATAACCCTTCACGCAGAACTTTTCACTGCCAGTTCAAGAAAGACGTTTGGGTCACTAACACAAAAAAAAGAGAATATCTCATATCGAGAATATTTAACATCGAAAAACATAAAGAAAAAATTAATTATTTTTAATAATATGTGTAAATCACCACACTTTGCCTGATGACGCTCGCGAGTCCGGAAACACATGTAGCAAAATTATGGAAAATTAAACAAAATATTTTTTTAAAAATCCACTTTACAACCAAAAACGTTTGCGGTTTCTCTCTTCTTTTTAATATACAAACTTTTCTCTCGTTGGAAATACTGTAACCTCTTCTTTATATATATATATATATATATATATATATATATATATATATATATATATATACATATATATATATACATATATATATATACATATATATATACACATATATATATATGTCTTTAATAAATAAATTGTCGGACTTTGTCCATTTCTTATAAAATATATATATATATATATATATACAGTGTAACCCGGATATAACCCTGATATAAGAGAAACCGGGATATAAGAGAGATTTTCTCTGGTCCCAAATTAGAGCCTGTGTTAATGTATATAAAATAGACCAAACCTGGATATAAGAGAAACCCGGATATAAGATACTTCTTCTCCGGTCCCGACAACTCTCTTATATCCGGGTTACACTGTATATATATATATATATATATATATATATATTAATATTAATACCTATAATATTGTATACCGAGCTAGCAAATTTTATTTTGGCCCCACTGAAAATCCGTGGAAATCCGTTTTTATAATCATCGAATGACTTTAGGCAATATAATATACTGCTCTCTCTCCCCAACATTTCTGGCAATTAAAGAATGATGGTAATAAACCCATTACTACATTATAGAGATACAAAAAGAAGAAAACTCACCTCAGTGAATTTGAGGGGAGAATAATTTTATGCCCGAGTTCAACTCAGTTACATAAAAAAATTTTCGATAGTTTTTCCGAAAACTTGAGTACAATGGTAATACTTGATCTTGTGTTGTCAGTTTTTTTTTTACGAACAACTGTTTTTTTCTGTGTGTGTGGGTGTGTAGAAATCGTTCTCGTATTGGACAGACTTTAATATTCTGTAGATGTTGAATCACTAGTTTGTCAATGGCGTTTGGTATTGGAATATATATAGACGCTGGGTGTTTAGCTTTTAAATCGCTAATGTATTAATACCAGCTTAATTTCACGTTCAACACTGCTGTGGGAACGCGTGGAGTTTATGTATTTTTCGCGTACTGTCGCTATTGATATGGTGAGAATGAAATTCTCGAATCTTCTCTATCGCCACTGTTGTGGGACTGGCAAGGTATTGCGGTTTTTCGACGTGAATGCGTTTCTAGAATTCTTCGTCGACCCAGATGTGGGATTGGTAAGGTATTTAGGTTTCGCCGTGAGTGCGTTTCTAGAATCCTCGTCGCCACTGATGTGGGTGCCAAAGTTGGGCCCACAGAAGTAAAACACGGAACACGGATTAGATGTAAGAGAGATATATTAACAACAGGTTACAGAGATAGTTTAAGCAGAGCTTACTATAAGTTAGTCTCCAACACTGGTAGTCGTACGAGACTCTCACTGTCTCTCTGTGTCGCTCTCTATCACTCTCTGTAGAGTGCTATGTCGCCTACTTAATATAGGCCTGGAAGAGTCTATTGTGTAGGTAGATTCCGGTCTCACAATACATATGCATGTATGTATGTATCTATCTATCTCAGTCTGTTTCATATCTATCTATCTATCTATCTATCTATGTCAGTGACTTCATATCTATCTCTCTATCTATCTATCTATTTTCCTTTCTTTTAATGAATCGTTTGTTTCTGGCTTCAGAATCCCAGCCGTAAATGGATTAATCAGATATTGAGAACTGACCATCATTATCCTTCTTCTTCTTCTTCTTCTTCTTCTTCTTCTTCTTGCTTTCTTAACCATCAGTAAGTCGGCCTCGTCTTTCTTTCGGCTACGTACGTATGTCGATGTATCTTCGTTTCGTCCTAAGGAGCAACAGAAACGCTAAAGAGAAGAAATGTTCGCTGTCTTATCTGAAATATGGACGCCAAGTTGATTCAATAAAGTCTTCCTTAATAGATTTTAATGCAACTATGACGTCAACCCTGCCATTCAATGGCGGCATGACACTCGGCTATAATCGATTTTGCCTACAAATAACGTTTAATCCAGATAAAGAGAGATGTAAGTCGAAAAGAGTAGACTGAGGTAGACAGACAGTTATATATATAGAAAACTAACAATTTAGCTCGCTTGATTGTTCTATAGATATGGACTGAGAAAGAAAAAAAGAAAGAAAGAAAGAAAGAAAGCGTATCATTTAGGCACAGACATACATAGATACCTTACAATCTAGGTAGCTTGCACGATATATATATATATATATATATATATATATATATATATATATATATATATATATATATATATATATGGACTTAGATAGATAGATAGATAGATAGATAGATAGATAGATAGATAGATAGATAGATAGAATGGTTTGGTTTGGTTTGATCTCTTTTACGGCATATCAACTCTCCTTCCCTGGTAAATATTTTCTCAAAATATGTATAGGCGATAAAGTTTTTTGTCAAAAATGTATTTCTGGTAATAATCTTTTCTTTTTTTTTTTTTACAAATTATTTCTACTATTAAAACCTATTTTTACACTTTCATAGTGTTTTGACCCCAGTTTGGGTGTTAACTATTTGCCCATAGCTGGGACCCTAACAGGTGGTTCCAACCCGGGTCAGGATGGACCTGGGAACACCAGCAATTAAGAGGTGGTTCCGCACCCCTCAAAGACTCCTGATGGATGTAGTTTATCGGCTTACCCAAGACGCGGATGTAGTTTATTGTCTTACCCAGGACGCGGATGTAGTTTATTGTCTTACCCAGGACGCGAATGTAGTTTATCGTCATTCCCAGAACAGGATATATAAATCGATAGAATGAAAGAAACTTACTGAGATAACTTTAAACTTATCTTTCTTCATTGTTGTTCCCTCATTTTTGATTCCGAATAAACCACAACTTCGTTACATCTTAAAAAAAGCATTAAGTTATTAGCAATACTTTTTGCCTCAAGTATGAACGTGTCATAGAACTGAGATTAAGAATTTGTAAAAAAGAAAAGGGGTTTAGCTAACCAGCCTGACAGAAAAATGAAAATCGAAGAGACAACAAGAGAGAGTGAGAGAGAGAGAGCAAGAGTAAAAGAGGGGCGGCAACATAATGAGTTAATTTCCTGAATCTCTAAAATCCCTACGAAGTCAGTTTAATATAATTGTAAACGTTATCTCCCTTAGTTTTAACTACATCTGTGAGAATTTAATCTCGTAGGCAAAGGCTATAGATTTTTTTTTTTGGGGGGGGGGGGTTGACGCAGTCAAAACTTTAATATACTTGAAAAATGTCAAACTAATTTAATTATGATTAGAAATTTGATTAGCATCATTCACCACTTATTGTAATTCACGTAACGCCTTCGCCATAAACACAGTCAAGATATTACAATAACTCCGACAGAAGGTGTTGAAGGAAAGCAAGAAAAAAGGACTAAACATCAATTACAAGAAGATAGAATGCATGGTTGTTAGCAAAAGGGGCAGCCCAAAATGCAAATTACAAATTGGGGATACCAAAATCAAACAAGTACACAAATTTAAATGAAAAGACGACAGTTTGGCGCATATGTGTTAGCAAAAGGGACAGCCAAAAATGCAAATTAGAAATTGGAGATACCAAAAGCAAACCAGGGCAACAATTTGAATATCTGGGAAGCGTTTTAAGAGAGGATGAAATGTTCGACACATCAATCACAAGATGCATTGGGATAGCGAAAGATGCTTTCCAAAAGCTAATCAAAATATTAAGAAACAGGAAAATAGCATTAGAATCAAAGAAAAAAGAACTGAACTCTTCTATAATATCAGTCATGGCAGTGAACTTGAAGCAACAAAAATGTATTTCTACAGAAGGATGCTGAGAATACCATGGACCGAGCATTTGTGCAACGACGACATTCTAGAGACAATGGGAACAAAAATGAAACCTATGCTTAACAGCAAGAAGAAATAGTTGACATTAGTATGGTACATAATGAAGAAAGAGGATTCGGAGAATTTGATACTCACAAGACAGATTGAAGGCAAGAGAGACAGAGAAAAACAACAGATAACCTACCTGGCGAGCTTGGGTTTGGGAGAGATTGCAAAAATATAAAATTTATTATTATTAAAGGCAACAAAATATGGAGAGTCATGATCGCCAACGGGAGATGGCACATTGAAAAAGACGCTGTATCGTCACGTCATGTCACGTGTCCTGTAACCAATTAAGGTCGTAGGAACACCACACGGACTGTAATCTGGGCAGCATTAGTGTGTCTTAGCAAGATAGATTAATGGAACCCGTTCCTCTTCGGGCTGTAGTCCTGGGTATGACGATAAACTACATCCGGCAGCAAGGACTCTAATCGGGAGATTGGAAGTTTTGAAGAGTGTGGGATCATCCCTTAATTGCTGGTGTTATCAGACCCACCCTATATATATATATATATATATATATATATATATATATATATATATATATATGCAATCAGCATTTTATCACTTTTACTCCCAAATCACACCTTTTTTTTTTTTTTTTAAGCATTTCACCCCAAGCAAGCCGGGAAGCCACTAGGACGCAAGGGGTTACAGAAAATTTAGAGCAAGATCAGATAGGAGTGATAGAAAAAAGGATGAGGGTAGTGATAGATCAAGGCAACTGGAGATGTCGATTGACATTACACTTGAACAGCAGGAGATTATAGCTCACAGGGAAACAGGAAAAGGGAAGGGTGTTCCACAGGCGAGAGGTGCGAGACATGAAGCTCTTAGAGTAGAAGAGACGGTTACATTTAGGAGTTTCGACAGTGAAGGGGTGAGAGCGGGATGCCAGCCTCGTAAGGTGCTGGAACTCATGACGTCTGGGAACCAGCGAATGCAGCTCCTCGGAGCAATTTCAATGAAAGTATTTGTAGAACAGACAGAGAGAGGGGGACGGCGCGTCTGTGAGAAAGTGACTGTAGACGAGACGCCAGGGCAACTACATTGCATATCCGCCTCTGGAGCCTATCAAGAACCCCGAGGCAAACAGAAGGGGCACCAGACCATATATGGCAGCAATACTCCATACAAGGGCGAATTGTTGATTTGTAGATCTGGAGGATCGACTCTGGGGAGAAAAACTTCCTGGCGCGGCTCAGGGAGCCAATATTCCTTGCAGTGGACGAGGCAATTGATTCAATGTATTTATTCCATCTCAGGTCAGCAGTCAACGTGAGACCGAGAAGCCGCAGAGAGTTGCTCTCGAGAAGTTGAGCGTCAGACATTCTAATGGAGGGAAGGATCTCTGTGGTGATTAATAGAGAGAAGTTTTGTCTTAGAAACGTTGAATTTGACCAGCCAATTCATGCCCCAGTTCACAATCGATTGGAGGTCCTTTTCGAGACGCACGGCCAGGCGAGTTTTGTCAGCGAGACTAGATTTGTTTTTGAGGCAGGTATAAATTGTGGTGTCATCCGCGTAGATGCCAACTTGGGAAGTTATTGCGTCAGGAAGGTCATTTATGTAGATAAGGAATAGAGTGGGGCCTAGGATGGAGCCTTGAGGAACACCTGCGTTCGTGGGATAGGGACTGGAGGAGAATCCATTGAGAACGACCTTCAATTTACGGTTTGACAGGAATGATCGTATTAGGTTATATAATTGACCCGTAATGCCATAACCCTGGAGCTTGCGAAGAAGGCCGGCATGCCAAACCCTGTCAAATGCTTTGGAGATGTCTAGTGCCACGGCTCGGACTTCCCCGTTATTTTGAAGAGCTCGGTAGATTGTTTCAGTGATGGCCGTAAGCACATCGGCTGTAGATCGGACAAAGCGGAAACCATATTGCTTGGCTGAGAGCAGATTATGGGATGTGAGGTGGTTAACCACCCCAGTATTGATTAGGGCTTCGAAGACTTTGCCGAAGAGGGGAAGGAGACTGATAAGACGGTAGTTGGAAGGGTCAGAGGGGTCGCCGGAGTTCTTGAAGACAGGAACGATCGAAGAGGACTTCCAGCAGTCAGGAAAACAAGATTCCTTGGGGCAGTAGTTGTATAGTTTAGAAAGAGCGGGCGCCAGTTCAGGCGCGCATTTCTTCCAGACAATGGCTGGTATCCCGTCTCCACCACTAGCCTTGTTGGGGTCTAAATTGGAGATAATGCCCTGTACCAAAGATGGGGTTATGTTTAACCCACTCAATATGGCCTCAGTTCTAAGAGGGAAGTCGGGTATGGGTACACCGGAAGAGTCGAGCGTCGAATTGAATGAAAATTTCCGAGCAAAGCATTCAGCCTTGTCGGTAGAGGAGGTCAGGACTTCGAACTGGTTGAATAAAGGAGGTATAGAGGGTTTGCAATTGTTCAATACGCTCTTGCAGAGACGCCAATAATCTTTGGAGCCAAATTTGCGAGATGCAATACGTTCCTTCATCCGAGCCGCAAATAGTGATTTAGCATCGTTGAGGACACGCTTACATTCGTTACGGGCGGAGGCAAAGAGACGTCTATTGCAGTCAGACATGTCGCTACGGAATAGGTGGAAGTAGTGGTTGCTATGGGCGATGGCGGCTGAGCAAGCAGCCGAGAACCAGGGGGAGGAGCGCGACTTGACCCTGTATCTCCGTCGATTCCAGCTTTAACCCAGGAAGAGACTTCAGAAGCACATTCTTGGACAGGGAGCTTAAAGAATCCATCCCAGGGGACATCGCGGAGGAAATCACGGAACGCGTCCCAGTCAGCTCGTTGATAGTAGAACGAAGTTCTAGTGGTAGGAGGTTCTTTATAGGGAGTGGAGTTGAAGGTGATGTTAACTGATACTACTGCATGATAAGAGTTACCAAGAGGGCAGAGTTGATTCGGGGATGGAGGTAAAGCACAGGTCGAGAAGAGAGGCTTTACCTTCCCGGTAGAAGGCAAAAACGAGTGGGGACGTTAACTATCTGTGTGAGGGAATGGGAGATTGAGAAATTGAGCGTTTGAATGCCTGCGTGGTCCGTAGTAGCATTCTTAAGCCACAAGGTGTGATGGGCGTTAAAGTTACCAAACACAAAAATGTGAGCAAACTGGTGGAGGGGGAGAGCCTTGTCTATGCTGTCAGAAATGCTATCGAGTATCTCACAGTCTTGAGAGGATGGAGAGCTGTAAAGGAAGAAGAGATAGCTTACCGCATTGAGGAGAGAGAGTCGGAGACACATGTATGATTGGTCTGGCGATTCGAGAGAGGACTCTCTGGCCAGAGGGAGATGTTCCTTGACGTAGACACCAAGACCGTGCATGTGGGTTAGAGAGTCTTTTCTGGGGAGAGGAAGATAGCCGGGGATCGAGAGATCAGAAGAAGGGATAGACAGCCAGTATATCCGGGCCGTTTGCAGTGAGGAAAGTTTCCAGACTGCAGAAGTTTGTCCTAAAAAATAAGAAACAATATCAATGAACCCAAATAAACAAAGCAAACAATAACCAAAATATTAGTTAGTCTATAAAAATCAAACCAAAAATCGGACGAAAAAATAGCTATAACTGTTATAAATATGAGCAAGCAGTGAAACATGTTTATAGTAAAAATACGAGAAATACATTTTATAGTAAAAAGACCTTTATATAATTAAAAATGACTAACAATACCTATTTATGGTAAGATTTAAAAACAGTACATTTTACCTGTAATTGAAGGCATACAGTTACGTCCAAAATATTTAGATTTCGACATTAAATAACCCGTAGAGGTTGATATGTCGCCAAACAAAATCAACAAACCAAACATGAAAGAACTCTTTCATGACATTAATCCATATATTATCCTACAATCTATTAAAGAAATCAATCTCTATTCGTAAATATAACTTCCACAAAACTACAAAATAAAACACACACATCACTGCTTCTAGTAATTATGTCCACGCAAACATCTATATGCAAAAAAGCTGAGTATTATCTACCATGTATTCAACTATGAAAGCAGAATAACATATTTTTATTAATTCCAAGAAAATTCAATTTCGACATTAAGTGGCCCATAAAGGAGTTGATATGCCGTTAAACAAACATAATCAATCACTCTTCAGGCTGATTTTCATTTCAGAGATTTTCTGACTGGCGGCTAAACAAGACAAAAGAGCAAAATCTTCATTTCTATTTCACCCAGAGCTGGGAGGGGAGGGGGAGGTAGATTAATGCCGTTTCCGAATTCACCAGCGTGAAATGAACAAATTATAGTGCATGTCACATCTAAGAATCAGATTGCTTTGATAAAATTAATATAGCAACGTCAAAAGCATCATAAAATTCTACTCCTTCGTTCGTTCCTTCGGGGGTACGTTACGCTCTGCCAATATTTTGACAATACTGAATATAAAATCAATAAATCAACGTGAACCGAATCATATCATATTGCTTCTTCGTTCGTTCACTCACGTTTGTACGTTACGACCTGGTAAGATTTTTTTTTCCCGCAGAAGGTTGCCATTTCTTTCTGCAGTGGACTGGTTGCCAACCAAATTAAAGTGCACGTCACAAACATTTAAATGAAATGAAAAGACGACAGTTTGGCGCATATGTGTTAGCAAAAGGGACAACCCAACATGCAAATTACAAATTAGGGATACCAAAATCAAACAAGTACACAAATTTAAATAAAATGAAAAGACGAAGGTTTGGCCCATATGTGTTAGCCAAACGGACAAACTAACGGGCAAATTACAAATTGAGGATACCAAAATCAAACAAGTACACAAATTTAAATGAAATGAAAAATGACAGTTTGGCGCATATGTGTTAGCAAAAGGGACAACCCAACGTGCAAATTACAAATTGGGGATACCAAAATCAAAAAGTACACAAATTTAAATGAAATGAAAAGACGACAGTTTGGCGCATATGTGTTAGCAAAAGGGACAACCCAACGTGCAAATTACAAATTGGGGTTACTAAAATTAAACAAGTACACAAATTTAAATGAAATGAAAAAACGACAGTTTGGCGCATATGTGTTAGCAAAAGAGACAACCCTACGTGCAAATTACAAATTGGTGATACGAAAATCCAAAAGTACACAAATTTAAATGAAATGAAAAGACGACAGTTTGGCGCATATGAGTTAGCAAAAGGGACAACCCAACGTGCAAATTACAAATTGGGGATACGAAAATCAAAAAGTACACAAATTTAAATGAAATGAAAAGACGACAGTTTGGCGCATATGTGTTAGCAAAGGGGATAACCCAACCTGCAAATTACAAATTGGGGATACGAAAATCAAACAAGTACACAAATTTAAATGAAATGAAAAGACGACAGTTTAGCGCATATGTGTTAACAAAAGGGACAACCCAACGTGCAAATTACAAATTGGGGATACCAAAATCAAAAAGTACACAAATTTAAATGAAATGAAAAGACGACAGTTTGGCGCATATGTGTTAGCAAAAGGGACAACCCAACGTGCAAATTACAAATTGGGGATACCAAAATCAAACAAGTACACAAATTTAAATGAAATGAAAAGACGACAGTTTGGCGCATATGTGTTAGCAAAAGGGACAACCCAACGTGGAAATTACAAATTGGGGATACGAAAATCAAAAAGTACACAAATTTAAATGAAATGAAAAGACGACAGTTTGGCCCATATGTGTTTGCCAAACGGACAAACTAACGGGCAAATTACAAATTGAGGATACCAAAATCAAACAAGTACACAAATTTAAATGAAATGAAAAGACGACAGTTTGGCGCATATGTGTTAGCAAAAGGGACAACCCAACGTGCAAATTACAAATTGGGGATACCAAAATCAAAAAGTACACAAATTTAAATGAAATGAAAAGACGACAGTTTGGCGCATATGTGTTAGCAAAAGGTACAACCCCACGTGCAAATTACAAATTGGAGATACGAAAATCAAACAAGTACACAAATTTAAATGAAATGAAAAGACGACAGTTTGGCGCATATGTGTTAGCAAAAGGGACAACCCAACGTGCAAATTACAAATTGGAGATACGAAAATCAAACAAGTACACAGATTTAAATGAAATGAAAAGACGACAGTTTGGCGCATATGTGTTAGCAAAGGGGATAACCCAACTTGCAAATTACAAATTGGGGATACGAAAATCAAACAAGTACACAAATTTAAATGAAATGAAAAGTCGACAGTTTGGCGCATATGTGTTAGCAAAAGGGACAACCCAACGTGCAAATTACAAATTGGTGATACGAAAATCCAAAAGTACACAAATTTAAATGAAATGAAAAGACGACAGTTTGGCGCATATGTGTTAGCAAAAGGGACAACCCAACGTGCAAATTACAAATTGGAGATACGAAAATCAAACAAGTACACAAATTTAAATGAAATGAAAAGACGACAGTTTGGCGCATATGTGTTAGCAAAAGGGACAACCCAACGTGCAAATTACAAATTGGAGATACGAAAATCAAACAAGTACACAGATTTAAATAAAATGAAAAGACGACAGTTTGGCGCATATGTGTTAGCAAAGGGGATAACCCAACCTGCAAATTACAAATTGGGGATACCAAAATCAAACAAGTACACAAATTTAAATGAAATGAAAAGTCGACAGTTTGGCGCATATGTGTTAGCAAAAGGGACAACCCAAAATGCCAATTAGAAATTGGAGATACCAAAAGCTAAACAAGACAAAAGAGCACAGTGTTCACTTCTATTTAACCCACATGTGGGGGGAAGTTAGATTAAGGCCTTTTCCGAATTCACCAGCGCGAAATGAACAAGTTATTGTCATATTTAAGAATCATTTGGCTACTTATTTTCAGTTGGATCGTTATATGCTAGATAATACTCAGCTTTTGTGTATATAGATGTTTACGTGGACATAATTACTACAGGCGGTGATATGTGTGTTTTATGTTGTAGTTATATTTACGAATAGAGATTGACTTCTTTTAGGAATTGTAGGATATTTTTTGGATTAATGTCATGAAAGCTTTCTTTCATGTTTGATTTGTTGATTTTGTTTGGCGACATATCAACCTCTACGGATTATTTAATGTCGAAATCTAAATATTTTGGACGCAACTGTATGCCTTCAATTACAGGTAAAATATACTGTTGTTAAATCTTTCCATAAATAGGTATTGTTGATCATTTTTAATTATATAAAGGTATTTTTACTATAAAATGTATTTCTCGTATTTTTACTATAAACATGTATCTCTCCCTCCCCGCCAGCTCTGGTTTAAATACTAGTAAAGACTTTGCTCTTTTGTCGTGTTTAGCAGTCAGTCAGAAAATCAGCCTGAAGAGTGATTGATTATGTTTGTTTAACGGCATTAAACTCCTTTCTGGGCCACTTAATGCCGAAATTAAATTTTCTTGAAATTAATAAAAAATAGGTTATTCTGCTTTCACAGTTGAATACATGGTAAATAATACTCAGCTTTTGTGTATATAGATGTTTGTGTGTACATAATTACTACAGGCGATGATATGTATGTTTTATGTTGTAGTTTTGTTGAAGTTATATTTACGATTAGGGATTGATTTCTTTAAGAGATTGTAGGATATTATATGGATTAATGTCATGAAAGAGTTCTTTCATAATAATGTACTATTCTGTTTACCTCTTTAAATCTAAAATAAACCATTATCTCTCCTATATTTCCTCATAATCCACAGTTTACAATTCTTAAGTCCATAAGATAATGTCATTCAGTAAGATTTTGGGTCTTGTATTCGTTGAGCGTTTTGCGTTGTGACTTAATGGATATCAACTCGGAATATAAAACCGAAGAGCCGAGTTCGAATTCTACTTGATTTCGTTGTATACACTTGCGCGCAAATACACTTCGAAAAGATATGAATCCATCTCTTCTTCCAGCTATGAATTAAATAACAGAACCAACTGGATTCTAGAGCCTTGTTTGGCAACTAGTCTACCGCAGAAAGAAATGGCAACCTACTGCGAGAAAAAAATCTTCTGCCTAGTCAGTCATCGAAAGATACAATCGGCCAAGCAATTTACGTCATCCCTGTCCCAGTCAGGGGATAAACAAGTATCACGTATGGCAATTAACCCTAGAACACTAACCATGGGTATATAGTACCCAGCGCAAATTTTCCTATTTTTAATTACAATTTTCAGTACCTGATTTTCTTACCTAAATAATGTTTTTCAGTTCCTATTAATGTTAACTTAAAGTACAAAGTTTGAAGTGCCTGAATGTAAAATATTTCAAATAAAGATTTATATTTAATTTTTTTATTTTTTTTTTTTTATTTTGATATTTTCAAAATCGGGTCTGATATACCCATGGTTAGTAGTGGTGTAACTTTAATTGATGGTTAGTGTTCTAGGGTTAAAGCGACTGACTGATTGAACAATAGCGTAGAAAAACTTCATCCCTGTCCCAGTCAGATGATATATAACAGGGGCCACTGGACTCTCTAGCTTTAGTTGGAAATCAGTCTAAAAGAAGCAAAAATTTCTATTTCAAACCGTACTGGATGTGGCAGAAAGGAACCAATGCGACATTTCTGAAAAATTCATGACGATTCACAAATAAAGAAAAGAAATTATGATCGCCTACAACCTGAGAGTAAATGCCATTGAAATAATAATAATAATAATAATAATAATAATAATAATAATAATCGATCAGCTAGTTTCCTTTAAAATATGTTTAAACGGGATTATTTTACACACGCATATATGGTGATACTTGCAGTAGTAATAGTTAATTTTTTAACAGTAAAATCGACCTTGCTAATTTTTTATTTTAATTCGCATTTTAATTAGCTTTTAATATTAGTTAGCATTTACTTAAATATTTGTATCTATAAAAAGAACTAAAAAACATAAAAAATGTCTTAAAATAATTGTCGGAATTTGTCCATTTCATAATGTGTGACGTCATTTGTTTACATTTGGATACGCATCGAGCATATATGAATGTACGAGAGAAAATCATGGAGAATTGTAGTTTAAAAATAGTAAAATCGACCTTGCTAACCGAAACGTTCCTCTGTGGCTAAATCGGTAAAAGTACGTGAGGCTATATGACGGTTCTGTATAGGATGCGGGTTCGATTCTTGTCGGAGAACGCATGTTTTCTATGAAAATTTCTCGAACATTCAGGCCGGTAAATGTCGTTAATACTGTTTATCATAAACAGGGCATTTTCTTAAATATTTGTATCTATAAAAAGAACCTATAAACTTTATATATATATATAAGGTGTGTTATATTTATGAGGAAAAGTGCTCAATATCAAAGAAAGAGCGTATATAAATATAAAAGTGAGCATTGAAGTCAACACTCAGAGGCGACAGGCTGTTTAATACTATTTTTTTTTAAAGTGGTTGGTAATATTTATTTATTTAAAAATTATAACATAAGTATAAAAAAAAACTTTTTATTTTAAAATAAACACCATCACTTGACAAGACATCAGAAGTGTTGAAGCAAAATGGCTATTTTTATAGTGATGTTATAACATATTTATGTTATATATATATATATATATATATATATATATATATATATATATATATATATATATATATATATATATATATATATATATATGAGTTTGGGATCATATATGGATCGGAATCCGACAAAATGATAACACAAAGAACAAAAAGGAAACTTTTGTCAATGTAACATGGTCAGTGGTGAATTATGGGTAGTATGCTCTATTGTATTATCCTGACTGCTTTAGGGTGGGCGGTAATAGTTATGTTACAAATTATTCTATGGGGGATTGAGTAGAAATAATGGTGGATGCCGTTATTAGTATCTTACTTAATTATTACTTGTTGATTATTATTATCATCATTATTATTATTATTATTATTATTATTATTATTATTATTATTATTATTTTCTTTCTTTCTTTTTTGCTTTTCTGTCTGTAAGTCTATCTGTATGCCTCTCTTTGCTTCCGTTTTTACATAAATCCTTAACGTTTTTCTTCTTCTTCTTCTTCTTATTATTATTATTATTTTCTTTCTTTCTTTTTTTTCTGTCTGTAAGTCTATCTGTATGCATCTCTTTGCTTCCGTTTTTACATAAATCCTTAACGTTTTTTATTATTATTATTATTATTATTATTTTCTTTCTTTCTTTTTTCTTTTCTGTCTGTAAGTCTATCTGTATGCCTCTCTTTGCTTCCGTTTTTATATAAATCCTTAACGTTTTTCTTCTTCTTCTTCTTCTTCTTCTTCTTATTATTATTATTATTATTATTATTATTATTATTATTGCATTAAAGTAAAGTCTGTAGTTTGTTAATGCGTTTATTATTTACTTAATTTGTTTTTTTATATATTTACATTTTTCTTTTACTTTACTTTTTTATAATAATGTTTATATTTGCATTTTTCATGGTGGTGATTTACAAGGTATCCGTTTTTGGTTTTCGATTTTTAAATAACGTAGTAAAAATTTGTTTTTGTGCCTGCATTTAGAGATGAGTTCTGATCGTTTATTTATTAATTAATGTTGGTCTGAGAAGGTAATTATGGTTATTTTCTCCTTCAGACAGTTTCCAGTTTTTGCATTTATTGTTGTAGGTTGGTGCTGATTTTTTTTATTTTCCATATATGTTTGGTGCAATTGTTTTAATTTCCCATATACGTATCGAAAGCATTGTCCTGTAAAAGATGATTTGTGTGCGTAATTTCTCTGTTTCCATGGTCCTTCACTTACTTTTATGTATATTTTTCTGCGTAATCTGATTTTACCGTGACTTGGTATATTATATTGTTTTGCAAGCAATTGCTATTTAAGGGACAGTTGCCCTTTATCCTGCGGTTACAGGTGGTTTTGTGCTGATGGTTTGTTAGTTAATTTTGTTTTGCTTTTTTATTATTTGCGTCCCATTTATTATATATTATGCATGTATGCATATACATATATATATATGTATATATATATATACATACATACATATATATATATATATACACGCACACACATATATATGGAATAAGCATTTTATCATTCTTACTCTCCATATATATATATATATATATATATACACACATATATATAGATAGAATAAGCATTTTATTTCTCTTTCTCTCTCTCTCTCTCTCTCTCTCTCTTTATACATATATATATATATATATATATATATATATATATATATATATATATATATATATATATATGCATTTGTAGGAGAGACATTTATTTTTCAAGTTCGTATTTTACATTTTCTATCGATCACTTTTTAACTACGTGTGCGTTCTTTCAGGTAAAAATAAATTGACATATATATTCTTATAGATAGATAATGATACACTGGGTCACGTTGAGCTATAGTGAAAACAATGTGCCATGAGAATAGGTAAAGAATGCTGTGCAGAGCTTTGTTTAGCCACAAAGTCAAAATATGGGCCATTATTTGAGAATCGAACTCGCTCTTAATAGGTCAGCGCGACCGGCTTGCTAAGCAGAACTCCAAGACGCGCTGAAGAATTCTCTTCTTCAATAAACATGTGTTAACCAGTTAGATAGCGGTATGTTCATATGAACAGAGCAAGAATAATAGAAAATCAGGTTCAAGGTACCCAGGGATGGAATTAATATGAAATCAGATTCAAAATATCCAGGTGGGAATAATATAAAATCAGGTCCATGATACCCGGGGTAGAGAGTAATATAAAATCAGATTCAAGGTATCCGGGGTGGAGAATAATATAAAATTTGGTTCAAGATACCCGGGCTGGAGAGTAATATAAAATCAGTTTCAACATATCCAGGGTGGAGATTTATATAAAATCATGTTCAAGATACCCGTGGTGGACTGTAATGTGAAATCATATTCAAGATATCCGCGTGGGATTAATATAAAATCAGGTCCATGATACCCGGGGTAGAGAGAAATATAAAATCTGATTCAAGATACCCGGGGTGGAGAGTAATATAATATCAGTTTCAAGATATCCAGGGTGGAGATTTATATGAAATCATGTTCAAGATACCCGTGGTGGATAGTCATGCGAAATCATATTCACCTTATCCGGGTGGGATTAATATAAAATCAGTTCAATGCTACCGGGGGTAGAGAGTAATATAAAATCAGATTCAAGATAACCGGGGTGGACAGTAATATAAAATCATATTCAAGATACCCGGCGTGGAGAGTAATATAAAATCAGTTTCAAGATATCCAAGATGGAGATTTATATAAAATCATGTTCAAGATACCCGTGGTGGATAGTAATGTGAAACCATGTTCAAGATATCCGGGTGGGATTAACATAAAATCAGATCCATGATACCCGGGTTAGAGAGTAATATAATATCAGATTCAAGTATCCGTGGTGGAGAGTAATATAAAATCAAGTTCAAGATATCCGGGTGGAGAATAATATAAAATCAAGTTCAAGATACCCGGGTGGAGAATAATATAAAATCAAGTTCAAGATACCCGGGTGGAGAATAATATAAAATCAAGTTCAAGATACCCGGGTGGAGAATAATTTAAAATCAGGTTCAAGATATTCAGGGTGGAGATTTATATAAAATCATGTTCAAGATACCGGTTTGGAGAGTAATATGAAATTAGGTTCAAAGTATCTGGGGTGGAGAGTAATATGAAATCAGATTGAAGGGTTGGGCTAACATGGAATCAAGTTCCACATCGTCCGTGATGTGAAATAATATGAAATCGATTTCAGAATACCGCTAGGCAAATTGAAAAAGTCATCACATCAATGTGATGAGCAGGTCGCCATAAATATGATCAACGATTGCCGCAAATGGAACGCTATTCTGCCAGCTGACATATTTATAACCCCTGTTCAACAGGCTCTACTTAGTCTGTGTGCCGTTTCTAATTCCATCTGTTTCTTTATCGGACTTTCGCTCCTAACGGGATGGAATTAGGGACGCCTGAACAAAATGTCGGAATTGGAGTTACTGTCGATTGTTTGTGCCTGTCAAAGATCATTAGTTACGCCTTGCACGCTACGGGGAAGTCATGCGGTAAATAAACAGTTAATGGCTATTGTAAAAGGAACAAGGGGCGCGGAGACGAAAAGAAGACAAGTCTTCAAAGCATTTCTATAATATTACGTTTTTATTATATTTATATCTTGCCAGTAAATTACTAGAAAAAAATCTAACACAGACACATATAGCTGCACACACATAACGGTTTTACGAGCTATTCAATCCCATCTGTAGACGCCAGCTCAGGAACATGTCTCTTTGATAATTTCATGCTTGTAGACCACAGGAATCACTCTCACACTCACTCTCTCACAAACTTTCTCTCTCTCTCTCTCTCTCTCTCTCTCTCTGACATAGACACATATATACGCACACACAATGATTTTCCAAGATAGGCAATCCCTGTTACTGACGTCTGCTCAGGCACATTTCGGCTTGATAATTTCAGCTCGAAGAAGACGAGAATCACTTTCACTAATTCTCTCTCTATCTGTCAAACCCAAGCACATGCACATGCACAAGCATAAATATGAATGTTAGTCGTTATTTTAAGAAGTAAGGGGGTACAAATGAAAAGATTTGAAATTGACAATTTTTTTCACATCATTGAAACAGA
The DNA here is from genome assembly GCA_963932145.1 of Acanthosepion lycidas. Taxonomy (NCBI): domain Eukaryota; kingdom Metazoa; phylum Mollusca; class Cephalopoda; order Sepiida; family Sepiidae; genus Acanthosepion; species Acanthosepion lycidas. The sequence continues at coordinate 32,317,751 of OZ010586.1, forward strand.
CGTTAAACATTTCTATCTTTCCTTCTTTCTTGTTTTCATTTTCTCACTGAAACCAAGTAACGTCTTTGATATGTCACTTGTCTTCTCACGCGCTCAAAACGGAATAGTCCGTTATTTATTAGGTATTGACAGGGTAACGGTCGTGCCAATTAAGGACTAACGAAGGGTGTGACAAGCACAATTATATATATATATATATATATATATATATATATATATATATATATATATACAGCCTAAAACTTAGTGTCCACCGAAAATCAACCAATAAAAATGAGCTCATAAGCTTCTATTCCCATCATAACGACAAAATGTAATCTGGAAAGATAACTGGATTCTGTTTATGAGCACTTAGAATTTGCAGCCCTCAGTATTTACACGCAGAGGAGAAATATATTGAAAATACTTTCAAGACCCTTCAATTCTCAAACTATTTCATGTTCAATGTGAAACAAAAGGCTTATAAAATATACCAAAATAGAACAGTTGTCTTTCCTGACAAACCCAACAAATCAAAAAATTATAATATTCTACCCACTAACTCTCTCACAGCTACAACTGAAAAGAATTTATCTAAACTTAAAATTTCTCACAACTACATCTAAAACAATCAAAGAGTTAATCAATAAAAAACAAATCAACCAGCCAAAATTTGAAGAATGCGAGAATTGCCAGAAGTAATACACTGGAGAAACCTCAAGAAATTATATGAACACAAAAGGGACATTTTAAATAACAACATACGCATTGGTCATTCACCTAAACGAAACTGACCACAATTTTGACATAGGGAATGTTGCTATCCACACACACGCACACACACACACACACACATACACACACACACACACACACACACACACACACGTAGTGGGCCGTCCTGAGTAAGACGATAAATTACATCCGGCAGCATGGTCTTTGATGGGAGGTTTTGCATCAATAAATTTAATTCTTTGTAAGAGGTAGTTGTTTTTCTTACGTTCTCCAATGTGTCCTCAAATACCTCACGCACACTTGATATACATATATATATACACAGACACACACACACGCACAAACACACACACACATATATACACACACAGACACGCACACTCAAACACACATCTATGTGTGTGTGTGTGTGTGTGTGTTTGTGTGTGTATATATGTCTATCAAGTGTGCGTGAGGTATTTGAGGACACATTCGAGAACATAAGAAAAAAAACTACCTCTTAAATTTATTGATGTCAAACATGCGAGACACGCCTCAAAACCTCCTAATCAAAGACCATGCTGCCGGACGTAATTTATCGTCTTACACACACACATATATATATTTATATATATATATATATATATATATATATATATATATATATATATATATATATATATATATAGTCAGATAGACGCTTTCGCTCGCTGTGTCGTAGCTCCTCACTGTCAGATACCTTACCTCATCGTCTCACGGCAGAAAGGAAGGAAATTTTAGCGTTTTTCTCTATACAAAATACGCTAGCGGCTCGGAAAACTCAAATTTACCTACAGAGTAATGCTTAATAGCAGTAGGAGCCACTGTTTTTTTTTTTTTTGTTTTTTTTTAATATTTTACATATATATATATATATATATATATATAGAGAGAGAGAGAGAGACAGAGAGACAGATAGATAGATAGAGAGAGAGAGAGAGAGAGGAAAGGGTGAGAGAAATTCTTCTTTCGTTTTCGTACCAAACAGACAGACTACCCACCACATAGGGGCAAAGATTTCTGCAGAACCAACCGCACTTTTAGGAAGCGAAAACGGAGGACTGCTGCACATCGGGTGCTGCAAGATCTTCAAACGACCCGCTTCGGGTTGTAAATTCAGAGTTTTCCTTCTCCTAGACTAGTTGACAACAGAAGCTATAGGGTCTGATCTGTCCTGCTATTTAACCCATAGCTTGCGAAAGAGATAGATTCATGCCTTTGTCAGGCGTAAGGGAATGTAACGAACGCGACTGGGAAGCGAAATCTGCTCTCCTCATTCAGGTCCACTATCCATTAAACCACCACTCATCCACACACACACACACACACACGGACAAGACAGTGATGGTAGTCTGTCGTTGTTTACATAGATGATTTCTAAGCTATGGATCAATATTGTAAATTTCTTTCTTCGTTCAACGATAATGTTATTAAACTTATCAGACATTATGAAAAAAATTTACAAAAAATAAATAGACAACACTTGTCTATATTATTTAATGAAACGTGTATGAAGGAAAAGATGCTGCCTAAATACACATAATTTAAATATATATATATATATATATATATATATATATATATATATATATATATATATGGCTGGCAGTGTCTGCGATCATCCGACCATCTATAAAAAGGAAAGACAGAGAGAGAGAAAAAAAGGAAAGAGAAATTCAAGGTCTAGAAAGAAAGAAAGAAAGAAAGAAAGAAAGAAAGAAATATTGATAAAGAAAGAAACATCGTAGGCCTAGAAAGAAACAAACAAACAAACAAACAAACAAACAAAGAAATATTGATAAAGAAAGAAACATCGTAGGCCTAGAAAGAAAGAAAGAAAGAAAGAAAGAAAGAAAGAAAGAAAGAAAGTAAGAAGTGGAAGAAAAAAAAGAAATCAGGCCTAGAAAGAAAGAAAGAAAGAAAGAAAGAAAGAAAGAAAGAAAGAAAGAAAGAAAGAAAGAAAAAAAGAAAGAAGAAATGGAAGAAAAAAAAGAAATCAGGCCTAGAAAGAAAGAAAGAAAGAAAGAAAGAAAGAAAGAAAGAAAGAAAGAAAGAATATTGATAAAGAAAGAAACATAGTGGGCATAGAAAGAAAGAAAGAAAGAAAGAAAGAAAGAAAGAAAGAAAGAAAGAAAGAAAGAAAGAAATGGAAGAAAAAAAAAATCAGGCCTAGAAAGAAAAAAAGAAAGAAAGAAAAATCTGGGGCCGTGAAAGAAAGAGAGAAATGATGAGAACTTAAGAAAGAAATAACGAGAAAGAAAGAAAAAAGAAAGCCTAAATGCAAAGAAAGAAAAGGTGGGAAAGAAAGAATATAAATAAGTAAACTTAAAAGTGAGAAAGAAAGAAAGAAAGAAAGAATAAAAGAAATGAAATAAAATAAAATACTAATCTTCCAATGAAAAACCTTCTAAGAGGAAGGTAAAAATGGGCCCCTATAATTATTTCTATTTGGTTTGCTAAGTTTTTTTGTCTTATTTGAAAAGCATGAACACTAAAAAGGCCTGTTAATGATCACGTTAGCACCTTCGAAGCGAAAATTAGACAAGCAATGCTCCAATTTAACAGGGACGTAACACTCTTCTACTAAACCAATAATTGTCACCGCTTCAAACGAGATCTTTCATTTAAAAAAATCTCATTTTGAACATGAGTCATAAGATGCTACTGACAAAAGTCGTTTAAAATATCGACAAAAATATTTTCATTTTTTTTTTTTTTTTTTTTCTATAGATTGTTCTTTAGGCCACAACGTTCCGACCGGTACGTTTTCTGGCTTTCCTCAGTATTATCGGTAATACTGGAATGAAGTATTGCCATTGTTGCATGAATTACGAGTAATAATATTCTACAGCCATCATTTTTAATGTTGAGTCGGTTGAGATCTTTTCGTTAATTTAATGACATATCACACAACTCAAGTGTTATTTCATGTCAAATATATTTAGAGTACAAAAATTGCAAAGAGTTGATAGAGAAGTAAAGTTCTACTTCCACTAGACTCAAAACGATATACGCCAGATTTTAACTAGAATCAAATAGATAGACATAGATTCAATTTATCTTATAGTCAAAAAGATATAGGCCAGATTTGATTGAACAGATTCAATTTACTTTTGTATAGACAACCTTTGTATACATTGAATATTAGATGAGATTAGGATAATCTAATGTATTATATATAGATATATTTTATATCCCTTTGTATAGGCCAGATTTAATTCAGAAATTCAATTTATCTTTGTATAGATAACCTTTGTATATATGAAATATTAGATTAAATTAGGATAATCTAGTATATTATATATAGATATATTATATATACATTTGTATCGGACAGATTTGATTCATAAATTCAATTTCTCTTTGTATAGATAACCTTTGTAAATATTGAATATTAGATTAGATTAGTATAATCTAATATTATATATAGATATATATCCGTTTGTATAGGCAGGATTTGATTGAATAGATTCAATTTATCTTTGTATAGATAACCTTTGTATATATTGAATATAAGATGAGATTAGGATAAACTAATGCATTATATATAGATATATTATATATCCCTTTGTATTGGGCGCATGACCGAGTGGTTAAAACGTTCACTTTCTGACTATGAGACCCGGGTTCAAACCTTCCCAAGGAAAGTGCCTGAAAACCATACCATGGGTTGACCCAAGACTTGTGAGTAAAATCGGGTAGACGGTCGAGCCTAGCGTGTGGCACATTTGAAAATTGTCAGAAACCATACAAAAGGGCTGACCCAAGCCTTATGAGTGAAATTGAGTACACGGTCGATCCCAGTGTGGGGCACATGTGCAAAGTGCCTGAAAACCATGCCAAAGTGCTGACCCAAGTCTTATGAGTGAAATTGAGTAGACGGTCGATCCCAGTGTGTGGCACATTTGGAAAGTGCCTGAAAACCATACCAAAGGGCTAACCCAAGCCTTATGAGTGAAATTGACTAGACGGTTGATCCCAGTGTGGGGCACATGTGGAAAGTGCCTGAAAACCATGCCAAAGTGCTGACCCAAGCCTTATGAGTGAAATTGAGTAGACGGTCGATCCCAGTGTGTGGCACATTTGGAAAGTGCCTGAAAATCATACCAAAGGGCTAACCCAAGCCTTATGAGTGAAATTGAGTAGACGGTCGATCCCAGTGTGTGGCACATGTGGAAAGTGCCTTAAAAACCATACCAAAGGGCTAACCCAAGCCTTATGAGTGAAATTGAGTAGACGGTCGATCCCAGTGTGTGGCACATGTGGAAAGTGCCTGAAAACCATACCAAAAGGCTAACCCAAGCCTTATGAGTGAAATTGAGTAGACGGTCGATCCTAGCGTGTGGCACATTTGGAAACTGCCTGAAAACCATGCCAAAGTGCTGACCTAAGCCTTATGAGTAAAATTGGGTAGACGGTCGATCCCAGAGTGGGGCACATTTGGAAAGTGCCTGAAAACCATGCCAAAGTGCTGACCTAAACCTTATGAGTGAAATTGGGTAGACGGACGATCCCAGCGTTCGGTACCTTTGGAAAGTGCATGAAAACCATACCAAGGGTTGACCCAAGCCTTGTGAGTGAAATTGGGTTCGTCAATATCTGTGATAAAAGGGTTTGAATTTGCTGGTGTTCAGATTGTTGATCTTTCTAGATAACACGCTCTCTCCCCAAAACCCTTAGTATGGTTTGCTCAGCATAATTGAAGTATAAACCACATGTACCTGAGCGAGCGTCTGCAAGAGGGATTTGTTTTTTTGGTTTATCTGTGAGTTGTTTAAACGCGAAGCATATATCGGATTTTAAGAATAAGTCTTTTCTTGCGTGCGAATATTTATTAGTCCTTTTTGTGAGCCAAAAAAAAAAATGATTTTTTCCCCGAATACAAGTGCTACTATTTAACTCATAACTGGGGGAGAAAATGGATTCATATCTTTCCCAAGAGTATTTCCGCGTAAGTGAATGCAACGAAATCGACCGGAATTCGAACTCGTCTCTCAGATTGCACCATCTGCACATCCTTAGAAGGGTAGACATATTGTCCGGTTTACAGTTGAGTAAAAATGATTTATAAAAGGTAAACATGGATCTGGTTTGCAGTAAAATTAAAAAAAAAAAAGAAAGAAAAAAATGAAAAAAAAGAGAAAAAAAAAGTAAAAAGAAAAAAAATGGTAGATCTTGATAGGCGTTATACCCGAGTATGAAAATAACCAATCAGAATGTGGCTTCTATTTGGGGACGGGCGTCGTGGCTCATATTTACACTTTGATCTTAAACCTAAATGTCTTCATGAACAACAAAGACAAAGGAATTAACCATGTCGTTCCATTACTTTTAGAGAGGACTATAGATAATTATTTAAAACAATGATTTCCGGTGGGGCATGTAATATTTTGGTTGGGCATGCATAGGATGTGCACTCTTCGGCTTACTATACGAACAGAATAAGCGGGCAATTCGAGAATAATTTATTAACAGAGAGTTACCCTTTCCATCCTCATATTCAGCTGAATGTGGGTTCAGTGCTGTAAATGATTTGTTATTAAAGAAAAGAAATCGCCTGGATATCCACTAAACGAGTAGACTTAAGCTGACTAAATTGGTGCCGAATATAAAATCTATCTGTAGCGGGCATAATGCAGAAGGATTTCACTAACAGTCATTTTGGGATGAGCTCCAATTTCATTTCGCATTATGATTTCATAATTAAAATGATCAAAGTACAGAATAAGCTTTCATTTAAATATTTTAATATTTCTGACTTTCAATTCTCTATTATATGTTTTGAAATTATATATATTTAACTGCCTTCGGGCACCTCGGCTTGGCGTAATGTTTAGCAAGCTTTTCTCGTTAGAACAATTACGACTGAGTAGAGAGCTCGATCTTCCTTGGGTGCCCCATACCTCCGGCCTTGTGCCACATCTAAGCTACGCTTAAAAAAAATCAATATTTAACTGTTTATTTTTTTGTTTTTTTTTCTCTTTCATGGACGCCATGGTTTTTGGAGGCTTCTTTAGAGACCAAGTTAATGGCCTTTTAAGATTCCTTCAGTTGAATTGAAGTAAAATTTTGAATATGTAAGAATTAAATATTAAAGATGGGGGGGGGTCTCCAGAGTTTTAGAAATGCCAAAGTGGGACATAACCCAAAATCGGTTGGGAACCTCTGATTTAAAATATCCAGCCCAGTACAAATGGAGTGAGTCTAAACCTCACTGGGTCTCACACACATGTGGCCTTGTGCCATACTAAATATACAATATGGTGATTTAAATATTAGGTTGGTGCAAAAATAATGACGTAACAATGTCGTTTTTTGACGTTATTACGTCATTATTTTTGCACCAACCTAATAATTGAGTATTTGCTACAAGTGTGAGCGGTCAGTGTTCAAGTCCGGTTCAAAGCCAGCACCTTGAGGAGTTATTTTTAAGGAAAACCTTCCCCGATAGTGAAGTTTGGCGTAACATAATCTTCCTAATGTACTAAGCAAAGATTAGTAAGTGTCATAAATATCGTCATAGCGCAATGGTTCGTGCTCGTGTCACAAGCTCGAACGACTGCAGTGAGTTTCGTCACTACCATTAGGATGGATCGATAAGTCCATAGCCCGACACGTAGTGAACAGGTCAATTTTGATCTGAAATTTTCTCTATGTGATGTTCGTGCTATGGGATTAATATTTACTACGGAATTAAGATTGAGAAGAAAGAAGATTACGTGGATTAAAAATAAAAGGACTGTATATAGTCGTTTATAATCCGACTCCATGTGCGACCCCTTAATATTTTGGAGTGAATTGGAACTACTAAATAATTTTGACATATTCGGTAAGGATATTACAATAATCTAGAACGTAAACACTGGAAGAAAACCGCCTACATACGGGTAGAAAATGAATTCAGTTAATATACAAAAATAGAAAACGATAGAAATAGTTATTTGACAAGGCAACAATATTAGCTCATCTGATGAGACAGGAACATTTTCGTATAGGTTAGTCTAGTGCATATGTCATAGAGAGTTTCTTCTTCTTCTTCTTTCCTTCAGGATATTAACGATCATAGCTCTCCACAATTTCCTGACATTTCTAGGTCTTTAAATTAAAGCAGATTTTTAACCCTGTTCTGTCTTCCATGTACACAAACTCGTTATGTAGATTTACTCATTGCTTTTCTCTGCCTCTTTTGCCTCCAGTAGGCCCTGGGAGTATCAAATTCTCCAACCCCACCTTCCTCATTATGTATCTTATAAATTTCAATTGTCTCTATTTGATTGTAAGTAAAAACATAATTTTTGTTATCATTTTCCTTAAAATTTCCTCGTTACTGACATGTTCAATCCATGGAATTCTCAGGATCCTTCTGTAGAGCCACATTTCTTGGTTTCTGCTGCTTCAGGTCTCTTCGTCATCTGTGAGGAAATTGTCCAACATGCATTGCCATATTGAAGGTTAAATAGCAGTTCAGTTCTCTTTTCTTTGTTTCTAACAAAATTTTCCTGTTTCTTAAAATTTTGCTTACTTTTTGAAAAGCAACGCGCCTTCGGATTTTGGTATAACATTGATGTTTAGTCCTTTCTTCTCTCTTTCCTTCGCTACTTTCTGTAGGTGTTCCTGCGGTCCACACAGTGTCGTCGACATATGATGTTGTGTCCGCCAGTAATCAATCCTGATAGGACTTCTAGTTCTGTCAGAACCACCTCGCTGCAAAGGCTGAATAAAAAGAGGCAGTTGAAATTTCTAGTGTACATAATGAGGAAAGAGAGCTTGGAAAATTTAACACGCACATGACAAGAGAGAGAAAAGGGGAAACGGCTAGTAACCAATGTGAGAACCTTGTGTAAATGGATGGCAGAATAGAAATTGGAAGAGATGTTAAAAAGACATATCTCACTAAGAACCTCAAAGAATAGGAAATTGTGGTGAGCCATGATCGTCCATGAACACGGCACATATAATGAGAATAATAATAATAAATGAGAATAATATATATATATATATATATATATATATATATATATTAAGTCATGTCTCATTAAATAATTTTGACTACTTTTGTCTCTTATTTTTAATAGGTCCTCTCATAATTACGGAGAAGAATCTTAGTATCCTTATTAAAGAAAGAAAGAAAAATAATATATATGTTGGTCATACCACTACTACGTTGTCTCGAAGGTTGAGATTTCATTGGAATCATGCATCTAATACCTCTCAACATTTACAACAGCATGCCTGTCCACATTCTCAATTTAGGAAAATTCTTGTTGAAAATATATGGATACAATTTCATGAAAATAATAAACATAAACTAAAATTTCTAGAAGTTATCTATATTAAAAATTGAAAACATTCTTTAATAAAATTAATTATAAATACTGCAGAAATGTTTTAAAATGTTTATAGTAGATAGTTTAAAATACCTAGGTTTTAACTAATACCTTTTAGTATATTTTTTTAATATTCAGACATTTCAATAATTTAATTAGCTCCCTAGAGGTTTACATTATAAATTTAAAAATCGTACAGTACATAATCTTAGTTCTTTTTTCACTTCACAATAAAAAATTTAATTTTCGAATGAACACAAAAATTGTGTCTTAGAAAAATGATGAACACCACAATTTTTGTCTTCGAAAAACAAAAGCACTGACGATGACATTGTGCTAATGTCGAAAGTACACGGACTAAAATGAATATGCATCAACATTTAATAAGGACACTAAGAAACTTGTCCGTAAATATGAGATGGTCCTATTAAAAAATAAGCAGACAAAGTATATATGTGTGTGTGTGTGTGTGTCTGTAAGACGCGGAACAAATTGAAAAAAATGAAATAATTGGAAATACCGTTTAAAACCACAACGCTTGAAGACTGTAAATTTTACCAAGAAACATCGATGTCGGGATAAGATTGATATCTAAAAGTTAAGTAATAAGTAGGGATTTATTAAGCGTGGCTTTGATGAGGCATAATGCTGAAAATGCTTCGTTATTTATGTAAAAAATGGAAGAAGAATTCGATTTTAAAAACAATTTTAGACACCCGTTGACGCATGGTGATTTTGAGAAGAGCTCATGTTCTGAAAGTGAGAATAAAAAAATAAGAGATGTTGCAAATAAAGAGAAGTTCCTAGAACTTTCTTTTGATATTTCTTTATTCAAAGTGAATCTAGAAGCTGTCGGTTTTCGCTTGACCCCTACCTACACCATGCATTTTTGTTTTCTTCTCGTTATAAAGATGCCAAGAGAAACGAGTCTTACCGAATAATAAAAAAAAAGAGGGAAATGTTTGACGGAGTCACGATGAACGGAAACCCCGTGCCTCGAGGGTATATTGGGCCTCAAATTCAAACCCGACCTTAAGTGGAATTCCTATATACGGTCCATCGCTAAAGATGCAGGTAAAGTGATCGGCTCCCCTGTACAGAGACAGTAAGTACCTGGCTCCTCATGCTATCTTTTACCTTTGTAAGAGCCAAATCAGGCCGAAAATGAAGCACTGGTACCATATTTGGGCGGGAGCTGCTCGACCTCACTTTCCAGTTTTGATAGAGTTCAAAAGAGTTCAATCCTTGTTGGAGAAGAATTATTTTCCACCCTCCACCCTCCAACCTCTCTCTCTCTCTCTCTCTCTCCCTCTCTCTCTCTCTCCCTCTCTCTCTCACACACACACACACAGGCGGGGTCTAGCGAATCTCTCGCTGCTCTATCACTACTACTATGGTAAGTGCTCAGACGAACTGCATCTTCTGGTTACACCAGGTCTGACCTTCAGGCCTAGGACCCTCAGTAGTAGCAAACCACCCTCATTTCCTCCGTATCCCATCGGCGATTAGTTCCACTCAGCTTCTTGCCGCGAACCACTGCCCTATAGAACAGACTTCCTAGAATCAACCGTTACCTTCCCCTAGTATCCATATAAACTACCCCTTATCGTAATCCTTTACCTCGAATGGCTCCCGGGCCTTGTACAGGATGAACCTCACCGTAAAGAAAAAACGTCGTAAACTGTCAAAGTTTTGCTTCAATTTAAACAAGGTAAAAAAAAACGTCCTGAGTCCTTTCAGCCAGGTTACGTGGTAGATGTAGTCAATCGTCGATGAATTATCACGAGAAGGTATTTATTTTTTTACAAAACTGTTGTGGATTCCGGGATGAAATCCGGTCTCAAATGAATGACAAACGCAGGAATGAAATATAGCGAATAAATGTATTGACGTAATAATACAATTGGTCGGTTAGTAGATCCAGAAATGCGGTTAATAGCAATAATAATATATATAGACAGTCTGGTAAATTCAGTCTCGAAGTAGGACTTCCTTAGAGTCTACGTGCTTGTAACTGTGACTCCTACAAGCGGTCACCTCACACTATTACTCTACCTCCAACTCAATCTCAATCACTCCTCTACTCTGACTGACTCTGGGTATTTAATGGCAGCAGTACAAGTACACACTGGTCGAGTCCACTTGTATGAAAAAGGGATGGACCCCATAACAAAAACGATTGGTCTTCACTGGAGCTCTGCAATCACCTTAGGGTATCTATAAAATTACGCTCAGTTGGTTAGCACAAACGACGACACATTTGAAACAGGCTACCTTGCAGCCAGGGCGACCGGCTATTTGAGCGAAATACCTATCAAGATGCAACAGATGCTTATCGCTGGTATTGAAAATCATTTAATATCGTCGAAGCGTCAGAGACGGTCCATTCTTTGCTAACAGCAAGTTGCTTCTAAAGCAGCTGATCTGTTATGTCTACTGGCAGAGTCGCAACATGGCGCAGAGAGATATCCAGCACAAAGCACACAAGAACATATGCTTTCAGCGTTAAGGTGTAGTCCGCCATTACCTTTTTTAATAATGTTTAATTTTAATAAACCTACATAGCTTGCTCTTGCTCAGCGGATAGCAGTTTATTTTACACAGCTTAAGTGAAGAATTACCTGTTAGGCTTTCCATGAAGTAAACAGAAGTCTTTGCGTTATTACCCAAAAATTGTACAGATCTAAAACCGCCATTATTAATTTTTTGAAGAACACAGAAGGTATTTTTACAAAACGATTGGTACTCACTGGAGCTCGGCAATCACCTTAGTGGATCTATAAAAATTGAAGGACACAAAACCAGAAAGGCAAAGATAAGCGGCTATAATCGTAGCAAAAGATACGCGGATGACGCTGTGTTCATGACAGTCTCAGAAAAAAATTGAAAGAACTTCTAGAGAACGTAGCAAAGGAAGGCGAGAAGAAAGGACTAACTATAAGAAAATAGACTGGATGGTCGTCAGTAAGAGAAGCAGACATAGAGATTTTAGAATCAAGCAGGCACAGAAATTGAACTATCGCTATAAATTCAATCTAGATGGAATATTTTCATTTAATTTAATTAGTATTCAATTTAAATGTTTAATGTAACTGGAAATTTCATTATTAATTTAATTAGTATGCAATATATTTTAATTTCAATTTAATTAGAGTTCAATTTATGCAACTTTTAATTTAATTAGAACGCAATTTAATTTTTAATTTAATTTAATTTTTTAATTTGATTTAATTTTTTAATTTAATTTAATTATTATAGAATGTTTAATTTAATTAGAATGCATTTCATTTTAATTTATTGTCATTAGAATTTTCAATTTTTAATTTAATTAAATTCAAATACTTCATATTTTAATTTAAATTTAATTAGAATGTCATTTATTTTTATTTTTATTTAGCTTAATTAAAATGTAATTTAATTTTAATTAGAATGTAGTTTATTTTATTTTAATTTCATTAGAATTTAAAATTTTTATTTAATTTAATTCAGATAACCTATATTTTTATTTTTATTTCATTAGAATGCAATGTGTTTTAATTTTAATTTAATTAGAATGAAGATTATTTTAATTTACCTGGAAATTTCACTGTTAATTTAATTTAATTAGAATTCCTTTTATGTAAGTTTTAATTTAATTAGGACGCAATTTATTTTAATCTCATTTCATTAGAATTTTCAGTTTTTAATTTAATCAAATTTAAATGCACTTAAATACTTTTTGAACCAAAGAAAAATTAAATGAATTTTTAAAAAAGAAGAGGAAATCCTGGACAGGGAAGGAAATTAAAAAAAGCTAATAAAAATAATGAAATACGTGGAAAGAAAGAAAGAAAGAAAGAAAGAAAGAAAGAAAGAACACAAGAACGAAAGAAAGAAAAGAAAAGGAAAAAAGAAAAAAGAAAACAGAAAAGAAAAAAAGAAGAAAAGAAAAGTAAAGAAAAGAAAAAAGAAAAGAAAAGAAAAGTAAGGAGACAAAATACTGAGGAATGAAATTAAAAAAATGAAATACGTGCAAAGAAAGAAAAAAAGAAAAGAAAAGAAAAAAGAAACGAAAAGAAAAAAAAGAAAGAAGTAAGAGAAAATACTGAGGAAGGAAATAAAAAGAAAAAGAGGATGAGAAACACAGGAAACACAGACAGAAAGATCACGTAACGATAGGGGCTACAATACGCGTAGTTACCCCAATTGTACGTTATTATTCCAACAGCCTTACCTGTACTTAACCATATATTTAACACCTTTGTAGGGGGAAAAGCGGCCAGACAAAAGCACCAATTAAAAGATCAAAGAGACGATAACTACTGAGTAGCTGTTGTCTTTAATATATCGAAGCTGAACTTCTCATTGGACAAGACCTACCCCGATGAGCCAAATTTAAGAGACATGTGTCTATTCTTTTGGCTCCACTGAATCTTCCAGTGGATATCTTGCCTAATTATCTGTAATGTGCATTATTCCACCTTTATCCGCGGATGATATGATCCATGGTTCCAAATATATGGCTGATAGTATTCAAATATGATTATCCATTATAATAAACCGAGCTATATATATATATATATATATATATATATATATATATATATATATATATGTGTGTGTGTGTGTGTGTGTGTGTGTGTCTGTGTCTCTGTGTGTATATATATATATATATATATATATATATATATATATATATATATATATATATATATACAGGATTCATTCCTGTAGTTCACTGCTACTAACAAGCAGAATTTTTTTTCTCCTGATGATGGCCATGCTGGCCGAAACTAGTCGAGGAAAATTATATTAATACACAACCCAGTGCGTTTGAAAATTGTAATTTTTAATTCCTCAATATGTTTTATCGTTCAGTAGATAGATAGATAGATAGAGAGAGAGAGAGAGATCCGATTGTCAGTTATCAATATACCTCTCGAGTGATTAGCCTTGGAGTGGATATAGTGGAGATCAACGTGTTTAGTGTAATCAGCGGTTTTCAATCTGCTAGTCTGAATCATCTTCAAGAAGCATGATCTAAAAGGCCAGCCAATCTAACAGTGACCCCATCCTCGCTCTTGCTCTATATGTGACCTCTTTTGTAAATCCCTTGCGGGTCTCAAGTGCCACTTAAGATTATCGCACGAAATTTCATAACTGAATCAATTGGTTAACTTTTCAGATCTTCATACGTTGAAACCGACGGGAGCGTCCATTACATATATATATATATATATATATATATATATATATATATATATAAACAAATTTTCCCAACTCCACTAAGTTTTACAGTTCTTTCCAGTATTGATGGGGTTTTCCTCCCTAACCTTTTGCTTGATGCAGCTAGGGATGTCACCATCTTGATTATGTCATTATTTTCACTTCGTGTTACTTTTTATTTTATTTTTAATCGGTATCACCCCAAGCAAGGTAGGACAGCCCTTAAAACACAAGGGATTACAAGGTGTGGAAAAATTAGGGACAGAAATATTAATGATGAGCAAAACGAGAAGACAGTATTCAGGAGAACAGTAAATAGCGACTAACGTTGCATATAAATTTTTGCAGATTAAAGCTGGTTGGAAAGCATGGAGCTGGAAGAGAGTTCCACAAGCAAGAGGTGCGAGAAAAGAAACTGTTAGCATAGAATTTACGGCTAAATGTAGTCCGCTTAACTGTAGATTGATGAGATCTCGACGCCAGTCTAGTACTGTGCTTAAATTAGAAAACCCTAGAGCTCATCTGAACAATTAGCTTGAAATTATTTATAGAAAAGGCATATGTGATATCCATTTTAGTTGTTGCTGCTGTTGAAAGTCCTCAAGTGATGTGGTTTCTGTTATTGAGTACAGTTTTTTGTTTGTGATTCTGTAGACTCAGTCTACGAGGTTTAATGAAGTATAGTTCTTGTTAAAACTTCCAGGTTTCATTATTTGGAATCTATAAGAGGCGTATTATATGTACAAATTAATTGCCCAGTTCATCATGTTTATTACAGAAAAGCTCGGAAAATTAAAAAAAAAAAGAATCTTGTCAGTAGTCAGGACTTAAGGCAAAAAAAGACGATTAAGTATATGAATATGTCTTCTGAGTGGGCATTAAAACTATTCACATATTCACGCTAGCAAAAAAGTCATCTCTGAAAACAGAATTTTAAAGAACTTAAAGCTTTCTTAGAACTCGTTCATAATGCTAAGAGGACCCCAAAATGACCTTCATTCAAAGGACACAACAGTGTATGTGTCTCGATTTCTTTCTTTCTCTTGTAGTTATTCAAGTTTTTCTTCAATGAACAACAAAACAAAATGTTGTCTGCCCTTAAAACATATTTCGTTTAAAGTACAGGCGTGGCTGATTTGATTAGCCTCGTTTTCAGTTTGCTGCCTCGGGTTCAGAGAATTACTTTTTAAAATAGGTTAGTTCGGATAATCAGAACGAGGAAATGTGTTTTCCTTAAAAAGGAAAATAGAACCTGGCTGGGCTGTAGCAGAGCGGACTAAGACACGCCGGATTAAACGATGGTTTCTCCCACAAAGAGGGATTCATGTTCAAAGTCTGCCGGAGAACAGATTTTCTTTATTATGATTTCTTGAGTGCGCAGGCAGATATATGTAATACACACTGTCTAAAGAAAAAAAAAGCGTCTATTTCAAATACGGGTATCCACTAAAATTACTTTTATTAAGTCTTTATATATATATATATATATATATATATATATATATATATATATATATATATATATATATATTATGAAATGGACAAAGTCGGACAATTATTTTTAAGACAATTTTATGTTTATACATTCTTTTTATAGATACAAATATTAAATATTCAGGCCGGTAAATGTTGTTTAATACTGTTTATTATAAAACAGAATATTTACCTAAATATCTATAAAAAGAATGTATAAAAATAAAAATGTCTTAATATATATATATATATATATATATATATATATATATATATATATATATATATATATATATACACTCTTCGACGAATCTCCGAGTCTTGTTTTTCTAAAAATAATACGACTAAATTCACCTTCATCCCTGGCGTTCACCAATGGCTTAGGGGTAAAATTTCCGAGTTTCGATCCCGGCTTCAGGCAATCGGATGTCTAGCCACACTGAAACATATACATGCTACTGAAAAATTATTTCGGTTCAGCTGTTGGGGGAGAAACGTGAATTTGTAAACAATGACTATTACTGCTGATGATGCAAGACTCTTCGTTAAGATGGATCGAGTTCTCCGATCAATGGCGTTTTTGTCTAAAAATAAATACGTCTAAATTCACCTTCATCCTTGCTGTTCGCCAATGTCTTAGGAGTAAAATATCCAACTGATAACGAATCAGTCGGGTTTCGATGACTGATGAGCTGTGAAATTTCACTATATAACACTAAATATCAGTGATTAATATCAAGTGCGATATCAGGAAAGATAAATTACATTGAAAAATAAATACTTGTGTGAATTACTCTTTACCACATGTGTGTTGTCGATGTGTTGTGTGTGTGCGAGTATGTAGTGGTGCATTGTTTGTTTGCATGTGCATGTGTGCATTGTATCTGTGCTCTATGTGAGCAGGTAGTGTGTGCGTTTAAATGTGCGTGTGTGCTTTATGCGTGTTGTGTGTATGTTATGCGCGTTTTATGTGTATGGTGTGTGTGCGTGAATGTTATTGTGTGTGTGTGTGTGTGTGTGTGTGTGTGTGTGTGTGTGTGTGTGTGTGTGTGTGTGTGTGTGTGTGTGTGTGTGTGTGTTGGTATACTGTGGGGGGGAAACAAATATTCGTACACATACAAAATTTTAATTTATTGTATTTCCAACTAATTAAATGTTATAGTGGAACACCCCTATTCTCTAGTTAATAGACTCTCCCATCTATAATAAGTAGGAGTAGTAAGAGTAACAAGTCAGTCGGCAGTGAGGAGGTCAGTCAGTCAGTCGATGTCGGACGACCGTTAGTCGGATATTAAAGTATCAGCCACCACAACTAGATTATTGCGTCATTACCTATTATATCAAGTTCCTAACGTTTTGTACGTCGAACCTATTTTAGGAGCGACTTAGTACAAATAGAAGCCTCCACTGTGAAACCACTACATAACATTAATAAACGTACTTTTCATATAATTAACTGTACACAGATGCATAATAGCAAAATATGCATAGAAAACAGAAAAAAAAAATTGATTTAATAGAAATAAATCCCATTTATCCATTTTAATGGGTGAAAAAAGAATTCGTACAATGCAAATTTCAGATTTAAAATTTTTTAAATTGCTTTAATATTCTACTTTATTCAAACGAAATATTCTATAATGTTCCAATAACGTTATCAGTACTTATTTTTTTTACCCTAAAAATACAAACAGAACATTCTATAATTGATATTTGTGCAAGAAGGTTATCATCATGGCAAGAGGTAAAGAATTGACAAATTCGCAAAACGAACTGATTGTTAAGCTCTGGAAAGAAGATAAAAGTTACAGGAAGATCTCAGACAACCTGAATATTCCATTTACTACTATTAGTTGCAAGGTATAAAAAATTCAAAACTGTCGAAAACCAAAGAAGAACATTTGCTCCACGGAAGATTTCTTCAAGATCTTCGAGGAAATTAATGCGACAAATTAACAAATTTCAATGCTTACTCGTCAAGAGTTTCAGGATGATTTGCTTTCATCAGGAATTTGTGTCACTAAACAGACAATAAGCAATGAAATTCATAGGACCAATCTAAAGTCACGCTCCCCTTGGAACGCTCCACTACTGTTGAAAAGACACAAAGATGCCAGGTTGAAATTCATTCGTGAACATAAGGATAGGGAAAAAATCGTATTGGGAAAGAGTATTATGGACAGACAAAACAAAAATTGAGTTTTTTGGACGTCATTCTAGAAATCATGTATGGAGAAAAGATGGTAATGCCTTCAAATAAAAGAACACAATTCCAACAGTGAAATTTGGTGGTGGCTGTTACGGTTTTTTTTGTGTATATAACTAGTGAGACAATCCAAATGACTCAACTTCCTTTATAGTCTACCAATAGAAGTTTAACCAATCAGAAGCCGTAGAACATTGTATTCGTCGTGTATAAAGGCGGCCATCTTTGTTTACCCTACCGGAAGGACCAGTGCTAACTTGACAGAAGGAAGAACTACGCTCTGCTAAGATATCCACTGCGAACCTGAACTACGCTTTCCTACTGTCTCCGAAATATTCACTGCCAGCCTCTGGATTCTATACTCGAAGACGACCGTCATGAAAATGTCTAACAGTGGCAGCATCATTTGGGGATGTTTTTCTGCAAAAGGTCCTGGAAATATATTAGTAATAGATGGTAGAATGAATGCTGCAGCATATCAAAATATTTTGGAAGCAAATTTAATGATTTCAGTTGAAAATCTTTAACTTCCTCTTGACTGGACCTTCCGACAAGATAATGATATTAAGCACACAGCAAAATTTAAAAAGAAATGGCTTGCTGAAAATAATGTAAATATACTGAAATGGCCAAGACAGTCCCCAGATTTAAACCCAATTGAGAATCTGTGGTGTTATTTGAAAATTCAAATCCAATCGAGAGCTCCAACAAACATTCTGGATCTGAAAACCATATGCGAAAAAGAAATGTGACAAAATACCAACTAAAATTTGCAAATCACTAATTGAGAACTACAAGAAGAGGCTGGTTGCTGTAGAAGTTAATAATGGCTATTCTACAAAGTATTAAATGAAGATTATGTATTCCGTTTTTGTATTGTACGAATACTTTTTTCATCCATTAAAATGGATAAATGAGATTTATTACTATTAAATCATTTTTCCTGCTTTCTATGCATATTTAGTTATTATGCACTTGGATACATTTAATTATGTAAAAAGTATGTTTATTAATTAGTTGGAAATGCAATAAATTAGAAATTTATACGTGTACGAATATTTGTTTCCACCCACTCAATATTTGTGCGTGTGATGGAATCCTGAAAGTTATGTTTTCAATATATTTACACGAAAAACTACAACAGATAAAAGTCGGAGGGAGCGCTTGTTGCCAGCGCGATAAACACATCGTCATCGCCACTGGAAATGCATTTTCGCCAACGGTGGACAAACAACCATTAACCGCCGCGCTCGCAAAATTCAATGCCAATGCAATCGACCCACTTTTTCACGACAGCGATCCTGAGAGGCATTTCTCATTGCCTAACTTTGCTCACATCCATCGATGAATGTCAATGCTTGACAATTTTCCCCTGCATGAAGGAAATTCAGTGACACAGTAGGGTTTCCTACTCACTTTCATGTTGGATGCTATTTTGCCAAGATAACGTTCAGCTGCTATCCGAAACGACGCAAAAAGGTATTATTTTCGGATCGACCCGTGTGTATGTGCGAGAGAATACTTAAATGGTCAGAGCAGAGCACCCTCCACAACAGTGAATAAATTATGATGAATCAAACTTATATGTAGATAGATAGATAGATAGATAGATAGATAGATAGATAGATTGTAGCTTTAGTCTTTTTGTACCGAACACTTCAAAAGACTTTAATCTTTAATGTCTGAAAGCATCGAGGCGAAAACGAGGCTAAATTATGTAAATGTTATTTAATATTCATAGACAATTCAGTGCATTTCTGCCACATCCTTAAATGACATCAATGGACGTACAAAGCAACATACAAAAACATTGACAGTCCAATTATTCCCAAGCAAAACAACATTTATTTCACAAAAGACATCCTCGTCTGATAGTAGATGTCCTTTAGATGTTTATTGTATAACGTCGTAGATATCAATGGAAATGCAGAAAAACTATTGCGCCAATAAGTGGTTAGTACGTTTTTTTTTTTTTTTTGTTTTTTTTTAAATGTCTCGTTCGTCGACGACGTAGCCAATAATGGCTTTCTAAAGATTGCTTTTCTTTCTTCTTCTCTTATGTGCTTTGTCCCTTCAGAATGTGACCAAATGTGGCTTTCCATAAATTCCTATCGTTTTTAGCCGTTAGCAATACCTGTCTTTTTACTATTCCTGCCACACACTTTCCCGCCAACCATTAACACAAGTTCGTTTGCTCGGGTTAGGCGTTGCTTAACTTTGTACCGCCTTGGCTTCATTTATCTATTTTCTTTTATGATATCAACCTCAATGAATTATTTAATGCCGACAAGATTTTCAAGATAGATTCGAATGAATCGAATATGTATTTATTATTGGTAAAAAAGTTGAAAAAGTTATTGATGGTAATATTTTTGTAAAATGATAATGCTGATAAAATATTTCTGGATTTTTTTTTTAATACGTTATTGTTGGTAAGATTTAATTCTTGAAAAAGGTATTGATGGAAATATTTTTAAAATGGTATTGCTAGTAAAATGTTTCTGCATTTTTTTTAATACGTTATTGTTGGTAAGATTTAATTCTTGAAAAAGGTATTGATGGAAATATTTTTTTTAAATGGTATTGCTGGTAAAATGTTTCTGCATTTTTTTTTAAACTTTATTGCTGGTAAGATTTAATTTTTGAAAAAGGTATTGATGGCAATATTTTTTAATGGTATTGTTGGTAAAATGTTTCTGCATTTTTTTTTAAACTTTATTGCTGGTAAGATTTAATTTTTGAAAAAGGTATTGATGGTAATATTTTTTTAAATAGTATTGCTGGTAAAATGTTTCTGCATTTTTTTTTAAACTTTATTGCTGGTAAGATTTAATTTTTGAAAAAGGTATTGATGGTAATATTTTTTTAAATGGTATTGCTGGTAAAATGTTTCTACATTTTTTTTTAAACTTTATTGCTGGTAAGATTTAATTTTTGAAAAAGGTATTGATGGTAATATTTTTTAATGGTATTGTTGGTAAAATGTTTCTGCATTTTTTTTTTCAAAACGTTATTGCTGGTAAGATTTATTTTTTGAAAAAGGTATTGATGGTAAGATTTTATTTTTCAAAAAGGCATCGCAGGTAAGTTTTATTTTTCAAGAAGGCATTGCTGGTATTTTCGCTATAAAAAATGTATTTTTATACTTTCATAGTGTTTTGACACCAGTTTGGGGGTTCACTATTTAGCCCATAGCTAGGACCCGAACAGGTGCTATCACCTCGGGTTAGGGTGGACCTGGGAACAACAGCAATTAGTGGGTGGTGCCACGCCCCTCAAAAAACCTCCCGATCAGAAACCTTGCTGCCGGATGTAGTTTATCGTCATACCCAGGATGGCCTGTAAGTGTCAAAATGTACAAGCTCTCTTTCTTGTCTCTTTCCCATTCTAAGTATAAGTATCGATTTTTCATTAAAACTTCCTCATAACTCACGTGTCAAATCCATAGAATTCTCAGCATCCTTCTGTAGAATCACATTTAAAAGGGAAAATGGTAATGCCATCCGGCCGCTTTCCATCACCACGGTCGAGGCCTACGAGATCGATTTGGGAAGGGGGCCCTGCTGCATCTAAATCTGATGATGTCGTTTATTGCGGCATGGCGTGGAAAGCAGTATTTTAGCATGCTTTTCAATAAACAATGTAAATTTAAAACATTTTGTCGTAAAATTTACGCCGAGCCATATTATTGTGTTATATACACTTTTAGCTATTTTTTGTTTTTATTAATTGATCTGATAAATGATTTAACAAATCTTATTCATTGAGTAACCTTCTTTTTTTTTAATCTTTGTAATTTTTTTTTTTTTTTCCTTATCGAATACAGTAAAAAAATTATATTTTGCTTGTGGTGATTCATAATTAGAATTCTGGTTTGAATATATTTTCTATTCAGTACAAATATATAATACAAAATATATCAACTTTATTTGAATTTATTCTTGGGTGGATCAATTCGAAAATGAATACATTCCAAATGTACTCTCTCTCTCTCTCTCTCTCTCTCTCTCTCTATATATATATATATATATATATATATATATATATATATATATATATATATATATATATATATATTTCAATTAAAAGCTGCAATTATAATTTATAAATTCATGAATCAATCATACAAAAAACAAATATAGAGGTTGATGAAATTTAAATCATTAACCTCTATATTTGTTTTTTGTAGGAATGATTCATGAATTTATATATATATATATATATATATATATATATATATATATATATATACACTGTGTGCCAAATTATTATTGAGATAACTTTTTTTCTAATATTTCAAAAACCGTCCAATCAATTCACACAAAATTTTCAACCAATGTTGGCAACACAGATCTGCGCAATTACTGAAATTTTTGTACTGATCTGCGCAATGTAAACAAACTGACGCCATATTTTTTATCAGCACGGTGATTTGCGCGTGCCAAATTATTAGAAAAGTCTAAGAATTTAGTGAAATGATAGGCCGTAAAAGCAGTTTAAGTGAAGCTGAAAAGAAAATTATCACCTCAAAACTCTCAAAAGCTAAATCTACCCTAGAAATTTCTAAAATGAGAGGGAGTTGTCATCAAACAGTGAAAAAGTTCATCGCCGACCCTACACAAGTACGCAATAGGGTAGATACAGGCAAGCCGAGGTTATTTCACGTCGTCTCATGTCAATGAGAGGCCACGAATAACCCTGGACTTACCAATCAAGAGCTTTTCAGTCGCATTGGGGATCCTACTGTGTCTAAAAGTACTTGGTGTCGGTATCTGAGGGAAATAGCAACAACAGTCAAACCTGTATCGAAGCCTCTGTTGACGAGAAATCACATTCAATATCGATTGAAATGGGCCGAGGACAATATGAAGATTGACTTATCTAAAGTTTTGTTCACAGACGAAACTCGAACAACACTTGATGGGCAAGGCTCGGTAATGAACGGACAGAATCGCCATCAGCATTTGAAACGCCAACAAGGCGGTGGAGGCATAATGATCAGGGTTGGTATTAGGTTGGTGCAAAAATAATGTCGTTTTCTCACATATATTACTATGTGAGAAAACATTAGACATTATTTTTGCACCAACCTAATATCATTGGAAAAACACTAGTGGGCCCATGGAGAGTACCAGATGGCGTCAAAATGATTGCTGATGCATACATAGCGTTTATGAAGGAGCATCTTGAACCGTAGATGAAAAGGCAAAGAGTTGCCTTCAGAAGGGCCATTGATTTTATGCAAGATAATGCTCCCTCACATGCTGCTCACAAGACTACTGAATATTTGAAACAGTTAGGCTTCGATGGACCTCGAAAAATGAAGTGGCCAGCAAATTGTTCGGATTTGAACCCAATCGAGAACCTTTGGAGCATCATGAAGTAAAGACTGTACGCCAACGGACGACAATTCAGGAGCAACACTGAGTTGTCGGAAGCAATTCTTGATATATCTCACGGCATTACAGCAGATGACATCCTACAATTAACAAATTCTAAGGATCGTCGACTTCAAGTAATTTCAAAACAGGGAAATCACATTCCCCATTAATTTGTTTAAAACTGTGCCTTTGTTTGTATCTGTTATTATTTGTTTGATTATCTTATTTATTAGCTTCTTTTGATCATAAACATTCACGTTCAACATTAATAAACGTTTCGTTGGCTCAATTCTGGGAATTTTACTAAACCTTTCTAATAATTTGGCACGCTCAAATCACCGTGCTGATAACAAATATTGCGCAGATCAGTACAAAAATTTCAGTGATTGAGCAGGTTAGTGTTGCCAACATTGTGTGAATTTTATGTGAATTGATTGGACCGTTTTTGAAATATTAGAAAAAAAGTTATCTCGATAATAATTTGGCACGCTGTGTATATATATATATATATATATGTGTGTGTTGTGTGTGTGTGTGTGTGTGTGTGTGTGTGTGTGTGTGTGTGTGCAATTTCTATATATATTATTTATATATAATATATGCGCGATACTTATTGGAAAGCGCTCAATATCAGTGAGAGAGCTAACATATATATTTCTGTTGATATGAGTTTGCGATTGTCAGACAAACTCCATTATATACACACTGTATATTACTTTTTTTTTACCAATTCCTTCGTAATTTCTTCCTCAGTTCTCCAAGTGTCCTTTCGTTATTTTCATTTTTCTCTTTCATGGACGCCATGTTCTTCAGAAGCTTGTATAGACCAATTTATTAGTCTTTTCGTCTTCCTCTACGTGCAGAGGAGTTCACTTTTTGGGGGGTAATAATAAGAATTCTATGTCATAGGGATGAGGTACTTAAGAGAGGCAATAGGGCTGGTCAGTTTTACACTCAATTTTAAAATTGCTATTTCACATAATAAAATAGGAAACAAAATATTTGTTTTTTTTAATCTTTATCTGTTTTCGTAGAAACGAGTTTAAAAGATTAAATTTCGGTTCAAAATCGTAGCGTTGGAATTTCATTCCGGTGATTAGTGAAATGGCACAGCTTTATAAAATTCGAAATTTACTGAAGCATTACAAATTTTATATGGACACGATGCATGTCACAAGAACATTATTACTAAATCATTGTGCCATCAAATAAGACTTTCATTTACTTCAAAATGATATTATACTGAATAATTTACTTATATTATGATATATGCTATACAGTGCAGTAGTTTTAATGCAATTTTCAATAAACAATGCAAATTTAATACATTTTGTCTTGTAATGTGTGTGCAGCCATGTTGTGGTGTTATATACACTTTATCAATTTTTTTGTTTTTATTAATTGTCATCTAACAAATGATTTAACAAATCTTATTCATTGAGAATCATCAGGGTTTTTCAGTGATTCTTACGAAAAATGATGTCAAACGTCTAATGTCACAACCTGGAAAAAAGAAACTAAATTAGTTTAGTGTTTTTTACAGGTATTAAACATTTTGTTGGGTGGACAATTATGTTGTTACACGATTTGGACAATTTTGCTGTTACACCCGATATATATATGTGTGTGTGTGTATGCGCGCGCGTGTGTGTATGCGCGCGCACGCGCGTGTGCGTGTAAGCAAATATTAAATTCACAATTCAAAAATTAAATTCATATAAATGTCTGCTCGACTGACTTTCTAATTTTTGACTGCAGAATGATGCAACCTTCTTTGTCTGCTTGGAGTCAGAGGTTCGGCAGTTTGTTCGTTTTCTATTTCTGTTCTTTTCCTTTCTTTTTCTTTTTTTTTAAATTCCACTTCATCCTCGGAATACAATTTTTCTTTCTTTCTTTTTTTTTTTTTTTTTTTTTCCTGTCTGACTAACCTGAACCAAATCTGACAGAATTAATTCAATTAAATCCGAAGGTTGCAATCGTTTTGCATTTTTGCCAAAAAGGTGTTGCCGATTTCAAAGGATTGCGCCGAGCAAAGAAGAAAGAATTGAATAAAATTTACTGACCGTCAGTGTTGACACGCCCGTAGGTCAAGCCAGGTGAAAATCTGCAGGCAACAGGTTTGGGTCCACCTGGCTGCGACCTATCGAATTCAAAGCGGCCGCTCTTGTGAATTTCGATCAAATTGCTTCGCCCACCCAGATTGAATTCGCCAAGACGTTAAATGCCATCAGAATGTATGGCGATGCCCTCAGCAAAAGAAAAATAAACGCACAAGTGAAATGAAAAGGCGGTAACATTTGATATATTATTTACACGGGTTTATTTCTATCTCACATTTGTTTACATATCGATCAGATTTCGTTTAGCTCACTCTAATATATTGCATATCTCGAGCGAATTAGTGCTATCTTTCTCTTCAACTACCTCCTCTCTCTATGCATCCATCAAAGAGAAGTCTCTTTCGACCTTTTCTTAAACATTTCAACTCATGCAAGGTAGCAAAGTCACTAAGTCACAAGGGGTTAAGTGTGGAATAATATTAGAATTAAAAAACATGATTAAAAAGCTACAAAAATAAGAGAATAAAAATTAAGAAGACATTGTTTTTAAATTGTTGAAGATCAAAGTTGGCTGGAAAGCATCGAGCTGGGTGTGAGTTTCACAAACAAGAAGTGGAAAAGAAGAATCTGTTAGCTTAGAACTTACGGTTACATCTAGCCAATTCAACTGCGAAATGATCAGACCTCATGACCAGTCTAGGACTACGCTTAAATCCTAAAGATTAGGTACCATAGCGAAGAGTTCACCCGAACAATTACCATGAAAGTATTTATAGAAAAGTCACAGGGAAGCTATATTATGGGTGTGGGAAAGTGACTGAAGCCGAGATGCCAGATCATGGCCAATAATATTGCTTATTCTTTTGATTTTATCAAAAATTTCTAGATATGCACCAAGAGCACCAGACTGGATGTAGCAATAATATTATTTTTAATTCCTTTTATTTACAGATCGCGACATAGAGATGAAATTTAATTTTTTATTATTGCAATATTCCAAAATTTTAACGCATCGACAGATGGCTATTAATGTCAAAAACTGAGCACAAATAGTTATTAATTAAAAAAATTAGTAATTAATATATAATATTATCCATAACTACATATACAAGAATGTCGTTTTTTATAAAAGTTAAGATACAAGGGTTTACTGAGTGAGAACGAATAAGAAAAGAAAAAAGAGAAACATTATTAAGGAACGAGAACAATAAAAGAATAATGAAGGATGCAGTAGATAACGATTAACATTGCAGTTAAATTGTTGAAGATCAAAGTTGGCTGGAAAGCATGGCGTTGGAAGAGCGTTCCACAAGCGAGAGGTGGAAAAGAAGAAACTGTTAACCTAGAACTTACGGTTACATCTAGCCAATTCAACTGCGAAATGATCAGACCTCATGACCAGTCTAGGACTACGCTCAAATCCATAAAGATTAGGTACCATAGCGAAGAATTCACCCGAACAATTACCATGAAAGTATTTATAGAAAAGTTACAGGGAAGCTATATTATGGTTGTGAGAAAGTGATTGAAGCCGAGATGCCAGGTCAGGATCACTAATATTGTTTATTAGTCTACTGAATTAAAAACCAGTGGTATCTAGGGATACCAACTCCAACCCGTAAAATCCTAACCGATGTAGCAAGTACATTGCATGGTGAGGTCTTGACCCCGCACAGGGGAGTCTGAAAAGTAATTGAGTTGATTGATATAGAGGTTTATAGAAGTGATATAGAAGAAACTGTTAGTATAGAACTTATGGTTACATCTACCAACTGAACTATAAATTGATGAGACTTTGTTGCCAACTTAGTACTGGACTTAAATTGATAAAGCCTAGTTACCATAGTGAAGAGCTGATATGAACAATTACCATGAAAGTATTTATGGAAAAGGCCCAGGGAAGCCACATTATGGAGGTGGGAAATTAACTGAAGCTGAGATGCCAGGTCATGACCAATAATATTGCTGATTCTTCTTTGGATTTTATCAATAATATCTATATACATAGCAGGAACACCAGACCATATGTGGCAGCAATATTCAAAGCATGGCTGAATGATAGATTTATAGATATGTAAGATTGATTCTGGACATAAAGATTGTCTAGCATGATGCAGTGAACCGAATTTCTTAGCAGCAGTGGATTCAATATAGTCTTTTCACTTCATGTCAGCTGAGAATTCTAGCCTGAGAAGGTGCAACAAGTTGCTCTCATGGATATTAGCATCAGCCATGCCGATGGAAAGCAGAAAGAGGTACTGTGATCTAAATTCATAAACTCTAGCTACTTTAGAGGAAAGTTCATTATAGATAAGGTACATGGAAGCTACATTTATTTGTTTGTCTAACGGCATATCAACTCCTTATGGGTCATTTAATGCTGAAATTTAATTTTCTTGGGGGCATCAGCAATTTCTTTTACTGACAATGCTGGAAAGTTTTTTTACAATGGATTCAATATACATTATTTACATTATTTGGACTATTGTCCTCATCTTTGTCACCATATTTATTACAGGTGGTTGGAATGTCAAACTGAACCCTTTATTTCATTCACTGGGGTACAAAGGCTAAAACGTAATACTGGGCTTAAATTGATAAAGCCTAGTTACCATAGTGAAGAGCTGATATGAACAATTATCATGAAAGTATTTATAGAAAAGGCCCAGGGAAGCCACATTATGGCAGTGGGAAATTAACTGAAGCTGAGACACCAGGTCATGACCAATAATATTGCTGATTCTTCTTTGGATTTTATCAAGAATCTCTAAATATATAGAAGGAGACCATAAAAGACCATAAGAAAGCCACTAAGTGTTACTGAGTGTTAAAGAATATAAGAAAAAAAAAACACTATTATGGAGAGAGAACAATAAAAGTACAATAATTAAGAAGACAGTAGATAACGATTGATATTACATTCACATTTTTCAAGATCAAATTTGACTGGGAAGCGAGAAGAGATTTCCACAAGAGAGAAGTGCGAGAAAAGAAATTGTTAGCATAGAAGTTAGAAGTGAGAACAATAGAAGAGTAATCAGGAAGATAATAGATAACAATTAACATTGTATTTAAATTTTTGATGATCAAATTTGGCTGGAAATCATGGAGCTGGAAGAATTTTCCACAAGCGATAGAAGAAACTGTTAACATAGAACTTACGGTTACATCTAGCCAAATGAATTGTAAATTGATGAAGACTTGTTGCTAAGCTAGTATTGCACTTAAATTCATAAAGTCTGGGTACCGTAGTAAAGAATTCATCAGAACAATTACCGTGAAAATATTTATAGAATAATCTAGGTTATTTCTTTTCCCTCCCTATCTCTCTCACACACTCTCTCTCTCTCTCTCTCTCTCTCTCTCTCTATATATATATATATATATATATATATATAGATAACTAGATTCGTTTCGAAAAACCCTCGAATTTTTGATTAGCAAATAATCAAATCAATCTCGAGGGAAAAAAGGTTTTAAAAAAAGAAAGAGCTACAAACATGAACTACTGTCGAACAAATCGCACAGATGCAGGTCTGAAGCCCAAAGAAAAAAAAAACCGATACGAGTAGACAACTAACTAACAAAAGAGCTCAATACAATCGTAGAGCAGACCTAGATACACCTAGTGAGCCAGACAAACCTACCTAGGTTTCACCTAAACGGATCGTCAGGGAAAGTATGGCTCCATACTTTCCCTGACGATCCGTTTAGGTGAAACCTAGGTAGGCTCACTAGGTGTATCTATATATATATATATTATATATATATATATATATATATATATATATATATATATATATGAAGAAATATAGTCTTAAGATGTGCTATATTTATGGGATAAAGTGCTCAATATCAGAGATAGAGCGTGTATAAATATAAAAGTGAACATAGAAGTCAACACTTAGAGGCGGCAGTCTGTTTCATGCTAGATGCAATCGTCAGGCCACGAGTGCTGTTATTTTTCTCGGCTATTTATATATACGGGTCAGTGGTGCATTGTGGGTAGTCTATTTTGGCCGTTATTTTACCGGAAGTCGTTTATTTGTTTATTTATTTATCTGGGTTGAATTATTTTGCTTGTTTTTATTTTTATTTCTCATTTTTATTTTTTTATTTTTATTTCTTATCTTATATATTTATTTATTTATTTATTTATTTTATTTTAATCGGTGTTTTTATTAACGTAGTAAAAAAAATTTTGTATCGTTTATTTAATAGTTTTAATATATATATATATATATATATATATATATATATATATATATATATATATATTATATAGCATACGTCGGTCTCGAGAGACCATACAGCTGCGCTCGAAGAGTTATGTCTTCTACAGGTCACAGACCTGGGCAGAGTTGTTGCCTTTTTTATGAGAGATCGGCAGTTACCAATTCAACACGTCTCTCCTCAACACGGTGTTGTCCAAGAGAAAGGCAAAGGTCATTACAGCTTGGTACTGGCGTCGTCGCAGGGGTTGCCAGAATGAAATTGAATAAGATATCGAGGTCTATTAGGGACCCATGCTATTGATTTGAATGCCAATGGCTTTCGGGATGTCCAAAGCTACAGCCCTGGCTTCACCGTTTTTATCAAGAGCACGACAGACTCTTTTCGCAGTTATCGTTAGTATAATCAGCAGTTGATCTGGATAAACGAAAGCCGTATTGCTTGTCTGAGAAAAGGCCCTGCAATGAGAAGTGATGAATCAATTTAGCATTGATTAGGGTCTCTAAGAGTTTCCGCAAAAGGGGCTAAAAGGCCGATAGTTGGATGTATCAGACGGTTCACCATATTTTTTTCAAAAACTGGAACAACAAATAATGACTTCCAGCAAGAAAGAAAACTGCAGTCAGAGAGGCATTTATTACAGAGTTTAGAGATCAGGAGCTCGTTCGGGAGTACACTTCTTACATTTCTGACTATTACAGGGATGCCATCGGGCCCACAAGCTTTGTGGGGATCAAGTTGAGTTGATATCGGAAACCATGGAAGGGGTTATATACATATAACCTAACAGAGAGTGGGAAGTTTGGCAGGGATATTCCAGATAAGTCAAGAGTTGAGTTTAAAGAGAATTTACGGCCAAAGCATTCAGCTTTATCAGCAGATGATGATAACACCTCAAATCGATTGAAGAGGGGGAGGAAAAGATATATTGATATAGATATGAATATGGTTGTAGTAATTAATTTAACGTCAAATATATAAAGTAGATATGACAAATTAATTCATAGATAGTTAAGCAGGTACAATTTACACTACAGTCAAAATGAAAGACATTGGTCGTGTTTTTACAAGTATCTACCATGAAGACGTCTCCATTTCTTGTGGGAGTCTTACTTTTCAATAGAAAAAGCGGTTGACTTACTCTCAACCTTTCTGAAAGGGAATTATATATATGTATATTTGAACATCAAAGATATCTTTTAGTATTTGACCATATAAAGGATGCTGTAATGATCTAGAAAAATGGTATTTTGATGGCCCCCAAAGGAAGAATATTTCCTGCTCCATTTCCATTATTTCTGTGTGGGGTGTCTGTCTGTCTGCCTGTCTCTCTCTCTCTCTCTCTCTCTCTCTCTCTCTCTCTCTCTCTCTCTCTCTCTCTCTCTCTCTCTCTGTGTTTTTATTTGTGCGCGTGTGTACGTGCGCATGTGTGTCTATGTAAGTGTGTGTGGGGGGGTCTATCTATCTATCTCTGTTTTTGTGTGTGTGTCTATGTGTGCGCGTGTGTACCTGTGCGTGTGTGTCTATGTATGTGTGTCTGTGCGCGTGCCTCTCTGCATGTTGTGTGCGTGGGTGTATGTGTACAAGAATTGTGATAGAATAACATGACGTAGCGTTTCCCCTGCCTTTCAAATGGACTTTAATCTTCAGTTGCAGAATTCAAATTTCGAAGGTGGCCATTGAATATTCATTCTGTCTGTCAAAGTTAATTCATAAAGAATTCTCTATTAATATAAAAAAAAAAAAACATATAAAAAAAAAACTGATTGAAACTATTAGGTTGGTGCAAAAAATAATGTCGTTTTCTCACATATGTTACTATGTGAGAAAACGACATTATTTTTGCGCCAACCGAATAGAAAAAAAGGTACTCAACACAAATGACAAGGGAAATAAATCTTTCAAAATATTTCCAGAATTACTTCCCTTAGAAGACATTTCCATAGTCCATTAAATACAGTCGGTCAATTGTGTGTCACGCGTGATCATGTGTCTTTCGATACATGACTGAGGCAGTTTTTCCCACAGTAGGTTGCAATTCCTTTCTACGGTATACCAGTTTCCATCCAAGGCTATAGAACCCAGTCTGTCCTGCTATTTACCCATACCTGGAGGGAGAAGAAGAGGATTCATCATACCTTTTCCCAAGGGTATTAGCACGTAAGTGAATGTAATGGATTTGACTCTAATTACGTGTTAATACCCTGGAAAAGGCATGAATCCTCTTCTTCCCAAATACAGAGCAACATTTAATAAAAATCAAAACGGTTAGTTCTTACTTTTGATGATGAAAGCAGTCATGAACCCAATTATAATATTCCATGGTACGGATTATCGTAAGGAACTTAGTTTTAGACACAGTCTTCTATTTAAAAAAAAAAAAAGAAGCCTTTTCTCGTGGATGGGAAAGCGAAAGGATATGGTGGGACACTCTCCAATACTTTTGCACGGACAATTCATGATGGAGTTCATTTATCCGCGGTTTGATTCTTTTTCTATACTTCATAAACGATTTACAACAGTTTTTCGGGCCAATTTTCAAATTTTTGTTAAGTGGGTGGGGACTACACCCAAAAGCTCTTACAAAACATGAAAGCCAAATTCTTGTGACTTTCTGCTGCGTTGATTGTCATTTAAGTTAAGTATTACCTTTCTCGAATCATGACAGTTGTTTATTGAAACATTCACACCAGGGCTGGTGTTTTACTCAGGCTAAGTCTTGAAAAAACACAATATAAAATCTACTTTTTTTTTTTTATCTATAGTATTGAATATGTTAAAATTATTCAACTTTTTAACAAGAAAATTCCCAAGTTAATATTAAAAATTGCCACAAAACATTGTTGATTTCTTTAAGATAGGATGATCTATGATGACATGTCTCAAATTTATATCTAGATATATCGTATTTATTTTCAATTTTTTCAGGTTGAGTTTTTCCCCTATATTGAATATGGTCCATTATTGTACATAATTAGGTTCGAATAAAATTTGTATTTTATACGAATCATCATCATCATCCTTTGTCCTGCCTATGGTTGGTCTGAAGTCCATTGACAAACCCTTTCCACACTGTTCGGTCCTGCATTGGTATCTCCAGATCCCCATGTCCAACCCTAAGCCCGATCTATGGTATCTAGGAAAGTCAATTTTCCTGAGAAGGCACTTCCAAAAGGATGACATAAGAGTAAGGACGAGACGATTTCTCTCTCCGCTCGGTAGAAGTGGCCGGCAAACTATTAAACCGGTTATACTAATCCGAAAATCCGAATAAAATGCTTCAACACAACCTTCAGTCCATGAAATAAAACGGTGTGAAAGAGGAATGCATTACAACATTCGTATACAGATAGACGAATGTGAGACAGAACCGTAGTAGGTACTATTAAAATCTAAGTTGCTCATGTTGCGCATTTGAACCTGTCAGGAGATATTTCGTGTAATTTAAATATACATTCAAGCTCCCCTTTTTGCTTCTATCAGATTTCCATATGCCTTTTCAATAAACGCACCAGTCATCATCAACCTTCGACCTCCCTATGGTTGGTCGAAACTCTATTGACAATCCCTTTCCCCACTGTTCGGTCCTGCATTGCTGTCTCCAGATCCCCAATGTTCAACACTGAATCCCGAGATACGGTATCTAGGAAAGTCAATTTGTCGTGAGAAGACACTTCCAGAAGGATGCCATATGTATGTATACGGGTGGTGTTGTCTCTATAAATACGCATTTGTATGTTGAAATTCAAAGATTGGAAGTGTAGCGAAAATTTCTCGTGAATGTCTCGTGAATGTCTCGTGAATGTCTCGTGAATGTATACATGTCAGCAATCAGAGCATTTTTCTATTCTTTCGCTGAATAGTATTTCCTCATATGCACGTATACACGTGTGGTGGGGTCTGTGTAAAATTATGATAGATAAAAATTACTATTATTTTTATTTTTAATTTAAAAAAAAAGTTTATTTGTTATTATTTTAAAGCTGGTTATTTGCTTGTTTTTGATGACTGTGTATATGTAACTGATAGAAATTTCGGTTTGTAATCCTTATTGGTTATTTTTATGGTGGTATTAAATATGCTGGGGGAGGGGGTAGTTTACGTTAATAATTATAGCGTTTATATGATAATAGTAGATGTGATGTGATAGTAATGTTGTAAGGGGATTAGTGACAATGATAATATAAGTAGCTAATAGTTATTGTAAATTGGTAGAAGTGATTAGTAATGGTGGGGGGAGAATGATAAAAACAATAAATGTAATTATTGTGGTGGTAGCTTGAACTAAAAAGTGATTGTTGGTGTTTTATTTTATTTTGTTATATATATATATATATGTGTGTGTGTGTGTGTGTGTGTGTGTGTGTGTGTGTGTGTGTGTGTGTGTGTGTGTGTGTGTGTGTGTGTGTGAAAAGTGTGTGTATATAAATATAAATAAATATATATATATGTGTATAATTATTTATATATTATATGCGTGGTACTTATTAGAAAGCGCTCCATATCAGAGATAGAGCTAACATATATGGTTGGATAGATGTGAGCTTGTGACCCTGGGTTTCACGAAAGCGTGAAACCCAGGGTCACAAGCTCACATCTATCCAACCATATATATATATATTGTGTTCATAGAGTCCGTGTGCACTTTAAAAAATTTATAACTTTATTTGTATTTGCAATAGAAATAATTTGTAAAAAGGATTAGAAAGAAGTAAATATTTTTTAAGGTTTTATTGAAATTTTATTTAAGTTTCCACATGTTCTCCATCATTAGCAATACAAAGGGTAATACGATTTTGCAGTTCACGGAAAACATTTGCCAACTAATTTACAATAATGCCTGAAATCATATTAATTATTTTAGCTATGCTTAAAACTATATAAACTTTGTAACATTTTTTACAGATTATTTCAATCACAAATACAAATAAAGTTATAAATTTTTTAAAGTCCACACGAACTTTATGGACATCCTGTATATATTAGGTTGGTGCAAAAATAATGTCGTTTTTTGACGTTCAACTTTATGTGAGAAAACGACATTGTTTTTGCACCAACCTAATATATATATATATATGTGTGTGTGTGTGCGTGTGTGTGTGCGTGTGTCACCTTATATATATATATATACATATTGTTGTGACCAAGTAAATGGTTAAGTAATAACAAAAACCAGGTTTGCACATACATCGTATATTAAACAGTAAGTACACCAGAAGAGTATTACACTCAATCTATTCACAGTTCCTTCTCTCCTACTAAACTTATAGTAGGCGGAAGAGTTCAGCATAGATTCTTAGAGGGAGGACACCGCAACATATATAGATATGTGTGTGTTTGTCACTTTGTATATATATGTGTGTGCGCATGTATGTGTTCGTGTGTCTGTGTGTGTGGTAGTTTATATATATATATATTTATGTGTGTGTGTGTGTATGTGTGTGTTCGTGTGCTTGTGTTTGTGTGTGTGTGATTAACAAATGAAGCATATTAATTATTATATCTTTTAATATTTTCTTCATAGTAAAGCACATACTTTTTTTTATTAGGGTGGTATTAAATCAAAGTGGTGACCTGAATTATTTCTGTGTGTTACGTGAGACTTCTGTAAAAAAAAGTCTCTCCTATGTTTTTACGTACCGGATTTTTTAGGATTCTAGATGTTTCACCTATATAGTTCTTATGGCATTACAGGCATTTAATATTATATATCCCGGCATATGTTGTGATGTTGGTTCTCTGAGTTTGGCTAACTAGATCTCTTATTGTCATGGGTGTGGTGGCTATGATCCTAATGTTCTTGTGTTTTGTCGATAGAGTGTTGAAGGGTAAGATTTTGTTTGTTTTTTTGTTTTGTTTTTTTGTTTTTTTTCTTTTTTTCGTGGAACCTGGGAATGGCTAAAGTTTAATGTGTATAAATGCGAGCAGGTTTTTTTTCTAAATAAATTGCTCAACATTGAAAAACAAATTGAGCAACAATAGTTACTAAATAAATAAAAGTTCAAATGACTTATCTTCAGATTGCCACAGATACACTACGTCTATTAAATTCATTAACAGATAATAATATTTAATCTAAATACACTACATAGAAAAAATTTAGTTCATCTCAAACATAACGTTATAACGAGGGCATCAGAGAAATATATAATCGAATAATTTCAGATCCAATACTGTCACGGTATAACGTTTAAATATTGTCACACTTATGATAGAGAAAAATCATTTAATTCGTCTAGTTGTAGAATTTATGTTTTTTTTTTTGTTTTTTGTTTTTAATCATTTAACTCCAAGCAAGGTAATAAAGCCACTAAGATTTAAAGGGTTACTGAATGTGAGAAAATATGACAAAAAAAGAAATCATTATTAAGGAGAGAGAACAGAAATTAAGAAAACAGAAGATAACGATTGACATTGCATTTGAATTTAACTTGACTGGAAAGCAAGTAGCTGGAAGAGAGCTCCACAAGCAAAAGGGGTGAGAGAAGAAACTATTAGCATAGAACTTACGGTTACATCTAGCCATTTCAACTGTAAAATGATGAATCCGCACCGATAATCGAGTACTGCGTTTACATTCATAAAGTACGTATCATAAAGGAAAGTTCATCAGAAAAATTACCTTGAAAATATTTACAGATTATAGAAAGGCAACAGAGAAGCTGCGTTACGGCGGTGGATAAGTAACTGAAGCCGACATGCCAGGTCAGGACTGATAATATTGCAGATTCTTCTTAGTAGAATCAACAGACCATATTCAATGCATGGACGAATGGCAGACTCATTGGTATGTAAATATAGATTCGGGAGAGAAATATTGTCAAACACAATAGAATGAATCAACTTTCCTTGCAGCTGACCTAGCAACGGATCCAATATAAGCTACCCTCTTCTCTTCAGCTGAAAATGTTAGCCCGAGAAAGGCGCAATGTGTAAGTTTCCTCGAGGTTAGCACCAGCCATACTGATGAAAGACAAAAAAAGATTCTCTCAGACGATTATAAGCGAACACTTTTGTTTTCGAAGCGTTAAAATGAACAAGCCATTTCTTGTATCAGTTAACAGCAGATTATAGGTCTACTTTTTTTTTTTTTAGATCATCTGCTATTATTTTATTTATTCATTTTTCGAATATTTCTTTTAGTCTTTTATACTAACACTGTAATATTATTTTTTATTGAATATTAACGTAGCACATCTTATGGTACATTTTATTTTAACATTTCTACGTGGGTGGTGTAATAAATATTGGCACGGAATGAAAAATCGGAGAGCCGAGTTCGAATTCCAGTCGAGTTTGTTACATTCACTTATTTCGGTTCATCCAGCTATGGGTTAAATAGCATGACAGACGGGATCCAGTAGCCTTAGTTGGCAACCAGCCTACGACAGAAAGAAACTGCAACCTTCTGCAGGAAAATCTTTGGCTTTGTCAGTCCTGAATTGAAAGAGACATGTTCGTCAACGCTTAGATCACAAATGGCACTTAGTGAAAATTGAAATACATAGATACGTCAAGGGAAATAAATCTGGTAAATGGTAACGGAGTTATTCCCCTTTAGTTTATTTTACACAACAAATATGAAGGTCGCACGGACTATATATTCTATGGACATAAATGGAGATAGATGTTTTCACCAATTCTTTTGAACAAGACGATGAGAGTCTAAGTTCCAAGAGAATTATTCATCCACAAGTTCCCTGAAAATATCAGAAAATATTTCTACTACATCAGAAGAGTCCGCGACATAAGATTGGGAATTTTTCTAAAGA
>OZ010586.1:32360139-32380139 GCA_963932145.1 Acanthosepion lycidas
TCAGGAGAACGTGCAGGCCACAGAACCGGTCCTATTCTGCCTATCCATCTTCCATGGTAGATGTCAGCCAACGCATCGCGAACAATGTGACTAGAACCCCATCACGCATGAACTACATGTGTCTTCGTATTAGCAAGGGTACATCCTCTAGCAGGTCTGGTAGTGTGTTCGAAATAAAGTCCCTGTACACAGCTCCTGTAAGACGTGCTGGGAGAACATATGGACCTACAAGACAGTCACCTACAATTCTAGCAAACATATTAATCGTAAACAGATGCTGGTGTCTAGACTGTGTTGTACGATGGGGATTTCGATATAGTAACCAGATTTCACTACCAACTTCTCGAGCCACCGAGGTATCGCGTAAACTGATTTCACAAGGAACTGTTGTGGTATGGAAGACATAACTTATTGTATTCGCTCTTCCATCGCGAACAATGTGACTAAAATACGTTTGAGCCCCATCATGCATGAACCACACCCGTCTTTGTATTAGCAGGGGTACATCCTCTAGCTGGTCTGTAAGTATGTTCCAACTAAAGTCCCTGTAGACAGCTGGGAGAATATATGGACGTACTAGACAGTCACCTACAATTCCAGTACATACATTAATCGTAAAATGATGCTGGTGTCTAGCTTTTATTGTACTATGGAGATTCCGAACCTCCCACAAATGTTGGTTGTTTAAATTTCTTATTCCATCTCTTCCAAATGTTGCCTTATCCGTAAACAAGAGTGAAGAGACAAACAACGGACCGGCAGTTTGTGCAATAAGCCATCGGCAAAAGTTACCCCGTGGTGAGTGATCAGAGAGCGAATGACCCTGCACACGTTGCAAATGATACACAGTTATAGGAGCTGTTCTTGAAATTCCCTATATGCGGTCCTTTTCTTCATTTTTATCATTACCCCCCAAGCAAAGCGGGATTACAGAGTGAAGGAGAGGTAAAAGACTTGACCGAGGAAAGGATAAAAGCTGAACAGGTTTCACTAAGATAGAAGATGGCGGTTGAAGTTACATCTAAAGATTGTAGTTATCAAGGAAGCAAGGACACGAAAGGGATTTCCACAGGTAGGAAGTGCGAAAAAAGAAACTGTTGGAGTAGAAGTGGCGGTGACATTTACCAAATTCAACACTAAAAGGGTGGAACCTAGATGCCAAAGTAATAGCCCGCTTAAACACACGTGCTCTGGGCAACAGGGAAAAAGGTGGTCAGAGATGTAGCCACAAAAATATTTGTAGAAAAGACAGAGGGAGACCACTTCACGTCAGTGAAAAATTGAAAGTGAAAAATTGAAAGTGAAAATGAAAGTGAAAGTCGAGATGACGTGTCAGGATTGATTGGGGCTCTAGTCACATAGTTTGCGATGCGCTGGCTGATATCTGCCATGAAAGATAGATAGGCAAGGGAAGGACCAGTTGCATGGCCTACACGTTCTCCTGACCTCAGTCCTTTAGATTTTTATTTGTCAACTCTGATGGTTTTTCTATTGAGACAGGAGTAAATGGTAGTGTCATCAGCATAAATGCCTACTTGGGAACTAGTGACACCAGGGAGATCATTGTTGAAGAACAGAAACAGCGTAGCACCCAGGGTGGGGGTGCACACCTACGTTCGCGTGAAAGGATCTAGAAGCGGACCTGTTCAAAACGACTTTCATTTCACGATTTGATAGGAACGAGTGGATTAAATCAAACACACGTCCCGTAACATCGAAGCCCCGGAGCCTATGTAGAAGACCAGCATGCCAAACACTGTCAAACGCTTTTGAGATATCTAGAGCCAGAGTTCGAGTTTCACCGCTATTATGAACATCTTGATAGACATATTCAGTGATGTTCTTATGCAGAACCGCCAATAATCTCTAGAACAGAATTTGCGAGATGCTACACGTTGTTTCGTTTTATCAGCAAACAGTAACTTCGCTTCTTTGAGGATACGCTTGCACACGTTGGGAGCAGAGACGCCTGTTGCAATCACACGTGTCGCTCTGGTACAACCGGAAGAAGTGATTCCTGTGGGTTATAGCGGCCGCACATGCAGGTGAGAACCAAAGAGATGAATGCGGTTTAACCTGCTATTTCCTTGCTGGGATGAAAGCATCGTTGCCGGCTTTCACCCAGGAAGAGACCTTAGACCCGCATTTATGAACAGGGTTATTAAAAAGTGCATTCAAGAAGAAAGTTACAGAACGAGTCCTAATCCGCATATTGATAACAGAAAGGCATTCTGTTGGTAGGAGGTTCTTGGCTGGTAGGAGAGCGGAAAAAGATGTTTACAGGCATTACCGCATGATCAGAATTGCCAAGTGAGCAGATCTGCTTGGTACGACATGAGACAGTGATAGAGGTAAAAAAAAGAGATCCAAAAGAGAAGTGTGTCCATCAAGGTTACTAAGGAAACGTTTGGGTGAGAGATTGAGAAATTAAGGGTCTGGATTCCAGCGGGCTTAGTGACAGAGTGTTTAAACCACCTGGCAGTGGTGGGCATTAAAGTCACCAAACACAAATATATTTACAGATGGGTGTAGGGAGATGGCCTTGTCTATATTATCAGAAATACTACCACACAGCAGTCATGAGATGAAGAGGAACGGTAGAGAAAGAAGAGATTGCTGAATTAGTTAAGTAGAGAGAGGCGGAGAAACATGTAAGAGTGGTGTGGAGATTCAAGAGAGAGAGTTCTCTAGCCAGTGGGATATGTTTACGGGCACAAACGCTCAGGTCATGCATGTTGACATGAGAGTTCTTCCTAAGTGGAGAAAGACAGCCAGGAATCGAGAAATTAGAGGGTGATTGAAGAATTAAGATTAGTTTCACAGGGAGTTAGGATGTCCGGAGACTTTTCGAAGAGGACCAATTCCACACTGCAAAAGTTGGTACGAATACCACGAATGTCGGAGAAAAAGGTTGAGGGGTTTAGGTGTTTTTATTGAGTTGGTTTAGATTTATATCTTTGATATCTTATCGTCATGGTGTGCTGTTTTGGTAAAGGTCTTAGGGTAGTAGTAGCAGTCGACCATCGTAAGTCGGATATCCAGATAGGTCACTTGAACTTTTCTTGATATATATATATAAATGTAAAATGAGAACGAATAGAGGCCAATTCCAACGTTAGTAACATTCAATTTAAAAAGGGCTCAATTCAAAAGTAGAGCAATATTTTAAACAACCTTACTGCCTATGAGGAGATCAATCTAGATACTATAGGGCTATATAGAGACGATGGTCTTATGGTTGTAAAAAGCTCCACGAAAATTAAGGTAGATAAACTAAGACAAATGATTCATAGGGAACTAAAACGTTTAGAGCATAAGGTTAAAATAAGTGCCAATGCTAAAAGTTAATTTTCTCGATGTCATGTTAGATCTAGTTAATGACAATTTGCAGCCTTATATGAAAAATAATGCGAACCCAATCTATATTCACCCCAATTCTAATCACCCTCCATCTGTAATCCAACATATTCCTTCCTCTGTAGAACGTAGGATCAGCGACCATACATTGGACAAAGATGTGTTTGAAAAACCTAGTATCTATAATAAAGTAGTAAAGAATAGCGGGTATATGTGCTCTGAACTTCAGTATCGAAAATATGATGACTGTAATTCAAAGAAAAGAAATAGGAATAGGAAGATCATCTGGTACAGACCTCGATTTACTCAGTTAGGTAGTACTAAGTTATGTCATAGGTTTCTCAAATTGATCGATAAATATTCCCGAAAAGCAACCCTCATAGTAAAATATTTAATAGAAACACATTAAAACTAAGTTATTCGTTGCACCAATAATCTCAAGAAAATTATAAAGTTGCACAAGAACAGAACTCTACATCAATTTAATAATCTGAATCATAGTTCAAGTATTAATGAAAATATTGTTAAGGTTACTGACCAATGTAATTGTAGGAATCCATACATACACATGCATGTACACCCAGATGTGCTATTACCCATATAAATGAATCAACACTTCAAGTGTGCACCCCCAGCAAAAGAAAGGTGTTTTTATGGGATTTTAAATTTGTTCTTATGTCTACTATTGAAAATCAGTTCGTTCCGTTGATTTAAAAATTGGTTAGAGTTTGTGTACTTAATTATAGCCCTTTTTTTTTTCTTTTTTTTCTTTCTTGTATACACAGATCGCATCTGTTCCGGAAGTTGTTGGGTGTTTGAGACAGAGAGATGATTTCACTTTTGATTAGTGGGGTGCAACCACTATCTTTAATCTTCCAATAATGCCTGGATAAAGCAGTTTGGTGTCTCAAGGAAGCACTGGAGAAGCAATGTCGGTGACTGTATAGTCTCTGTTTCCAATTTCCAGCGGAAATCCCAATGTAATTTTTTTTTTTTTGTTTCTTTTTTTTTTTTTTTTTTGTCGCTGATGTTTTCTTTCGGAAAAATGGTAGCTTGCTATACCACATTTTCCGAATTACAGGTACCTCTGATTGGGAAATTTGTCCCGATTTTACAGTTACAAAAAGGGATTCTTTTTTGCTGTTTAGCTGCCATGGAATGCTTTTAGTATTTGATTCTTGTGTGTGCTAATAATGTTCTGCATGTTTTTGGTACAGGAATAACTAATTTTAAGAGTTTTTCTATTAAAAATTTTCTGTAGGGGGGTATTTTTTAAAGTGCTTGTCAGCTAATTTTAAGAAGTGTCTCTCAATATTTACACTGGATAGCTTACAGAAAGTGGGGTGAATAATAATATCGTCCTTTTTCTATTTGTGGTTTTACTTGTTTTATTATCCTCCAAAGATTCCTGGTAAACTAATTTTTGTTTTGTTTGCTGAGGGCTTCGTTATAAGTTATTTTGTTCTCATTAAATATTTTTTTGTTAGATGTTAATTTATTTATTCAAGTGTTTACAGTGTGAGGGATTTCATTTATTAAAATTCGAACAAGATATTCAAAGATATAGATTTTATAAACGGTTTCACAAATCTTCACAAATGTTCAATATGCACACCGCCTGTGACACGATGCACATCAAGTCGGTAGTCCAGCTCATGCCAAACACGCTGTAGCATGTCTTGCGTAACATTCTCCAGCGCCTCGGGGATTCTATGCTTAAGTTCCTCTAGGCGTGTAGAACGAGGTGGATATAAACCTGTCCTTTCACATACCTTCATAGAAAAAAATTACAAGACGTCATGTCAGATGTAAGTGGTCGGCATTTCAACAGCGCATTGTTATTATCAATGGCATGCCCGATACATCGTAGATTCTCATTGCGATAAAGCCGCACATTCAGCTTAATTAGTTTTTACACATTTTGTTTGAGATATTTGAGCGAGAATTGTCTATGATAATAGGCTAAAAAATGATTGCAATTTTTTTTGGGGGGTGGGGATACTCTCTCTCCCTCTCTCTTTCTCTCTCTATATATATATAAATAAATATATATATAAAATGAAATGAACGGTAAAGAAAGAAGAGATTGCTGAATGAGTTAATGGAGAGAGATGGAGACATGTAAGAGTCGTGTGGAGATTCAATAGAGTGTTCCATAGCCAGCGGGGGATGTTTACCGGCGCAAACACTCAGCTGACGTTGGTAGGAATACCACGAATGTTGGAGAAGGCAATGTTGAGAGGTTTAGATGACATTTGTCGAGCTGGTTTAGATTTATATCTTTGGCATTTTATCGTCATGGTGTGTTGTTTTAGTAAGGAAGGGCTTATGGTAGTAGTAGGAGTCGGTCGTGTTAAGTCGACTAACCAGATAAGACACTTGAACTTTTCTTGATTTACACACACACACACACGTATATATATATATATATATATATATATATATATATATATATATATATATATATCCGATGCAATGAGAACGAAAATAATATATAAATTCTAATGTTCACAGCATTAATTCAAAAGAGGGATAGATACCGATAGTAGAGCAATAATTATAATTTTATCATATAGACAAAGAACAGCTTACTCACTACAAAGATGCAACTTCGTTTCAGTGCATTTCAATTGCACCTCGACTGGTCAGAACCAAAACGGTTATGAACAATTCTGTTTGTAAGCAAGCTGTATGTGTAAAGTTACTTACTTTTTTTCCATTTG
The DNA here is from genome assembly GCA_963932145.1 of Acanthosepion lycidas. NCBI lineage: Eukaryota > Metazoa > Mollusca > Cephalopoda > Sepiida > Sepiidae > Acanthosepion > Acanthosepion lycidas. The sequence goes on from OZ010586.1 coordinate 32,366,220, forward strand.
TTTAAGAAAAAAATTAGTAAATAATTTTGATTTCTTTTGTTCCTGTGGCGTAATCTATATATATATATATATATATATATATATATATATATATATATATATATATATATATATATACACTAACCCACTGCGATAGCAATATCAGTACGCGTCAACGGAACCAAGTTAGCACGGAACTGGGTGGGTCATCGTTATCAAATGTAAATCTATTTAAACTCGGTGGGTGAAAAAAACCTAGATAGAACAATTTTCAAATAAATTGACACCCGAGGAAAAATGGAAAAAAAAGAAAGCCCTAGAAACGTCCGAAGAGGGCGAAAGAAATCGTCCAGTACCTTAAATCCCCGGTACAAAGAAAAAACCAGCGAATAATAAGTTAAAACGAAGAGTGCTCAATGCAGTAAGTAGAGCAAAAGTAATAAATCCTAATAAGCCAGGTACTACCTACCTAGGTTTTACTACATGGAACCATCAGGGTGAACTGGCCAGTTCACACTGATGTCATACCAAGTCATATTTCCTTGGGTGGCAACCGGTCTAGGAGAAGGAAAAACTCTGAATTCAAAATCAGCCTGAAGAAACCAATAAAAACCCCTACTATCATAGCTGCTGCACATGTGTTGCCCCATACGACCCAAATGGTAATATTAACCGTTTCCTTTCAAGGAAATATTTGGCATTCATTGACTGATCAGCCAGTATGTTTTTCGATTGAAATTTATAAAATCTTTCTTTTTTTCTTTTCAGGAAAAACAGGTTTTCATAAGTTCACTGACTTTTTTCGCTCTTTCCAGTATTGATGGCGAATGGGGGTTTCTTTTGAATCTTCGGTTTGAAGTGATGTGAAATGTTAGCATCTTGACTATGTCATTATTTCCTCTTACGGTTACCTCTGCTATCCATTTTCGTTGTTGATGCTGCTTAATACAAATCATGCTACCAAAACTTTTTACCATAATTAAAGATATTTTTTGTGCGTCAAAATTTTATATTTTTTCTAGAATTTCAAACAGTTCGCAAATTGTTTTATATTACTTAGAAGCAGGACTCCTTGGACAAATTAAATCATCAAATTTTTTTTTTTTTTTTTTTTTTTTTTTTTCACAACTACTGCCAACTTTTAAAAAATCTGCTCCAAATCGTAAAATAAAAACTGCAATAAACTATCTAATTATCAAATTAAATAGGCTTTTACTTACTTTTATAAATAATATACATTAAGGACATTATTATCTGAAGAAAATTATTTTTCGATGAATAAAGAATTTTCACAAGAATTGTTTGCATTTTTATTTTACTTTTTTTTTTTTCATTTTTCTTTAATTTTAAAAATGTTTTAAAATTCTTCCAAAACAGAGAACGCCTATAGGATATTAAGTTTTTAAGTGAAGACTATATTTACTAAGCGACAATTAAAAGCTTAATACAAATCATGCTACCAAAACTTTTTACCATAATTAAAGATATTTTTTGTGCGTCAAAATTTTATATTTTTTTAATATGATATCACGTCTGGTTAAAAGGTCACGTGATTCAAAGCTTATCTCCTCCTTGGGGAAAGCCCCTTGACATATAAAAGTCTTCGGCTTATGTCACTCTCAGTTATTAAATTAAAAATTAAATTGAAATAATAAAATTATCTTATTTATCAATTTAAACAATTAATACCTGAGTGAGATATTTTAATTATTAATCTAATAATAATTTTATTAATTATTATCTCAGTTATTAAATAAAAAATGTAATAACTTAATGTAATATTAATAATAGTCCTCAAGTGATACCGTTTTTTTTTATTTGGCACAGTTCATTGTGATTCTGTAGCGCCAGTCCACAATATTCAAATAAGGGTGATCTCTTACCCTCAGACTTTACTCACTCAAAGCCTTTTTTCACTCTTGGTTTTAGGAATATATAGCTGACAGTTTAGATATTTCTAAACAGGTTTGGCGCCACGCATAGCATCTCTATAATAATTTTAATCTGAAGAGAATATTTAAGAATATGACTCGAAGTTTCAGGTTGATGCTTTGATTTCATAGCCATTTGCGGTTTTGGGTGAAATTACCTCTGGCACAGCCTATTCTATGTTCAATGCTCCCGAAATAAAGAAGTACCTACAAACAAAATTGACCCTCAGGAATACGTGGTTTAGAAGCAGGGTTAGGGTTAACGGTCCGTACATCTCCTTTACGCTATCTAAAAATATTGAATTAAATTTATTGACACTATTTACATTATTCGGACTATTGTCCTCATCTTTGATGCCATATTTATTACAGCATTTCGGCTGTTGTATGCTCTGGTCTTCTTCCGGTGGTTGGAATGTCGAACTGAACCCTTTATTTCGCTCGCTGGGGTAGACTGTTCTAGTTCCACGTGCCATGTACCCTTTCCAAGTTATCCACTGCCTTAACCAGGTATTGAACTCACACTCTTCGGATCCTGTCACTAGATCTAACACATTTATCCACTGTGCCATGTGTCCTATGATAAAATAGCAGAACAGACTTGTTTCTATAGCCTTGGTTGGCAACAAGTCTAGCAGAAATTCTGAATAAGGATTTGGCTACCCTACTCAAGATACACCAGTGCTGCTACGGCCGGGGAACATGTGGTGGTGCCTCTACGACCCTCAGGAGTTACGGCACTCGTGATCGTGAAGTGATTTTCAGAAAGGGAAAATAAATCATTCATAATAAATGAAATTTTATCACCAATATATTTGTTGTTATGAATAACAATATAATAAAGAAAAATATTAGATTGACTTCATTCGACAAATATTGGCATTTTAAAATAAATTTCGCAGTGTAAAACAGAATCGAGGAAGTAAGTTTTCGGATAAGCTCATAGTTCATACTACTGTAGTCATGTGATCGAAGTTTGAGCATGATCGGGCTAGTTTTCTTGTAGCTGCTACAGTGTAAACATAGCCGCTCCTTTAGCAGTGTGCACATTATAATGCCGATTAGTAGATTCTAGGTTTACACTAGAATATAAAAAGTGAATATGTACTATTTCTATGATTGAACAAGGCAACAAATAAATTCACCCGAAGTACTAATCGGGTTTATATTTGAGTCTATATATGGGGGTGATTTGATTTAGAGTGTGTATATAAAGGATTGGTATTGTTTTTTTTATAAAGTGTGTATGTATTTTTACTTAAATCTAATGTTATATCTAGGAAGTTCACTTTTTTTAATTTAGTGCTAACCGTAATTTTTAAGCCCATGCTTTTAAATTCTTTATATAATACCTTTCTAATTTTATCTATTTTGAAGTTAGTTGAGTTTCTAATAACCATGAGACCATTGTCTCTGTGCAAACCAATGGCAGTTATATTAATATCACGGTGCGCTGTAAGGTTATATAATATAAAAAGACCTATGAGAACAGAAGACTTAGCTGAGTCTAGTGATCCCATTGTGATGTCAAAGTGGTCATATGAATTCTTTATCCATGAATGATATAAACTATTAAACATTAAAAAAAATCACGACGTAGAAAACGGTTTCATTATTTGCTAACATATATATATATATATATATATATATATATATATAGACATACATACATATATACATACATACATACACATACACACACACACACACACACACACACATATATATATATATATATATATATATATATATATTAAAAAGAAAAGAGAAGCAACAAACTTTTTGGGTTGTAATGTGGATTTTAAAAAATTAAAATCCACATTCCAACTAAAAACGTTTGTGTCTTCTCTCTTTTTATATACACATTTTTCTCTCTTTGGAACTACTATAACCTCTCCCTTTCATATATATATATATATATATATATATATATATACACACAGTGGGGGAAAATAAATATTCGTACACATGAAAAATTGTATTTTTATAAATGTAAAAGCCTTAACTAAAACAAATTTTGATACATTTTATGTGTAAAGATACATTTTCTTAAAAAATAGTAATAAACTTAATTAATTCCTATTCTAACAGAAATTAATGCATTTTTTCATTTTAACTGATGAAAAAAGTATTCGTACAAAACAAAAAAAAGGACATTAACTTAATGTAATACTTTGTGGAATATTCTTTATTGAATTCAACAGCTACCAGTCTATTCCTGTATGTCTCAACTTATAATTTTCACACATTGAGTGGTATTTTGTCCCATTCTTCTTGACATATTGTCTTCAAAGTCTTGATATTTGTTGGTGCTCTTTTCCCAATTTTCAAATATCGCCATAAATTCTCGATTGGGTTCAAGTCTGGGGACTGACTTGGCCATTGCAAGACATCAACGTTACTTTCAGCTAACCATTTCCTTGTAGATCTAGCGGTATGCTTAGGATCATTATCCAGTTGGAAAACCCAATCAGGAGGTAGCCGAAGTCTCTCAACAGAACGCATTAAATTGTCTTGCAGGATTTTCTGGTAGCTTTCAGCATTCATCTTGCCATCTATTATTGATATTCTGCCAACACCTTTTGCAGAAAAACAGCCCCAGTTCATGATACTGCCACCGCCAAACTTTACAGTTGGCAACGTGTTCTTTGGTAAGTAGGCTTCACCGTCCTTCCTCCACACATGATTTCGAATATTATGACCAAATAACTCTATTTTAGTTTCATCTGTCCATAGTACTTTTTCCCAAAACGAATATTCTTTATCCTTATGCTCTCTAACGAATTTTAGCCTAGCATCTCTGTGTCGTTTCAAGAGGAGTGGAGTCTTCCTTGGGATGCGTGATTTCAGACTGTTTTTGTGTAGTTCGTTACTTATTGTACGCTTGTTTACTTTAATCCCTAATGCACACAGATTTTCCTGCAGCTCTTCTCGGGTAACCTGTGGATTTTGTTGGATCTGGCGTCATATCCTTGCTGATCTTAGAGAAATCTTCCTCGGAGCACCTGTTCGTCTTTGGTTTTCAACGCTGTTACTAGTTTTAAACCTTGCAATGAACGAAGTAATTGTAGCAAAAGGATTATTCAGGTTGTTAGAAATCGTTTTGTAACTGTTCCCATCTTTCCAAAGAGACAAAATGTGTTGTTTTGGTGAAATAGTCAATTCTTTACCTTTAGGGATTATTATAACCTTCTCGTAAGACTAGAAATTGCATAATGCTCTGATAATGACTAATAGCGTTAAATATAATTACTGATAAAATTACTGGAACATTCTAGAATATACTTTTTCATAATTAATTGATTATTTTATTCTAACAATTAATTTGTACAAATACATTTTTCACCAGTTAGAATTTAAAAAATGCATTAATTTCTGTTAGAATAAGAATTAAGTTTATTATTATTTTTAATAGTATGTGTCTTTATATATAAAATGTGCCGAGATTTGTTTTATTTAAGGCCTTTACATTTATAAAAATACAATTTTTCAAGTGTACGAATATTTATTTCCCCCAACTGCATATATATATATATATATATATATATATATATATATATATATATATATATATATATAGTCTGGGTAAATCTGAATCATTATTTGCTAAAGTACACGCACACACACATATATATAATTATATATATATATATATATATATATATATATATATATATATATATATATATATATGTATATGTACACAGTCTGAGTAAAGCTGTTTCATTATTTGCAAACACACACACGCACACACACATATATATATATATATATGACGATTGCATATAGCATGAAACAGACTGTCGCCTCTAAATGTTGACTTCTATGTTCACTTTTATATTTACACACGCTCTATCTCTGATATTGAGCACTTTATTCCATAAATATAGCACACCTTAAGACTATATTTCTTTATACATATATATATATATATATATATATATATATATATATATATATATAGTCTGGGTAAATCTGTTTCATTATTTGCAAACACACACACATATCTATATATACTTCTATCTATTTATATATATATATATATATATATATATATATATATATATATATATAGTTTGGGTAAAGCAGTTTCCTTATTTGCTAACATATATATATATATGTGTGTGAGTGTGTATATATATATATATATATATATATATATATATATATATATATATATATATATATATATATATAGTCTGGGTAAATCTGTTTCATTATTTGCAAACACACACACATATCTATATATACTTCTATCTATTTATATATATATATATATATATATATATAGTTTGGGTAAAGCAGTTTCATTATTTGCTAACATATATATATATATGTGTGTGAGCGTGTGTATATATATATATATATATATATATATATATATATATAAAGTCTGCATAAATCTGTTTCATCATCTGCTAACATATATATGTTTGTGTGTGTATGTGAGTGTATACTTGTATGTATACGTTTATGTTCTCTTTATGATGGTAGACTCGCCCTTTATGCGTATTTATTACAAACTTAGTCTCCAGATTAAATGAGTAATAGGAAAACATTTTTATGATTATCTGAAGATCATGCTTGACACTATTCGAAACAAGCAATTATTTTGATATGTTAACAACGGAATTTCAAAAATTAAATAATATGTAATAGTAAATATGTATGTGTGTGTGTATGCGTGCGCCCGAAACCTATTATTCATAAAACTTAACGTATATATTTGAAAATATATGAGATTTTTTTTTATGAAAAGAAAATAAACATGATTTTACCAAATCTAAATGGACTTGAAATGTTCTCAGCCTAACAAACGAGTGTTTCTCGCCAAATTTAATTTTAACATATGATTTTCGACGCAGATCGGACCAAAAATCATTTCAGTCCCATTCTAGTCTATATAAATATAAGGTAGATATGTCATACAATTTGGAATTGTTTTGAAACAAATTTCTCAACGTCTTTCAATAGTTTATTTTAAAAAAAACAACGGTGTATATATATATATATATATATATATATATATATATATATATATATATACACACACACACATATATATATATATAATTATATTTTATAAAAAAAAAATTTATAACATAAATATGTTATAAAATCACTACAAAAATAGCCATTTTGTTTCAACAACCCCGGTGTCTTATCAAGTGATGATGTTGAATATAAAATAAATGGTTTTAAAAGTTTTAAATTAATTAACGATCCTTCGCAAGGGGAAAATGTTGTTACAAAAGCTAGAATGACCAATCAAAATACAAGGATAGGAAAATTCAAAAAGCTTGACAACGAAGTCATGTTATAATAGCTATTCAGATCTTTAAAATAGGGGTAATATTAAAAAAAGAATTTATTCTAACCAATAATTATTAAATTATATGATAAAATTTTATTTTAAATTAAAAACTGCCAATTTTTAAATCCAAATTTCATCACTATTAAGTTTAAAATTATGAAATTACTGAGGAGAAAAGAAAAAATACATATGTTATTCAATTTATTTCTTCGTTGAAATTACGTCAGAACAGACAATTGTTGGTTATTGGAATTCATTCCGTATATACCAATTATATACTTGTATATATATATATATATATATATATATATATATATATATATATATATATATATATATATATATATATATATATATATATCATAAAGAAACAATTTATACAAAGAATTAAATAGCAATATTAATGTGATTAATGGTGAAATCACTTCGCTAACAGAACATATGAGGCATTAACTTACTATCAATTCTTTGAATTATTCAAAGAATTGGTAGTATGTTAATGTCTCATTAAGTTCTGTTAGCGAAGTGAGTCAAATTAACATTTCTATTTAATTCTTCGATCTGCTTCAAAAATCATATATTAAAATTAAATTTGGTGAGGAAACTCTCCTTTGTTAGACATTTTTTAGCGCTCCTTCTATTAGTTAAAATGTTGTTTATTGCCTTTTCATAAAAAAATCTCATCTGTTTGAAAATATATACGTGAACGTTTATGAATGATGTCCGTTACGCACTTACGCGCACAAAAAAAAATCATTTTAGGCCTCAAGTAAAAGACGCTCTCTTAAACATGTATATGCGGTCGTTTTAAATTAAATTGAAATGGAGGTCCCTGTCGCGAGTGCTAATTTCCATTTCTGTCCGGTAATAACCCTTGGATAACCGGAAAATATATACGCAGACTATTTTAAAGGCATTTTATTACTTCGGTATTTAAACATGATATTTTATATACGTGTAACATATAGTCTGATAAATTTAAAAATTGTAAATGAATAAACAATTTAGATTTGAGATGTGATCATCTTGCCATCTGCAAAGCGATGGTAAACGAGCTAGTAGAATATGGGAGCCTCAGAAGCTATTGGACAATTTATGTTCAAATTCCTCCCCGAAACGAAAAAATGGTTGGAAGTATAAAAAAAAGTAAATAAGAGAAATCATGAACAGATAACTTTCGTTGGTTTTAGCTAAACGTGTACAAAAGAAAACCGGTTGCTTAAATACAGTCAATAATAATAATAATAATAATAATAATAATAATAATAATAATAATGATGATGATGATACAGTGGGCTGTGATAAGTTTTTAGCCACCCTTGATTACATTAATTTTGTCTTGAGTAATAACGTCTGTTCTTTTTTTTCAGACAATATCGTGTTAGCATCAAGCTACTCTCATCTGTGAACGATAGCTGACTTATATTTTGCAATGAAAGTTTGAAGAAGTAAGGAAATTAGTGAATTTAGAATTTAAAAGTTAGAATTTAAAAAATGCATTAATTTCTGTTAGAATAAGAATTAAGTTTATTATTATTTTTAATAGTATGTGTCTTTATACATAAAATATGCCGAGATTTGTTTTATTTAAGGCCTTTTTCATTTATAAAAATACAATTTTTCAAGTGTACGAATATTTATTTTCCCCCACTATATATATATATATATATATATATATATATATATATATATATATATATAGTCTGGGTAAATCTGAATCATTATTTGCTAAAGTACACACACACACATATATATAATTATATATATATATAATATATATATATATATATATATATATATATATATATATATATATATATATATATATATATATATGTACACAGTCTGGATAAATCTGTTTCATTATTTGCAAACACACACACACACATATCTATATATACTTCTATCGATAGTTGACTTATATTTTGCAATGAGAGTTTGAAGAAGTAAGGAAATTAGTGAATTTCAACAAGGGCAGATAATAGGATGGCATCAGTGTGGCAAATCAAATACAGGGATTTAGTTGTAATCAATCAATAGATTTTCCACAAAAATGTCGTCTACAAACCCTATACAACTTTAATCGGGGCAAACAACTAGCCCAAAACACATTAGATCTCATCAGTGCGAAAAATAAATCATCCCCAGAGTCCCGCTTCATTTTTTTTTAATTTCTTCTTGAAAAAGGACACAAGCATATCCGAAAATTCAGATTTTTTAAATCTTTCCCATCATGCCTCCATTTGGTCAAAAGGCTATTAATATATAAAAAAAATATTACTAGTCATATTACAAATATTTTTTATATTTTTGGTGTTTTTTATTTCTCGAAATTCTTTCATCGCCCTACCTTATATATATATATATATATATATATATATATATATATATATATATATATATATATATATAGTGGGCTATCATAAATTTTTAGCCACTCTTAATTACAATAATTTTGGATTGTGTAATAACGTCTCTTATTTATCAGACAATACCGTGTTAGCATCAAGCTACTCTCAACGATAGTTGATTTATATTTTGCAATGAAAGTTCGCGGAACTAAGGGAATTGGTGAATTTCAAAGAGGACAAATAATAGAATGGCATAGTGTGACAAGTCAAATAGAGAAATTGCTAGGTTTTTCGGCAGGTTAATCATCAAACGGTTAATAATATTGCCAAGAAATTTAATGAAGAAGGCCATTGTCGTGTGGAACAACGTTCAGGAAGACCAAACATCGTGTCTGAGCGAACGATAAGGGCGCTGAAGAAGGAAGTCATCAGAAATCGTCGTCAGAGCGTCAAAGATGTCGTCAACAGCATGGAAATGTCGTCATGTGCGGTGAGAAAGACTCTGAAAGAGATAGGCTATCAAAGAAGAGTTGCAAGAAAGAAGCCCTTGATTTCAGAGGTTAACAGGAACAGGCGTACGGACTGGGCTAGAGAATTCGAAAACAAAGATTATAAATTTTGGCAGTCTGTCATTTGGTCAGATGAAAGCAAATTCTGCCAACATTCGAATTCAAGACAGGTTTATGTCTGGAGAAATCAGAATGAGACTTGGAACACTGAATGTCTGCAGGCGACCGTGAAACGTGGACGGTTTAGAGTAATGGTATGGGGCCCTGTCTGGTTTGGAGGGAAATCTGAGCCATTCTTGTTGACGAGTAGATGAATGTTCCAAAATACTGTCGAATATTATAGAAAGGACTACTCCCACTATTTGAAACCAATCAGATTGACAAGAAGGTCTACCTTTTTCAAGAAGATAGAGCGCCATGTCATACGAGCAAAATAGCAAAGGCCTGGAAGGAATCGCATGGAATCAAGTCACTGCCATGGGTAGCCCCAAATCCTGACATGAATCCAATAGAGCACGTTTGGAAGCACCTTGACCGAAGACTTAAAGAGCGTGCAACGAAAATCACGTCAGTGGCAACCCTTAAAGGAACATTGCTAAAGGAGTGGCAAAATATGGCTCAGACGATTGTTAACTTGGTCAAATCCATGCAAAATCAAATACAAGCACTGATACTAGCAAATGGAGGACCTATTTCATACTAGTTCTAAATACTGTTTGTTTATGCTGAATAGGGATGACGTAATTAAATTTTGAAATTGGATGTAGTTTATTTCTCCTGGCTAAAAACTTTTTCTTAGGCCACTGTATGTGTCAAAAAACATGAAAGTAGTAACCGACTTCATTCGATAATAAAGGAAGCCAACAAGTTCAAAATAGAGTTTCAAATGGGCGAATAAATACAAGTAAAGCACAATACATCGACTGAAGCTGCAAAATACATAAAAAAGACAGCAATGACAAATGCAACCGACCAGATACAGAAACAATGGCAAGAGAAACTGCTTCATGGCCAATACTCTGCCCGTACCAAACAAGCTGATGTAGACAAACCCGTACCCATCAGTGGCTACGTAGTGCAGGGTTGAAAGCTGAAACTGAAGGTTTTATCCTTGCTGCGCAGGACCAATGCTTGCTAACTAGGAATTATCAAGCACATATACTAAAATATTGTGTCAGCCCAAAATTCAGATTCTGTGATAAATATCCAGAAACAATCTTGTTTCATGTTGCACGATATTGGCACCCACTGAATATAAAATCCGGCATGACAGAGTGGGCCAATATCTGCACTGGAAAATCTGCAACTTCTATGGAAAGGAAACTGAAAGAAACTGATATGAACACCACCCAGACCCGGTTACGGAGATAGGACCTGTTACAATTCTATGGGACTACACAATTCACACTGACAGAACAATCAAGGCCAACCGACCAGATATTGTTATTAAAGACCACAAACAAAAAAAGTGACTCCTTATTGATATGGCAGTCCCTGCTGACTGCAATGTATCTTTGAAGATATTCAAAAAGCTGTCAAAATACAAGGACCTTCAAATAGAAATCTCAAAAATGTGGGACATGGGAACATCAACAATCCCTGTTGTAGTTGGAGCCCTCAGATTGTTTGGAAAAGATTCCAATAGACCCATTGAAGGGATTCCTGGCAGCCCATGCCTTAAAGAAATACAAAAAAAACGTTCTCATGTGTACAGCCCCCAACGTACGAAGGGATTTATCTATGTAAAATGTGTGTGTGTGTGTTTTCAATTACACAGTGGAAAATGTCGTGACACCATTTCTGACCTTAGGTCTCATGTAGGGACCCGGAAAGAAATGTGTACACACCAGAAATCGAAGGATATAATAATAATAATAATAATAATAATAATAATAATAATAATAATAATAATCTGGGACATTCGAGCTGACAGGGAAATAAATGCCAACACACCTGATATTATCATAAAAGACAAAAAATTCAAGAATTGTATGCTTATTGACATAGCAGTGCCCTCTAAGACAAACACCTCCATGAAAATTATCGAGAAATTCTCCAAATACAAGACATGTAGATCGAGATTAATAGGATGTCGGGAATGATGATTGAGAGTGTACCAATAGTAATCGGAGCTCTGGACCTCGTTAGGTAACATCAACATACTAGTTGCCTAGAAGATCGCCTTACTAGGAACATCCCATATACTAAGAAAAGTTCTATCAATTAAATGACAATTTTGAACCCGGCTGGACAGGATACAAAGCAGGAAACATAATATACACAAATAATAATAATAATCGAAAACTTATCAAGTACAAGGACCTGTAGATCGAGACTAAAACAATATGGGGAAGAAAGACTGATACTGTACCAATGGTTATTGGAGCACTGGGCCTCGTGAGGAAAAGGAATGGACAATTATACTAACAGTAGCCAAAGGTAGCATGAACATACACGTTGCCCAGAAGATCGCCCTAAGAAAAATGCTATCAATTAAATGACAATTCTCCTATAGGGCCTAAGAACCATAGTTTGGACCTGGCTCTACATGATACAAAGCAGGAAACATAACATACACAAATAATAATAATTATTATTCAAAATACAAGGACCTTGAAATTGAAGGGCCTTAAAGAAATACACAAAATTGTACCCATAAGCACATTCTACAACTTACGAAGGGCTTTATCTATGCAAAATGTGTGTGATCGGAGGTTGTTTTTTTTTCTTCTAAAAAATGCTCATTGGAAAATGTCATAATGCCATTTCTGACCTTGGGTCACTGGTTGGGACCCGGAAAGAAAAGAAATGAGCAGACATCAGAAATCAAAGGAAATAATAATAATAATAATAATAATAATAATAATAATAATAATAATAATAATAATAATAAAATGTGGCATATGGGAACATCAACAATCCCTGTTGTAGTTGGAGCCCTAGGACTGGTTGGAAAAGATTGCAGTAGACTAATTGCAGGGATTCCTGGAAGCCCATGCCTCAAGGAGATACAAAAAATTGTTCTGACAAGTACAGCCCACACTTTACGAAGGGCTCTATCTATGTAATTTTTTTTTTTTTTTTTTTTTTGTCAGTGAAAAGTGTCATGATGCCATTTCTAACCTTAGGTCCCTGGGTGGGACCCGGAAAGAAATGTGTAAACGCCAGAAAGCAAAGAAAATAAAAATAATAATAATAATAATGCCCAGACGATGGTAAAGTGTCAAATGACAAAACTAATTGTGAAAGAGGACAGAATTTGTTGATTTGAAAGGTGTGGGGGGGGGGCAAGCGAAATGCAATAAATTAGATTTTTTTCCTTGACCATAGAAATTCGAGGAGATTGAATTTAAAGGCATTGACAAATTAGTTTTAAAATGAATGCTATAAATATCACTTACACACACACACTCTCTCTCTCACGCACACACACAAACACACTCACACACACACACACACACATATATATATATATATATATATATATATATATATATATATATACAAGTATATGATTGGTGTATATGGAATGAATTCCAATAACCAACAATTACTATTCTTAAAAGAGTGCTTAATACAAAGTAGAGCAGATATAATTATTTATTTAAAAAAAAAAATAAAAAAATTTATAACATAAATATGTCATAAAATCACTACAAAAATAGCCATTTTGTTTCAACACCCTCGGTGTCTTATCAAGTGATGACGTTGAATGTAAAATAAAATAAAAGGTTTATTTTACATTCAACGTCATCACTTGATAAGACACCGAGTGTGTTGAAACAAAATGGCTATTTTTGTAGTGATTTTATGACATATTTATGTTATAAATTTTT
>OZ010586.1:32382639-32400139 GCA_963932145.1 Acanthosepion lycidas
ATTTTTTCTAAGCCGAAAGTATGGGGCTCCCAGTGAGAATCGAACTCACTATTTAGTCGTAACTGACCTAGCGAGAGAAGCTTGTTAACCATTACGCCATGTGGAAGTGCACATGTCCGACCACTGTCGACCAAATAAATTCTTGTAATGCCACCTCCAACGACTAGATACTACACGATCCAAAAGAAAATCAAAATCGGAATACACTACAAATTAATCCGATGGCTGACAACGGAAATTAATTAAGGTGCACCTAAATCTGAGGGGACCTAAAAGCGCAAGTTTTGAAAAACAGTTCTCCACACAGCAAACACAATGATATCTTCACAAAGTCAAATCAGCTGCAAAAGTGTTACGCAACATCCCTAATGTCATCATCAGATTAATTGCCAATACCAACAATTCCAAATAACTATAAGAAAGGGCAAATTCACTATAAGAAAAATCTTTAAACGCCATATTTCTGCCGTAAATTCCGAAAAAACATGTAACCGACAAGATTACATAAATTAAAATCTATCTTAGATGACACAACAAAATTCACAAAATTAAGAGAATCACTAAATAAAAGTACGTAAACAAGCTGATTAGAGCCAACAACGCTGAGATCGGATGCTTAAAACTCAATAAAATTGACAGTAATTACCAACCAGGCTATCTGTAAGGCAATGCAAGAATCAAGAAACCAGGTTTTCCTCTCAGACCTATCAAACCCCACATACCTACGTCAGTATACCAGCTATCAAAACCCCTAAATGACATAATTTCTCCATGCAATCCCAGCAAATACAGCATGGCCCCAAAAAAAAAAATTTGTCCAAATCTTAAAAGCAACAAATCCCACATGTAGTACCCTAGCTTCGTTCGATGTTGAAAATCTTTTTACGAATGTCTTAGTTGAAAAAAAAAAATCAACATTCAATTAGTGACTGCATCTACAAATACCCGACAATCCTTCCTTTCAAAATTCGACCAGCAACTCTTCGGAAACTATAAACCTAATGGTGACAACTATATCCAAACTAATGGCGTCAGTATGGAAAACCCAGTAGGTCCTGCCTTCTCTTAATTTTATATGTCAAATATTGAAAAGAAAGCATTTAAAACAACTGAAAAAGTACAAATCTACACAAGGCACATTGTTGACATTTTTGTTTTGATAAAAAACGATGAAATTATAAATCTAAAATCAACCACTGAAAAAACGGTACTGTACATAGGAACCCATGGTTAATAACAAAAACCTATTCATCGACGTCGAGATAGAATTTAAATCCAAAGTATTTAACAGCTAGACGTATAAAATATTCAGCAATAAGATCGATGATATCCAATACCCGGAAAGATATAAAATAGCAGTGATTAAAAAAAGATATTGCTAAAGAGAAGACACCTAGATTCTTCTTCCCAGAGAATATTTCTGTGTAAACTAAAACACTTAAAAGAAACATTAGTCAACAATAATTTTCCCAACTATATTATCGATAAACAAATAAAATTATTCTTACAAAAAATACATGACACCCGTAATAAAAATTTCACACAACACAATATCAACATATTTTCCTGCATTCAGATGCACAGTAATTATAAGAATGGCAAATTCGCCATTAGAAGAATCTTTAAACACCATATTTATGCCGTAAATTCCGAAAAACATGTAAAACATATAACATATTACAGAAAATGTAAAAAAAAAAACACACAAACCTTGTTGTCCATAATCAAAATAATCCCATCAAATCTAAACTAGCGACGACCAAAATAATATATCAATTTCACTGCCTAGTACAAGACTCTTTCTTGTCATAATTCCTATATCAGATGTTCTACCACCTTCTTGAGTAGACGCCTCACATGCCATTTAACTGATCAAAGTGCTATAAAAATCTTCTGGTTGAAAACACAAATATTTTATATAAATCACATTCCCGAAAACATCTTGCTGTGAGAGAGACTCCGTTTATAAAACATCTCGTTCTCAGTATAAATCTCACCTTATTCAACAGCGGGAATGGTGTGTTGAAAGATTTTGAAAATAGAACGATGCCCACTCGTATTCCAGCTGCATTCGACAAACGAAGCTCGAAATAAACGCTCTTACTAGAATTCAAAACAACGCAAAAAATACATCTTAAACAGTCAATCATGAAGAGAAATTAACATCACTTAAAAACAACTCAACTTGAAAATGGCTAAAGTGTCCCAAAGCACTTGGGACAATGGACAATACGGACAATTTTTGCAGGCCTTTACTTCCGCCAAGCAAAAAATGTTGGAAACCGAAATAAAAAAATTAATTTTTTCTTGCCTGTCATATTCAACTAAATATACATTGATAAATACATTCATGCATCATATATACATATAAATGCATATGCAAATGTGTAGAGAGCGCCCTGATCGCAAAGTCATCGACAGTAAATTTGCGCCCTGACAACATTTCACCATTACTGGCAGATCTTCTAATATCACTGTGTGGAACACCTACTGACAAAAGTGATGGAAAGAAAAAGAAAATTCCCTACGGTGATAATGTTTCGAGAGTGCCTTGATCGCAAGTCTCTTTGTGACAAGGTTCTTAAAACATTTCGCCATTCCTGGCAGATCTAATATCACAGTGTGGGATACCAACTGAAAAAAAGTAATGGAAAGAAAAAGAAAGAAACTCTAAATGAATTCGGCTAGACATAAAAAAAAAAAAACCTAAAATTCCCACCACCCTTCGTTCGTGCGCTTGTGTAGTCGTACCAACATAGCAAATTTAGTCTGATGAAGTCCTGAAGGACGAAACATGTCACAAGTAAACTTTTTCCACTTTGTCATACAATTTCCTCAATACTGTTCATGATATATAAAATATCTATCGTTATCTCATACTGTTATGGGATCTTACCCATAATAATAATAATAATAATATAATAATAATAATAATAATAATAATAATAATAATAATGGACTATTCCATACTTAATAAATACTGCGCCTCAGGAGTAGGCAAGGAGCCAGTTGCTCGACTCTTGAATAACAGATCGGTTGAACTCTCTGCCTTCGGGCGGGGAGGAACCCGAAAGAGGCTACGCCGAAGGGCGGATTCTCTTTCGGAGAGGTAAACCGGCCCTGAACCCATTTATACGGGTTCAATGGGCATATTTTTGGTCGAGCCTACGGGCTCGGAGATCCCACGTTAAAAAGGCCTTGTGCCACATGACGCCCTCGTGGGGGCGGTGACTGAATATCGTCAGTCGCTCAAGTCCTGACAGGCTGTTCGGTTGAACTCTCTGCCTTCGGGCGGAGAGGAACCCGAACGAGGCTAAGCCGAAGGGCGTAGTCTCGTTCGGGGAGGTAAACCGTCCCTGAACCCGTTTTTACGGGTTCAATGGGCATATTTTTGGGCCGAGCCCACGGGCTCGGAAAACCTACAATAAATAATCGACCTTGTGTCACATGTTGCCCCAGTGGGGGGGAGGGAAACTGAATAACGTCAGTCGCTCAAGTCTTGACCGGCTGTTCGGTTGAACTCTCTACCTTCGGGCGGGGAGGAACCCAAAGGAGGCTACGCCGAAGGGCGGATTCTCTTTCGGGGAGGTAAACCGACCCTGAACCAGTTTATACGGGTTCAATGGGCATATTTTTGGCCGAGCCCAAGGGCTCGGAGATCCCATGTTAAACCGGCCTTGTGCAACATGATGCCCACGTGGGGGGGGGGGTGACTAAATATAGTCAGTCGTTCAAGTCGAGTCAGTAGTTCAAGCTGAGTTAAGAGTCGAGTCAGAGGCAGTCCGAAACAGAGTCGCGTTCAGACAATTACTGCAAGACATTGGAATAGTGATACTGGTCGAGACTATATTGTTCTCTCTACTAAACCTGATTGTTCATACTAACAATTCTACCTCTCTGTATATATTCCTGTTTGTAATATATCTGTGTTATTCTATACCTGTGTTCGAGTTCTTCTTTATTGGTTCTACCTTGGACTATCACCGTGCTACAAGAAACCGGACCATAACTTGTGGCGACGAAGATTCGAATTTATTCGGTGGAAGAAAAAAAATTCGTTCGCCACAGCATAACACACACACACACATATATATATATATATATATATATATATATATATATATATATATATATATATATATATATATATATATCTGACTGGTGTCAGATCGGTCGGGTTTCGATCCCGGCTTGAAGCAATCGGACGTCTAGCCACAGTGAAAAGCTGTGAAACAGCGAAACAATCTATCTGTGGATGAGACTATATATATATATATATAATTACTATGAAATATATATTTAGTATATAAATGTGTTTGAGTAGACACCGTTTCTTTTTAAACAGTGAAATTAATATATACCAGCCTAGAAATCGAAAGTCTTATTAAAGAATATGTTCCTCTCTCCTGTTGGGAAGCACATTTTCTAGAAATAGCGAACTATTAAACGTCACGCAACCTCCTACTTATGCGTTTCCTCAATAGTCCCGGGGTCTACTCAATTCAATATTGAGATCGTCTGTGTTTGCTCACTGGCGATCTATGTTCAAACTCAAATGTCAGCAGCGACACTTTATTGCTATATAACAAACACGCACATACACTCTCATATATATATATATATATATATATATATATATATATATATATATATAGATAGATAGATAGATAGATAGATATTCAAATAATTCAGTTAAATATAACAGACAAGTGTCTATTATGTTTGATCATGAGCTGTTCTATGCTTCGTATAATTGCTTTAACTTCGGGAAAAAATAAAGAAAAAATTGTCCAACATCTTTTTGCCTTTACGAACCTTATAACGGTTCATGATCAAACATAACAGACATTCGTTGTCCGTTATATTTAACAATATATGTTTGCATAATGCCCCAATACAATATATATATATATATATATATATATATATATATATATATATATTGGATCTTATCTTGGGGACTGCAACGATTCAGTTCGGGTGTGGCTAAAACACCATAACAGAGCTGATTACCCTAGAGACAAAACCGTCATACTTCTGAACAGAAATATATGAATATATATGCCTGACGATTACGTCTAGCATGAAATAGCCTGTCGCCTCTGAGTGTTTAATTCAGTGTTCACTTTTATATATTTATTTACATACTATCTGTAATATAGAGCACTCTTTCCCATAAATATAGCACACTTTGAAACTATATTTCTTCAGACATATATATATATATATATATATATATATATATATATATATATATATATATATATAACCTCATGATATACAAATTTAATACTACAAGATTTGCCACATTTTTAACTTCAACAGGATTTCTTTTGTCAAAATAAATTATGTTTATCACAGAAAACTCTTTTTCAGGGTATTAATTATATTTTAGCTATTATATCTTAGCTATGAACATATAAGATTATTTTCGGATAATCCAACAATCGGTTCGCTAAGGTTTTATAATTTTAAGAATCTGTTCACGCAAACAGGTAAGATGCCACCATTTGCTTGTATGGCTTTCGAATTTTTACTTTACAGGTCAGTTTCAGACAGGCTAGTGATGAATAAAAGCGGCCAAAAAGTACGTGTTGGTCTTCCCGACGATTATATATATGACTACGTGTATAGATAGAGAGATAGCTAAGAATATATAAGAAACCTCAATAGACTGCAGAATATATATATATATATATATATATATATATATATATATATATATATATATATATATATATATATATATATATATATATATATATATATATATATATATATATCGTTTAGGTTAGCAAGGTCGATTATACTGTTTTTACTTTGTCCATTTCATAATATGTGACGTCATTTGTTTACATTTGGATACGCATCGAGCAGATATAAATTTATGTGAGAAAATCATGGAAAATTGATGGTTCCGTATAGGATACAGGTTCGATTCCTGTCGGAGGTCGCATATTTTCTATGAAAATTTCTCGGATATTCAGGCCGGTAATGTTGTTAATACTGATTCTTGTAAACAGAGCATTTACTTAAATATTTGTATCTATAAAAAAGAATGTATAAACATAAAAATGACTTAAAATAATTGTCGGACTTTACCCATTGCATAATATATATATATATATATATATATATATATATATATATATATATATATATATATATATATATATATATATATATATATATATATATATATATGTTTGTGTGTGTGTGTGACCTGCATTCTGTTGAGGTTTCTTATTCTAGACTCGATAAATTATTATGTGAAACTAATTAAATCTCCAATCTTTGTCTTCATGAGCCTATGCTTGATCCAGGTTTAATTCTCTGGAGGGAGCGACCTGGGGTGAAAGAAGACGTTGCTCTTGGGGCAGGTTCTAGTTGGTTATGAATGCCTGGATAAGCATCATCTCCGGAATTATGAGGAGCTGCTCTATATTGAGTCTAGTAATTAGGTTTGTGCAAAAATAATGTCGTTTTTTGACGTTCAACTTTATGTGAGAAAACGACATTATATTTGCACCAACCTAATAGTTACCGTTGGCCCAGCAATATAACGCTTGCTTTGTATCGTAACGGCCCGGGTTCGTTTCTCAGTCGTGGATGCGCACTGCTGATGAGTCCCAAAAAGGAGGAAACGGCTTTCTGAGGTTTTTTGTCAATTAATTTTTATGTGAAATTAATTAAATCTATGTGTATGTGTGTGTGTGTGTACATATATATATATATATATATATATATATATATATATATATATATATATATATATATATATATATATATATATATATATATATATATATATATATATATATATATATATATATATATATATGTATATATTAGGTTGGTGCAAAAATAATGACGTAATAATGTCGTTTTTTGACGTTAAAAGATACGTCAAAAAACGACATTATTACGTCATTATTTTTGCACCAACCTAATATATATATATCGACTTCAGATTCAGATTCATGGAAGATTGAAGTTTATAAGCAGTAAATTCGACCTTGCCAACCGAACGATCCTTTGCGGCCGAGCGGTTAGGAACGTCAGGTTAAATGACGGTTCCGTATAGGATGCAGGTTCGAATCCTGTCAAAGGAGGTATATTTTCTATGAAAATTTCTCGGACATTCAGGCCGGTAAATGTTATCTAATACTGTTTATTATAAACAGAGCATTTACTTAAATATTTGTATCTATAAAAAGAACGTTAAACATAAAAATGTCTTTAATAAATAAATTGCCGGACTTTGTCCATTTCTTAATATATATAATCATTTCTCCCCAAGCAAGCGGGAGTGACACTAACGCGCAGTTTATACATATCCGTGACACTAACACGCAAGTTATATATATATATTAGGTTGGTGCAAAAATAATAATTCGTTTTCTCACATAGTAACATATGTTAGAAAACGAAAATATTTTTGCACCAACCTAATATAATCATTTCGGCCCAAGCAAGCGGGAGTGACACTAGTACGCAGGTGGTATATATATATATATATATATATATATATATATATATATATATATATATATATATATATATATATATATATATATATATATATATATATATATATATATATATCCGGTTAGTGACATTTAAAAGCTCTTGATAAGAAAAAGTAAATAAGAATAAGTGCACAAAGGGAGATTAAAAAAAAAAAAGGCAGTTGTTAACAAAAATACACCCAATCAAATGTAATCGCACTTAAACGTGTTTTTCCCCGTATAGCTATTTATAAATATCTGGTTTTAATAGAAATTTTTATTTATCTTTTGGAATTGAATGACAGAGAATGAATTCCTACACGCAAGTAACGCTTAATATTAATGAAAATTACTTCTTTCTTTCTTTTTTTAAAACAAAAAAATCTCTTTAGAGGTTTCTGACTTGTTAGGTTAATTTGTAAATTCAAAATTTTCGTTATATATTTCGTGTGTAACTTTGCTTACTTCATCTTGGTAATTAGAGAGACTCTATTTGGACAATAAAAAAATCCAGGGAAATAAATGTTGTTTTACCTCATTTTTCTTTTGTCTTATTTTATTGGAAAGGCAAAGTCGCCGTCAGTCAATTATGTGCCCTGCGTGATACACGCTTAGGCGATCATGTATCTTTTGATACATGACCAGTTGCCATACAAGGCTATAGAACGCGGTCTGTCCTGCTATCTACCCATATGTAATGGTGGTGAGATTGAGAGGATTCAGACCTTTCCCAAGGGTATTAGCACGCAAGTGAATGTAATGGATTCGAGTGGAATTCGAACTCAGCTCTCCGATTCCTCAGTCCGAGCCGCGAACCATTACTCCAGCGTGTTTCCCCAATAATAATGTATTGCCGTTACAAAGTCGCCATACTGAAGGCTTTAAAGGAAGGTTGGTCACTGTAGCATCTAATAGAAGTCCCCCACACACACACCTGAAGTGATTTTATTTGTTTGACCTCCCATCTCCCTAACCAATTTGGTCCATGTGATGGATACGTGTTTTTACAGTCTGCCACACTTTTAACTAAATGAACATTGATTCGAGGTTAGCAAGATTTAAGATGAAATTCCAATTGTAAGTACTAAGAATCGCTTTTTCCATGATTTTGTTTGGATGTGTTTTTTCAAATTTTATTTTATTCCTGTTTTCGAACCTGTTAGATTAATCTGTAAATTTAAAATTTTCGTGAGATACGCGTATATATCGTGTGTAATCCGGCTTGCTTCGTGTTTTGTTAATCAGTGTGAGTAAAATCAATCAGTCAGTTATGTGCCATGCGTGATATACGCTTAGGGGATCATGTATCTTTCGATACATGACTGACGAAGCAGATTTTTTCCCCGCAGTAGGTTGCTACTTCTTTCTGGGGTAAATCAGTTGGCATCCAAGGCTATAGAACCCGGTCTGCCCTGCTATTTATCCATAGCTGGGGTGGGGAAGAAGAAGAGAATTCATGCCTTTCCCAAGGGTATTAGTACGTAAGTGAAATGTAATGGATTCGACTGGAATTCGAAATCGACTCTCCGATTCCTCAATCCGAGCCGCTTATAATTGCTCGATAATCCCATATTGTTTTAATCGTGGGCAATGGAATTTATACTAAGTTAAAACTCTAAAAAACCTAACATATATATATATATATATATATATATATATATATATATATATATATATATATATATATATATATGATAAGTATTCCACAGTCAAAATGTTCTTCCGAGTGAGGCGTTTTGTTAGCGAGCAAGCAGGACCTAATACCTAACAAAGTGCGGAGGAACTCTCTGAGTCAACAGCCAGTTAACTTGAGGTGGTGTCTCCATAAAACACCGTGGAGAAGGCAACGAGAAACCACTCCACTATTAATGCCAAGATATATCATGGCTAGCAACACACACAATATGAAACCTGACGGCGTGATGGAGATTAAGTCTATGGGAATTAACTCCTCGTCCGGTATGAACTGACGTGTGCAACAGGTGTCACCTGACCGCCATCCAGCGACTGCTAGCATAAACGGCGTAAAGGGGATAAAATTCCTCAGAGCCTATACCTCGCCCGAAAAGGAACGATATGGGCGACTGGTGTCACCTGACCGCCATCCAGCGACTGCTAGCATAAACGGCGTAAAGGGGATAAAATTCCTCAGAGCCTATCCCTCGCCCGAAAAGGAACGATATGGGCGACTGGTGTCACCTGACCGCCATCCAGCGACTGCTATCATAAACGGCGTAAAGGGGATAAAATTCCTCAGAGCCTATCCCTCGCCCGAAAAGGAACGATATGGGCGACTGGTGTCACCTGACCGCCATCCAGCGACTGCTATCATAAACGGCGTAAAGAGACGATTATGGACATGGAGGAGTCCAGGAGGAGAAACTAAAAACCAAATTGACTACATAACTATCAACAATAGATTCAGGAATGCAATGATTCACTGCAAAACCTACCCAAGTGCCGACTGCTGAAGCGATCATCGCCCTATTATATGTAGACTAAGAGTGAGACTGCGGAAACTGTAGAAGCCTAACGGAACACCCAAATTGCAATACAACAAACTCCTGGGCGACCCGTATCTGAAAGAAAAATATATGGACAATGTGAAAAGAAGATACGAGGGACACAATGGAAACTTGAAATGGGACGCACTAAGAGACGCTTTAGTGACATCAGCAAACGACATCATCCGAAAGGAAAATGGACGAAGAAGAAAAAAATGAATGGATGACGGATGAGATTCTCGATATAATGCAAAGGAGACAGAAAACAATGCCAAGACATGGAACGGAATAAAGAAAATTACACAATGAAATAAAGACCAAATGCAAGCAGGTTAAAGAATATCCGATAAACGTGAAGAAATAGAGAGATTGAGTACCGGCAACAAAGGAGATATATATAAAAAATAAGGCAACTAACAGAAGACATTCTCGTCAACAGGCTGCAGGATGGGACGCTCATATTAGAGAAGGCAAAATTTATTCAGCGCTAGAGTGAGTATATTGGAGAAACTTTCCAAGACGAAAGAGAAAAACCAGCAATACACAGAACTACCGACAGGCCTGAAATTCTAAAAACCGAAGAATCAGCACTGGCAAAATTGAACAGAAACAAGGTGGCAGGGCCAGACGGAATTGTAGCAGAAATGCTGACAGCCTTAGATGATTTTGGCATAGACAAGATCACAGAAATAATAAATGAAATCTACAACAGTGGGGATATACCGGAAGATCTCAGCAGATCTAATTTCATAGCACTTCCTAATAAGCCATGCGCAAACGAATGTCAACTCCACCGAACAATCAGCTTACTGAGTCACGTAACAAAACTCGTCTTCCATATTCTAATGAACAGAGCGCGCAGCAGAATCAGGCCAGAGATAGGACAAGAATAGTGTGGGTTCGTTAAAGACACTGGAACAAGAAACGTGATATTCATGCTCAGAATGTTATCAGAAAGAGCAATACAAATGCAGAAGGATGTGTACCTATGCTTTATAGACTACGCAAAGGCGTTCGACAAATTACGCCACAAGGATCTGTTGAAACTGCTCAGCAACCATGATATATGTGAGTACGATATTAGAATAATCAAGAAACTATACTGTCAGCAAACGGCATGCATGCGCATGGAGAATGAGTTCAGCAGATATGCAAAAATAGAAAGGGGCGTAAGGCAAGGATGTGTCTTCTCGCCGGACGTATTCAACCTATACAGCGAGACAGTGCTGAGAGAATTGGAAATCCTACCGGGATTTATCGTTGGCGGCCATAATCTTAACAATATAAGATACGCAGATGACACGGTACTGATAGCAGACATGGAAAAGAAACTACAAGATCTCCTACAGAAAGTGGCAAAAGAGAGCGAGAAGAAGGGACTAAGCATAAACTACAAGAAGACAGAATGTATGGTTATCTGTAAAAGGATGCGCTCGAAATGCGATTTACAGATCGGGGACATTAAAATCAAGCATGTGCGTAAATTTAAATATCTGGGAATTTTTTTGACAGAGGACGGTAAGTGTGACGCTGAGATCCGAAGATGTATTGGGATAGCCAAAGACGCATTCCAAAAGCTAGGCAGAGTATTACGAGACAGGAGGATTTCTTTGGCAACAAAGAAGCGAATACTGAGCTGTTACGTGATATCTGTTCTTCTTTACGGCAGCGAATATTCTCCTCAACGACGAAGAAGAGACTCGAAGCGATGGAGATGTGGTTCTACAGAAGGATGCTAAGGATATCATGGACAGAGCGTATGAGCAACAATGAGGTTTTGGAGAGGATGCAAACAAGTAGGAATCTTATGCTTAACATAAGGAAGAGGCAGCTGAAATTTCTGGGACACGTAAAGAGAAAGGAGGGCTTGGAGAATCTGATACTCACAGGTCGAATGTATGTGTATATGTGTATACACGTATGTTTGTGTGCATGTTTTTATACGTTTATATGTGCACGTATTTGTGCTTACTTACTTGTATGTAATTCTGCCCGTGTATTTACCTGTGTGTATGTACGTCACAGATAAAAATCCAAAGGACTGAGATCGGGGGAGCGTGCATGCCATGGAACCGGTGCTCCCTTAGCTATCCATCTTTCATGGTAGATTTTAGCCAGTGCATCTTGAACAATATGACTAAAATGTGCAAGAATCCTATCATGCATGAACCACATGTGTCTTCGTATTAGCAGGTGTACATCCTCTAGCATGTCTGAAAGTGTGTTCGAAATAAAATCCCTGTAGACTGCTCCTGTAAGATGTGCTGGGAGAACATATGGACCGACTAGACAGTCACCTACAATTCCAGCCCACACATTAATCATAAACTGATGTCAGTGTCTAGACTGTATTGTACCATATTCTGATCTGCCCACAAATGCTGGTTGTGCAAAGTTGTTATTCCATCTCTTCCAAACGTTGCTTCATCCGTAAACAAGACTGAAGAGACAAACAACGGATCGGCAGTCTATTCAATAAACCATCGGCAAACGTTCTCCCATGGTGAGTGATCAGAGGGTGAAAGACCCTGCACAAATTGCAAATGACACAGATCCGGGAGTTGTTCTTGGAGTACCCTCCATAGGGTACTATAAAATAAACGATATGGGACACTTGACGTGTGCTGATATCTGGATCATCTCAGACAGCCTGTAGAATTGTTTACTTCGTGGTCAGGCGTAGGATCGGATCTGGGTTTTCCTCGATCCATAGTTTGTTGTACCATGGATCCTGTCTCAGCTGCAAAGGTTGGGTGACTTGTCTGCTTTCGGTTTGGAAATGCAATCCTCTACAGCTGCGCAGCCTTCCGTCGATTACCATTCGCACAGCCGTATGTAAAAATCATATCTGCCTGCTCGCGAGGTGAATATCCTGCCATTCTTAAACGGAACACTTCCCAGTTAACTCACTACTACACACGTTAAACGTTGAAGACAGACTAGCCACAAATGTACACGAATGACAAATGTAACCTAGTCTAAATGGAAACACAGCGCTATCTAACGTAAACTTTCTTTAAATTTAACTCAAAAACGAAAGATTTGCTGACATATATTTATATTGACTTTAGTCATTGTTTTGCGGTGAGGAAGTCGCCTCCAAAGTTTGTTAAAGTATTTTTGATACACACACACACTATATATATATATATATATATATATATATATATATATATATACTCGACTCTCCCGTCGAATTCGACGTATGAGGGTCAAGCAGATCAGTTCCCAGGAAACAGACAGCCCGACAACAGCACATGAGAATTGATTATAGTGGTGAAGTTTTCGTGCAAGGAAACCGTCATCGCTATAACCTATATATATATATATATATATATATATATATATATATATATATATATATATATATATATAAGGTTTGCTTATATTTTGACCACCGCCCATATATTTATTAGATCGTTATCAATAAGTTAAACGACGATGTAATAACAATTTTTAACAGGAGAATAGTCAACTGGAAAACAATCGTCCACCTACACACGCATGCGTATACATTAATGTCTGAATATTTGTGTCGATTGAGCTTCGATAAGACGCCATAAAAATGGCTCCTCTTTTCAAGTTTTGGCCACTTGATTAGTTTCTTGTCTGCTTCGACACCAAGCCGTGTCTGGATTGAGAATGTCATATTGACAGGTAGAAAAAATATTTAAAAATACGTAATAAAAATGTTAAAAAGCGTATCAAAAAAGAAACAAACTAAACAAAAATAAAAAAAAATAATAAATAAAAAATAAATAAATAAATAAATAAATAATCATAAAATAGAAGGAAAAACGTAAAACTAACTACTGATAAAAATTATTAGTACATTCTAGTATATTCTACTTGAATAATCTAGAGTATTAAAGCAATTTAAAAGTCTTAAAATCTGAAATTTGCATTGTACGGATACATTTTTCACTCATTAAAATTGATAAATGGAATTTATTTCTATTAAATCAATTTTTTCTGGGTTTTTTTCATACATATTTACTTATTATGCATTTGTGTACTTTTAATTATATGAAAAGTATGTTTAATCATTAGTTGGAAATATAATAAATTAAAAATTTCTATGCGTACAAATATATGTTCCCCCACCCCGCTGTGTGTGTATATATATGTGTGCTTTCTGCATTCTGTTGATTTTTCTTCTAGACTCGATGAATTACTTAATTATAATTATCTGAAATCCTGCTAATTTCTATCACTTGTATATCCTTGCTTGAACCGGCTTCTAATGCTCTGGACTGAGCGGCTTGGTGATTGTAGTCGTGGCTCGTGGGGGGTACAGTCCTATGGGTAAAAGAGAAACTCAGATGAGTTCCACTACGGAATATGTAATCGATCGGTGCTATATCGAGTCTGATTGGCTACCTCATCATCACCGAGGCCCGTTGGAACAGTTGGTATGACATGATGAGTCCCAAATATAGGACGAAAAGGCCGTCCACTGCATTCTGTTGAGGTTTCTTCTAGACTCGGTGAATTATTTAATTTCATATATATATATATATATATATATATATATATATAATATAATATAATGTAATATAATATAATATAAACGGCTCAAACACTAATATTCCATGGTTATAATTTATTACATTGGTGTCGTAATCACGATCCAATTCATCAGACTTACAAATTCAAAAAGAAATCGGAAAATATAACTCCGAGTATAAAAGACAAAATTTTAATGAGAGTGTATGAGTGGGAGTGGGAAACAAGTGTGAGAGGGAAATGTATGAAAGCTATAGAGAGAGGGTGTAATAGAAGAAAGAAGATAAGGAAGGCTTAAAGGTAAATTATGATTCCAATGTAATAAATTATAACCGTAGAATATTAGTGTTTGAGCCTTTTATATTATATTATTACTCTGTCCTGGACATTGAGTTCTACCAGGATTTATATATATATATATGTGTGTCAATGTATATTTGGGCAGCAACCTTCCTTTTAAACACCTTTAATCAATCTTTTATTTTTTTTCCAGCGGTCTTACTGTTTTCCGTCTGGTGGGTGTAAAGGGGTACGAACATAATATTGGCCGTTTTCACACGTGCTTTCGGACAATTCTCTTCGCATTTTGTTTTAAGTGGTGGTAATTTCTGCATGTTTTGACTGCATAAGGTGTATTTTATTTTTTGTCTTGTTTTTAATACGTGTAGGGGCGTTTATTCCGAGCCTTCGCGTATATATATATATATATATATATATATATATATATATATATATATATATAAAGCCTGACGATTGTGTCTAGCATGAAACAGCCTGTCACCTCTAAGTGTTGACTTCAATGTTCACTTTTATATATATATATATATATATATATATATATATATATATATGAAATTAAAACAAAAACTTTAAAAATCGCTACACAATAGCTTTCATGTTTTAGCACTACAGCTGTGCTTCCTTAGCCGATAGTAAATAACTGTTACAAATATATATTTTTTTTAATTTCAAAAACAGATAACAACAATTCAAAATTAAAATTAAAATAAGGCTTGTGGGTTTATCCTGATCAAACCTACGCTAAATTCCAAAATAACCCCCCAAAACCGATCGCTGGATATATATATGTGTGAATATATGTGTATATGTGTACATGGGTATATGTATGTGTGCATGTAGGTACACGGCGATGTGTATGTATATACGTGTATAAGTTATTGTGTATGTGTGTATTTGCATGTGTTTTGAACATAAAAATATAGGTCCTTGCTAGATTAAATAATCGTCACATTTATTCTTTATATGTTTATATTTGATTTGTAACCTGTAGTCGATATTATTTTTGTCAAATTTTCTCAATTACACAGCGTCCCTTTCAATTTTAATTTCACCCGCCCCATCTTTCTCCCCCACCACTTCTTTCCTTACCTCTCCCTCCTTCTTATTCTGATCTTTAACATTAGATAGTCCATGGTATGTGTATGTCACCACGAAATGTATCTTTAATGTATTTGACATCAGACAACATTTATTTTTCCCCCTTCCACTCACACCTAGTTGTAAAAAAACCCTCTCTGTTAAGTTTTAATCTCCCAAATGTTACCCCTCTCTTTAGAACTAACATTCGTCCCACACTCTCATACTTACACTCTCTCTAAATTCTATTTTTATTTCCGGAGTTGTTCTTTTCCGTTTTCTTTTTGAATTTGTAGCTCTGATGAATTGGATCGTATTTACGATTCCAATGGAATAAATTATGACCATGGAATATTAGTGTTTAAGCCTTTTTATTATATCCTTACTCTGTCCTGGATTCTACCCTCTCAGAATTTTTTATTCAAAAAATATACATGTGTGTATATGCACCTGTGGATTTTACTTATATATGTATATTTACCACTAATATTATATATATATATATATATATATATATATATATATATATATATATATATATATATTGCAAAGAAGTGGCAGTTATCATATATATATATATATATATATATATATATATATATATATATATGATAACTGTCAATTTACAGAAGAATGAAATTTTGATGTTTGGTCATTGAAACACTGATTTAGGGAAGCGATTTGGGAAGTAGAGCTTTTCAACACCCCGTCAGATATATATCTATACATACATACATATATATATATATATATATATATATATATATATATATATATATATATATATATATAACAAAAAATTACGCACGCATACACACAATATATATATATATATATATATTGATAATATTAGTGGTAAATATACATATATATGCAAAATCCACAGGTGCATATATACACATGTATATTTAGAATAAAAAATTCCGAGAGGATAAAATCCAGGTAGAACTCAATGTCCAGGACAGAGTAAGGATATAATAAAAAGGCTTAAACACTAATATTCCATGGAATATTAGTGTTTAAGCCTTTTTATTATATATATATATATATATATATATATATATATATATATATATATATATATATATATATATATTCCATTCATATACTCATATAGAGCAAATAGTAATAAAGATGAAAAAGAATGTATTATATATATATGTCCGGATATATATATATATATATATATATATATATATATATATATATATATATATATATATATAGAGAGAGAGAGAGAGAGAGAGAGAGAGAGTGGCATGTAAGTGTGATCAAACGAATTAAATTCAGGGCTCTGAAAATATTTCTCAGAATTTCGATCTCACGACAGCCCATTCACCCACAAAATATTTACAGACGACCGCACTGCCATTTTTTCTGACTATACAAATGCGACTGCAATTGCAGCCGCATGTCTCTCAACGACGCACCAATGTAACCTTTCGCTTCATCGCGTGTGAGAACTATTTTCCTTTTTTTATCTTTTTTTTAAATATGTCATTTTTTTTTACTAACTCCTTTTAAAGAAATATCAAAGAAGAAGAATAGATTTTTAATAAACTGAACTGTTTTTATTTTTGCTACTTTAGTCGCCATTTTTTCTTT
>OZ010586.1:32405139-32440139 GCA_963932145.1 Acanthosepion lycidas
GATAAGCAGCTGCTTCGGGTAGATGAATCTCGTCAGCCCAGGTAGTTTCTCTCGAGGAAGGAATTCTCTGATTTTGAACTTCCGCTACAGACTGGATATCCAAACTGGGAAAAGGCTATGGAAGTAAATCCAAACAGAAAATGGAGTAGTAACCAAGCTAGTCCCAACTGCAATGTCCTGTATTCGTTTGGGGTGCCATGTTATCTGGGCACAAGACTTCCATATATCCTCGTTCATGCGCCCTGGAGAGGCCAGTCTCACCACCAAAGGACTGAATTTTGATAAACGGATGCCTACTATATATATATATGTTAGAATATTACAGCGAAAAAATGTCAAAATCGCTATATAATTGCAGTCTTGTTTTGTAACGTCACCCCCGGGGTCGCTGCGCCAAATGTGACATCTGCCTGGCCGCGCCCGCCGTGCTATCCCGGTCACGGCACCAGTTGTGACGTCACCCCGTCTGTCTCCGCGTCGTCGCCGTCCTATCCTGTCCTGTGACGACCATCTGGCTTGGTATTGGTCGCGGCACCAAATGTGACATTCTAACCTTTTGCTGATTCGGATGGGAATCTGGTTAGATTCGGTATCAGCCTTGTCGTTCCCAGCTCGCCTCCAACGTCTGGTTACCGAAGTAACTGTTTTGATTTCTAGTCTTACCTACCCACATTGGGATTTGATCTTAGGTAAACGAAATCAATCAGTCGCCGGGCCGTAATGCAAGTCGAGTTCGAACAAGGGTAATACCGCACAAGTATATGTAAAAGAAAATGAAGTAATAACTCGAACAGTTCAAATGTGTTAAAAAGGAATAACAATATTTTATATCTGGTTGCTGAATACAGGACTGCGTCTTTCTCCCAAACCGCTAATATGGATACGTGACACTTTGCGTTTGTTAGGCGAGTCTTAACATCTTAAATTATTCTTTTAAGAAACTGGTTTTGGTGTATCTTCGGGCGATATTCGTAAAACTTGTTTTGGTGGTGTGAGTCTAAGTCGTTCTTCAAAAATAAATTGTTCTTGGTTAGAAGTTGAGGTCGTGATTGCGTGCAATCTTAGTCAGCTTTCTGCGAGGCAGGTCTTCAGAGCTCACAGCTCAAATGCAAACTGCAACTCCAACTGCTCAGCAACTCAGCTGCGAACTGCTGTCTTACTCGTTGCGACTCTGCTTATATGGACGCCGACCAAAACCAGGGTGGGCCTGTCGGGGCTTGAGGCTCCTTGATAATTCTAAATCCGCATTAAGGGTTTTCTTTGTTTTCGGTCAGGAAGATTTATTAATTTCCATTTTTGGAAGTCTTTACTTTCTAGGGTAGGGAATCGTCCTCCCACGTTCTTCTTTTCTCATATGGGCATCTCATACCAATCCCCTCAGAGGCGTCAGCGGGTTTCCCTTCTCTCTCACAGTGGCATCTCATACCGATCCCTTCAGGGGGCGTCAACAGGCCTGCCCTCCTTCTTCACATGATTACCTTCGCCTACCGCTTACGCCACCTTTCAGCCAATGGACGCCCAGCAGTGTGGGTGTGGCTAGACTAGCCTCGGTTTAAAAATCTTGCTCAAGGAAAAGAAAATTATCTTCCTTTTTTTTTTTTTTCTTTTTCTTTTCTTTCTTTTCTTCTGCCCGACAATAAACCAATACGACCCGTAGTGTGGTCCCTTAATCTCAATCTTATCCGAATGTCACCTGGAGTTCGTCAATCAGATTTTCGCCAGCATCAAGTGGGTGGTCATCTGGCAAACTTTGCATTCTGTCACTAATTAACTGTTCCGATAAAATAGTTTTTTTTTTATCATGACCAGCTCCGACACAAAACAGATGCTTTTTCTCAAATGATACCTCCGCAGATAGTTAAGGGTTTAATCTTTCCTTCCTGGTACTCTGCGGGTGGTCCATCGGACATTTTTCGGTCAGTGCATGACCTAATTAATTTTTATCTCTTAGCATTCTGTCCCGTAGGTCACTCGGCCAATTTAAAACTTTCCTTATTGCCATGGGCAGATGGCTATATCTTATTCGCCGCCGCGTAACATAAATCAAATGCGGCAAATCCGCGACCTTACTTTCTTCGCTAATGAAAATAAAATCTTTACCACTTTTCCTTGTTAGAAAAAAATAACATCGTCTTTTCGTGATAGATTCTTATCACCTAATTTAATTCTCGCCTTTTTTTCACGCAACCCTAAATAGTGTCACATTTTGATGTGTATCAAATGTATCTTATCAGGCGATTGTAAGGATGAGATGCATTTGATAAGCATCGAAACACGACTGCAATTATGTATCGATTTTGACATGTTTTTCATGTAATATCCTAAATTAAATATGGTTCTACTTTGTATTAAGCCCTCTTTTAAATTAAATGTTACAAACGTTGGAATTGTACTCTATTCGTTCTCATCTTACCTGGATATATATATATATATATATATATATATATATATATATATATATATATATATATATATATATCCACAGGACAGACTGTTTCGCTGTATCACAGCCCATCAGTGTAGCTAGACGACCGGCTACCTCAAGCTACGATCGAAAACCGGCTGAATTGGCGTCAGTCGGAAAATCTGCCCCTAAGCCGTTGGCACACGGCACAGATGAAGGTAAATTTAAGCGTATTTATTTTTAGATAAACACACAGTAACTGAGAGAAATCAATTCGTTTTACCGAAGAGTCTTGTATTATTAGCAGTAGTGGTCACTGTTTATAAGCTAACACTTTCTATATAAAAGTGAACATCAATACTGAGCACTTTAATCCATAAATATAGCACGTCTTAAAATTATGTTTCTTCATATATATATATATATATATGTTTCTTCATATGTATAAATATATATATATATGTGTGCGTGTGTGTGTGAAAAGTATATATATATATATATATATATATATATATATATATATATATATATATATATATATATGCGCGGTACTTATTAGAAAGTGCTCAATATCAGAGATAGAGCTAACATATTTGCTTGGATTGATGTGAGTTTGTGATCCTGGGTTTCACACTTTTACGAAAAGCGTGAAACCCACGGTCACAAACCAAATATATATATATATATATATATATATATATATATATATATATATATATATATATATATATATATATATATTACGTGTTTAATAGCAAAATTGTCCAACTATTAGATTAAGCTTTGAACTGTTGTATCTTAGAAATGATTAAAGATATCTTACTGGAAATCCCCAAAGCTGAAATGATGATCCATCTTCCTGTTGTGACCCTTTGATTCAGATTTCCTCTCTACTTTTCCCTCTTTTTTCAACTTATTCACTGTTCTCTTGATGGTTCTTGAATGGACTTTAAAGATGGAAATGTTGGTACCATTGCTGAAGGCTAGAATAATTTTTTTCCTCTCACCATTGCTCAGTTGGGAAGACATGGTGGTGCTGACACAAAACGATTTTAATATGTTGTCATTCTAGCTGAATAACTCAAAGGGATTTTCAGTGATTCTTACGAAAAATGATCTCAAGATCGCTAACGCTCTTATCTGAAAACTTGGAAAAAAGAAACTCAGTTTAGTATGTTTTTTTAGATATTAAACATTTTGTGGGATGGACAATTATCACATCCTGTCACAGAATTTAGACAATTTTTGGCGCAGCTGATATACACTACAGCTGAAAATTTTGGGGCAACCCCTTGTAATTTTTTCAAATTGGCCCCAAGTGTAGTTGTTTTGTACTTTAAATAAGAGAAAATTATTTTACATGGTTAAAAAAAGGTGAGACAAAATTTTATTATAAATTTTATTATGATAAAAAGAAAAAAAGCATTTTATGGTCAAATTTTGCTCTCGTCAAAATATCCTCCTTTAGCCTTGATTACTGCAGCACAAATTTTTGGCATTCGTTGCAAAAGTTATTCGAAGTATAACTTTGATAATTGATACCATTCTTTTTTTAATTACTCTAAGAGCTCTTTTTTCATTTTGGGGATGGAAAGGTTTCACTTTTCTGTCAAGTTCCTCCGATGTTAATTCTGTTGTGACCTCCTGATTCAGTTTTACTCGCTATTGTCCCTTCTTTTTTAAAACTTATTTGGCATTCTCTTGATAATTCATGAATGAACTTTGAACATGGAAAGCAGAGTATGAATGTTGGTACCATTACTGAAGGCCTGAATGATCTTTTTCCTCTCACCATTGCTCAGTTGGAAAGACATAGCGCGGTTGACTAAAACGATTTCAAGATGTTCTCTTTTTAGCTGAATAACTCAAAGGATTTTTCGGTGATTATTACGACAAATGGTTTCAAGATGGCAACGTCTTATCTGAAAACCTTGAAAAAAGAAACTCAATTTAGTGCTTTTTTATTTGGGATATTAAACAATTTGTGGAGATGGACAATTATCGCATCCTTTCACACGATTTGAACAATTTTGCTGTTACACACGGTGTATGTATATATATATATATATATATATATATATATATATATATATATATATATATATATATATATATATATTGTGTGTGTGTGTGTATTTAGGCAGCATCTTTTCATTCATACACGTTTCATTAAATAATATAGACAAGTGTTGTCTATTTTATGTAAATTTTTTTCGTAAAGTCTGATAAGTTTAATAACATTGAACGAAGAAAGAAAATCACAATATTGATCCATTTTTTTTTTTTTTAATAAAATCTAAGCTTTCGGCTTACATAAGCCATTATCAAAACAAAATCAATTATGGCATCTCTACAAATATTCTTAAATGTCTATAATTGGTAAAAGAAGCCATTGGTTTATACCAACGGCTTTCCATACTTCATACTTCTCCAATTCACTCTCGTGTGGTCATGTGTGACGTCATGAGATGCGGTGCGATTTTCGATTCTAGTGTCTTATATGCACGTGTTTATCGTTGCTTAGAAATCATCTATGTAAACAGTGACAGACTATCATCATTTTCGTGTCCGTATATTGCTTAATATGTTGTAATTGACATCTTTGATAATGGCTTATGTAAGCCGAAAGCTCAGATTGTATTAAAAAAATATGGATCACTATTGTGAATTTCTTTCTTCGTTCAACGATAATGTTATTAAACTTATTAGACGTTACGAAAAAAATGTAGATAAAATAAATAGACAACACTTGTCTATATTATTTAATGAATAATGAAACGTGTATGAATATATATATATATATATATATATATATATATATATATATATATATATATATATATATATATTCGTAACATACTTGTTGACAACACAAATATAATAGCATCATGTATATGCCAAAAAAGGCTAAAAATAATGGATGCCTTATTAATAAAAACAAAAAAACTAACACTCAATAATATCAAATATGAACATGGACACCATATCTTGATTGTGTTTTGAAAATGAAGCATTATATGAATACATACATACAACAATGTTTTTCTAGTTAACAGTTAATATATTTCAACCAGGAAAATGCCTAAATGTATAGACGAAAGCCCTCGGAAACAAACATTTGGACAGTTTTTATATAATTTATCTACTGAAAAGAAAAGAATTATGAGACCACATGAGAAATTATATAAAAACTTAATCAAAGCACCTTGTCTGTCATATTTAAAGCAACTTGTAAGAAAGAAGGATTGCTGCCTAAATACACAATATATATATAAATATATATATATGTAATGCAATGAGAACGAAAATGATATATAAATTCTAACGTTCATAGTATTAATTCAAAAGAGGGATCAATACCTATAGTAGAGCAATAATTATTTATTATAATTTTTTCGTGGTAGATTGATTAGTAGATTAATTTGGCCATTTAGGAGCGGTGTCGAAATTCAATTGGTACACTTTTCGCTTTAAAACTTAAAGGAACATATCAGCGTAGAATTATATAAACTTAATACAGATAGTCATGCTTGTAGCCGTGTCTGTACAAATACCAGGAAGTGTTCGGGTGTTTGTTTACAGAAGGCGGGCGAAAAAATAGAAACATAATTTCTGTTCTTAGAATTAAATTGACTCATTGCCCAACAAATATTTCCATATATATATATGCAATTTATTATATATATTATTTATATATTATATATGCGCGGTACTTATTGGAAAGCGCTCATAATCAGAGATAGAGTTAATATATTTAGTTGGATTGATGTGAGTCTGTTACCCTGGGTCTCACCCTTTTGCAATAGTGAGGCAAACTGATCAATTTTTTTTTTAATTTTGGGTTTATGTAAGGTTGTGTGCATTGGTGTTTTTACGGAAGGCGGGGGAAGAATTGTCGTCGTGACGCCACTAATACTTACGCAAACCCAGGGTCACAAACTCACATCAATCCAACTATATATATATATATATATATATATATATATATATATATATATATATATAATATAAAAGATTCAAACACTAATATTCCATGGTTATAATTTATTACATTGGAATCGTAATCACGATCCAATTCATCAGACCTACAAAAACAAATTTTTATTGAGAGTCCCACACATAAACTCTCATTAAAATTTTGTCTTTTACACCCGGAGTTATATTTTCCGATTTCTTTTTGAATTTGTAAGTCTGATGAATTGGATCGTGATTACGATTCCAATGAAATAAATTATAACCATGGAATATGAGTGTTTGAGCCTTTTATCTTATATTCTCACTCTGTCCTGGAAATTGAGTTCTACCTTGATTCTATCCTCTTGGGAATTTATATATATATATATATATATATATATATATATATATATATATATATATATATATATATATTTTAAGACATTTTCATGTTTATACATTCTTTTTTTATAGATACAAATAATTAAATAAATGCCCTGTTTATAATAAACAGTATTAAACAATAAACAGAGCATTTACTTAAATATTTGTATCTATAATAAAAGAATATTTAAACCTAAAAATGTCTTAAAATTTTTGCCGGACTTTGTCTATTTCATAAATATATATATAAATATATATATATATATTGACCACTAATATTATATATATATATATATATATATATATATATATATATATATAATCTATTGGTTATAGTTGATGTTTACCAGAAAGCAGTTGTATTTTTGGCCCTGAGGATACCGAAAGTAGTAGAGGATACCAAGATACAAAAGAATACTAAGGTAGCGTAATTGACTTATCTATATAACTATATCTATATCTATCTATCTATCTATATATATATATATATATATATATATATATATATATATATATATATATATTTATATATATACATACATATATAGGGTGAAAATGATATATACAATTTTATATACCAGAACGATGTCACGAAAATTAATCACAAAAAAAAAATAAATGAAATTGGCTAGGCTATTCTCAAACATGTTTTAAAAAAATTAAACTTAAATGTTTATTTATTTACATTAAACTTCATGAATATATTTAGTTACATCAACGCAAACATTACAGAGTCCACTTTTCTCTCCCCCAATTATGGGTTAATTAGTAGAACTTGTATCAGTAAATTATTATCTTAAAATTCTTAAAATCTAAAAATATTTTCTGGCTTTAAATAACCTGCAAAATAGTGGATAAGACGTAAAAACAAGCCAATCCTTTAATTACCTGACGCCATTTTTTCATCATCCAAGACCCCTAATACCTTCTTATGTTTCCCAGAAGTCTTACAGGGAACCGAAATTCTACAGACTTCGAGACAATTAAGACAAACAGGATAGATTCTATTCCTAGGGTACAATAAATGCTGAATATAGTGAATTAGTGAAAATTTACTAATGTCAGTCAATCTGTAACAATTTTGGTTTGTACAGAGATCTGGCATTATCCAGGTGGAATATGGGACAAACTTTCTCTTAACCAAATTTAGATGCATACTTTTCATTGGTCGATGTCTTCAAGTAAACTGAGAGCAGTACCAGTTCGGGTCAGATTAGTAGGAGATCAAAATGGAAAAGTCACTTCCAAATGAAGAACTTTGATAATATTATATGTAGGATATATAGGTTACCGAAATATGTCCTTGCCTTTTTTTTATTTATTTATTAAAAGAAAAATGGCATATAGCAAATTTGGCACACATTTAGTCCGGAAATTAACTCCCATCGTCACCCAGAACCTTTTGCAAACGTGCTCCCAGCTGCCCAATGCCGCAGGATTTCCCAAGGAGGTGGTTGTCCAAGGAATAAAAGAGGTGGTAATCAGTTGGCGCAAGGCCCGGGATGGAAGGTGGATAGCACAGTGTTTCCCAACCAAGTCGCCGTATGGTATCCCTGGCCACCCGTGACACATGACGCCTTTCATTGTCATACAGGAACAGTAAACTCTTGAGATTAACCAATGCAGGCTCCTTCTGGTTCAGTGCCTGTTGCTACGAGTATAGATCCGCAGTGATGGTTTGGCCCGTTGGTAGCAGCTCGTAATGCATCACTTGGTGACTAGTCCATCAGATTCAGAGAATGACATTGCGCGAGTGTAGGTTTGAGGTACAGGATCCCGGGCTGACAACCAATATCTGGTACGCTTGTGGGTGTCATACATGACCCACTTTTCGTCATTGTTGAGCACTCGATCAAATATGGGTACGTTGTGGTGCCGAGAAAGCAAGGAAAAATAGGCTGTCACTCGTTATTGCTTGTTGGCTTCCGACAGTGTGTGGGTACCCATTTGACCAACTTGTACGCCTTCCCTGTGCAGTGTACACCATTGTGCAAATTAATTGAAACAAAACGAATAATTCCGTTATTTTTTGGCTTTTTCCCAATGAAACATGACACAGTGCACATCTTAGTACTTCGTCTGTTCATTCCACGAAGTAGATCCTTGCAGATTGACCACAGATTCTCGGTCGGATTTAAATCAGGAGAGGTTCCGGTTCAGTGTATAGTACTGGTAAGGCTTGCCAGTGTTTTCGTGCACCGTTACAATTTTCGTACTCTTCCTTGGGCTAACATTCATCGCAGACAATGACCGTAGGACAACTAATTGACAGTCGAGACAATAGTGTCTGGGCGTGATAAAAAATCTGAGGCAATCACGGATGCAGCAATATTTTTCAAGACCAAACAAATCTCATCATACACCCCGAAAATAGATTCATATTACTGCACATCACTGCAAATGACCTAATCTGAGGAAAAAATAGAAATCGATTACACCCTGTCATTACAGTGGATGTAAAATTTACTGTATGGTGAAAGAAAGGAAACTAAATCGGTTGTTTTAATTTTGCACAAGGGTGTAGGAAGCATTTGGCAAGCTCCCCACTGGTTTGGCTGTTGTCCTCATCTATTGCTGCTTTCAGTGCCTCATTATTCAGGACCTGTACTCGGCTACTGCGGGGATAAGCAGAAAGGGACAGATCTCCCAACCTGAACTTCTGGAACCAATGCCTGGCTGTGCGTTTACTTACATCATTATCCCGAAAAGCTTGACTTATTTGGTGACTTGATGCGGCTTCAGATAAGCTCAAATTAAAGTCATAAATAAGACAGCATCAAACAAGCTGCTCCGACACCGCCATGTTTCCTCGTCGCTGCTCGAGCGATGGCTTACGTGTGTGCGCAAAGCAACTGCAATGGCCAAGATCAGGGGACGAATTAATTACACGGTTCTTCGACCCCTATTTTAGTTGCCAATACTTTATCTCCGCTTTATTGAGACGGGATACATTGGAGATTTCTGTTTCATTAATCTCACTATTCATACTTTCTAAAAAATTTCAGTTATTTTTGACGGCCCAAGTACACTAGTATTAATATTAGTTCCCGATTAAAATGAATCGTTTAACTGTCCTGGGTATGACGATAAACTACATCCTACAGCAAGCTCTCTGATCGGGAGGTTTTGAGAAGCGTGGAACCACCTCTTAATTGCCGGTGTTCTCAAGTCCACTCTGACCCGGGGTGGTAGCACCTGTTAGGGTCCCAGCTATGGGCAAATAGTTAACCACAAACTGAAGTCAAAACACTATGAAAGTGTAAAAATAGGTTTCACTACCAGAAATAAATGCTTATTGGGGAAACACGGTGGAGTAAGGAATAACGATTCAGATTGAGGAATCGGAGGGCCGAGTTCGAAATCCACTCGAATCCATTACATTCACTTACGTGCTAATACCCTTGGAAAAGGTAGGAATCCTCTTCTTTCCCCCCAGCTAAGGGTAAACAGTAGGATAGCCCAGGTTCTATAGCCTTGAATCGCAACTGGTCTACCGTAGAAAGAAATATCAACCTACTGTCGGAAAAAAAAATCTGCTTCGTCTGTCATGCATCAAAAGATACATGATCGCCTTTTGTGCGATAACAACATTTATTAACTGGAAATAAATTTTGGAATAATCTAAATTAACTAACAGCGAAAGTCACCAATGAAATAAAAATAATTGTTTACGGAAAGTAAGGAGCAAAATACATTAAATGGTTTTTAAAGAAGAATTAACGTTGAGCTTTTAAAAAGTTAAGCTTAAATATTAATGTAATACTTAAATGCAGTTTTGAGTTCTGTAGTTTATTGTTGTCTATCACATACGGCAGCAGTATGCCTCGCAAAAAGATATCTCCGCCAACAGAGGACCAGATTGCAATTAAAAGAGCCATGGCTGCAGCGAGGAAAAGAAGGTCCCATGCAAATGAAAGCCTAAATCAAACGTCAGCCAGGAGAATATGCAAAGAGTTAGGGATTCTCAAACTCCTGAACAAGCCGAAAGCCCAATCAAGAGTCCTCCGCAGGCGCTAGCTCAAACGCCACCCGACAGACCGGCTTTTAAGCTAGTATATATATATATATATATATATATATATATATATATATATATATATATATATATATATATATGAGCGTATTCCTTGAATTTATGATCTGTCAAAAAAGCAGTTTTCAGTTCGAGCGAATCCATCAGGCTGGCTCCAGTATAAAATGGCTGAAAATAAAAAAAAGGAAAAATAAACAGTTATCAGTTTTGTTCAGGGATATGAAGACCGCACGTATGAACTCTTTTCGAGGAACACATTCTTCTGTTTTTCTTGCTTTATTATTATTATTATTATTATTATTATTATTTTTATTTTCTTTGCTGTCTGGCGTTTACACATTTCTTTCCGGGTCCCGCCCAGGGACCTAAGGTTAGAAATGGCATCATGACATTTTTCACTGACAAAAAAAAAAAAAAAAAAAATTACATAGATAGAGCCCTTCGTAAAGTGTGGGCTGTACTTGTCAGAACAATTTTTTGTATCTCCTTGAGGCATGGGCTTCCAGGAATCCCTGCAATTAGTCTACTGCAATCTTTTCCAACCAGTCCTAGGGCTCCAACTACAACAGGGATTGTTGATGTTCCCATATGCCACATTTTCGAGACCTCTATTTCAAGGTCCTTGTATTTTGACAGCTTTTTGAATATCTTCAAAGATACATTGCAGTCAGCAGGGACTGCCATATCAATAAGGAGGCACCGTTTTTGTTTGATGTCTTTAATAACAATATCTGGTCGGTTGGCCTTGATTGTTCTGTCAGTGTGGATTGTGTAGTCCCATAGAATTGTAACAGGTCCTATCTCCGTAACTGGGTCTGGGTGGTATTATTATTATTATTATTATTATTATTATTATTATTATTATTAACATCATTATTATTATTATTATTAACATCATTATTATTATTATTATTATTATTATTATTAACATCATTATTATTA
This sequence comes from Acanthosepion lycidas, assembly GCA_963932145.1. NCBI lineage: Eukaryota > Metazoa > Mollusca > Cephalopoda > Sepiida > Sepiidae > Acanthosepion > Acanthosepion lycidas. The sequence goes on from OZ010586.1 coordinate 32,416,857, forward strand.
TTAACATCATTATTATTATTATTAACATTATTATTATTATTATTATTATTATTATTATTATTGAGTAAGAGATTAGCAAGCCAACAAAGTGACGTTGTGGATACAAATATACGAAATCCAATATATTCACCCGTCAATGTTATTTATGATTCATTGATCCCTGCTGGTATTATTTAAATCGCATTTTACTCATTATCTTTCCATGTTAACAATCTTGTGTGCTTAATATAACAATGAAATATCTCCCGGGGGGAAAAGATTAGCAAGAGAAATGTCGACGACAACAAAGCCTATTTCAAGACCAAGTTGAAGCAAGACGATCACATAATAGACAAAAGTATCTGAATACTTCCGAAAGGCTTGACTAGATAAAACTGCAGACTAAGAAACGTCGGTTAAAGGAACTGATTAATTCAATGATACGGTGGTATGTAAATTGCTCTCTCGAGTAGTTTGTAAGACATTATTTATTATCGCTTAGTTACGTCTCTGTCTTTGGGCAGGATGCGCACAGGGGCGGCTCCGTCAAAGGACAGAGTCGCAACTGAGGAACATTATACTGAGAGGTGCCCAGCCCTGGGGAACAGCTGCCCGAGGTCCCGCACTTTCATTGTACTAGAGAGAGGGAACGATACTTACACCGAGACAAGCGCAACCAACGGTTGCAGGGGCTCGAGCAATTTTTGTTCCTTGCCCAGGTGTACGCTCTTGGGCTCCCCACATTAAACCGACCTTGCGTCACAGCCCGACATCGTTGGTGGTGGTGGGAGGGAGTAAATACAAATTCAATGGTACGGTTTGGTTTGGTTTGTTTTACGGCATATCAACCTCAATGGGTTATTTAATGACGACAGGATTTTTATTGCTGGTAATATTTTTTATCTATCTATCTATCTATCTATCTATCTATATATATATATATATATATATATATATATAGATCAAACCTGAATTCATTTGCTTACACACACATATATATATATATATATATATATATATATATATATATATATATATATATATATACATCTATCTCAATATATATTGGTTTGGTTTATTTTGTTTTACGGCATATCAGCCTCAATGGATTATTTAATGCAGACAAGATTTTTATTGCTAGTAATATTTTTTTCCTTCAAAAATGTATTGCTGGTATTATTTTTTTTTCAAAAATGTATTGCTGATAATATTTTTTTCCTTTAAAAATTCATTACTGGTAATAATTTTTTGCAATAAAGTATTCAATTATGTGCCATACGTGATACACGCTGTAGACGATCATGTATCTTTCGGTACATGACTGACGAGGCAGATTTTTCCCCGCAGTAGGTAGCCATTTCTTTCTATGGTAGACCAGTTGCTATTCAAGGTTATAGAACCTGGTCTATCCTACTGTTTACCCATAGCTGGGGGAAAAGAAGAGGATTCCTACCTTTTCCAAGGCTATTAGCACGTAAGTGAATGTAATGGATTCGAGTGGAATTCGAACTCGGCCCTCCGATTCCTCAATCTGAGTCGTTAACCACCGTGTTTCCCCAATAATATTAGATTGGTGCAAAAATAATGACGTAATAATGTCGTTTTTTGACGTATTTTTTAACGTCAAAAACGACATTATTACGTCATTATTTTTGCACCAACCTATTAGCTTATTGCTCGTACTAAAACCTTTTTTTACGCTTTCATAGTGTTTTCACTTCAGTTCGTGGTTAATTATTTGCCCATAGCCGGGTCAGAGTGGACTTGAGAACACCAGCAATTAAGAGGTGGTTCCACGCTTCTCAAAACCTCCCGATCAGAGACCTTGCTGTAGGATGTAGTTTATCGTCATATCCAGGACAGTTAAACGATTCATTTTAATCTGGAACTAATATTAATACTAATGTACCTGGGCCGTCAAAAATAACTGAATTTTTTTAGAAAGTATGAATAGTGAGATTAATGAAACAAAAATCTTCAATTTATCCCGTCTCGATAAAGCGGAGTGTAATTGAATTTAAGTTCAGTTATGTGCCATGCGTGATAGACGCTTCGGCGATCATGTATCGTTCGATACATGACTGACGAGGCAGATTTTTTTCCCGGCAGTATTTGCCTTTTCTTTCTGCGGTAGACCAGTTGCCATCCAAGGCTATAGAACCCGGTTTGTTCTGCTATTTAACCATAGTTGGGGGGGAGAAAAAGAGGTTTCATACCTTTCCGAAGGGTATTAGCGCGTAATTGAATATCAGTTCAGTTATGTGCCATGCGTGATACACGTTTAGGCGATCATGTATCTTTCAATACATGACTGACGAGGCAGATTTTTCCCGCAGTAGTTTGCCATTTCTTTCTGCGGTAGACCAGTTGCAATCCAAGGCTATAGAACCCGGTCTTCCCTGCTATTTACCCATAGCTGGAACCGGTGGGGGAGAAGAGAATTCATACCTTTCCCGAGGGTATTAGCATGTAAGTGAATGTAACGGATTCGACCGGAATTCAAACTCGGCTCTCCGATTCCTCAATCCGATCCGCTACCTATTACTCCACCGTGGCTCTTCTAACTAAGCCTCATCTGCAAAATTATGCGATGTTTTTTGTTTGTTTTTCAAAACCTGTCATCGTATCGCACGCATTTGGCTGTGATACATGTACTTGATATAACCCTCATCAGACTGCTCCACATAGTATTCGTGAAAGAAAGCAGATCGAGTGGAATACGACGGGATTGTGGGTGAACGCTACAATGGGAGTGTCAGGGTTAGGTTTTCAGCCGTGAATCTTAATTGGTTGGCTGATTTTGTTAGGAGGCTTATCAATCTTAGTTAATGCTGAAATCTAAATATTTTGTACGTAGTTTTATGGCCTCGGCTACAAGTATTTAGTACGCAGTTTTATACGTTCAGAGTAAAGGTAAGTCTTTTTTAAATATATAATATGTAGATTATAAAATGTTGGTATTTTTTTGAAATGTATTGTTGGTAATTTGTTTTATAAAAAAAAAATAGCAGGCTTTGCCTGCTCGTTATCGCTTCGCAAAGTAAGATATATTCACTACTTGAAATCTTTGAAATTAAAATTTTAAATGAACATTTCATTCATAAATTGGCTTGTCGTAGTTAGGGAAAGTTTTACAAATAGATGCCAACTTGTTGAAGGCCAAGTAAAATGCGAATTTCAAACACTTTTCTGAACTATATAAGACAATATTCTTAAACAGAATTATTTTTTATATGAAAATCAAAACAATCCTCGAATAAAAGAATCTACTCTTTCCTGGCTATTGTGATGATGGCCAAACTAAGTGTCCTCCACAGCAGCTAGCCTAAATGCCGCCCGATAGGGTGGCTTTTAGCTAGCTTAAAATTTTAAGCTAGCTGCAATTTTGAATACAAAATGAAAAAAGGAGTTACTCTCCTTCAAGCATAAAAGCAAAGATAATGGCTAGAATAATATATTAATATATATATTTTTCACCTCGCTTAATCTGGTAACCCTGAATCTGAGTTCAACGAAAGTCGTTTACTGCGCCTAAATTTTGTAGGGTTTTTGAATGAGCTCTGAATCATTGAAATCGGACCAGTGGGAGCGGAGGAGTTGCTTGGACACACACACGCACAAACACACATATACTGTACTTTATATATAAGATGTATTGCTAGTAATTTTACTATAAAAGATTTTATTACATTTTTTTGTGTTGTATTAATTGCTGTTTTACCATAATGTATTATTGGTAATTTTATTATAAAAATGTACTGTTGATTTTTATTTGGGGTTCAGTATTTGTCCACAGCTGAGACCTTAACAGGTACTACCACCCCAGATCAGGATGGACCTGGGAATAACAGTAATTAAGAGGTGGTTCCACACTCCTCAAACCTCCAATTTCTTAATCAGAGACCTTGCTGCCAGATGTAGCTTATCATCATACCTAGGATGAGGGAAAATTGAAGGAAACAATTTAATTGTACTGGCATTTATACTTGGTACACAAGAGTATCTTAGATGTCAATACCTGTGGAATATCCATGTTAAGCTATTTTGAGTTGGATGATATATCCAGTCAACACCATGGTGTTTGGAGTGATCACCAGTGATGGCAACGTTATGCCTCAGGCTCAACACATAGGCCTACATCAAGTGCCTTGAGGAGGTAGTGCTTCCCTGGGTCAGGAGGATGGCTGCTGGAAGACCCTATGTCTGGCAACAGGACTCTGAACCATGCCACATAAGCAGGAGAACCCAGTCATAGCTGCCAGACAATTCCTGTGGCCACATTACCCCTTATATCTGGCCACCTAACTACCCAGACTGTAACATCCTTGATTATTATGTGTGGTGTACAGTTGAGTGAGAGACCAACAAATCTCCTTGCAATGCTAAAGATATCCGAGACGGAAAAAATAATTCAACCTTAGCGTTGCGACTGTACGCTCCACAATTTTGTATCCGTTATCAGTAACACAATTAAAAAATATATATATATATATTTCGATTCGCATTATATTTTTTTCGTCTCGGATGCTACCTGAATAATATCAACAACAAAATAATTTCCATGCCTGAAGATGGCTGAATGTACAGTCGAAAGTACTCGCGTATTTCAGAAAAACCTTATTCAGCTAATAATTTTAAAAAACAAGGAACATAACATTTATTGAGTGATTAGTAGTTTAATGCGTCTTTAAAATTTTGTTAACGAAGGGATTTCGCCATTTTATATCATTAACTTTACTAATCTACTCTTTGTATGAATGATTCACTGGAATATAAATTGAACTGTACCACATATTTGACATAGATAGATTCAGGATCAGATCGATTATTATAGAACGGCACAAGATTTGTTCTTAGTTTTCCCCCACTGAGCTGTTAAAGCTAAATCAGAGATTAGTTGCCAGGCTTTGAGAGGTGCACCCATGTAACGCTATCTAGAGATGCATTTTCTTTAATAGTACTTTTGTATTATTATTGACTTTTATTACTGTTAAAATATTGATCTAAGATGAGCTGATGTGTTATATAATGGATTTACTGTAAGAGATAACAAAGTAAAATTTGTACTCGGTGTCAATCCACAATGTCAAAAGGTCTAAAAGCCCTAAGGGTTGAACTAGAAGGTGGCCTCAAAGCCACCAAAAAGGATGTCGTTGGATGAAGAAAAAATGAATCCAGCTAAAATTAGAATATATATATATATATATATATATATATATATATATATATATATATATATATATATATATATAGTTAAGTTACGAAAAACTTAATAATCCGTATGGGTAGTCCCAAGGTGGATGAAATCCTGAGTGCTCAATGTAAATTCAAACCTAATAATTTAAAGAAAAACAAACCACTTTAAGGCACCATTGTAATAGTTTATTTCACCAGAGACCTTTTAAAGGACGCTGTATCATCAAACATCACTTCCAAAAGGTGAAACGAAAAATGAAATGAAAATTTACACTTTTGACGGGTAGTATTAACTTTATGTAATTTAACAAAGAGGGTAAAGAGGAGTGGTGTGAAAGACATGGTCGAGTATGGAGAGGGTTTATTTCAATATTTCTTTCTATCATACTTAGTATTGAGGAAGGAGGGAAAATATATATGTATTCTAAGTTTAGCTGGATTCATTTCTTTTTCACTCTTTATATATATATATATATATATATATATATATATATATATATATATAAGTATAAGTGCGCAGATATGCAGAAAATAGAAAAGAAGTAGAGAAACATGAGAACTCTTATGTAGCGAAGGAATCATATTTTTAAACAAAAAATATTATATACATACATATATATATATATATATATATATATATATATATATATATTAGGTTGGTGCAAAAATAATTTCGTTTTCTAACATATGTTACTATGTGAGAAAACGAAATTATTTTTGCACCAACCTAATATATATATATATAACTGAACATTGAAATAAACACTCAGAGGCAACAGGCTGTAGCAAGAAGCAGACTATCGCCTCTGAGTGTTGATTCGCTTTTATATTTACATACGCTCTGATATTGAGCACTTTATCCCATAAATATAGCACAACTTAAAACTATATATATATATATATATATATATATATATAAAACGAGAGGAGAGAAAGAATCACTCACGCGCACGCAATAAGTGTGTTTGATTGTCTACTAGGGGCTAATCTGGGTGGTCTGGAATGTATAATACGGTAATGCGTTCCGTACAAGGGTTTCTGTGTTATGGTTTCTGTATGTTTGGAAGACACCTTAAGAATGTCTGCGTAAGTGTGTGGTTTGTTTAGTGTGTGTGTGTTTGTTTTGAGGATCTAGCTATATCGTTGATGGTGGCGGTGTCGTTATTGTTGGTTGTGGTGCTGGTAGTTGTCTGTTGGTGTATTTATTTGGTTTGTTTTGTGTTTGCATTGGTTGTGTGGTGGTCGGTGTGTTTGCAGTATGTTGTTGTTTTCTTTTGGCATGGAAGAAGATCGAGCGTTTGAAGAAAGACCCGAAAACACATACTACTCGATTCTGCCGACGTTAATTTGACGGAATCCAGTAGTGAACAAACTTTTTATTTTACATATAAAACATGTCATCTTCTTTCAGGGTGTTGGCTCTCCACAGTTTCCTGTCTTTTGTAGCTCTTACAAATGTTTGTCTTTTCGCTATCTTTTCTAAATACTGTACTGCCATCCATTTACACAAGCTCGTTAGATAAGTTTGTTTTTTTTTAAATCAATTCACCTCAAGCAATGCGAAAATGTTTCTAAGACACAACGGTCTATTGGGAGTGAAATGTAAAGGCTTTACAAGGAACCGGAAACCCAATCCTAAACAGGGATAAAACTCTAATCAAAGTTCATGGAGGAGTATGAAGCTAATCCAGTTGAATACCCTGTTTTCCTCTATCGATCTTGCTTGTGAGTCTCAAATCTTCTGTCTTCTTTCTTCCCTAGAAATTTCGACTGTCTTCTTCTGATATCAGATATAAGGGACCTTTTTGTCTCCATATTCAGTCCATGATATTCTCAGCATCCGTCTGTAGAACAACATTTCTGTTGTTTCAAGTTTCTTCTTAATCTTTGATGAGATTGTCCAGCATTCACTGCCATATAGGAAGACAAATCATGTGACAGTTCAGTACTCTTTTCTTTATTTCTAATAACATTTTTCCGTTTTTTAATACTTTACTTAACTTTTGGAAGGGGTTTATCTATATGTGCCCTAGAAATTTCAACTGTCTCTTTCTGGTGTCAGATATAAGGGGCCTTTTTGTTTCAATATTCAGTCCATGGTATTCTCAGCATCCTTCTGTAGGACTACATTTCTGTTGCCTCACGTCTCTTCTTCATCTGTAAGAAGATGCCATATAGGAAGACATATCACGTAACTACTATTTTCTTTGTTTCTAAAGAAAATTTACCGTTTATTTTTTTAAAATACGGTGCTTATCTTTTCTTTTTTTTTTTCAGCCAATAGGATCATTGCAAATTCGACGCTTACTTGATGCCCTGTACATGTTGTGTTGTAAAAAAGTAAGCAAAGCGTAATAAACAGCAAACAACATATACAAGCAAACACATCTCTTTCACACATCTCAATAGAGAGACCTATTTTTGTAGATATTCCTTGTCGCGACATATTTATGTATAAAAAAACTGCGAGTTTTTGTATCATTGTCTGTTCATGCATGCATATATGAAGGTGAGGTGAGTAACTGCGTTAACAAATAGATTATGTCAGTAGGTGATTTATGATCTTGAAAGCTTTTTGTGAAATGTTGTTGGTGGTGGGGGTGGCGAGTTTCAAAAGGCTTAGTAATATTGTTAAATGGATAAGAATGAACGCAAATCAGAATGTAACTCTAACGATATCCGATGACATTAAAGACGAAAAGAAAACACCATTTTGGTTAAAGTAATACATGTTTAAAAGACGTGTCAGCTAAAAAGTAAATAAATAATACAAGGAATTTGTGATAAATATACAGATAAATAAATATCTGTTATAGGTTTCGGTGTATTTATAAACACTGTGACATGCTAATTAGTTGTAAAAAATAATAATAATCCTACAGAAGACATTGTGATCGAAGACTACAAAACCCAGAATATGCTTTCTTATCGACATGGCATTTCTTGTAGGCTAATGTAACATTTAGATATCTTCAAAGAAATATTTAAAAAAAAACTAGCAGTAGAGCCCGGCGTTGCCCGGGGATGTAACAGTAAGAGATAGATCAAGTATCGACCATCATAAAGACTGAAAAATAAAATTGACAAAGATTATTGTTTAAGGTTGACGGACACGCATGTCTTAATTAGATTTTTTTTTCCAAATTGGTCAAACCCAAACTCAAACAAAAACATTGTTTTCAATCGTTATGAGTCTACCGATTGAATAGAATTTTATTATAAACAATTGTCTTATAAATAGAATTTTTAAAGCATTCTGAATGTAAAAATAAAGAAAAAAGTGTGCAAGAAAATAAGAAACACTACCTGCCAAAAAAAAGTGAAGTTTTGTTGAAATCGGTTGAAAAATGTAGGAAATCCGATCCCATATATAAACGAACACACACACACACACACACACAACAAACAACCTGGGTTTTATAATAAGTATAACTCGATGTGTGTTGCCCCCTTTCATTCTCGTGATGCCTCTTAATCGTGTTTTCAAATTGATTTCGTGCAAAAACATTTGTGTTTTTCCAATTTTGGGCGCTGTTAGAACCACCGCAAGGTAATTTTACGTAGTCCTGTGAAGTTTTGTTGAAATCGGTTGAAAAATGTAGGAAATCCGATCCAATATATAAACGTACAGACACACACACACACAATCTGCGTTTTATAATAAGTAAGATGAAAGGATCTGGAAGTCTTAAAAATTGTGGCGTATGAAGACATCAATAATTCCAATTGTGATTATGGTTCTGGGTTTGATTAGAAAAGGTTCTGATAGACTCCTGATTAAAGAGATTACTGGTAGCGCATGCCTTAAAAAACAAAAAAATGTTTCCCGCGAGTACAGCTCACATCTTAAGAAGGCATTATCTATGTAAAATGTGTGTTATCTTAAGTTTATTTTTTTTTCTTTTATAAAAACGTTCAGTGGAAAATGTCATGACGACCATAGGTTTCTGTTTTTTGCTTGACACCCGGAAGGAAATGTGTATACAACAAAAACCAAATAATAGGAGGAGGAGGGGGAGGAGGAGGAGGAGGGGGAGGAGGTAATGGTGAAGAAGAAGAAGAAAAAGAAGAAGAAGAAGAAGGTTCTTTTCTTGCTGCACAGGACCAGCGCTTGCTCACACGCAACCATCAAGCTAATATTTTGCATAAGGGTAGAGAACCAAAATTCAGATTCTGTGACCAATATATTGAAACTATTGATGAGAGATAGAGCGTGTGTAAATATAAAAGTGAACATTGAAGTCAACACTTAGAGGCGACAGGCTGTTTCATGCCAGACGGTGGCCTGACGATTGCGTCTAGCATGAAACAGCCTGTCGCCTCTAAGTGTTGACTTCAATGTTCACTTTTATATATATATATATATATATATATATATATATATATATATATATATATATATATATATATATGCACACACACACAGTGTTGGTTGACCTTGGCTCAGGTATAAAGATAAATTGAAAAGCAACCTTTCGTGCGTCAACATTCCATTCAAGAACTTTGAAGAGGTAACTATGATGAGACGAGAGTATTGTTCTCGCTGCCATACAGGAATAATGCACCAACAATGAGTAAGCATCAGTCGACTACCTTAAACACGAAAGCAATATAAGACAGCTAACATTGTTCCTGTTGCACTTGGATACAATACGTTCTCCTGTACTGTTTGTGGTCTTTTGCGCAATTCTCGAGCCGGTCTCAAAAATCATGCCCGTCATAGACATGCAGATAATTAGTTTATGGTCGTCGGAACCTCATAGGTTGAACTCGACAGAAGAATCATATATATATATATATATATATATATATATATATATATATGTATGTATGTATGTATGTATGTATAAAGTCCCTTGTGCGCCATCTGTCCAGGAAATTCCCCATAAAGTTCTAACAAGCAGAATCCATTTCCTGCGAAATGCTTTGTCCATTTACGTTGTTTGGTAATAGGTGTAAATAAATACAATCATTTTTCATTTACCTTAGTTCATTGGTTATGACTCGACATATGTGATTATAATACAAACACAGGTCAAAAAGAATATATACCTCAAGTAAATTTGGTTAAGTGTAGGCCATGTGGCAAGGAGGTGGAAAAATGTCACATAATTAGCGCATGCGGAATGCTTTCACAAAAGTGGCGCCATGATAAAATGGCCTCCAATCTGAATTGGTGTCTACGTAAGAAGTATGAACTTAAAGTCAGACAGAGATGGCACCACCAAAACCCAGAGAAGCTGATCAGAAACGACCATTTCAAGATCTTATGGGATTTCAACATCCAAATATCCGGGATCCTTGAAGACACCAAACCAGACATTACCGTTGTTAAAAAAAAAGAAAAAAAGATTGGAGGCTGTTCTAGGTGACCATAATATCACGGTTAAATAAACTGAAAAGATTAAAATGTACACTGACCTATAGACTGAAGTTGTCGGAATGTGGACGATCTGGCCAGTATCCCCCCCCGCCCCGTTATCATTAGGGCGTTGGGATTTACACCAACGAACCTAATGACCTACATCGATAAAATCAGAATAACTTCTGCGAAAGGTGTTATCTGTTTGAGTTTGGTTTGGTTTGTTTTACGGCATATCAACCTCAATGGGTTATTTAGTGCCGACAAGATTTTTATTGCTGGTAATATATTTTATCTATCTATCTATCTATCTATCTATCTATCTATCCCAATATATATTGGTTTGGTTTATTTTGTTTTACGGCATATCAAACTCAATGGATTATTTAATGCAGACAAGATTTTTATTGCTGGTAATATTTTTTTCCAAAAATTTATTGCTGGTAATATTAGTTTTCAGAAATTTATTGCTGGTAATATTTTTTTTCTTCAAATGTTCATTGATGGCAATATTTTTTTACAAAAATGTATTGCTTGTATTAAAACCTATTTTTACACTTTCATAGTGTTTTGACCCGAGTTTGGGGGTTAACTATTTGCCCATAGCTGGGACCCTAACAGCTGTTACCACCTCGGATCAGAGTAGATCTGAGAATACCAGCAATTAAGAGGTGGTTCCACGCTCCTCAAAATCTCCTAACCAGAGGCCTTGCTGTTAGACGTTGTTTATCGTCTTACTCAGGACGCAGACGTAGTTTATCGTCTTACCCAGGACGGGATCTGTTTGAGGTCGTACGACTTGACGTAGAACATCTATAATGCAAGGTCTCCGTTTGAAAACGAAAAAACTTGCGGAAGAAGGAGATACAAAAAATTGTTCGGACAAGTACAGCCCACACTTTACGAAGGGCTTTATCTATGTAATTTTTTTTTTTTTTTTTTTTTTTGTCAGTGCAGAGTGTCATGATGTCATTTCTACCTGAGATCCCTGGGCGGGACCCGGAAAGAAATGTGTAAACGCCAGATATCAAAGGAAATAATAATAATAATAATAATAATAATAATAATAATAATAATAATAATAATAATAATGTTGAATATTAGCTAGTTTGCTCTCCTATGAAATAAGGTAAAATCAGCTGGCTTGCCTTTACAAGGAAATAGAAGGAGGCAGCCATGTTGGCAGGTAAGTCACTTGACTTCTACAAATAATAATAATAATAATAATAATAATAATAAACAAGCTGATGCAGACAAACCCCGTACCCATGAGTGGCTACGTAGTGCAGAGTTAAAAGCTGAAACCGAATGTTTTATTCTTGCTGCACATCACCAATGCATGCTAACTAGAAATTACAAAGCACACATACTGAAAATTTGTGTTAACCCAAAATGCAGATTCTGTGATAAATATCCAGAAACAATTGATCATCTTGTATCATTGTATTGGCACCCACTGAATATAAAACCCAGCATAATAGAGTGGGTCAATAAGTGCACTAGAAAATCTGCAACTTCTACGAAAGGAAACTGAAAGAAATTGGTATGAACACCATCCAGACCCGGTTACGGAGATAGGACCTGTAATAATTTTATAGGACTTCACAATACACACAGACAGAACAATGAAAGCTAATCGCCCAGATATAGTGATTAGAGACCACAAAGATAAGAATGTGCTTCCTTATTAACATGGTAGTCCCTGTAGACGGCAGTGTATCTTTGAAGATCTTCAAAAAAACTATCAAAATACAAAAACCTTGAAAACGAAATCTCAAAAATGTGGCACATGAGGACATTAACAATTCCATTTGTATTTGGAGCCCTCGGATTGATTGGAAAAGATTCCAATAGCCTCACTGAAGGGATTCCTGGAAGCCCATGCCTTAAAGAAATACAAAAAAAAATGTTCTCACAAGTACAGCCTACACCTTATGAAGGGCTTTATCTATGCAAGATATGTGTGAATTTTTTAATTGTCCTGTGGAAAATGCCATGATGCCATTTCTGACCTTAGGTCTCTGGTCGGGACCCGGAAAGAAAGGGGTACACACCAGAAATCAAAGGAAATAAAATATCTATGTAATTTTTTTTTTTTTTTTTTGTCAGTGGAAAGAGTCATGATGCCATTTTGACCTTAGGTCCCTGGTCGGAACCCGGGAAGAAAGAGGTACACACCAGAAATCAAAGGAAATGAAATAATAATAATAATAATAATAATAATAATAATAATAATAATAATAATGTCTTCCCGCTAATGCATACAAAGCTAAAATAAATTTTTAAAAAATGGCTGAAATCCCGCCTGTCGCTTATGACATAACTTTTATGAAACTGTTGACCATATAGTATCAGATTGCCCATTTCTTGTCGAGAAAAAATACATTATTAGACATGACAGGTTAGGATAATATATTCATTGGCACGTCTGTTCGAACTATGCTATTGAAGTCCCGGATACGTGGAACAAAGATGTCACAAATAGTGATGGAGTGACTATACTGTGGAATTTCACAATCATCACAGACAGGAAAATTGATACAAATTGACCTGACATAGGTATAAAAGATTTAAAAAAAGGAACTTGCCAATTAATTGATATGATTTGCCCACAAGATATTTCTAAAAATAAATTTCAAAAACTATCAAATTATAAAGACCTGCAAAACGAAGTAATAAAAAATGAAAACTTAAAAGTACAGTTATCGCTTTTCTGGTGGTGTTATTGGGTGTGATAAAGAAGGGTACCGAAAATCATGTGAGTAAAATTCCTGGGGACACATTAGAAACGCAGAGAAATTGCCTTATGCGGACTGCATATGTCACCCGCAAAACCGTCTCCCTTTAAACGAAACATCCCAAATGTCCGTAGATAACTCTCCTACAGTTCCTTTTTACTCATAGACCCCGAAGGTGGCTTGGTAATTAGGCACTTATAACATAAAAATTACTCTCTGGCAAGATCATGTTTCTTTTTTAATAGGGTTCCATTTTATCATTTTTTGGTAGACTCGTACACAAGCTCTCTGTATTTACGTGTGTGAATGCTTCATTTACTTCAAAATTTATCAGAATATTTTGAATAATATTTTTGAACCACGGCGTCCTCAGTCAGAAAAATCACAAACAATTGTACCGTATATACTGGAGTACAAGGCGACTGGACGTCTTTAAGTTAAAATGTAGGTTTCGGGCGATATTCGCCACCACACCAAATTGTATTTTAAAATGTACTGAATTTATTAAATAAATTCAGTAAGCACATACTTTCTTTTCACTCAAATTCTAATGAAAACACTTTGTTCACCTATTCAAATATGTGTCGAGCCAGGGGTTAGCCTATCGTCAAATCCCTCCCACTATAACAACTTACTATAAACTAGAGGATTTTAGAGGAGGGGGGATTTTTTTTAAAGGTTAAAATATTGCTTTGTACGCAGACATATTTTTTTAAGCATTTCACTCCAAGCAAGGAAGCCACTAGCCCGCAAGGTGTTACAGAGAGTTGGAGCGAGAGTAAAGAGGAATGATGGCGGGAAGGATGAAGAGATGGGTAGGGGATAGATCAAGGCATCTGGAGTATATTCTATTGGAGTAGAAGAGACGGCTACATTTAACAGTTTCGACAGTGAAAGGGTGAGAGCGAGATGCCAGCCTAGTTGAACGCTTAAATTCATGAAGTCTGAGAACCAGCGAAAGCAACTCATCGGAGCAGTTACCGTGAAAGTATTTGTAAAAAAAAGGATAGAGGGAGGCAACGGCATGTCTGTGAGAGAGCGACTGCAGACGAGATGCCAGATCAGGGCCAGTTACATTGCATATCCGTCTCTGGATTTTATCAAAGACCTTGAGACAAACAGAAGGGGCTCCAGACCATATATGGCAGCAATACTCCATGCAAGAGCGAATGGTTGATTTGTAGACCTGAAGGATCGATTCCGAGGAGAAAAATTTCCTGGCGCGGCACATACGATATTTACATTCAAGAGTTTCTTTTCAATGTCAAGCGCCTTCGGGACGTTGGTGATCACGGCTCTCCACAAGTTCCTTTTCTTTATTATCTGTAAATTGCCACAACTTCCTTGTGGAGGGTTTTTCCCTTGCTTCTCCCACTGTATCGTATTTCTCTTCGACTGGCTACCATCCAAGTCTAGAGAGCTCTTTATCCTGCGATTTAACCTATTTTCGTCCTTAAATGCCATGTCTCTTCATGATGCTGAGGATCACGGCTCTCCACAGATTCCCTTTCTTTGTGAATAACTATGATCTTTTCTTCGTGTTATTCTCTTTCTCGTCACTTGGCTGCCACGCAAGTCTATAGTACCTGGCTAGATAATCCATCTTTTTTCCTTAAAATGCAATGTTTCTTCAATCCGTTCACCCCAAGCAAGGCGATAATGCCACGAAGATTGAAGGGGGTTACCGAAAACCCAATCCTAAATTGAAGACAATGGATAAAAATCTACACCTGTTCCAAAAACCGGGGAGTAGTGTGAACCGGATGATAGGCAAACTTATCTTCTCCACGGTCTTCTCCTCGATTGGCTACCACCCAAGGCTAGAGAGCCCACTCTATACTACTATTCAATCCACTTTCATTCGTACACTGGCGATCAAGGCTCTCCACATCTTCCTTTTGTTGATTATCTGTAAATTGCTACGACTTGCTGTATAAGTGTTTTTCCGTTGCTTTCTCCCCAATGTTGACTTTTACTTTTCCTAGACTAGCTGCCAACCAAGGCTGGATAGTCCACTCTAGCCTGCTATATCTTTGTAGGAGATTAAATGGATGCAAGCTTTTCCTAACGGTATCACTGTAAAGAGAACACAACGGACTAGTAGCAGATTTAAACTCGATCACCGATTCCACATTGCAAGCCGGGTATACTACGCGAACACCTGCCTGCTCCTGCTTTTGAACATGAAGGCTTTGCGCCCTCGTGAGCCATCTCACGGTCTTGACAGAGCGTCGGGACATCCTTCAACGCCAGATCAATCTGCTGTTGGTCCTGGAGGGCGACGTCTTTCTAGTGGCCGTGTCTCTTCAGGACGTTGGCGATCATGGTTCTCCACGGTTTCCTGTTCTTTGCAGCTCTTAACAAATTTTTTTTTTTTCATCTCTCTAAAAATTTTAACCGCCATACATTCATAATCTCACAAAGTAGGTTATGCTTTGTCCCCCACCCACTCCTCTTTCCCTCTTGTCTTCAATCAGAGTGAAAGATAATGAAAAGACTTCAGTGAGGAGAAGCGCGATGAAAGAACAATAAAAGAACAGGTTTCAGAAAGACAGGAGATGGCGATTGGCATTGCATTTAAACCTTTGAAGATTGTAGTTGGCAGGGAAGCTTTAAATCCGAAGGGAATTCCACAGGCGAGAAGTGGGAAAAGATAAAACTATTAGATTCGGTTGTTTCTAGCAACGGTAAAACGGTGGGACCTAGTTGCCAATCCAGTAGCACACTTAAATTCATGCAGCCGATGTACCAAGGAAGAAATCTCATTAAAACAATTGCCATGAAAATATTTGTAGAAAAGACAGAGGGAAGCCGCGTCACGTCGGTGAGAAAGTGAATGAAGTCGAGATGTCGATTATATTACAAACCTTTTTTTTTATGTCAAGAATGTCGAGATATATAGAGCAGGAGCACAAGACCAAATATGACTGCATGATTCAATGCACGAACGACTGGTGGATTTATAAACGTGCCAGGAGAATTGTCTGGCACGACACAGTGAAGCATTTTCTCTAACAGCAGACCTAGTAATTGATTCAATATAATCATTCCACTTCATGTCGGTGGAAAATGTGTGCCCAAGAATGATAAAGGTGTTTCTCTCTTGGTATGTAGCATAGGACTTTAATGAGGAGAATCGAGGAAAAAGAACAATCAAGGAACAGATTTCAATAAGACAAACGATGACGATTGACGTTGCATTTAAATGTTTGATGACTGTAGTTGACAGAGAAGCAAGAAATCGGGAGTTCCACAGACGAGAAAAGAAACTATCAGAATAGAACTGACGGTTGCATCTAGCTAGTTCAACAGTAGAACTGTAAGACCTAATTGCCAATCTAGTAGCACGCTTAAATTCACACAGTTGAGCCGCCAGGGAAGAAAGCGATATTTATTCTATTTTCTACAGAAATGTGGCACAAAGCCGAAAAGGGGATTGGGGAAAGGACGGTCTTCATCTGTCTTAACTATAACTTAGCTAGCCACAAACACTGACCCAATCGTACAAACAATATTCCTTACACCAAAACAACACATTCATACGTACCATTCTTACTACAATCACCATAATACCTCTTTGTCTCTATGAAAATACTGACTAGTCCCCATATTTACAATTCATTGTCTGTGGGGGGGGGGAATAAAACAACAATTCTAAAAACTAGCCCCAATGAGGCCAGGGAAGAAAGCTCATCAGAATAAATGCCATGAAAATATTTGTATTGGGTTGGTGCATAATTATCAGGCGTTTTTTAAACAATATTTATTATGAAAAAAGAAACATAACAATCCAAGAATAACATTTTTAAATGATTCTTCAGGAGCCGATGATTATCGAAATTTTTATTAACTGAAAATAACATTTTTCTTATTAAAAAAAAGTAAGCAAAACAGCAATTTTTATTAACAAATAACTCGCCTACAAAAACGACTGCATCAACCCAATAAACAAGAGGAGAGTGAAACCATTGGCCTATTTTCCATTTGATTATTGGCAATTCCACCAGTTAAGACATTTGTAGTTAGGACTACATATATGAGTCCCCATCATTTACTCCGTATTCCAATTGTAAGGAAGAAGTTCCATTCAAACAGATTTTACCTGAGAACTGCTACTTTCTGGAATCGACTCCTGGGTGGATACTTCCCTAAGCAATAAGGTCGATTGTTATATGTCCACTTTAATTTTATAATTCTTAACTTGCTATCGCCTCCTCTAATTCACATTACATACCTCAACTTTCTACCTTGAGTGGATCCCGGTACTTATATTGGAAATAAAATTTAAGTATAAAAGACAATCTCTATCTATAAAAGGCAGGATGCGTGTGTGTGTGTGTGTGTGTGTGTGTGTGTGTGTGTGTGTGTGTGTGTGTGTGTGTGTGTGTGTGACGAATGCACGGCGGCAATTTTCGACGGATTTGCACCAAAATTTACATGCACATGCTCCAAGTAAGGGGGAAGGCCAAAACTGACTTTGCATTTCCCAACTCCCATCAATAGTGGAAATAATCAATTTTTTATGCTTCTACGGCAGTTTTCATGTAGTTTGCAGCCATTTTGTGCTGGCCAGAGTGAGAGCCAATAGCTGGCTGTCACGAATAGGCAGGAAGATTCTATTGGCCAGCGTGAGAGCCAACAGCTGACTGACACGAATGTTAACTAGCATGCAAAAAAATCGATAGCTGCATTCGTCACAAGTGGGAAAAATTTAAATCAGCATGGCACTTTTCATTCAGTTTTTCCAGTTACGAGTCCTTTTTTAAAGCTGATCGTTTTGTGTTCATTTTGTTTAGTTCTTTTTTCGTAACAGATTTAATGTTTAGTATAGAGCTTAGAAAAAATTCGCAGTGTGAGGCAAGATGTAAGGCATGCAGCAACATCAGCACGGCAAAGGGCACTCTTTTAAAGGCAAGGAAGGGCAAAAATATTTTAAGTCAAGTGATAGCGACTGCTGTATGAGACGTACGATTTTTGAATCAAGCACGGGCAACGTCGGGCCATGTTGCTAGTTATTACTATATATTCCTGCGTCTGTCCCATAACAGTTATTAGATATGTCTAGTTGTTTTTTTTTATTATCGGCAACACTTATTAAAGGTTATGTCTAAACTTGACAATAGTCGCTTTTTTTTTCTTCATAGCATGAAGTGCCTTTTCAATAGTACGCTAAAATGGAGGTTTTTACAACAGCAATGATAACGTTCGACAACGTTTTCTTAACAATGCAAAAATGTCTCGAGAATATGGTGTCAAGCGGAACTAATTTCTATAAGATTAAGCCAAATAAAGATAAACTTCTACATAAAAAATGAACACCGAAAAGAACATGACATACATCCAACACTGATATCATTTTAAATGTCAGAGTTACATAAATATTGTTCAAAACTATTTTTCTTCTTCTTCTATGTGCCGTGTCCCTTCAGCACGTAGGCGATCATGGCTCTCCGCAACTTCCCATCCTTAGACGCTTTTTTAAAAATTTGTCTTTTTTTGTTATCTCTCCTAAACCCTGCACCGCCATTCATTTACCCAACCTCACTAAGTATGTTATGCGTTGTTTTCCTCTGTCGCTCCTGTCTTCAAACTCTCCTGTGAGTATCAGATTTTCCAAGCCCTCTTTCCTCATTATGAGCCCTATAAATTTCAACTGTCATTCCACTTCATGTCAGCTGAGATCCTTAACCCTCGCCACTTTTGACACTAGGTGACAATATGCCGACAAAACTGGTAATTCATTCTTTTTACACCAATCATTTAACATTGAGAATACCCATAAAAGATCTCACAGAGGACATACTACATTATTTACATATATCGAATATACGGTTAAAATTCTTCTTCTGTGTGCCGTGTCCCTTCAGCACAGAAACGATCATGACTCTCCACAATTTCCTGTCCTTTGTAGCTCTTAATAAATTTAATCTCTCTGTTATTTCTCCTAAACCTTGTTCTGCCATCCATTTACTCAAGCTCACTAAGTATGCGTTGTTTTCCTCTATCCCTCTTTGCCTTCAATCTGTCCTGTGAGTATCAAAGTTTACAAGCCCTCTTTCCTCATTACGTACCCTAGAAACTTCAACTGTCTCTTCCTGATGTTAAATATAAGTTTCCTTATTGTTTCCGTTTTTTCTAAAACTTGCCAGGTAGATTATGCCTTGTTTTCCCTTATCCATCTTTGCCTTCAATCTGTCCTGTGAGTATCACATTCTCCCAACCCTCTTTCCTCATTATATGCCCTAGAAATTTCAACAGTCTCTATCTGATATTAAGTATAAGCGTCCTTTTTCTCTAAAACTTCGCCGATGCTCACATGTTCAGTCCTTTGTATTCTTGGCATCCTCCTGTAGAACCATATTTCAAGTCTCTTTTTCATCTATGTGGAGAATTTACTGCCAATAAGAAGGACTGATATTGCGTAACAATTCAATACTTTTTCGTTGCTTTTATCGAAATTTTTCTGCTTCTTAATACTTTGCTTAGCTTTTGGAAGGCATATTTCGCTATACCCATGCGCTGTAGTGTTTTTTTTTTACTTCCCAGGTTTTTAAATTGTTGTACCTTTTTGATTTTGACATCTCCAATTTGTTAATTTGCTTGTGGGGCTCTCCCTTTTGCTGTGAACCATATATTATACCTTTTTATATTTGACGTTTAGTCCTTACTTCTTGCATTCCTTCATTACATTCTGTAGGAGTTCTTGTTGTTTCCGTTTTGTGTCTGCTGTCAGCACTGTGAGTCTTCATATATTATGTTGCTAAGATTATGAGTGAGTCTCCATATATTATGTTGCTAAGATTATGGCCACCAATGACAAATCCTTGTAGGACTCTCAGAATAACCCACACTGTATAGGTCGAATACCCGAAGACTCATTGGGATGCCCAAAAACACATTCCAAAAGCTAGTATTATGAGACAAGAGAATATCTTTGGTAACAAAGAAAAGAATACTGAACTACTACATATCTGTCCTTCTTTACGGCAGCCGGTGGTGGACAGTCTCCTCAAAGATGAAGAAGAGACTCGAGGCAACGGAGGTATGGTTCCACAGAAGAATATTAAGGATATCATAGACCGAGCGTTTGAGCAACGATGAGGATTTGGAGGGGATGCAAACAAGGACGAAGCTTATGCTTAACATGAGGAAGAGGCAGATAAAATTTCTGGGACACGCAATGAGAAAAGAGGGCATGGAGAATCTGATACTCAAAGAGCGAATAGAGGGAAAGAGAGACAAAGGAAAGCAACGCGTACCATAACTGTCGGGCTTAAGCAAGTGGACGACGGAACAGGGTTTAAGAAATGACATAAGTTTTCAAGTTCAAAGTTTCGGCTATAGCTGTAGTTTTCGTCGTTGTTTGATTTTTATTAATGTTCACCCTATACAAGGCCCAAGGGAAACTCAAGCTAGAAGGATATTGGATAGTTCTTTTTAACTGGGCCAAATTATATGTGTCTGTGTATGTGCGTGTGTATGTGTGTGTGTTTGTGTATATGTGTGTGTGTATTTGGAAGGTTACGCGTGATTTCGAAGGGTTTGATTATAAAACATTACTTAAACTTAAAAGCTAGTTACTCCGTTGTCTTGCAAATGATATTAACGCAGAAAGTTATCAGTGAAAGTACATATCACTTAGTTCGTGCGCGACCGTAGAAAGACAGGTGGTTAGATAACAATTAAGAAACCTCGTAGATAGATAGATAGATAGATAGATAGATAGATAGATAGATAGATAGATAGATAGATAGATAGATATTAAGAAACTTTGTAGATAGATATGAAGGTACTAGATAGATAGATAGATAGATAGATAGATAGATAGATAGAAAAAAACTTCGTAGATGTTTATGAAGAGACTCCATAGATAGATAGATAGATAGATAGATAGATAGATAGATAGATAGATAGATAGATAGAAAAAACTTTGTAGATAGATATGAAGGTACTAGATAGATAGATAGATAGATAGATAGATAGATAGATAGATAGATAGATAGATAGATAGATATTAAGAAACTTTGTAGATAGATATGAAGGTACTAGATAGATAGATAGATAGATAGATAGATAGAAAAAAAACTTCGTAGATGGTTATGAAGAGACTCCATAGATAGATAGATAGATAGATAGATAGATAGATAGATAGATAGATAGATAGATAGATAGATGTTAAGAAACTTTGTAGATAGATATGAAGGTACTCTATAGATAGATAGATAGATAGATAGATAGATAGATAGATAGATAGATAGATAGAAAAAACTTCGTAGATGGTTATGAAGAGACTCCATAGATAGATAGAAAGATAGATAGAAATTACCTTAGATAGATGGAAAGAGAATTATGCAAATTGCCGAGGAAAACAATTATATTATTAATTTGTGTGTGTGTTTGTGTATGTGTGTTTGTCCGTGTGTGTGTGTCCGTGTGTGTGTGTGTATGAGAGTACGCGGTATTTGAAAAATAAATCTTACCCCTGCCCCACTTTCATTTCTTGCCTGTCTCTATTCCCCTTCTCTCTTTTCCCCCCTCTCTCACTTTCTCTATTTATCTATCTCCTTCACATTCTCGCTCCCTTTCTCTTCCTATGATTTTCCTCCTCTTAAAAAAATGCCAGCACACCACCCACCGCCACAGCACTCATGTTCTCACCGATCGGCAATAAATCTACACTTATTTTCTTTACGAATTCGCGGATTACGTACGACACACTCCTTAAAACGGTATTTATTACGCTTTTTCAGTTTTTTTTTTCTGCTGCTAATTTAACAAGATAACAGTATTGAGTATTTACTACATACTAAGATTAAACTATAATGCTTTTGTTACTGTTGTTATATCACTTTTACACTTTTTATGCACTAATTTTACTAATATTTGTTAACGGTTAACAAATAACTAGTAATTTCCAGGCTTAAAATTTTTTTAGGTTAACAGTAAAACCTAAAAAAATTTTAAGCCTGGAAATTTAGATTTCTAACTTCATAAAAACAGAAATAGAAGGATTTAAAAAAAAAATTGCTATCTAAAAACCATTTATCGATTTCATTTATCGAATTAATTTATTTCAAGCAGAGACATAATGTTGGTCCAAACATTAATCCATTTCAAGTCATCATTCCAAAATTTTAAACAAACCCCGATTCCGTAAAAAATTGTGAACGGAGTCCTGGCCCGCAACAATATAAAACGCTTTTCAAAACACTTGAAGACTGAATAAGAAGTATTTTCACTCGGCGCTCCTTTTAGTTTTTATTTATTTATTTTTTTATTTTTTTTTTATTTTTTTGTGGAGAAAACTCGACAATTTATTTACAGGGAAAATTCTTGTATAAAAAAAAAAAAAAAAAAAAAAATACTGGGAGACTTGGCGGAAAACCAACACTTAAAACAGTTTAACCAAGTTAACAATAGAAAAAGAAATAAATAGCACAAAACCAAGAGAGTTGATAGTCCTAGGGTGGAAATCCAAGGGTTCGGAATACCAAGCGGTTATTAAAATTAAATAAGTTTGAAGAATTTGTTTATTTACTTGTTATGCAGTGGAATTTTCTTTGCATTTTATCTGGCCAACGATAGTCGTTTATCTCGCATACCGAGAGCTGCTCTACCCTTACTGCTTGGGTATTTATATAATAATATTTATATAATCTATGCCATAGCGATTCTCATTAAGAATTCATTTATATTTTATTACTATTTGTTTTGTTTATTTTAATCGACAAAAAAAAAAGTGATTTTAAAAAAAAAAAAAAAAAAAAATGAGGAGAGGACCGGTTCTTAAATTCAAAAATGAAAAACATTGGCGATATAAATATATAAATTAAGAAAAACTCATTCTTAAAAAAAAAAAATGAACCCCGCCAATGAACAGAAGTAGTATTAAATTTTTCCATTGATTTGTTTTTTTTACGGCTTATCAACCTTTTACAGGATATTTAAAACCCGGAACATATCTTTAGATCGTAAGATTTCTTATTTTGGTCGGGGGAGATAATGATT
>OZ010586.1:32447169-32452169 GCA_963932145.1 Acanthosepion lycidas
CAAAAATCCGCAGTTAAATCATACTTTTTCATTACTTTTCATTACTTTTCATAATTTTTCATTTGTTTTAATTTATTGTTTATAAATAAACGTACCTTCTGTCCAAATACGAATATCCACTAAAAATAATGTTTAAATCGAAAACACACATATATATATATATGTTTCGGACTCGTTGGGATTGCTGAGACAAACGACCAGTGTTTTTGTCTGCCGAAATGCGCTATGAGGTGATTTGGGATTTTATTGTTTATTAATTATTTGCTCTGTAATAATAAATACATTCAGCTCTTTTTGTGGATCAGTTTTAATATTTTACATTACTAGGATCCACTTGGATTATATACCATCGGATTTATTACCTTTACTATATATATACAAAGTAGAAAACATTTTCTTGTGGCGTGTTTTGTCCTTTAAGACATCAGCGGACTAAAGCTATATTTACATTGATGCAACTATACATGCACATGAAGGAGAGGGGGCGTTAGTAATTTTTTTTTTTTAATATATCTTTTGGGTACATAGTTTAACTGATTTTATTTTAGTCTCTTTTTCATTTCGTTTGTTTTTCCATCATTTTTTTTCATTAAATATCCCATATTGTGATGATAGGTCTACCAAAAAAGATGAAACGTTATAAGAACCGCGATGTTAATTTACCATGGATGATTTAGCGATTAAAGCATTTTCTAGACATTTTCGTATTAGTAAATTGCTTTCTCTTTTAATTAGAATAGCATTTTTAAAATCATAATTTTGGTCAGACTCGTTACCAGAAGCAACTACTGTAATTAGTATGTTGTTTTGTAAAAGATCTCTTTTGTGTTCATATAATCATTTATTTAAATTCCTTGAAGTTTCTCCTATGTATTTCTTGTGACAATCATTACAGGTTATAGAGTAAACTCCATCTTCAAATTTTGTCTTATTATTTTGTCTTATTATTTTGTCTTGTATTATCTCTTTTATTGTCTTAGTAACTGTAACAAATTTTATGTTAAATGCTTTTCGGTTGTAGTTGTGTTATATATTTTGATTCGTTGTATAATTTTAATTTTAATTTTTAAATTTAATTCTAAGTATCCACTCTCCTTTGTGCGCATTTGCACTGGCATTAGCATCAGCGCATATGATTTGATTATAATGGTGAAGGCTTTGTGTAGAACCATCCACTACAGAGACCTGGTGCACTAAGTGCCACAATTTGCCCAAACGAACCTCCGCAGGTTTTGAAT
The DNA here is from genome assembly GCA_963932145.1 of Acanthosepion lycidas. NCBI lineage: Eukaryota > Metazoa > Mollusca > Cephalopoda > Sepiida > Sepiidae > Acanthosepion > Acanthosepion lycidas. The sequence continues at coordinate 32,448,408 of OZ010586.1, forward strand.
TCAGAGTTGTCCTTCTCCTAGACCAATTGCTATCCAAGGCTATAGAACCCAGTCTGTCCTGCTATTTTTACCCATAGCTGGAGGGAGAAGAGGAGGATTAATACCTTTCCCCAAGGTATTAGCACATATAATGGATTCGACTGGTATTCGAACTCGGCTGTCCGATTCCTCAATCCGAGCCGCTACTCCACCGTGCCTCCTTTATTCATATATATATATATATATATATATATATATATATATATATATATATATATGGGCAGCAACCTTACTTTCAAGCATCTTTCATAGAAAACGACCGACAAGGAAGATTTAATTAATCTTTTATTGAGTTTTTTCCAACATTCTAACATTTTTCCGTTTTCCAGAGATTAAAGAATATAAATCTTATCCATAGTTGTTAATATTCCGAGCGCTTCCCGTTAGGTCTATAGGCATTATCAAGGATGTTGTTTTGGCATGCTGAGTTTCATGTGTTGTCTTCTAGATAGTAGTTTAACGGTTTGTGAGCTCTACGAAGAATTGTATGGTTGACTTGGGCATCACTTTGATATTTAGAAAACCTTTAACACGCCGTCCCCACTGCTAAACAGTGTAAGATTGATAGCAGGAGAACAGTATTTAATCTTAAATCTTCCTTTTCGACCGTTTTCAATATATATATATATATATAGAGAGAGAGAGAGGTACCTATAATAAATTCAAAATTTATTGGTCATTCGTTAACATTTTCTCAACAAACATCTTCGTAAGTAAGGTTATAAAGCCAAATTATGAAAAATTCAGTAAAATATTAGAGCGTTTAAAGTTAATTAAAAAAATAAATAGAAGCTATATAAAAAGTCGTTCCCATTGTATTCGTCAAGTAATTTTTTCCAGTTTTCTCCCCCTAAATAAAATTTTACAACCATCCGGCCGTCTATAAATCACTTAGCACGTCAGAAAACACTTTCTCCCTGTTAGAAAAATGCTTTTCTGTGATATTTTAAACTAGAAGTAATATTTTTTTTCAATTCAGATTAATTAAACTCTTAATTGGCGAATTTTCCTCAAATAACGTTTCCGGAATGTATATTTTAATTTTGAAAGATATTTTAATGAAGAGGATTATGTCGTGTTGACAGATCTGTCAATACAGACAATTTATAGATGTTACTGATAAGGAGAGAAAAGATTCTAATAAATTTAAGTTCGGCTTGAAATAAAGCAAAGTACTTTGTACTTTATTTCATGTGGGGAGGTATCTACTTAATTCCAATATTGCTGAAGCCGAATGACTTTAAATCCGTATTTATTTGTAATGAAAATTCTTCGTCTAAAATATAAAATTCAAGATCTTCATAATTACACAGTTAAAAAAAAAAAAAAAAGGAGGACGTTTTAAGCATCAGCGAGGGGGGAATGGCAAGATGACGACAAAATTTGCTCCGCTTTGTCATATATACTTCTGTGACCAAAGTGATTAAGGCAACGTCCATGAACGACAGACTACTGAGATACGGGTTGAGGTCTCGGCCAAAGCTACTTCATTATTTCCGTTTTCATGCTGTTTAGGATAGCTGTCGAAGAGTTTATCAACCCAGAATGATAAAGCAACGATCATCAAATGTGGTAAAGCTTTTAGGAAAAATAGTAACAGTGAAAGTATTTCGTCTAAAAATAATTTCAAATAGAAAGCCTATCAGACAACGAGTAAACAGGTAATATTGCGACAATTCAAGGTGCGTTCTTTATCGTTAAGAAGAACGTTTTCATTTACAACTACGTCGAGGTAAGTGAACACTTACTAGTCACTAATTCTTTTCAGTTTTTATAAAATCTTACCTAATATAGCAGATTATTTGTTTTTGTTTTTTTTAATTGTATTTTCAGACATAACACTCTGAAGTTATCTGAATTTCTTAAATTATACATTATAATTTTTCCTAGTATATTTTTTGTTTCGTCGTTTTTCATGTTTTTTTTTTTAATGCAACTTTTTTTTATCTTGTACAACCGTCAAACGATTGATTGTTCCGTTTTTTACGGCGTATCAACCCTTTGTAAGTTATTTAAAGCCAGAAAATACTTTTAGATTGTAAGAATTGTCTTGGAAGATAACAATAGTTTACTGATACAAATCTTACTATTTAGCCCATAGCTGGGGGACGAGGTGGATTCATACCGTTCCCAAGGGTATATGCGCGTAAGTGAATATAACGAACCCAACGGGAATTGGAACTCGGCTCTTCGACTAACAATGCCGAGCCATTATCCATTACACCACCCGCACATCCAAGCTTACGCCATTTGGCATTCCCAAGCGGTCACCCATCTAAGTAGAGACCAGGCTCGACGTTGCTTAACCTCGGTCAACGCCATGTCTTGCCGTAAGCCAACATAGATTGGAAGCAACGGATTAGCTTCCGACAAGATTTGAATTCGCTTCAGGAGTTCACTTTCCTCCCTGGTTTTTTGAACAGGAGTAGAGGTTTATCCCTTGTTTCCTATTTAGGATTGGGTTTCCGGTTGCTTCCAAAATCTTTCTCTCCCAGTAACACCTTGTATCTGATTGGCGTTATAGCTTTGCTTCAGGAGAACTGATTTTTTTTAAAAAATATCCTTGTGGCCCTATCTGGCATAGCCAACAACTTTACTGATTCAACTGTAGAAACGTAACAGCAGAGGCGAAATTCAAATTTAATCATATAACGACATTGTTAAATTTAAAATGTCATCGAATACATACAGACCTTTTTTTGAGAATATGAAATTTATATTTGACTTAAAAATTATCGGTGTATTAGTAAAAATTGTTTTGGTTTGTTGTTTTTTTTTTTTGGGGGGGGGTTGTTTTGTTTGTTTGTTTTTGTTTTGTTTTTTCTCGTTTTTTTTTTTGTTGTTGTTGTTGTTTTGTTTTTGTTTTGTTTTTTTATGTGCCCAAGTCTCGCGGATAAATATTTTGCCTGCATTGTTACGTTCTTATCTTCATAATATGAATCAATGTCATTTTACTTTTTTTTTTTTTTATTTCGAATGTGAAGTTGGAAATTTTCCAATAGATTTCAATGAAAATTTCAGTTTCAAATATAGTTTATATATATTTAAAAAAAAAAAAAAAAAAATATATATATATATATATATATATATATATATATATATATATATAAATGTATCAATTTACTTATATCTTCCTGGCGTAATTTCTATATATTGGGACCATTTTTTTTTTTTTTTTAAGTTTCTATTTTCTTGAATTCACATAAAAATATTTTCCAACTTTTCACTTTAAAAAATTATCCTATTTTAATCTTGCATGTTCCTCACTTTGTTAGTTCGCACGAGACCGTTACGCCTTGCAAATACCTCAGGATCGCGTGAAAAAAAGTGTAAAAGACACTGCTTGATTTCAATGAACAAATGTAAAAAAGAAGGAAAGATAGAAGTGGAGAGAGAGAGAGAGAAAACCAGATTAAGCTGATCATAACAGATACTACACTTTGATCTTAGCCAGAAGACCGAGAAGCCATTGGATTTCCTCACGCTCGCAAAATATAAAACAAGGTCAGTTTAAATTAGGGAGTCCGTGTGGGTGCACTCGGGCCAGGTTCAAAAATAGTCCAGCCCCCCTCCCCAACCGACGGTGTGGAGCAGCGGTAGGATTATCGCTCCCTACCCTCTTTAGTGCAATGAGGGTGGTGTTGTCGCGGGTAGCTGTTTCCTGAAACCGGTCATCACAGATGAAGAAGAGATTTGAGGCAACAGAAATGCGATTCTACAGAA
>OZ010586.1:32457169-32459669 GCA_963932145.1 Acanthosepion lycidas
TTTCTGCATACATGTGTGCGTGCGTGTGGCAGGGTGTGTGCGTGAATGTTTGGAGGGTGAGGATGTACATACACTAAGCATTGTAGTTCAGTGGGAGTCTTATACAAAATTCGACATTAAATAAGGCAACGAGAAATGTTACCTCGTCAAATCACCCAACCTAACCTATACTTAATAGGCTGGCCTTTTACTTGATAACCGACTTTTACACGGGTTAATGCTGCAGATGCTTTTCTTTGATTTGTTTTATGTAATGTCACTGAAATTCTAACAAGCAATTTTATTGTCGATGTTTTCGTTTTGTTTCATTCGTTTCATATTATCGCTTGCTGATCGCTAATGGCTCGCAATCATAAACGTATTTGCATATTCTCGTATATCTATGCCCCGTCTTCATAACCTAAGGGGTCCAGGGATGGGTTTCAGGGAATCCGTGAAGATTAGATAAAAATTAACATTTATATTTGCTATACAGCCCTTCTTCTAATCAACGGTTTCCTTTGAAAATAAATAAAAGAAAATGTATCTTACCACTGCTTAAAAGAAAACGCACCCAGTCACTACTGACAGTGCCGGCCTCTAGGCGTCTCTTGACTTGCTGTTGGGCCCATGTTTACCATTCAAATGTGTGCCTTCATTCTCTACATGACCGCCATCTTTTGTCACTCCATAAGAACAAGTGATAATTCTTATTTCCCAAGGTTTATCATGGCTTGATTATCTTCTCATATACTGGTGAGGATTAATTGATCATAATTTCCTTCCAGCGTGGCTGGCTGCAAAAGTGATGTTTGTGCAGTGGGCATGAGGTTGCAATATGAAGAAATGCACGTCCAAGTTTTGTGAAAACGTATTAAATTGAGTATCTGCCTGTCTGTCTTTCCGTATATGAAGGGCTAGTTCTTATAGGCTGTCTGTCTATCCGTGACTCAAAAATAAGCTAAGAACTACTGAACTATATTGTTATTCCGCTGAGTTATGTAAAGTAGTTATGCTTTTATATCTAGGATCAGAGTGTAGTATCTGTTAGATTCTTGGCTCTTTTCACAGGGAACCTCTTCCGATTTCTGACCGAGAAACTACCATGAAAATATTCAGCGGGAAGGATTTAGATAACGCGAGGGATAGAAGGTGTCGGGAGGGATGAAAAGGCTGTGTGGGGGAGGGGAGGTAGGAGTTAAGAAAACAATAGGAACGAAAACAAGCTGAAAAGAATCTGTCGATTTCAATATGTACATTGTCTATCTCAGTCTGTTCGTATCTATTTATCTATCTATGTATCTCAGTCTGTTAGTATCTATCAATCTATCATTCTCAGTCTGTTCGTATCTATCTCATTCTGTTCGTATCTATCTATCTATCTCATTCTGTTCGTATCTATCTATCTATCTCATTCTGTTCGTATCTATCTATCTACATGCACCTCTATAAATTAGTGTGATCTGTAGTACATTATGACTTCTCCATCCCGTAAAAGACCATTTATTACGGTAATCTGCACAGTATGATCTAATGACTATAAAGAGGATAGATATATATATATATATATATATATATATATATATATATATATATATATATATATAATAAAAAATGCTCAAACACTAATATTCCATGGTTATAATTTATTACATTGGAATTGTAATCACGATCCAATTCATCAGACTTACAAAATCAAAAAGAAATCAGAAAATATAACTCCGGGTATAAAAAATAAAATTTTAATGAGAGTGTATGAGTGGGAAACAAGTGTGAGAGGGAAGTGTCTGAAAGCTCAAGAGAGAGGTGTAATAGAAGAAAGAAGAACAGGAAGGCCTAAAGGTGAAGGTGGGGATTAAAATTTAACAGAGAGAAGTTTTAAAGAGAGGAGTTAAATAACGATTTAAATGAGTGAGATACAGCTAAATATGAATTATTTTCAGATGTATAATTCGCTACCGATTCGCTGACCTAAGATTAAAATGAAAAAACAGACACCGGAAACGTGTGTATACATTTGTGGTGACACTACGCACGATAAAAAACGATATGATCTAAACTTAAAATCCAGAAGATGAAAGAGAGGGGGGAAAAATGGAGGTGGGGCCCAAACTAAAAACGAAATATAAGAGAACCGATGTGTAATCAAGAAAATTTGACAAAGCAAGTAATATCACCTACAGGTTACAAATTTAACATAAACATATAAAATCTAATATTTAATCTAGTAAGGACCTACCATTTATATGCCCAAAAACACATATGTAGATATACACATACACAACAAAATGTCTATATTTACTCGCACATACATACATATACGTGTCCACACACACACACACATATATATATATATATATATATATATATCGATACACATACACTCATGCATACATATGTACATACACACATATACACATAGACATACAGATATGTGCACATAAACATTTATACATAAAACCTTACAAATATCCATACATATACATACACACACTCATCTAAAGGAATATTTTTCCTCTTT
>OZ010586.1:32464669-32519669 GCA_963932145.1 Acanthosepion lycidas
GAGGCACCTTGAAGAACCTGAGCGGTGGCTAACAATTCTACTAGTTGTATGAGTTAACAATTGGACTCGAGCCAAGTTCAGAAGGGTATAAAAAGAATCAAAATAGTAATATAAACACGTCTGTAGCTGGTTATTGAACCTTATGTTTTTAACGTGTTTATTCGTCCGTGTCTGAAAATGACACTCTCAGACGATATTTTTTATTTGTTTTTAAAATAATAACTAAGAAACTGTGGCACCTTGAAGTAACTGAGCGTTGGCTAACACCTCTACCAGTTGTATGAGTTGACAGGTGGACTCGTTTGAAGCTCAAACGGACAAAAAACAAGATTGACGTATAAACACGTCGGTGGCTGGTTATTAAACGTTGTTTTTAACGTGTTTATTCGTCAATGTCTGAAAAAATTTCAGTAAAACATATCTACATGTCTACGTCGTGGAATGGGTTAACAGGGTAAAGTACAAGGACCTATTTGAACTGCTAGGAAAACTCTATTTGGAAAAGATATTATTAGGTTGGTGCAAAAATAAAAGAATGAGATAGATATTATGTTGGTGCAAAAATAATGTCGTTTTCTCACACAGTAACATATGTGAGAAAACGACATTATTTTTTGCACCAACCTAATAGAATAATACAAGAATTTATACTGGGAGGAAAACCGTCTGCATACGGATAGAAAATAAATTGAATAGCTATTATTATGTCGGTAATAATTGTTTCCAATCTGCTAGGAATCTATAATTCGCAAAGTGTGTGTGTGTGTGTGTGTGTGATCGGATGTTGTTAATGCATTTCCACAGTTTTCATCCGATTTTGATGAATTTGTTTTTGTTTGATAGATAATTCTTCAGTGCCGGTTTTGAGTCCAAATTGTTGGCGACAATGGCTCTCCACTACTTCCATTATAAATCTCAGCAACATTTTACTATTTACTATCGGTTTTTGAATTTATATCTTTCATAAAAAAAAAAAAACTTTAATAAAAATAAATAGTTTAAATTATTACAATAATATTATTTATTATCATACAGTTCCTTTTTCAGGACCACCCCCGCCTTTCAAATTGTTATCCTAAAGCCATCCCATTTGGGGATGTGCCTCAGTTTCACCCAAATGTTGTTACTAATATTGATTTTCGGGTGGGCTGACTTTTAACTTAAACTGCTCCAATTGAATGGCAAAAATTCCTAAGAAAAACTCGGTTGAAGACGGGTTATAACTGTTAGTGACAGTTAAGAATATCTCCTCCCCAAACAGACAAATCCTACAATAGATGCATACTGGGATTTCTTTCTAACCAATAAAAATAGGCAATTTTCGGTTTCACCGACCCATATTTGTGTCCTTTCTAGACTTGACGTCTGTTTCCTTTTTGCGCATGTGCATAATTTTTACTCCGTGAATTATTTGACTTATTTTGTGTTTTGCTTAGTTCTGACTTGCATATATATTGTTTGCTTAGTATAATTTTTCCCTGTTCTTTTTCTTTCATTTTTTTTTTTTTTTTTTTTTTTTTTTAGAAATTTGTCAGTAGGATTTTGTCAATTCTAGTACTAATTAGTACTAAGAAAACTGCATGGTTAAAACAGCAATGCCTAACGAAATTCAAACAAGAAGGAAAGACATGTTATCCTGTATGAGTTTTGCATTCAAAACGCAAAGCAAAAATACGAATTATTCGGACCAGCATGGTCATCGTGACCAGTCTTATTCACCTTTGTATTGCTTGTCCGTTTCTTCCACTGAACCACAATGTGATTTTTCAGCACTACCAGACCCAGGGATTGAACTGACAGCTGCCAGTATAACAATCAAGATAAACATGCTGGTCTCATTCCACTTCCCATGTTTAGGGGATATTTCATATCAGTTAATAGTCACTAGTCTTATTCACTTTTGTGTTGCTTGTCCGTTTCTTCCACTGAACCACAATATGTGACTTTTCTAACACTACCAGATCCAGGGATTGAACTGAAAACTACAAAGAACCAGATATGTTAAAACATTTTCTTTGATCCACTGATCCACGTCAAGTGTATTCAAGTACGGAATTCGACATAGCATATGTTTCTTGGTTTTGCGAAGGGAGTGTCGGGGTACTTTCCCGGGTATCATTTACTACCTGACGTAACTACGCTTATATGATCGTTTCTTTAATGAGACTCCTTAAATGACTTGTATAACAAAGTCTGAAAAGCTTATAAAATTACAGAAATAAAATTTCTTCAATTTAAACGTTTAACATACAGAAAGGTGACTACACCCAAACCTCCAGCGAGTTAAATTGAGCGATGACTTTTTATTCGAGTTTCATTTCATTGTTCAGGTACGAGCGAATTCCCCAACACTCCTATATTTCTGTTTAAAAGCGCTGAGAATTTATGAATTTTAATTATGCATATACAAGCTCCGGGGAAGACCTCCACGACTGTAATTTCACAGCAACTAATCATTAATTGCAAATTTTGCGTGATTAACATAGCTCGCAATACAGCAGAAAGTGCGTTAAATAACGTAAAGCAACTTAATAATAACTAGTTTTAACTAGTATATATATATTTACTAATTCTATATACTAGTTTTAACCCGTGAAAATGTCATGGTTTTTCTATTTTAATATTGTGATAAATCGTAATTCTTAAGTTAAAATATTGAGGAAGATCATGGCGTGTTCTACGATAATCGAATATCCGTAGAAATTCTCCTAACGCATTGTTAGATATTTCAGGTAAACATCTTTAACAAAGTATTGAAACAACGATCATAAATATGAATGCTGGTCGTTATTTTAAGAAGTAAGGGGGTACAAATGAAAAGATTTGAAAATGACATTTTCTTCCCATTTCACTGAAACAGCCGTTAAAAACTTCTTTCTTTTTTCACTGTCTTCCCCCCTCTTTCCACGCAATCCAAACGAAATAGTTCATTATTGATGGTGTATTGAGAGGAGGCGTTAAACATTTGTATTAGGTTGGTGCAAAAATAATGACGTAATAATGTCGTTTTTTGACGTTAAAAAATACGTCAAAAACGACATTATTACGTCATTATTTTTGCACCAACCTAATATATTTCCTTTCTTTCTAAAAATCAAGTAGTATCTTCTCCCCTCTTTCAAACTCGATAAAAACGGATTAGCTCATCATTTATTAGGTACCGACAGGGCGTAGTAAGAAGAAGAGGAAGAAATAGAAGGAGAAGAAGAGGAAGAAATAGAAGAAGAAGAAGAAATAGAAGAAGAAGAGGAAGAAATACAAGGAGTAGAAGAAGGAGAAGAAATAGAAGAACTAGATGGAGAAGAAATAGAAAAAAAAAGAAGAAATAGAAGAAGAATAAATAGAAGAAATTCTTCTTCTGGACAAGAAAACCCCTACAGTATAAGGACTCGAAGAATCCAAAAGTGAGGACGGCAGGCATCGAAGTCCGCACTTGGAAGGGAGTGAAGTATAGCTGAAAAGCGTTTAAGGCAGAAGACTCTCGTAACGACGGTGGCAACAAGTCATGCAGTCCTAGGCTTCTTTCCTATCCAATCCAATCGAAAAATCCCGGGGTAAGCAGAGACGTCAACTAATTCAGGAAGAAGTCCGAGCTAACGTTGAGGGAAAAAAAGAATATGCAAGATGGTAGGACTAAGCCAACAGGGTGCATGGGCATGATGGGAGAATTGTGTATGGTGTACTACCGAGTCCTGCAAACTTGCATACTTGGTAGATGAATGAGACGCCATCATGCCCACTCTGTACCAGGAAACGTACGCCGAAACAGATTCTAAGCGCCTGTCCGAGGGCCCTTGGTGATAGGAGGTACCGATGGAGACATGACCAAGTACTTAAATCATTGGACGAAGTAGCAGCCGCAACAAACAGCATTAGCAGTTTCAAACCTGAAACGAAGGTGATTAATTTCGTCAAAGCCGGCGAAAAACCTGCCACTCAAGGCGTAAATCGTCAACTTGCATGCTTTCTTTCGCCCGAGACTGACAGTGGAGAGAAGACCTCGGGAGTCAGTTGAAGTCCCCAAAGCAAATACTAATCTCTTCCCTGTGTCCGGATTTAATAATCTGGTCAAACTCGTACTTACGGTAACTTGGGAAGAGAATTTGGAAGAAGGTCTTTGAAAGAAAGCTCGAAAAAATACCAGAAGCTGATAGAGAAATGCAGGTCCAACCAATGGCGGACTACCCGTCTTCCGATTGAAGTCGGATGTCGTGGTTTTCTAAGATCTTTATGCAGAAACCTAAATCGACTTGGATTGAGGGGGAGAAAAAAAGAGAAAGGCCATCAGAGCAATTTCGGAATCTGCCGAAAAAGCTTCAAAATGTTTATGGATTAAAAGATCAAAACCACGGAGCTCTACAGCGGAGATCGGAGAGCGTTGAAGTGCTGTTTAAGTTTTAAGGGTGAAAGGAAAATAGGTAAAAAGATAGTAATGTACAAAGAGGTCAGCCGAGTCGTCGTTTGAGAGGAGGGTCAAAAAAAAAACAACCACAAAAATGTGGTTGTTTTTTTTTTTGTTTTTTTTTTTTTTGTTTTGTTTCTTTAATCTTCTTCCTCGACTATGTCTTAGTTTTCCCAGTGCATGCAAGAAGAGGAAGAAGAAGAAATTTCTGTCCCGCAAGATAAATCATTTCTGATCATAATTCCTACCATCAACGAATGAGTACGCCTTTGTTTTTATTTTTAATTTTTTTATAGTGAAATAGTGTGGTTAATTTGCAGTTTAGTACCCACGCTCAGTTCGCATTAAAATTTCCAGAATATTAACATTTATGTGTAATTGTACAAGTTTCATTCGAATCTGGCTTAATAAATTTGATAAAGTCTATCGTTTTGGAATTATCGACAGTAAAAGTTCGGATTCATTTGCGTCGTTGGTGGCAGCCATTACTGGCGTTGTTTGCATACATTCGCTGCGGAAAGCTAAACGCGGAAGAATGTAGTTAATGGGATTTTTTTTTTTACTGATCTTGTCTCAATTACTACGCAAGAGAACTATTTACGTACACAAGTACAATTATGCGTAATAATGAAGACGATATTACACTCGATAGCTATTCCGCAGCGAATGTATACAAAACAACGCCAGTAATGGCTGCAGCGATAAAAAATGACTTCTGAAGACATCTATAGCGACTTCTGTTTTGTGTTTTTTTTTTTTTTTTTTTTTTTTTTTTTGTCAAAAAAATATTTTTCTCTAAATTCTTGAAGAGCGACTACAGTCGTCTGTAGATCGTGAGAACGGTAAACTTAAGTAACAACTCAAGGTGTCCTTTATTAAGTGATGACGTTGTGAAGCGTTTTTTTGTTCTGCCCATTGGGTGTTTTACTGCATGGGTCGGTATTTTCTTTTAGGTTTTCTTTCTTATTTTTTTCTCTCCTAGTTCGTGATTTTTCCAACCCTAAGTTATGTCGTCTGACAAGCTGTTTTCTTTGTATATATATATATATATAGCTTTTGGTTATACTGGCAATCCTTTCCAGGTTGATATTTTTTTTTTTTTTTTTTTTTTTTGGCATTTTAGGTTTTGGCTGGATGATCTACCCTCCCCACTATGCGAGTTTGATTTGCTTGTCAAATTGTACTCACCCGGTGATATATACGGTAATCATCTTATTACTGCAAGTTACTTGCTACCTGAAGATTCAGGTGTGTAAGCAGCTGAAGCTGGCCACGTACTAAGCTCTTAGCTGTTGTCGAACTCTATACCTTCGGCCATAGAGGAACCAGGACGAGGCTATGCCAAAGGGTAGTCTCGTCCGTGGATGGACACAGACCCGACCCCGTTTATGCGGGGTCTACCAGGAATTTTTGGCCGAGCTTACAGGCTCGGTCTGCCCCACATTAATCTCGGCCTTGTGCCACATCCTACCTCGTGGGGAGGTCAGCAAATATTACTGGCTACCTGAAGGTTGCGTGCAAACACATGAAACTTAAATTAGTGGCCAGTCATTGCCTACCTGGTTATTGAATTAATATTCAAATGCTCTGTCATTTTTATAGCATAGAGCACTTTTATGCTAGAAGGCTAATTTTGGCAGACTCTGTTTAGCGCTGCATATTCAAACCTTGGAATTATATATATATATATATATATATATATATATTCTTTTTGTTCTTCCTTGTGGAAGAACAATAACCCTCTTTTTCTCCCTGCAGCTATGGGTAAATAGCAGGACAGACTGGATATCGTAGACTTGGATGGCAACTGGTCTTGGAGAAAATTACTAAAAATACATTTTTTTTAAAGTACCAAAAATACATTTTATCATCTACAAAATATATACCTAAAAAAAAACATACGTTTGCCCTGAAAGTATAAAATTATGAAGAAAATATCTGCAGTTGAAGGCATAAAATTGCGTTAAAAATATTTAGATTTCGGTATTAAATAACCCATAGAGATGTTGATATGCCGCTGAACAAAAACAACCAAACCAGACTGTTCATTAATCTACTTGACTAATAATGAAAATAGGACTTACCACTGCTGCAATCTAGAAGGGTTACTGAATGGAGGAATAACCAAAATGGAGGTTGGAAATGAAATGTTAATCATTATAACATCAACAAATTACAATACTCGCCAGCGGTGTGAAGTAGGTAAACCACTGCTAGTGGTGGACTACTCATATATTACACACACACACACACACACACACACACAACAGTGTTCAACGTATTTATGAAGATTGGAACATACCCATTAGTGTTCATAGGTACGGTGTATAACAATATAAATGCAAAATATTTTGTGGAATGTTCAAATATATCCCAATTGTGTTTCGCAAAGAGGCCGAATGACCCCAGGTGTCCAAGAAAGCTATCAGCAGGAAATCCTTACGGAAATCAACAAGGTTAATTTCTTAGCTGAGATTGGCGATCGGCCTGTTAACATATATACGAGAATAGTACCATTTTTTTTGTATTCACACTAAGTAACGGCATGCATGCGCAAAGTGCATGACTTTAGTGTACAAAAATAGACAGTGGCATAAGGCAAGAATGCGTCTTCTTTTTATCCTATACAGCGAGGCAATTCACGGCATAAGATACGCGGATGACAGACACGGAAAAGAAACTACAAGATCTCCTACAGAGGGTAGCAAAGGAGAGCTAGAAGAAGGGACTAAGCACAAACTACAAGAAGACAGAATGCATGGTCATCAGTAAAAGGATGAGCCCGAAATGCGATTTACAGGTCGGGGACACTAAAATCAAGCAGGTGCGGAAATTTAAATATCTGGGAAGTGTTTTGACAGAGGACGGTAAATGCGACGCTGAGATCCGAAGACGTATTTGGAAGGTCAAGGACGCATTCCTGGGCAGAGTATTACGAGACAGGAGGATTTCTTTGGTAACAAAGAAAGGAGTATTGAGCTGCTACGTGACATCTGTCCTCCTTTACAACAGCGAATGTTGGGCGGTCACGGAGATGTGGTTCTACAGAAGGATGCTGAGGATATCACGGACCGAGCGTGTGGGGAACGATGGAGTTTTGGAGAGGATACAAACTAGGAGGAAGCTTATACCTAACATCAGGAAGAGGCAGATGAAATTTCCGAGACACGTAATGAGAAAGGAGGGCCTGGAGAATCTGATACTCACAGGTCGGATAGAGAGAAAGAGAGACCTGGCGGGCTTAAGCAAGTGGATGACAGAACGTAGTCTGGGGGAGGTGGCAGAGGGACGAAACTTATTGATAACTACAAGGGATAGGGAGATAGTGGAGAGCTATGACCGCCTACTTCCTGAAGAGACACAACACATAAAAAGAAAGAAGTAAGTTGCGACTGTTCTCAGGTTTGTTTTCTCTGTTACGACTAAACAGAATTTTATGTACATGTTTTTTTTCTACAATAACTAGGGTTTTTGTTTTTGTTTTTTCAGAAAATTATAGATATTTCAATCCGGCTTTAAAGAGACAAATTCCTTCAGTCACAATGTCTCCGGTAAGTGATATGACTTTTAATTGACTCCTATTTTCTACCTGTCCAGTAATATTAACTTTTTGATGATCCGGTGGTGTAATGGATATTGACACGGTAAGTGGAATTGGCGAATCAAGTTCGAATTCCAGCTACGTCCCTTTCGTTCAGATTCGCACAAATGCCATTAGAAAAGCATCTGTTCTCCCCAACCAACGACTAAGAGTTAAATATCAATGCAAACTGGGTTCTATGGCTTTGGATGGCAACCAGTCTAAGAGAAAGAAAACTCTGAATGCAAAACCGTCGAGAAAGCAATAGGAAACCACTTCACCACTTGTTCCAAGAACGCATGGCAATTCATAGATAATAAAGACAAGGAATGTGTGGAGAGTCATGATCGCCAACATTGAAGGAACATGTTATTTTTTTAAATATTTAGTTATTTGAAAATTAATGAAATATTGTTTGTTTTTTTTTCTTCGAAAACGGGATCTAAAACACAATTCATACGTAGGAAAATTGGCACTTAACTGTCAAAACTAAAAACACTGGCTTTAAGACCGCATCTCAATTTCGACTTGCAAACTTTAGTTAGAGAAAGAAAAATAGACATAAGATTAAAATGCCATATTGGTCGAAATATGAACCAGACGCAACCTTATTATAAAGACAGAGTTTTGGAAAGAAATCGACTGACGTATTTGAAATATTTTTATTGAACAAAACTTCAATGTGATAATTTCAAACTTAATCTGTTTATTGTTCTAAAAACTAACGAACTCAGATTATCAAAATGAGAAAATACTGTCAAAAAAATGTTTTACTGTTATTTAATTTGGTTCAAAACCGACAAAATCCTTATGGCTTTCACTATCCCTTGGAGAGGAATCAGACAGTTCATTAGTGGATAAAATATTATGATCCAAGTGAATGTCATATTCATTGCTTTCACTGTCGCTTAAAAAAGGATCAGATATTTCATCAATGGATCAAATATTATGACCATAGAGAATGTCTTGTTTTGGAAAGACATCAAACATTTCATCATTGGATCAAATATTATGAGAATTTATTCTTCATTGTTGTCACTGTCGCTTAGGAAGGGATCAGATATTTCATCATTGGATCAAATATGACCAAAAAGTATGTGTTCTTTTGGAAAGAGATCAAACATTTCATCATTGGATCAAATATTATGATCAAAGAGAATGTCTTCTTCATTGCTGTCACTGTCGCTTAGAAAGAGATCAGACATTACATTATTGGATTAAATATCATGGCCAAAGAGAATATCTGCTTTCACTGTCACTTGGAAAGGAAGGAAAGAGAAAGAACGAAGAGAAGTAAGAAGCCTATCGGAAAGGAAGAGAAACAAATTGTTTTGCCCCCGTAAACCACAACCATGACCTATGAGGAAAATAGCGGAATACTTTTCCATTCCATTTATACACCTGGCAAAAAAAACACATATTCGTAAGTCCAGAGTGTCACGCTTGAACCTCGGTGTCGGTAGTTAGTCATTTTCTTCTTCTATGATACTTTTCTACAAATATTTTCATGGCAAATGTTTTGACGAGCTTTTTTTCCTAGTACCCCGAATTTAAGCGACGACTAGATTAGCATTTAGGTCCCACCCGTTTACTGTTAAAATAGCTAAATGCAGCCACAATTTCTAATCTAACAGTTTCTTTTCTCGCACTTCCCTCTTGTGGAACTCTTTTCCGTTTACTTGCTTCCCTGATAATCTTCAAAAATTTAAATGTAACATCTATCGTCATCTCCTGTCTTCTTGAATCCCGCTCATTTTTTCTCCTTTCTTCAATCCTCCCTATTCCCAGTCTTGTCTTTCACTTTCATACTCTGTAACCCTCTGCGTACTGGTGGAATTCCCACCTCGCTTGGGATGAAATTATTAATATATATATATATAAAAAGTCACACAAAATGAGAATCAACACGTGCGTGTGTCAAAACGGCTTTCCCCTGGGGAAAAGTTGTTTAAAATAATATCCCAAATAAATTTTAAAATTTGAGGACATAGTAAAAAAGTTTTTAAAAAGATGGCGGAGTGTTAAAAAAAGAATTTTCATTCAATCGTTGCCGGTTTTAGTAAATTCAAAACCACTTGTGCATGTACTTCCGGAAAACTGATAGCTACGGGACTTTGTTACAGGCTTGTCAGTTGGTCAATTCAAAAATGTCAGCTCGTCTACAGAAATCAACTTAAAGCAACACTTTTTTCCACAAAGATATAAGAGAAACGGCTAAAAAAAAAACATACGTAATTCTCACCAACTGAAACTACAGACAAATCTCTCTTTGTACTTATTTTTCACCTGTAAATTGCAACGTTAGTAAAATGTATCAAATTTATTTAAGGCAGTATTCATTTCTATGAACATTTCCAAGAATAAGATTGTTTATTATATAAAGACACGCCAACAGAAAGTTAACTTATTCATACAATATCATAAGTGGCTGATACTTGGTAAAAACGTTCATGAAAGAATGTTTCGAAAATAATATCCGATAATGCCTTTCGCCTATATGGCTTCATCAGATGGATAACGAAATATGTGTTGTGTGTGTATGCATTTGTGTGCATTTAAAATAATTAAATCTTATATTAATTTTCCCAAGCAGGAGTTGCTCGAGACTAAAAGAGAGGAAGAAAATTAGTGACTTTAAAAAAAAAATGTTTAACATTTTATATTCTCTTCTTTAAGTGTTCAACCTCCAAACTAAAATACTGGACCCTCTACTTTATTATATCTCAATTTTTCATAAGGTAGTATTCATATAAAATACGAAAACCTAATTATGTACAATAATGGATCATATGCAATACAGGTGGACAATTCAACTAGAAAAATTGAAAATAAATACAATCTATCTAAATACAAATTAGAGACATGTCATAATAAATCGTTCCATCTTAAATAAATCAACAATGTTTTGCGGTAATTTTTAACATCAACTTATGATTTTTCTTGTTACAAAGTCGAATAATTTTAACACGTTCAACATTATGGATAAAAAATGGTCGATTTTATAGAGTGTTGGTTCGAGACTTTGCATGAACAAAAACAAAATCACGGATTTGGACGAAAAAAAAAAATTAAATGACGTCAAAATCCAGGAAAAATTTTCATCCCATTCATAATATTCAGTTGTGCTTAGTTTAAGGTAGAGAGAGTCATAAGGCACTGACCGGGGCCTCCTCCAATTATGACTGTCATAGTAGAGCCTTGTTAAGAACGGTTATTCTTTTCCTGAAGTCGTTCTTCATTCTTTAAAATGACCATTACATCATTGCTTTTCTTCATCTGTGGCTGTGTGTGTGTGTGTGTGTGTGCTTGTTCCATGTGTGGTTGGATCGTAGCCCAATTTCATTTCGTATTTTGCACAGGGACAAGAAGAAATGGAAAAATAAAATAAATAAATTTTCTTCATTTCTTTAATTTATTTCTATTCTTTTCTTTTATTATTTTTCCATTGATGTCATTCACTTTTTTCTTTATTCATTATTTATTTTTGTCATTCCTTCGTTTTATCTTTTCTTTCTTTCTTTTCCTTTCTGCTTCTTTTCTTTTTCTGTTCTTTATCTATTTTTTTTTTAATTGTCTCGTTTTCTTTTTTTCATTTCGACCTTTTTCCTTCTTTTCTCTATTTTTCTGAACTACCTTCATTATAATCATCATTCTTTTGTTTTTCTTTCTTATCTCCCTCTCTTTCTCTTTCATTTCTTTCTTTTTCTTTCTTCATGCTTCCCTCTGTTCTTTTCTCTTTCATTCATTTGGAGAAGAAATGAAGAATGATTTACTTTCCTTTACGTTAATTTTTCTTTCACTTTTCTTCTTTTTTTTCCTTCATTTCTTTGTTCTTTATTTAATTCTTTCCTTGTTTTTCTTCGTTTTTCATTTCTTTTCTTTCTTTTTATTTTCCTTTTTTTTCTATTTTCTTTTCTTTTTCCTCCTCTTTCTCTACTTTTGCACACTCCGACTCGAAATCTTTTCTACTCCAAATTTTTCTTGACGCCTAAATTCTCCGTTAATCACGCAGCCATTTTAAATAAGACTTTTTTTTTCTGGATTCTTAACAGTTAGTCTTCACCCTTCGCACGACGGCCGATTTCATAATAAAAGGATGGCACATAGATTCCTATTTCGGTAAGTATTTCTTCAAAATAACAAACCACTACAATGTCAGTCAATCATAATATTTGCAAACAGTTCTTAGCCATTTTAAACCATTATTATGATGTCTCTGTAAATCCGGAACAAGTCGTTACAGAACCAATCATTTCCTTTGTATTCAATAATCTGACGAGTCTTTGCTACGCCCTGGTTAAATATTAAGAGTTGAATTAATGGAATTTCCCTCCCGGATGTAAGCAGCTGTGTTAAAGCGATATTATTTGCTGTTAGGAGTGGTTTTCTCACACCTCAAGCTCGACAATTCTGTACCGAACTTTTAATCACGACCCCACTTAAAAGCACTTCTCAGGTCTCCGGTTCCTATGTTAAGCTGAAATTCAACAAAGATAAAGATACTTATTAGTGAAGACACAAGATGTGCGGGTGGTGTAATGTATATTGGCTGAAAATAAGAAATCCTGAGGGCCGAGTTCAAATTCGTTACATTCAATTACGTGCAAATGTCCTTGGAAAAGGTGCGAATCCATCTCTTCCATAACACCCCCATCTATGGATTAAATAGTGGGATTGAATCTGTAAAATCCATATGTTCTGGCTTTAAATGACCCAGAAAGGGTTGATAAGCTGTAAAAAAAAAATCAAATCAAATATTGAACACAGGCACGCACGCACACACACACACACACACACACACACACACACACACACACACGTCAACATTCAAAATGGTTGGACAATGCCTTACGGAAGAACCGTATGAAATATTTTCACTCATTTTGGACAAAATAGAAAACTGTCAATGACTGGAAATAACTAACTATAAAGACGCCGACGTCGATCTCTCATAAGCACCGCCATTTTGGTTTGGATCGCAGTACAGGCCTATAGCATTGTTTCCTGGCCGCGCTGGCACGTTTGGGGGATAATAGGAAACTGCCACTTACTAGAAATCAATGATTATAAAGACGCTGACGTCGATCTCTCATGGGCACCGCCATTTTGTTTTAGATCTCAGTACAGACCTATAGCATCGTTGCCTGGCTGTGCTGGCCCATTTGGGGAAAGATAGGAAACTGCCATTTACTAGAAATAAATGACTAAAAAGCCGCCGACATTGATCTCTCATGGGCACCACCGTTTTGGCTTCGATCAGATACGCTATAATACAGACTAAACTAAAGAGCACCCCAACACGCAAGATAATAAAACAGATTATATTGTGTGCTATTATATCTACGCTGGTTTAAAAATAGTGCTAAGCGTTAGTTAGTTTCAAGCACAACGTTAGGGACTGGCATTTCACGGTGTCTTGAAAATGTATATATACGTCTACAGCAGGCAATGTAAATTTCATAAAGACGTATAAATATATGTATAGCAGCGGATGTGTTGACCATCTATCGGGCTTAATCGGATCCTTAAACTTGGTACTTTCCTGCAATTTTCGTGATATAGGATAACAAATTAGACAATGACAGTCGGATGGTTGCCTTTTTTTATCCTGGTGTCAAATCTCTTTTGGATTTTGACAAAAAAACTAAATATTTTAAGGGAAAGGTTTCTCGTTTCTTTTCGTGTTTTTGCGTAACCGCCTTTAGATCACCCCCCCTTTCTTGTAATTATTATTCTACGGAATCCTTCAAATGTGGCAAAACCCGCAAGTAGAAGACTCATTTGGGAGTGGCCGGCCTAAGCAGACGTGACAAGAGAACTTATCCTTGCGTCTGAATGAAAAACGAAAACGATTTTCTCATTATTATGATTCGCAAATTTCTAGGGCACCTAATGAAGAAAAGGGGCTTTGAAAATTCGACAGGACAGATTGAAGGCAAGAGAGACAGAGGGAAAAATGCATAACCCCTGCCTAGTTAGTGATTTTTTTCACCCCAAGCAAGGCGGAAAGCCACTAGCACGGAGGGTTACAGAGAGTTGGAGCGAGAGCAAATAGGAATCATGGGGATCGAAAAAAAGTAACTTAAGAGCTACAAAGGAAATTGTGGAGAGCCATGATCGTCAACGCCTTAAAGGGACACAGCACAAAGAAGAAGAAAAGAAGTCACCCATTTTTTTTTCGTTTTTCGGACACAGTCCCCTGATGATATCTACTCATGTTCCAGGGCCTCGTATCAAACAGCAAGACAAATACATATTAGGTTGGTGCAAAAATAATGACGTAATAATGTCGTTTTTTGACGTTAAAAAATACGTCAAAAAACGACATTATTACGTCATTATTTTTGCACCAACCTAATAGAACTAAGTTAATGTATTATCAAACATTAAAAGAAGAAAATATTTTCCGACATAATGAACAAAACTTTAAAAATGGCAGAATGACACTTCCTCCTAATCAGGCCTAATGGAATATTTACGCTTCATTGTCGCCTGCAAGTTTCAAAATATCTGATCACTGGTGATTCTACGGAGTGTGTAAGAAGGAGGTGAGCCATGTTACCTCACCATTTTTACACCTGTAAAATTTTAGTTCATATATTTTAATAATCATAGATTTCAACAAACAAAATCGCCATATCACAATTAATTCCCGTAAAGTTTGTCTGTCCCGTTCGATAAATGATATTAACTATAATTACGTCAGTTCATTCGATGAGTGCAACTAGTCCTATGTAACCCAGCACTAACTGCTGCAGGGTTGGGTTATCAGTGATTAAACAGGTCGCCCCCAACAAGGGTTTTCTAGTGTCGAGAGTGACCAGACACTCAGTAGGATTACGAACAAGACCGTGTTAAATGGTGGATGAATATTTTCAATTAACATAACAAGATTCTTCGAGAACTTTCACTTTTTCCAGCCGCTTTGCAAGATGATTTGGGATTGTTTCAAGTCCTTCGGTGATGATAGGTACAACTATTTCTTTCATCTTCCACAAATTTTTAAGTTCTCTAGCGAGATTTGGACATTAGTCCTAGTTTTTTTTACCTACCTTTATTTTTACTTTGTCGTCTGTTGGAAAATTAGTATTACTATTTGATTTTATATCCCCTCCGACTCTTAGGTTCTATGTCCGAGTGATGATGGTCATATCGAAGCTCCTATCTGCAGCTTAGAGATGCAACACTTACCTCAGCACACGAACTGTCCCAAGCAGTAATGCTACCTGCGCATTCCCATTGATATGGCCTGAATGTCCCATATGAACACGTTTTTGATCACCTACTCTGGTTTGTGGCGGTACTATTTCCCGTTGACTTCAAGTTGATACACCCTACATAGGCACCAATACAGATTAGAGGCCACTTTATCGGTGGACGGATATTTGCGTCCCGGACAATTGCGTACCAAACAATTGAGTCCCTGGACATTTGCGTCCCTAAACAAATGCGTACCTGGGTAATTGCGTACCTCTGATAATTTTTTGAAGTTACCATTTTTTAAAGAGTTGTTTAATATAGAAATTTTCGCGCAAATACCTTTAATTATTCTAAACAAGCAGAAAAGTACTTACCATAAATTAAAAAAAGAGAGAAAAATGTATTTTTTAAAGCAAGAGAAAATTAAGCTAGCAGTTTCAGTTCATTCCAGCAGTGCGTACAACAAACATCTAAAAAGATTGTGGATTTTATAGATTATATTTATATGGCTAAGTTCCGAAAAATCAAACCCTGGTGGAAAAATATTTGTGGACGAGGAAAATTACAGCTACCACTATCATAAGAAAAACGCCGATGAAACAAAAACATACTGGCGATGTGTAGAGCGATCTTGTAATACTGTTAATCTGTCACTGCATTTTAAACAAAAATAAACTTTTGATTTTTATTTTATTTTATTCCTTTTTTAACCCTAGAACACTAACCATGAATTAAAGGTACACCATTACTAACCATGGGTATATCATACCCGATTTTGAAAATATCAAAAAAAAAATTTAAATATAAATCTTTATTTGAAATATTTTACATGCAAGCACTTTAAACTTTGTACTTTGAGTTAACATTAATAGGAACTGAAAAACATTATTTAGGTATGAAAATCAGGTACTGAAAATTGTAATTAAAAATAGATAAATTTGCGCTGGGTACTATATACCTATGGTTAGTGTTCTAGGGTTTAAAAAAAATTATTATTACTACCTATGTTTTTTTTTTGTTTTTTTTTTAAATTTATGGTAATTGCCTTTAAAGGCTTCAAAAAATTATCAGAGGTACGCAACTAGCCATGGATACGTTTGTCTGGTACGCAATTGTCCAGCATGCAACTGTCTTAGAACCTACTTTATCATGGCAGCGCTTGTATTTCGTAAGCGCTAATAATGCCGGTGTCATTTTCCACATTTCCTTGCCCCGTAGTTTGCACTTGTCCAAATCCACTTGTTGATAGATGTTCTTCCGAAAAGAATTAGTATTCACGACTTGGTCTTGGGTGTCTACCTGTTGGCTTTGATTCTAACGTTTCAGTTCGCCTTTTGTCAACCAATCCCGCGAGTCCTTTGTCTGATTGCCTTTGGTGTCCCTCTCAATGTATATATGAAGCAATCATTGGCTCTCTTGCTGTTAACTGTTCTTTCGATTAGCCGATTTCTGTATTCTTTGTTGTCGATGCTCACTTTACTTGCGGTATAAATAACAGGATAGGCGTCTATAATAGCCGCCCTGACAGACGGGTGTGTTCAATGAGGTGTTGTCGGCTATTAATCGTAACCGCTTTTTCTGTTATCGGTGAAGTCATGTGTAAGATGTTTTCTTTTCTTTTTCAAATTTAAAATTTGAAAATGAAAAACAAAAATTCATTTTAAAGGTCACTGAGAGCAAATTTTAGTTTTCTTCTATGTGTCGTGTCACTTCAGGACATAGACGATAATGGCTCTCCGCAACATCCTATCCTTTGTCGGTCTTAGTAATAGTTTCCTTCTCCCTTTTCTGTTATCCACAGCTACAAGCTTCGTTATGTAGGTTACTGTTTCCATTAGACTTGGGATTATGGCCAGATTACGCTGAAACACCGGTTCCCGTACGATCCCCAGAGATAAGTTAACGTCAAGCCTCATCAGTACCTAGATGAGTGACCGCTTGGGAATACCAGATGCTGTAACCTTGGATGTGAGGATGGTGTAATGGATAACGACTCGGAATGAGAAATCGAAGTTAAGCAACGTCGAGCCTGGTCAGGATCTACATGGGTGACCGATTGGGAATACCAGATGCTGTAACCTTGGATGTGAGGATGGTGTAATGGATAACGACTCGGAATGAGAAATCGAAGTTAAGCAACGTCGAGCCTGGTCAGGATCTAGATGGGTGACCGCTTGGGAATACCATGTTCTGTAAGCTTGGATGTGCGGGCGGTGTAATGGATAATAGCACAGAATTGTTAATTGGAGAACCGAGTTCCAATCCCAGTTGGGTTCGTTATTTACTGGCTTTAAATAACCTGCAAAGGATCGATAAGCCGTAGAAAGCTAATAAATCAACCATTTTGACTTGAATATTATTACCTGAGGATGTCAAATTTTCCAAACCTTCTTTTCTCATTATGCTTCCCAGAAATTTCAGCTATTTCTGAATCTAGGTAGCCAATTTGTTTCCATTTTTCATAAAACGTTCTGGTGGTGTTCATTGTGTAGACAGACATCTCTGTAACCTCAAGATTACTCTTCATTATCCCGTATTCACTGTCATAGAGAATGACTGATATTACGTAACAGTTCACCGCTATCCTCTTTGTTTCAAACTTCTCTTGTTTCTTAATACATTACTTAACTTTTAGAAGGCATCTTTTCCTGTTCCAGCGCGTTTTCGCATTTCGAAGAGAAAATAAAAACAAAATGGTAATCATTGTTGTATTTTAACACTAAAAGGAAACTGTAAAAACTAAAGAAGGCGATGAAGGATAGCGAGAAAAATGGTATAACTGCAAGAAAACATGAATGCATGGTTGTTAGCAAAATGAACAACCCAATACACAAATTGCAAATTGAAGATACCAAAATAAAACAAGAACAACACCTTAATGTCTAGAAAATGTTTTAACAGAGAACGGAAAGTGCGACACTGAAATCCGAAGGCGCATTGGTCTAGCGAAAGATATCTTTCAAAAGCTAAGCAAAGTATTAAGAAACAGGAAACTTTCGTTAGAAATAAAGAAAAGAGTACTGAACTGTTACATAATATCATTCCTCATATATGGCAAGGAATGCTGGACAATCTCTCCACTGATGAAGAAGAGATTTGAAGCAACAGAAATGTTGTTCTACAGTAGGATGCAGAGAATATGGATCGAACATGTGAGCAGCGACGAAGTTTTAGAGTAAACGGAAACAAAAAGGACACTTATACTTAACATCAGAAAGACAGCGTTGAAATTTCTAGAGCACATAATGAGGAAAGAGGGCTTGGAAAATTTGATACTCACAGGTCAGATTGAAGGCAAAGAGGGATAGAGGAAAACAATATATAGCCTACCTAGCAAGTTTTAGAGAAAATGGAAACAAAAAGGACATATACTTAACATCAGGAAGACACCGTTGAAAATTCTGAAGCACAGAATGAGGAAAGAGGGCTTGGAAAATTTGATACTCACAGGACAGATTGAAGTCAAAGAAATAGAGGGAAAATACATAAATTACCTAGCGAGTTTGAGTAAATGGATGGCGGAACAAGGTTTAGGGTAGATTTAAAAAAGGCAAAATATATCGAGAGCTACAAAGGACATGAAATTGTGAAGAGTCATAATCGAAATGTACCGAAACGAAATAAAAATTCAACCCACCCTTTTGCTGAAGTCCTCACCGAATTGTATAATCAATATCGCAGAGTTTTTGAAGAGAGCCAAAAGATACGCACATCTTATCAAGGACAATGGTCTTTGGGTGGGCCTCCAATAAATGCAAAAGGTTGAAAAACGAATTGTGCCAGTCTTCGTGGTGGACAAGCGTCCGCACAAAATTTGTCACTCCACGAAAGACACCATCATCAAGTCGTTGACGTCCCTAGGGATTAAGTCTCAAAGAGTTATAAAGGGCATGATCGTGGAAAAGGGGGAATGACTGGTCGTTGGTAAGGGCATAGGGAATCACAAGAAAGCGGAGCATCAGTCCCAAAGAGAAAGGCACATACCAGCTCACTCTCTCAGTTCCAAGAGCGATGTCCCGGCCAAAATATCGATTGTGGGTATAGGACTTAAAAAAAAATTCGAGCCGTATTTCCAGAAAAGGGTGAAACAAAAACAACTTAAGAATGTGCTCCAAGAAAACATTTTAAAAAAAGTCTGGGTGGCGGGCTCCTCATCATCTGCTCCGTTTTCCCCAACATTTAAAAAATTCATTTGCTGTTCCTCTACTGTCAGTAACCAATACCTCTTACAGTATGAGAGGCATCAAAAACGCATTCTCACGTTCACTATTCCTAATCACTCCCATCCCAACATCCACATCTATACAAACAGAAAACCCTTCCCAATCCCCACATAAATCTAAAAGATTACATAAGTCCAGCGACTGACACAGCATCTGAAAAAGAAAACAATAAGAAAACCGCCATATAAACCCAGAGAAAGACCGCCTGCCATGTAATCCCAGGAACAAGCTGAAAAGACCATTTGTCAGGGTCAGAAGCTGAAAGAATTAAGATGGCTGCATATTATGTGCTTCGCCAGGGCTAAATACAGTATTCCTTCTCATGGACCGGTTGCCATCCAAAGCTATAGAACCCAGTCTGTTAAGTAATCGACCGTAGTCGAGATGATTGACTCAATGCGAACGGATCGTTCGCATTGATTCAATCATCTCGACTAGTCGAGATGATTGAGTCAATGCGAATGATCCTTTCTTTGGCTGCATAGTATGTGCGATACATACAGTTTTGAATTCAGTTTTACTTCTCCTAGACGGGTTGCCACCCAGTCTGTCCTAATATCTACCCAAAGCTAGGGTGAAAAGAATTGAATCTATACCATTCCCCTAGCACGTAAGTGAAAGTAGTGAACTCGAATGGAATTCGAACTCGGCCACAATCTCTTAATCTGCTGTGTCTCCTGTTAAACATGAGCAAATGAATGGGAATGCGGTAGAAAACCGAGAAGACTTTCAGAACGCGAAAATGGTACTAACGACAGTACGATCGAACTCGAGTATACGGCAGATATCGGGGATGGCAGAGGAGTCAGATACTGTCTTCAAATCACCCACCCACAACGGCTTACATGAAATAAAGGGTTCGGTACAAAATTCCAACGTATATCAACTGAAGAAGTCCGGAGCGTACAACGGCCGAAACGTCATAAATATGACAATAAAGATGAGTACAACAGTCCGACTAATGTAAATAATGTAAATAAAACAATACTGTTCAGAGAGGCTCCATCTTTTTGTTTACCCCTCCTTGTATAGAGCATTGAAACTAATGTTCCCTTGTAACATTGGCGGCCTGTCTCTTGATGGCATTGTCAAAATTTGGAGGAGCCAAATCTCCAGGCTGTTGGTATTCTTACCCTAGTTATGTTCCAACCCTAATTGGACGGACAATAGCTCTCAAATCTACTTCTGAATTTTATTTTTTGAAAACTTTCGTTAATAAAATTTTGATTTAGAGATGGATCACTTTAAATTTATCTGAAAAATCTTATTCTGATTGTCTTAAAATGAACATTTAAACAATACTAAATTTAGTTTTCGTTGTCTTAAATGATTTTAATGTATCAATATTATTTGAAAAAAAAGAAATACATCAAAACGATCCCTCAGTATCTGTCTATATTTCTAAGATGGGGTATTATGTACACTATTTACATTATTCGGACTATTGTCCTCATCTTTGTCGCCATATTTATTACAGTGTTTCGGCCCTTCAGTATCTGTCTATATTTCTGAGATGAGATATTATGTACACTATTTACATTATTCGGACTATTGTCCTCATCTTTGTCACCATATTTGTCACAACGTTTCGGCCGTTGTACGCTCCGGCCTTCTTCAGGTGGTTGGAATGTCGAATTGAACCCTTTATTTCGCTCGCTGGGGTAGACTGTTCTAGTTCTATGTGCCATGTTTTTAATGGATGTCAGTTATCAATTATATCCTGTTAATTCCCCTCTCCAAGTTCTCAAGGACACATAGCACAGTGCATAAAGGCGTTAGTTAGATCTAGTGACAGGACCCAAAGAGTGTGAGTTCAATACCCGGTTAAGGCAGTGGAGAACTTGGAGAAGGGAATTAACAGGAGATAACTGATAACTGACATCCATCAAACATGGCACGTGGAACTAGAAAAGTCTACCCCAGTGAGCGAAATAAAGGGTTCAGTTCGACATTCCAACCACCGAAAAAGGCCAGAGCGTCCAACAGCTGAAACGTTGTGATAAGCATGGCGACAAAGATGAGGACAATAGTTCGAATAATGTAAATAGCGTACATCTAAACGATTCCCAGAAATAGTGTCAATTATCAAAAATACATTTTAAAATAAAACTATTCGAAAGCAAAATGTAACCGAATATTTCAGCACTGGTTTACTGGTGGATTGGTATGTCGCTTGCATATTTGCTTAATTTTTTATATAATTGTTTTTGTGTGACAAAACCAACTAGTCACTCGGCCAACATATCCTTATTTTATATAAGGTCATTGTTATGTTAATAATTTACTGTAAATTATTCGTAAGTCATTATTTAGTCGTTATTCTTATTTTTGCTTTATTTACCTAGGTCTCTCGATCACCATCCTATTAATTATAATCATTGGCATGGTATTCGAGGGGTTCCAGTCCTTTCGTTTCGTCCATTTTATGGCCAGGGCTGAAAGATACAGACGTTGGTAAGATATTTCGTTATTTGTTTCTATATATATATATATATATAGCATGAAGGTAAATCGATTAATCAAGCATAGTCAAACAACTTAAGTTCGTGCAATATAAGAAAACAAGTACACCTTATTGCACCTTCTTGACATTACGTTTTACCACTGGCGTGAAATAAAGTGATTACCGTAATTTCTCGAAAATAATAGCCATTTCTTTTTTTTTTTTTTTTTTTACTGTAAATTACATTTTATTCTTAATGTCGACAAAATTGTGACTCTATTTAGCGATGGTAATTAATTAACAAATTAACCATAAAAATTACACAAGAAAATACTGAGAACAGAAAATTACAGGTGATAATACGGTACGTGTTATAAATAGGTTTAAACAAAAATATTTTTTCGTTATTGATTTCTAATAATAAATACGTACTTATTGTTCTAAAATAAGATATTATCCCAATTTTCATTTTCAATCCAACAATAATAATTTTTTGTCAATAAATTTATGTTTATCAGTAACCGTATTTTTTATTTGTCGAAAAAATAAAAAAATCTATTAAAAAGGCCAATTTTGAAGAAAAGAGGATATAAAGTTAACAATTTATTGAAATTAATTTTCATCATCATCATCACTTTCTATTATAGAATCAATATCTAAATTGTCATTAAACAAATTGTCATTCACAATATTATCTTCGTCCTGTTCAATATTATCTTCGGCCTCTTCATTCTCTTGCCAAAGGATGTCATCTTCAGAGCCATCAATGGCTATCATGAGACAACATTTCTTGAAACCTCTCTTTATAACATCCTCACTGACGGAATCCCATTTTGGTGATAAAATATAATGTTATATTTATCAGGAAAACCGCGATGGTAATTTTCAACATTATTTTAGCCGCTTAGTTTCAATTTTATTCTTAATGTCGGCAAAATTGTGACACTAGCGATGGTAATTAATTAACTAATTAACCATAAAAATTACACAAGAAAATACTGAGAACGGAAAAGTAGATACACCGGGATTTTTATTTTTTACGTTAAAAATAAGATCGAGTTAATTTTCTCAAAAACCCGAGAATTGGTGCAAAAAGTCGACTCGCAGAAAGGCCATATGCGAACTTTTGACAATTGATTAATGATATTTGTAGATAGCTGGCCGAGAAAACACGAGAATCGGAAAAAAGCGTTTAAGATATCACATAAGGTAGGCCATATGTTCATTGTGAAAATTTTGGCATGAGAAAATATTCCGAAATTATTTGCCGATACGGGGTAGAGAGAATTAATATTATTTAATTTTCCAAGATATCACCTTAAGTACCGACCAGTTAAGAAGCCATATGTCGATTATAAAATTTTGACATGAGAAAATATCAAGAAATTTATTATCAATTTATTTTTATTTTTTATTTTTTTATTTTTTATTTTTTTTTATTTTGAGAAACTAAGGGTTCCTGTAGACGCTAACTTCATGAAGGGACCAGATAGAAGACTTTGACAATTGATTGATAGTGTTTGTACAGAGTGGTGGTTAAGAAGACGCAAAGTGACCAAAAGGTCTGAGAGATTTTAAGTGGCCATATGGTATTTGTAAGAATTTTGTCCAGTAGGAACGAGAATTTTGTAACCAAAAATTCTAGGTTGTAATTTTAATGAAGCCAGCTTAGCCACGCCCGCACGGCCGGGACGCCATTCGTAGAGTGGTAGCAATGGTGATAGGCGGGGGTAATTTGATGGGAAAGACGGGGAAATTATTAACGCCCACTGGAAGGATTTGGTATGAGATATCAATATAAGAAAGGGGGAGTTTAGGAGGATAGCTCTTCTACAATCTCCCCACCACCACCACCACCACCCAAAAATGGAAAGTGATTAATTTTCAAAAATGGGAAATAATCAATTTTCCTGGCCAGACAACAAAGAGGTTTCTTGTCAGAAATCGGAATTTACCGAAAACACCAGACTGCATCTAACCCCGCACCGGTTTTTGGTCGATGTCCATATAAACGAACGCCCTCAGAGAGTTAGCCACTTGGAGTCAGAGCCTTTGGGGTTGCAGTTCAAATGGCAGGAACCAGAGTGTTGCTTCGCAGAAGCTGACCGAGAGATTCCACGACCTCTGACTTCGCCTATCCTACCAATATCAAGTTATACTGACGAACGAAGCTAAGCCAGCACTTAAAAACTAAACCAGTTGACTTAGAAGACCAGAACTTGGCTAAGAAGCGTAAAAGTGTCACACTCCGTAGAAAACGGGCTGGTAGAACACATTTCTGTATATAACAGAGGGATAAAGTTAATTTGTTACTTTTAACATACTTGAATCTCTTGGGGTTTTATTTGCTTCTTTTCTTTACGCTTGTGCGATATCACCTCCAGTCTAGACTCATCTTATACTACGGCCCGACGCCTGATTTATCTCGTCTACCTAAGATTAAAATCACAATGAGGGTAGGTTAGACTTGAGATCGAAGCATGTACTTCGGTAACCAGGCGTTGGAAGTGATCTGTGAAAGACGGAGCTGGTGTCAAACTGGTTGCAGCTGGGGTGAAGCCGTTAGCATCGACCGGCCAT
The DNA here is from genome assembly GCA_963932145.1 of Acanthosepion lycidas. Classification (NCBI taxonomy): domain Eukaryota; kingdom Metazoa; phylum Mollusca; class Cephalopoda; order Sepiida; family Sepiidae; genus Acanthosepion; species Acanthosepion lycidas. The sequence goes on from OZ010586.1 coordinate 32,489,098, forward strand.
CCCACTTGGTACACTGACCAAAGGATTCCACCGGGTAGCGATGACCACCGATCGACCAGGACACAGGCTGGTGGCAGCAACTAAGAGTCAACCCCAAAACGCTGGTAGGAGAAATATTACAGATTCGCACCGCGACTGGGAGTTGACTACGGGCCGACAGCTCAGTGTCGCAAAATTTTTTTTTTTTTTTTTTTTTTTTGACAAAATTTATAGATGCGTATTATACATAGGGATAGATATAATTCTTAATTTTTGGATCGGGTGCGTATTATATATGGGTGCGTATTAATTTTCGAGAAATTACGGTATATTAGATTAATTGCTAGGTCTGCTGCTAAGAACGTTAGTTCGCCGTGTCTTGCCAGAATCCATCTGGCATATTTATAAACCTATGAATATCGATGCCACGTCTGGTCTGACGCTCTTGCTATATCCTTGACAAAATCTGTAATGTTATCGGTCCTGACCTGGCATATCGACATCAGTCACTTCCCCGCCAACGTGACGTGGATTCCCTCTGTCTTTTCTATAAATATTTAATAGCAATTGTTCTGACGAGTTCTCCTCACTCCCTGGTACCACGACTCCATGAGTTTAAACGTACTACTAGATTGGCAAATAGGTCTTATCGTTTTACTGCTGAAATAACTTGATGTAACCGGAAGTTCTATTCCAGTAGTTTCCTTCCTCTCACTTCTCCCTTGTGTAATTCTCTTCCGATCCCTAGCTTCCCTGCCACCTACAATATTCAACAGTTTAGATGCAACGTCAGTCGCCATCTTATATCTTCCTAAATCGTGGTCTGTGGTTAATTTGGTTCGCCAGTCGTTTGCGATAACTGAAATTGATTAAGGTGCTTGCTTTCAAGCAACAGACTTCTTCCTCCTTCTCTCGTTCGTCTCGTACGACATCACGCCAACCAAAAATCTCGGCATCCTCCTCACAGACTCGGCGGTGGGAAGCTAATATTTGCATACAAAACTGAATTCTCGTTTGTGCGAGACTTCCTATCTTATAAATTCAAATTGATTTGAATTCTTAGTTTGTTTTTTTTTGTTTTGTTTTTGTTTTGTTTGTTTTTTTCCATTGTACATCTGCACGCGAGATAAGAGTTTCGGAATAATCCATTTCACTTTTAATGGCGGTCGCGATCTTTCAACAAGACCTGACACGCCAAGCAAGAGTCTTCTTGTTCCTCACATGTTCTTTTATTGTCCTTTCTCCCCACTAACGTCTTTTCATTCTCTCTTACACTCAGCAAACCCTTGCGTCGGTCGTAGTGGCATTATCGTCTTGCTTGGGGTGAAATGATTTAAAAGATATCATTCATTAAGCGTTGTTTCCCTCTGCGGCAGATTGTGAACTAACATTACTTATTTCCCGCCATTTATTACGATCTTGAGCAACCTTACCTTTTGGCTCCTACTTATTAGTTATAATCACAGAATTGTCTTATCCTTCTATCTCTGTTTTAGTCGTCTTCTAATTCTTTTTCCTGGCACCATTCCCTTGAAGACACCATTTAGCGAGATATTACAATGTTTTCAGATATCCTGCAAGAAATACCAAAAAGATGCTTCTCGGGTCACTACAATTTTAACCTCTTTATCTCAGATTGACTGTTATCTTTCCTACATATCCTCATAAACTTGCACTTCTTACCTCCTCCTCTCACGTGCAACAACCTCAATCAGTAACCCAACCTAAGTGGCTCACGAGCCTTTTATTGGATGAGCAATCAGTAAAAAAAAATGTTGCAGTAAAACATGTAGGCTGCTTTTGGGGAGAAGAAAAACAAATGGACCATGTCTGGTTTTGTACTTCTGCTATGTATTTAGAGATTATAGATAAAATACAAAGAATCTGAAATATTATGGTTCCTATCCTGGCATCTCGGCTTCAGTCACTTCTCCAACTGTCGTAACTTAGCTTCCCTGCGACTTTTCTATAGAACAATTACCATGAACATATTTAATGAACTTTCCTCTTTAGTACGTAGAGTCTATGAATTTAAACGCAGAAAGGCGACAAGGCATCATCACTTTACACTTGAAATGACTAGATGTAACCGTAAGTCCTATGCTAACAGTTTCTTCTCTCTCACTTCTCACTTCTGGAACTCCCTTCCGGCTTCTTGCTTTTCAGTCAACTTTGATATTCAGAAATTTAAATGTAATGTCGGTCGTTATTTTCAGTCTTCTTAATTCCGGTTCTTTTATTGGTCTTACTCCTTAACAATGTTTTTTTTTTCTCCTATTCTCCCACACTTCGTAAATCCTTTTGTCGTAGCGGCTTTATTGCCTTGCTCGGGGTGAAATGGTTAAACAAAAATCCGCACTATACCTTATATTTGTTCTAATTGCTTCAGACTGTGTAACAGAGATTTAAATATTTATCAAGTGTTTTAACAGAGGACGGGAAATGCGACACCGAAATTCGAAGGCGCATTGGGTTAGCGAAAGTTGCCTTCCAGAAGCGAAGTAAGGTATTAAGAAACAGCAGAATTTTTTTTAAGTAACAAAGAAAATATTCGGTTGGTGCATAATTATCAGGCGTTTGTTGTTTTTTTTAATTTTTCACCTCAAGCAGGGCGGGAGTGCCACTAGCACGTAAGGGGTTACAGAGAGTGGGAGCAAGAGTAAAGAGGCGTGAAGAAAGGATGAAGAGAAAGACGGGGAATAGATCAAGGCATCTGGAGATGCCGATTGACTTTGCATTTGAATAGTTTGAGATTATAGCTATCAGGGAAGCAAGTAAGAAGAAGGGAGTTCCACAGACAGGAAGTGCGAAACATGAAGATAATGGGGTAGAAGAGACGGCTACATTTAACCGTTTCGACAGTGAAAGGGTGGGACCGCGATGCCGACCTAGTAGCACGTTTAAATTCATGCAGTTTGGGAACTAACGAAAGTAGCTCGTCGGAGCAGTTACCCTGAAAGAATTTGTAGAAAAGACGGAGGGAGGCGACGGCACGTCTGTGAAAAAGTGACTGTAAACGAGATGCCAGATCAGGACCTATCACATTGCATATCCGTCTCTATTATGAAAAAACACGTGGCACAGTGGATAAAGGCGTTAGTTAGATCCAGTGACAGGACCCAAAGAGTATGAGTTCAATACCCGGTTAAGGCAGTGGAGAACTTGGAGAGGGGAATTAACAGGAGATAACTGATAACTGATATCCATTAGACATGACACGTAGAACTAGAACAGTCTACCCCAGTGAGCGAAATAAATTGTTCAGTTCGACATTCCAGTCACCTGAAGAAGGCCGGAGTGTATAACGGCCGAAACGTTGTAATAAATATGGCGACAAACATGAGGATAATAGTCCGAATAATGTAAATAATGTACATAATAGCTTATCTCAGAAATATAGGCAGAAACCAAAACTGGAAATATATATTTGTTTTATTTTAGTCCTAATTATGTTAAGATATGTCATAGAAATGTGTTGTTATGTCCTAGATTTTTACTTTACTATTGCATTGGCATTGTAAATGACATAAGTGCATATTTAAGAAAAATTGCGTATACCCTCTAACTTACAGTGAAAATCGCGTTACGACGCATCGTAGGGATGGAACTTTATCAAGGACCTCGCTGTATGGTTGGTGCATAATTATCAGGCGTTTTTAAATAATATTTACTATGAAAAAAGAAACATAACAATTCCACTAACATTTTTAAATGATTATTCCGGAGCTTATGATAATCGATCCGCGTTTTTATAACCTGAAAATAAAATTTTTTTATTTTAAAAAATGTAAACAAAACAGCAATTTTTATTAATAAATACCCTCGCCTACAAAACCCCCTGATAATTATGCACCAGCCCAATATAAGGCGGTAAAGACGAGACAGACTTCTCACAAATAAAGAAGTGACTTAAGGTAACTGGAATGTGTTTCTACCGAAGGATACTGAGAATACCATGGACTGATCATGTGAGTAACGAGGAAATTTTAAGAAATAGAGAAAGGAAAACCTAACGTCAGGAAGAGATCATTTTGATGATGGGAGATGGTAAAAGTTAAAACCGTAAATGACAGTAAGTTGTGGAGGGTTATGAACGTTCACGTCCTGAAAGGTAATAGCATAAATGAAAAAATAAGGCAAGTGAAGCAGTGGGGAAGATCGAGTAAAATCTACTTAATGTATTTTTGTGAATGAATGGCAAGACAAGAACAATGCGGTAAATAGTCAAAAGTTGGTTAAACCTACAAAAGACAGGAAGTTGTTGATTGATTAATCGACTCGTTTTTTACGGTTTATCAACCCTTTTCAGATTATTTAAAGCCAGAAATCTTTCTTTTTTTTTTGTAAGGATTTGTTTAAGATAATAATGGTTTAGTAATACGATTCTTACTAATTAACCCATAGCTTGGGGGAGAAGAGGTGGATTCATATCTTTCCCAAGGGTATTTACGCGTAAGTGAATATAGCGAACCCAACGGGAATTTAAATGAATGGAATCATACATTTTCAAGTGTGAAATCGAATGCAACGGCCTAGGTTGGAATTTCTACTTTCTGTACCTTGGCTACATTCACATCCACTCAACACTTGCATTACAGCCAAGTGTACGCAATATTGGGACAGAATTTGATAAATGCAGTTGATAAATTTTTCAAGTGGGAGGCAGTTTATTATTATTATTATTATTATTATTGTGTATGGTATCGTTTTGCCAGAGAGTAATTTTAATTGCCTAATTATTAAATCCCCTTCGTGGTCTATGAGTAAGAAGGGCGCTCACTGGGTTTTATCTGTGCACATTTGGGACGTTTCGTTTTAAAAGAGGCTGTTTTGCGGATGATGTGTGCTGTTGCGTACAAAGTAATGTAGTGTATCTTTGAGATGCTGATTATTATTATTATTATTAATCATCTCACCCCAAGCAAGGCGATAATACTACTAAGACGCAAGGGGTTACTAGGACTGAAAGAAAATGAGAAAACATCCATGAGGATAAAGGACAATAAAAGAACAGAATAAAGGAAAGCAGAAGATGGCGGTTGATGCATTTAAATTTTTGAAATTCTTAAGCAAGAATATATTTATAATAAATATGAATAAATTATAAATAAATTATAATAAATAAAAAACTAAATTTTTGAAAATCGTAAGCGACAGGGAAGCAAGAATATATTTACAATAAATATAGATTATAATAAATAAAAAATTAAATTTTGAAATCGTAAGCGACAGGAAGCAAGAAACCTGAAGAAATTCCTACCGGCGAGAAGTACAAGAAAAGAAACTCTTGGAAAAAAATTTTCATTGACCTTCATATTCATTAATTCTATTGCCAAATGATTACTACTTTTTTTTTTTTTTTTTTTTCTTCCAAACATTTAGCCAATTTTTGTTTATCGTGAATGTTTAACTGTCAAGGAAACAGACAAACGCATTACACAGTATTCTTAAGTTCACGTCCCAAACATTCTATCGTTACAAATCGCCTTATGGATAAAAAAAAAAAATACAAACTTAAAAAATAGGATTATTTTCGGTTGATAATATTTCTTTATAAATCATTTTGTTTCTCATTATTATTAATAGATCACCAAACTTTTATTCTCACCATCATCAATAGAGTTGTTTCAACTTGAAGGCATACAGCAAATCACTGTGATTTTTAATCTTCAGCAACTTTGAAAATACAGTGCAACCTCGGTTCTCGAACGTCTCGCATGTCAAACAAATCGGTTCACGAACAGAAAATTCGAGATGAAAATGCCTCGGTTAACGAACAAAATTTCGGTTCTCGAACAACATTGCCGAACCGAGTTAACCCGAATGGAATCATTTTTTATTCGATCGCCATGTTGTATACATTCGTGTGTTGTAGCGTGCTTTTCTTTTCCAACTTTTATTGTAATATGACTTTTTTTCTCTACATTGATTCCTATTGGAAAAATAGTTTCGGCTTACGAACGGCCTTCAGGAATGAATTAAATTCGTGAACCGAGGTTCCACTCTATCTCTTATCAGTCTCCTTTAAACCTCCGTCTTGTATTAACTCACGATACACGTCTTTCAAGATCTTCAAAGTTTTTACAACGAATGGTGGAATTTTATTGATAGTTCTTTTAATGTCTTTATTCATTGTTTATACTGTGGTTGTTCGTCCAAAGTCTATGGATGTTATTCTTCCAATTCGCATTGATGACAAAACCATTTCCATCATATTTATTGTCTACTATGTATTAACTTGAAGACAGCATGTAGGAGAAAAAAAAGTAAATGATGATGAGGGTTTGTTTTGTTTTTTTCTTTCTCCTGCAAGCTATTTCGGCAGGTATTAGCGAAGGTTCGCATAAGCAGCGACGTTATAAAACCATTTTCCGGCCAGGGTGATGTGGTGGCCTGGCTAAAAAACGGCCAGGGAATCATTCGGCGGACTGCGTGTAATAGAGCTGGACGTACGGATCGACAGACAGACAGACAAAGAGGAAGTCGAAGTAGGCGCGGCTGAGTTGGTGTCTGTTTCACAACTGCCCAGTGTAACGGCTGAGAAAGGGAGTTCACGCAATCCATTTCCTTGAGGCAACCGAAGAAGAAAAAGAAGAAAAAAAAATAGCTGGCCTGCCGGCGAGCGACGCACTGCACTTTTTGACCCTTCCCACCTCATCATCATTTTTTTTCTTTCTCCTACACAACACACGCCAGTGTTATATAACTATCAAATTTCCGAACAAATAATTCCTGCATTTCTTTTCTTTTCTTCCACAAGACATCTAACATGAAATGATACGACGGTAGATTCATTATATGCAATTGGAAGCATTTACAATGTTTGCTAGTTTACTCCCTGCCGTCGCCCAAATATTTGACTAGTAATAATAAGAATAAGAATACATGCACGCACATACATAGACACACGCGCATCTCTCTCTCATATATATATATATATATATATATATATATATTATGAAATGGACAACGACCGACAATTATTTTAAGACATTTTTATGTTTATACATTCTTTTCCTTTTATAGATACAAATATTTAAGTAAATGCTCTTTTTATAATTCATATAAATTAAATTCATATATAAACTGTGTGTAGTTATGTCCAGGGTAGGAAATTAAAAAGGACTTAGTATTAGGTTGGTGCAAAAATAATGACGTAATAATGTCGTTTTTTGACGTATTTTTAACGTCAAAAACACGACATTATTACGTCATTATTTTTGCACCAACATATTAGAATAGCAAAAAGAATCATAGGAAATAAGTCTACCATTCACCTCTAAACATCATACATAATTATTTTTAACTTTTTATAGACTATAAATTTAATATTTAATTTAAATTAAATTTATATTCAAATAACATTCAGGCCGGTAAATATTGTTAATACTGTTTATTATAAACAGAGCAATTACTTAAATACTTGTATCTATATAAAAAAAAATGTATAAACATAAAAATGTCATATATATATATATATATATATATATATATATATATATATATATATATATATAAGGTGTGTGCGTGTGTATTTAAGCAGTAAATTCTCTTTTAGGCATATCTGAATGAATAAATTACAAACATTACGCCTGCTTATTTTGATCATAATCCTTTCATATTCACGAATATTTTTGAGTATATTACAACTGAATAAGGCAAGAAATGTACTGTAACAGTGAGAATCACTTTGTTATTGTTATCACAACGTTTCAGCCGTTGTGCCCCCCACCCCCATCTTTCCTCTGGTGTATATTGAATAAGGGTAATCTACAGTCAAAGTAATAGATTTTCCTCAAAGGGTAATATTTAAACAAGTGAAAAAATAAGTTTGATGAATTCATTTTTATTATTATTATTATTATTAATATAAACATTAGAAAATTATTCAGCTGTATTTCTCTTGGTGAACTTTGTGTAGCTATGTCCAGAGTAAGAAATTAAAATGGGCTTAGTAGAATAACAAAAAGAATCTTAGGAAATATATAATTTATAAGTCTACCATTCACCTCTAAACATCATACATAATTATTTTTAACCTTTTATAGCCAATAAGTTTATGATTCTTTGCTTTTGTTTCCTGCAGTATTCTTAGTAACCATTGTTGTTATCTGACATTTCACATTACTACAAATTAGTTGAGCCAAGTCAAACCAGACTGTTTAAAACTCAACCAAGTTATTTAAACAGGTGAAAAAATGGTAAGCTTGCCGAATTAGAAAATATTCAGATAATTGAAAATAATCTGTTGGTGAATTCATTTTTATTATTAAAAAAATATTAAATTACATAAGACTTAAATTTATTTTTAATTGGATTTTACTGAAAAAGATGTAAATAAGGTAACTCTTCATATTTTTTTTAATGGCTCCACACTGAGTACCTTCTCAGCAAAGGGGTTGTTCTCATTCGAAAATCTGTTGTACGTCGTGCAACAAAACTAGAGATAACACGTCTTGATAGTACAGTTATCTATACAGTTATGGCTTCTGGAACGGATAAAGAAAAAAAAACTTTATTTATCCCCGAGAATACACATGTCACAAAGTGTTCGTGTACTGCCAATCCAAATGCAATGGCATCAATTTCCTGTCAAACTATTCTTTGGTCTTACAATTCCCAAAGCCTTTCAAATATTGGTAATTTTTGTGATGTCAACGGACATTCGTTTGACACTTTTGTAATGTCAACGAATACCCGTTGTCACTTTCGTTATGTTCGTAGTAGTAGAGATTCCGTAATCGCAGAACCAACTATAGTAACGTCATTGAACAATAAGGGTGTCAGACGCCTTCGAATAGCACTCGCACTAATAGTACTAGCTCAATAATACTCGCTCGAATAGTAACCACCGTGTAGTAATAGAGGATAGATTAGAGACAGAGATCCGAATAGTAATAAAGGATAGACTAGAAATGCAAATCCGTATAGTATTAATGCATGATAAACCCCACTTTTTTGTGATGCATTTAGAATTCCAGACCTTTTCCATAAAATAGACATTTGTTATTGAATTCGGGGAGAAAACAAACTAGTTTCAAAAGTTTATCTTCAATGCAAAATGATGCATTAAAATTCCTTATTTTTTTTAAATACCTTTCTTATTTTCCTCATCAGAAGGTTCCTTATTGTTTATGTTTGGGGACAAGACTTGTAATGATTGGATCCATATTGGTATATGTTATATTTCTGTAGTCATCTTAATTTTAGTCTGTTTTGTAATGTCAACGAACACTCGGTTGACATTTTTGTAATGTCAAGGAAATACTCGTTGTCACTTTCGCAATGCTCGTTGTAGTAGAGACTTTGTAATCGCAGATACAACTATAGTAACGCCGTTGAACAATACTAGTGTCAGACGCCTTCGAATATCATTCGCACTAATAGTACTTGCTCGATAATACTCGCTCAAATAGTAATCCTAGTAGAGAAATAGTATAATGAATAGATAAAGAATAGCGCTCCTTATAATAATAGAAGATAGAGTAGAAATACAGATCAATTTAGACGTCACGCAACTTCCTATATATGGGTTTCCTTTATGGTCACGTGATCCACTTAATTCAATAATGGGATCGTTTGCTCACTGGCAATCTATGTTCAAACTCAAGTGTCGGCAGCGACACTTTATTCCTATATAACTATCTCAAAATCGAATGTTTCTCTCTGTGTAGCTATGTAAAGACTAAGAGATTCAAGTGGAAACAGTATAACGACAAAAAGAAATTTAGAACATAGACATCGCTTTAAAAACTTAAAACATGGTTACCCAGAAATTTTATAGTGGTAAGTGAACTTTTATTTACAACTTACTTTTCTCTGTTCGGTTCGAGCCTGATGTGATTCTTTTCTTTAATCTTGGCAGTTGCTCAAGCCCAAAGAAGCAACGAGCCCTGGCCCTACGGACGCATTTGGAGAGATCTTTCCTGCACATGTTCCAGGTACTGGTTGGTTATATGCTCATGCTGTGTGCTATGAGTTATAATGTTTGGATTATGATAAGCGTTGTCCTCGGTGCGGGCCTTGGTTACTTCTTTTTGCGGCCTGTGGTGCTTCATTGGTTGGAACAGCGGAAAAAAAATCGAGAAAAAGGCAAGGAAACATGGTCAGAGCTGAAAGTGCAGTTCCTAAACGGGGTGAACGTGAAAGGAGAGTCCAAGGGTTGTCAGTCGGCGAAAATCGACGGGGAAAAGGCCGAGACGTGCGCGTAGAGTAACGGATGGAAGACAAACTAACCGGAAATTGAACGGCTTCTGACCCTTCTCTCCTATCAGCGGTAGAGAGGGAACCGCTTCGTCTGCCGTTATGAAAAGAGTTTAAAAGACTCATTTTTTTTTTTTTTTCGTCCATATTGCCATTTTGTTGACAAAGGTTCTTTCGTTGTTGGTGTTGTTTTTTTTGTGTGTTTTTTTTTACGGCGAGTTCACTCTTATTTTCACTCTTACTTTCACTCTCTCTCTCTATTACGCCTTTACCTCTTATAATCATTCCCCTCTCTCTCCCTCCCTCGTCCTTTATCCTCATACAATCTATTTGTTAAATGTCGTGTCCCTTTCGGACGTAGACGATCATGGCTCTCCACAGGCACCATTTCTTTATTATGTGGGAATGGAAACAGAATGTTCCTTCTCTTAGACTGACTACCACTTAAGGGCTGTTTAATCCATAACTTGGAGTAAAAATTGTGCGAAACTGAATGAAACTCCCTCCTCCTATTCCTCATTTACTTTATCTCTTTCTTTTTCTTTTATTCCTTCCTCTCTTACTCATTTTCACACAGATTTACTCTCTTAATCTATTGCCCTCCTCTCATTCCTATACGCACTCGTTTTTCTCATACTCCTTCCCTCTCTTAATCCCTCACCTTCAATTTTATGCTTTTCATGCTTATAACTCTCTCCCTCCATTCTTACACTCTTTCTCACCCCCCCCTTTGTCACCTTATATATATATATATATATATATATATATATAGTAATACTAATACTACAATATGGTAATCCGTAAGGAATTTCCAGGAGGATATAGATCCAGGGAGAGCTCTATGTCAAAAGACAGAGCAAAATTATTATTAATTAAAGAATATCAAACATTTAAAATCCCATAAGTAATATTTTATTTCATGGGAGCTCTAAAAAAAAAAAAAAAAAAAAAAAAAAAAGCAGCTCTCAATCTTCAAGACTGAAAGTGTTGACCGATTTTGTGATTTGTTTGTAGACTACCACTTGGATGCTTAACAAGTTCAGGGTCTATCATTACCTTTCTTCCATACTCTTATAATCTTCACTTCTTAATAAATGTCCTTTCATTAATATCACACACCTCGTTCATCCATTTTAGCAGTGACCCTTTACCTTGAGTGAAGTTTAAAATACAAAAATTTCTTCAACCATCAGGCGACACAAAAAAAAGTTGGGTTCAGGCACAGCTCGTGCGGTGGGCACAACTCACATTGTAAATATTAATAAAATAAAAAGCATTCATTTTTTTCAACAATGAGTTAACCGTCAGGCGACACAAAAAGAGTTAGGGTTTGACACAGCTTGTGTGGCGGGCACAACTCACATTGTAAATATTAATAAAATAAAATAAAAAACATCCGTTTCTTCAACAATGAGTCAACCATTGGGACGGGCACAAAAATAAGTAAATTGTTACGATTGGGTACAGCTCATGTGGTAAGTACAACTCTCATTGTAAATATTAGTAAAATCTTCAAAGATCACATGCAATATATCAAATTTCATTAGGTTAAATTAAACATAATATAGAGGTACTTCTCAGAGCAAAGTACCCAGCAGGCAGGCAACAGAAACAATCAGTTTTATTTATATTTATATACGACTGGGTTGCCAGATTTGTCAAATATAAATAGATGACACCTTGTTCAAATTTAAATTCAAATGATTTCTCATATTTTCTTTTTCGTAAATAAGATTTCCTCATGAAGTAATATCATTTTTATCTTAATGTACATAATTATATATAAATTAGAAATCTTTTGTTTTTAAAATTAAGGATACCTATTTTTATATTTGGCAAATATGGAGCTTATCTTGTACCAGAGACCTTTGTACCTTTCGGATGTACTCTTTTGAGAGTACAATGTAATTATGGAGTTGCTTGTATATTTTTTACATCGATTACTGTATAATATTGAAGAGTTTGTTATAATAAAATCTAATTTGTATTAATATATTTCTGCACAGTATTTTTTTTATTTAATTTATTAGTTGACTTATTTATTTCTAAACCACTGAGATTATACAGGGTGTCCATAAAGTTCGTGTGCACTTTAAAAAAATTTATAACTTTATTTGTATTTGCGATAGAAATAATTTGTAAAAATGATTATTAAGAAGTAAATCTATATTTTAAAGGTCTTATTGAGATTTTAAGTTTCCACGTGTCCCCCATCATTAGCAATACGAAGGGTAATACGATTTTGCAGTTCACGGAAAACATTTGCCAACTGACTTACAATAATGCCTGAAATCACATTAATTATTTTAACTATACTTAAAACTAGGTACATTAAATTTTATAACATTTTTTACAGATTACTTCTATCGCAAATACAAATAAAGTTATAAATTTTTTAAAGTGTACACGAACTTTATGGACACCCTGTATTAATCAAATATTTTGACATATTTATTTTTAAATTTATGCTAAACATTTTTTTAAATTTCTTGGAAATTTTAGTCCTTTATTTGTAAATCCAACAACAGATGTTTTATAGCTTTTTTTTTACAATAAAAATATTAAATATTCATGAGATATGTTCATACTCAGAAGTTTTTTGTGAAAAAAGATAAAAAGAAAGTAATACAATAACGTAAAAAAGAAAAAATAGAATAATATAAAAGAAAAAAATGCAATAAAGGAAAGAAAGAAAGAAAGAAACAAAGAAATACAATAAAGGAAAGAAAGAAAGAAACAAAGAAATACAATAAAGAAAAGAAAGAAAAAACAAAGAAATACAATAAACGAAAGAAAGAAACAAGCAAATACAATAAAGGAAAGAAAGAAAGAAAAAACAAAGAAATACAATAAAGGAAAGAAAGAAAGAAAAAACAAATACAATAAAGGAACGAAAGAAAGAAAGAAATACAATAAAGGAACGAAAGAAAGAAAAACAGATATACAATAAAGGAACGAAAGAAATAAAGAAAAAACAATGAAATACAAAAAAGGAAAGAAAAATCAAAGAAATACAATAAAGGTACGAAAGAAACAAAGAAATACAATAATGGAAAGAAAGAAACAAAGAAAAAACAATGAAATACAATAATGGAAAGAAAAAAAACAAAGAAATACAATAAAGGAACGAAAAAAACAAAGAAATACAATAAAGAAAAGAAAGAAAAAACAAAGAAATACAATAAACGAAAGAAAGAAACAAGCAAATACAATAAAGGAAAGAAAGAAAAAACAAAGAAATACAATAAAGGAAAGAAAGAAAGAAAAAACAATGAAATACAATAAAGGAACGAAAGAAAGAAAGAAAAAACAATGAAATACAATAAAGGAAAGAAAGAAAAACAGATATACAATAAAGGAACGAAAGAAAGAAAGAAAAAACAATGAAATACAAAAAAGGAAAGAAAAATCAAAGAAATACAATAATGGAAAGAAAGAAAGAAAGAAAGAAAAAACAATGAAATACAATAATGGAAAGAAAGAAAGAAAGAAAGAAAAAACAATGAAATACAAAAAAGGAAAGAAAAATCAAAGAAATACAATAATGGAAAGAAAGAAAGAAAGAAAAAACAATGAAATACAATAATGGAAAGAAAGAAAGAAAAACAGATATACAATAAAGGAACGAAAGAAAGAAAGAAAAAACAATGAAATACAAAAAAGGAAAGAAAAATCAAAGAAATACAATAATGGAAAGAAAGAAAGAAAGAAAGAAAAAACAATGAAATACAATAATGGAAAGAAAGAAAGAAAGAAAGAAAAAACAATGAAATACAAAAAAGGAAAGAAAAATCAAAGAAATACAATAATGGAAAGAAAGAAAGAAAGAAAGAAAAAACAATGAAATACAATAATGGAAAGAAAGAAAGAAAGAAAGAAAAAACAATGAAATACAAAAAAGGAAAGAAAAATCAAAGAAATACAATAATGGAAAGAAAGAAAGAAAGAAAAAACAATGAAATACAATAATGGAAAGAAAGAAAGAAAGAAAGAAAAAACAATGAAATACAAAAAAGGAAAGAAAAATCAAAGAAATACAATAATGGAAAGAAAGAAAGAAAGAAAAAACAATGAAATACAATAATGGAAAGAAAGAAAGAAAGAAAGAAAAAACAATGAAATACAAAAAAGGAAAGAAAAATCAAAGAAATACAATAATGGAAAGAAAGAAAGAAAGAAAAAACAATGAAATACAATAATGGAAAGAAAGAAAGAAAGAAAGAAAGAAAAAACAATGAAATACAAAAAAGGAAAGAAAAATCAAAGAAATACAATAATGGAAAGAAAGAAAGAAAGAAAGAAAGAAAAAACAATGAAATACAATAATGGAAAGAAAGAAAGAAAGAAAGAAAGAAAAAACAATGAAATACAATAATGGAAAGAAAGAAAGAAAGAAAGAAAGAAAAAACAATGAAATACAAAAAAGGAACGAAAAAAACAAAGAAATACAATAAAGGAACGAAAGAAACAAAGAAAAAACAATGAAATACAGTAAAGGAAAGAAAGAAAGAAAAACAGATATACAATAAAGGAACGAAAGAAAGAAAGAAAAAACAATGAAATACAATAAAGGAAAGAAAAAAACAATGAAATACAATAAAGGAACGAAAGAAACAAAGAAATACAATAAAGGAAAGAAAGAAAGAAAGAAAGAAAAAACAAAGAAATACAATAAAGGAAAGAAAGAAAGAAAGAAAGAAAAAACAATGAAATACAATAAAGGAAAGAAAAAAACAATGAAATACAATAAAGGAACGAAAGAAACAAAGAAATACAATAAAGGAACGAAAGAAACAAAGAAATACAATAAAGGAAAGAAAGAAAGAAAGAAAAAACAAAGAAATACAATAAAGGAAAGAAAGAAAGAAAGAAAGAAAAAAACAATGAAATACAATAAAGGAAAGAAAGAAAGAAAGAAAAAACAAAGAAATACAATAAAGGAAAGAAAGAAAGAAAGAAAAAAACAATGAAATACAATAAAGGAAAGAAAGAAAGAAAGAAAGAAAAAACAAAGAAATACAATAAAGGAAAGAAAGAAAGAAAAAACAATGAAATACAATAAAGGAACGAAAGAAAGAAAGAAAAAACAATGAAATACAATAAAGGAAAGAAAGAAAGAAAAAACAATGAAATACAATAAAGGAAAAAAAGAAAGAAAGAAAAAACAATGAAATACAATAAAGGAACGAAAGAAAGAGGCAAGAATGCAAAAATAAAAAAATCAACACTTGATTAGAAAAATAATGTTAGCAAGGTGTTGAAAAAAGAAACCAGACAATGTCAAATGCTCGACACATATGCAAATCAGTCAATATAAATCATCCAGACATAAACGACAAACTACATAATTTCAAATGTGTGGATCATCTTCTATTCAGGTATCGTCGTTCTTTTCTTAAAAAGAAATATGCGGATGATCATTTTACTTAAGAGCATTATACACCCCTCTTTACACACAGGTTGGCCAGCTCGTCTTACAAGCCATTGTTAATGTCTTCTATCTTCAGTGTGTGCACTCGATAAATGTACATTATTTAAGCAGCAATTATCTTTTTGTCTGTAACTTTTGCCTATATCCCTTAATAGTGATGATTTATTTAAATATTCAAAGATTCCCATATGAAAAACATTTTTTTAAGGGAAGAGTAAATTCGTATCTATACATAGATAGGACCATGCTTGCATTATTTACATTATTCGAAATGTTATCCTCATCTTCACAACATTTCGGCTGTTGTATGCTCCAGACTTCTTCAGGTGATTGAAATTTTGAACTGAACCCTTTATTTCACTCACTAGATTGTTCTAGTTCTACGTGCCATGCCTCTTCCGGATGAATATATATATATATATATATATATATATATATATATATACATTTTTTATATATATATATAATATATATATAATTATTTATTTAAAAATATGATTCCAACACGCTACATAAGAGGTCTCATGTTTCAAAACAAGAGCCGAAAACTTCAAAATAATGAATTAACTTGAGTTAAAGTAGGCTCTGTTCCATCTTCAAGCGAAATTTTTTGGGAATGAATTATTTCTGAAGTTTACGAGTTTTAATAGTATGGTCAGAATTGAAATCAAAAATTTCCATGGTAACATCAAGGGCGGATTGTTTGGAATCGGCAGGGGTGGGGTGTTAATAATTTGTATCAGTAT
The DNA here is from genome assembly GCA_963932145.1 of Acanthosepion lycidas. NCBI lineage: Eukaryota > Metazoa > Mollusca > Cephalopoda > Sepiida > Sepiidae > Acanthosepion > Acanthosepion lycidas. Next base: position 32,505,457 of record OZ010586.1, read on the forward strand.
AGAGTTACTTTCATAGATGTCGGGTCACGGTAAGGTGGGGGTGGCTAAAGTTACGACGGAGGAAGTTTTCGCATAGTCTGGCTTGAGCGTCTACGGAGATTTATTAATTTATTTTTATTTTATTCTTTTATTATATCTCTTTATGAAAGGGATTTGTGTATATGAAAAGGCCGTAACTTTTGTTATTTGACGACTTCATAAAGGGTTATCAATTTTTGTGGGTAATTAAAACTATGTATATGGGCTATGGATTTTAAAATTTATATGCGTGTTTTAGGCTAGTTATTCAGAGCATAAGTTCGGTTGTGTCGGCAGAAAACCGTTAATTCTTGCCGGTTGTTTAATAGGTTTTTATTGTTTAGGAGCTTAATAATGTGTAGTTTCTCATGGAGGCACAAAGGGCATGGGTCATCCCAAGTTTTGCAAGGACCAGTTCTAATATATATTATATATATCATATTATATATATATTATATATATCATATTATATATATAATATATATATTATATATATCATATTATATATATAATATATATATTATATATATCATATTATATATATAATATATATATTATATATATCATATTATATATATATATATTATATATATCATATTATATATATATATATTATATATATCATATTATATATATATATATTATATATATCATATTATATATATATATATTATATATATCATATTATATATATATATATTATATATATCATATTATATATATATATATTATATATATCATATTATATATATAATATATATATTATATATATCATATTATATATATAATATATATATTATATATATCATATTATATATATAATATATATATTATATATATCATATTATATATATAATATATATATTATATATATCATATTATATATATATTATATATATCATATTATATATATAATATTATATATATTATATATATCATATTATATATATAATATTATATATATTATATATATCATATTATATATATATTATATATATCATATTATATATATAATATTATATATATTATATATATCATATTATATATATAATATTATATATATTATATATATCATTATATATATAATATTATATATATTATATATATCATATTATATATATAATATTATATATATTATATATATCATATTATATATATAATATTATATATATTATATATATAATATTATATATATTATATATATCATATTATATATATAATATTATATATATTATATATATCATATTATATATATAATATATATATTATATATATCATATTATATATATAATATATATATTATATATATCATATTATATATATCATATTATATATATAATATATATATTATATATATCATATTATATATATAATATATATATTATATATATCATATTATATATATAATATATATATTATATATATCATATTATATATATAATATATATATATCATATTATATATATATAATATATATTATATATATCATTATATATATATCATATATATATTATATATATCATATTATATATATAATATATATTATATATATCATTATATATATATCATATATATATTATATATATCATATTATATATATTATATATATATCATATATATCATATATAATATATATTATATATATCATTATATATATATCATATATATATTATATATATCATATTATATATATAATATATATTATATTATATATATAATGTCATCCACAGACAGACTGTTTCGCAGCTCATCAGTGCGGCTAGACATCCGGTTGCCTCTAGCTAGGGTATTGGTATCAGGCGGATATTCTACCACGCACGGTTGGGATGAAGGTGGATTTATGGCGTATTTATTTTTAGGAAACACGGCTTGCTATATAGAGCTATAATAGTGTTTACAAACCCATACCCCAGCCCGAGAGTGCTCAACTGGAATTAATTCAGGAGCTAATATAATCCACAGACAGACTGTTTCGCTGTATCACAGCTAGGATCGAAACCCGACTGAATTGGTATCAGGCGGATATTCTACCACTAAGCTGTCGGCGCACGGTTGGGATGAAGGTGGATTTATGGCGGATTTATGGCGTATTTATTTTAGGAAACACGCCCAGTGACCGACAGTGACTCAATTCGGCTTGCGAAGAGTCTCGCTATATAGCTATAATAGTCACTGTTTACAAACCCATACCCCATACCGATATATAATATATATATATTATATTATATAATATAGTATATTATATATATATATTATATTATATATATATAATATATATATTGTCAAAAATTTTCCTTAAATAATATTTAAAAATAAAATTTAAAAAATGTGAGATGTTAATATACATACTAATATTTGATATATAATAATAATTTTTAGATAATTTAAGTAATTCTATTACATTTACTTGATTTAAAAAGAAATATAATCTACTAGCAATAAAGCCCGGCGTTGCTCGGGGTTTTATGTAGTTAAATTGCTTTGGGGTTTGAATTATTGAACTTAAGCATGTATCTGCAGTTGTTGAGGTCATTGCAATTGGTGGCTGCTGTATTGCTGCTCCGTGCTTACCCGAAAAATCGGTCAAGATTTTTAAATCTGGCAATGTAAAATATTGGTTGCTTTTTCACTGTAGGACTCGCTTAACATATCGGCATCAGTGGTCGGCAAAGCTGCTCTACTCCAGTTTGAACACGTTCACCTACCCGACCCTACTTAAGTACGATTTGCTTATTCTTGTTGGAAAGCCCTTGACTTATTGGTAATTTGTGTCCATTCCTTTTTTTTTTTTTTTTTTTTTTTTGGCATAAGTCTGAAAACTTTCCCCCGGAAACTGAGCGCATACGCTCGGTAATTGTCGCGGCGCACGGACAGAGGTCATCACAGCTGCATGTAGGGATCAATCGTTGTGTTAAGCGCAATGGTTTGTGAATTGGGAGTACTGGGAGTAGCTGTTGTCGGTTTTACTGCGGATGTTACGGTTTGGGAAAAACCCAGTAAAGGAATGGAGCTTGCGACGCAGCATTTGACCTTCCGTAAAGTTTGAAGTGTTTTACCTAGAAGTTACTGGTAGACAGAGCTACAATGAAGCACTCACAGAAATCACTCTTCATAATAGACGCTGGCTCAATAAGTAAGCGAATTACTCAGAACTTATTGCCGACTGTCCAGCACTCAGGTTTCAGCCTATTGAATCGACGCTTGAAGTAGCTGCAGAGAGTAGTGGGGGGGGGGGCATTGTGTTTCTCAACTGAAAGTGCCAACCGTTGTGTCAACATCTACGCATCGCTGACATCACCGAATATCGCTCTGAATGCCCTGAATTGTGTGGCCCCGCTCAACTGTACCCCTCTACCCCTGTGAGCGCACGCGATTGTATGATTTGGAGTCTAAAGCAGTGGGTAGTGCACACAGTAGCGCAAGTACGTTTTGCCTTAGCGCATCATGGTATGAGCCTGAGGTACCACCAGCAGCCAATTATAGATGCCGGGAATTTTGGAGTTGGAAATAAGTCAACCCCTAAGTATGTTTTGAATCATCTCTTTTTTAAATGGATTGACTACCGTTTAAGCTGACTTCAGTAAACACAAAAGCACACAACGGTACGCGCAACACAGGCTGAGTGAAAGATGGCGATGGCGCTACCGCAAACAGGTCACCAGGTAGGTGTGCGAGAAGCAAGGCGGAGACGGAATTAACTGGCTGGCCCCAGAAGGATTCCACGATGTCAACTTCCTGCAGCAGACAAATTGTACAGGTGTAGATTAATTCAATAGGCAAAACCTGGCTAAGCCCAATACAGATTTTGGAGTTGGAAATAAGTCAACCCCTAAGTATGTTTTGAATCATCTCTTTTTTAAATGGATTGACTACCGTTTAAGCTGACTAATCCCACAAAGGTGAAGAGTGATGTCTTTCATGTAGCAATGCCGGTGATCAACTGTATGACGGAACTGGACACTGAAGCCTAGGGAAAGTGCATGTCATTGCAAGCTCCCTATAGCGCTCAGCTATTCAAAAATGTTGGGAATGGATGCAGCATTAGCGATGCATTTGCCGGGGGGGGGGGCACTTAATATAATTATTGATGCCTCCACAGCGTAGATGGTAGTGGTGTAATGAAGATGACAGTGGCAGTAGACGGGAGGGTTTGACAGAAAATGCAAACAGCCATGCGAATACGCCGAAGGCAGGTGGAAGGAATTTGTGAGGCGGAAGCCCCGCCGGTTCTAACGAATTCAGAAGTTCGACCGGGTAGTCCGTAAGTTTGTTCGGGTCGGGCGTCCTGACGATGGATTTGTAGATATAATCGTCCCCAGGAATGCACTGCAGGAGTTGCTCATTAATGCTAGTAACTGTGGTGTTTTTTTTGGAGCAACAACAGCTATTTCAGAGAGCCACTCAAGGTCACAGTATTTGGCACTAAGATGCGGAAAGACGGCATCTCTGAGCTGTTGATGGGTGTCAACAACTGAACACAGTGTTCCCACGTTAATGTAGCCTTCTGCGTTTGAAGGCGTTCGGCCCTCCCCGAGAGCTAGAAGGCCCCTTGAAAAATCAGCGGACCCGTTGTCCCCAGTAGTATGAGCGTGCAATGACTGGACATGGGCCCAGAGGTTGGACGACTTAAGGCACGCACGAATAGCATCGGCCCTTGTCCCTTTAGGAATGACAGGCAGGGTTTGTCGAAAGTTACCTGACAGAATGAGAGTCAAGCCAACCATGGGATCAGTCGAGTCCCTAATGTCTTGAAGGGACCTATTCAACGCCTCGAGTGCTTGTTTGAGCGCCATCGTGCACTCGTCCCACACTATGAGTTCACAACGTCTTAATACGTCAGCCTGACCTGAATCTTTTGAAATGCTGCAAGTTGGAATTTCGGCCTTGGCAAGGTCAAGCAGAAGTCTAAACATAGAGTGCGCCGTCCGTCCGAGCCCGCCCGGCCGGCAGCAATGTGGCCGCAATCCCGGATGTGGCAACAGGAAGCGCGATGTCTCCGTGCCGCCTGATTTCAGCTAGAATTAGTTTTGTAACGAACGTCTTACCGGGTGCGTCTAGGAAGAAGATGCCACTGCGCTGTTGTCGGACGGCGTCAATCGCCGTGGTGTAAGCTGTTCTTTGTTCTGGTAGGAGGCGTAATTCATTCTCTCGGACATAGCGATCGAGGTCAGCAGTGCAATAAGACGTTTCGCGCAGTATTTCTGGTGATAAGTCGGCGGTGCCATCTCGCACTGGCGGAGGTAACCCGTATGTAGTTAGCGCAGCTCCACCCATTTCAAGAGCAATGTCTTCAACCTGAATGAGCGCCCTATTGTAAATAAGGTCCGTGTAGCCCAACTCGACTGACGGACATTGCTGATGTGCCGCGTATAAACTGTCTTCCGACAAGAAGTCTTTGTACTTAGCCCATAAAGCAGGAGGGTCACTTATTTCACATCTTACTATTAAGATCGCGAATAAGGATCAAAGGGTCGCAGGTGCCTGTAAGAGAGCTCCCTCTGCCATAGCAGCATCCCATTGAGAATCATCCTCCAAAATACCACGTTTAAAGCAAGCCTCCCGGTAGGTGTTGCACACGACGCTGTCAACAGTGCAAATGCCTCAAAGCTTGTCAGACCAACAATTTCATCAAGCAGGAGCCGGAGAAAGCACTCCTGCTGATTTGGTGACAGTGTGGATCCGACCAAGGTAGGTGTCAAACATAACACCAGGGTACCCGTCAGCGCTCTGGCAAGACTTCCTTCGCCCAAACGTAGTATGATGGAACTTGTGGATATAGTAAAGTTCGATCGAACTCATGAAGGCACAACTTAAAAAAGGCTGTTAAATTTATGTCTTTCGAGTTTTCGGAGATAGCTACCGCAGTTCGTTCAGTGAAGTAAATTCGCTGTCCGTTCTCTAAGTGCGCTGCCAGCTGTACGATTGCTGGATGCCTCTGGTGAATCGGGAAGCCGAAAACGCGCCAAAAAGCCTCATTGCTGGCTGAGGTACCGCCTAGCCAAGTACTGCGAAACTTCGTTTCGGCCATTTTCCCCGCTTAACGCTGGACATGGCGGCATCGCTGCTCTTGTTAACGTACTTACATATGTATTTAATGGAGCGGACGGAACTGCAGAACTCAACGTTTATATGAGCATTGAATATTTTTATGAAAAGGGGACCACCCAACTGTTGTCAACACCCCCCCCCCAACTTGCATCGTTCGCCTGCCCCTGGCCGGGGCCCTTCGCCGGTACAAAGGATATCTGTCCCAACCGGTTTGCGTCTCATCAACAAATGTCTTAGGAAACCCCTTAGAGCAGGGTGCGCCGTTTTGACAGCAGGGGCGTGCCTCGTAGCCTGGACCGCATGGCCCATGGATCATGTGGGGTCTCAAAAGCCTCGAATAGGTCCCTGTCCTCATCCGGATCCGGAATTTCGGTAGAAATGATGCTGTCAATTTGACTGGCGTCAATTCTTGTAGAAAGCCTAATGAGTCACATGATGTGACATTGGGGTAGTCCCCTTTTTTTTGCCACTCAACAGTGTACATGTCACATCTAACAGGCCCGAAAATCTGCCCCTTAACTATTAAGTCCATAAGTTCTCCCAGTTTTAAGCGGAATACGCGGACGGTAATGTCATGTCTGTCAGTGTAATCCTGTCCGGATAAAAGTTCACGCGTTATTTCAACCCATAAACGTCATAAATAAGTCTGGCCGCCCATATTGCCTAACGTATGTCAGCGTTCTGCGTGGGTTCATGCATGTAACGCACAGCTTCCCTAGGTCGCGGAGATTGACTTCATTTCGAAGGCCGTCGCGTAAGTGTACGTAGGAGTCTGAGCGCAGCTGTTTCTGATGATTCTGTATAAAACAAAGCCTCTCCGATTCCATCTTAGCGGCCAGGTCAACCGCAAACTGGTGGAAAAGCTCCCTGCATCTTTGAAGCAGGTTGAAGTCTCAATTCCTAACCATAAACCGGTATGAGTAGAAGGCCTTGCACGATAAGGCTTTGGAAGACGTTGTAGGTTGGGTACCCGGAGTATGAAGGGGAATGCGGAAGTGGTAGCCATCGTAACCACAAGGGAAAAGGGTACTGCAATGCGTCATATGACCGATGGGTCTGATATCCTGCGAAGAGCGCCGCCTCTTGATTTGAGGACAATATCGCGAGTGCGGTCTTGATCCCCATGTATAATAGCGGCCATTTCGTTGCACGCATGAGCATTGTAGCGGTGTTTGTGTTCATCATGAGGCCGTTTGTTGGCGTCAATTACAATGCTGAAGGAAGAAAAGGAAGCATTTTCCAAAGCGTATTTGAAACTGCGAATGTAGCTGTTAACCTCGTGAAGCATGGCCTGAAGTAGTAGTATGACGTCCTTGCAAGGCAAAATACCAATCCGGGTTTCAGCCTGTAGGTTGTAGTCTGCAATAAAGTACAGTTGAAGGAATTTAGGCGTAGAGGTCTCCTCAGGCAGCAGAGACCCAATACGGTGGTATACCTGCCCCTGTACTTTGAAAGTAGGCATCCAACCCTCTTCTCGAACCACCTGAGCTCCAAATGAAGTCATTTGAAAGGAGTTGTTGTATTGCCTAATTATTTTAAAGAAGTGGTTGGAGTCCAGATGGGAGCAGGCTATTAGTCCCCTCAACGGAGTAGGTGGTTCATGCAAAGGTGGCAGTCGAATTTTGCCGGAGGAACAGTACAGATCGGCAGGCTCCCCGGATCATTTGCGGGCGTTGTAGAATTGGCAAACGCAGGTCATGGACACTATATTGATGTCGTCACGCGTAGTTAATGCCGGGGTCGTAATTGAAAGCCAAAAAAGAGCTACTGGGACAGGTAACACATATATAGTTGATGGATATAAAAAGACAAAAAATATAAAAAGACAAAAAACAAACAACATAAAAAACATTAAAAAAAAAAATACCAAACAAAAAAAAAAAAAAAAAAAAAAAAATTAAACAAAATACAACATAAAAAATAAATAAAACAAAAAAAAAAAAAAAAAAAAAAAAAAAATTAAAAAAAAAAAACTAAAAAAAACAAAAAATAAAAAAAACAACGTAAACAATAAAAAAAAAAAAAACAACATAAAAACTAGGTTGTGACAATTTTTATTTAGATACAAAAACAGCATCATATTTTTTTTTTGTTCATTAATACTGCATGGGAAAGAAACATTTCATAATATAGAATAGCGTTTCATAAAGTACAAACACATAAAAATATAACATCCTTATCTTTATATCTCTGTCATATTTGGACCAGCAGTTGATACAGCTCTTGACTGAACATAGGGGACTTTGAGATTTGTTTTATGTTGAAATTGTTCAATGAAGGCATTTTGTGGAAATATTTACACAAGGTAATAAAATAACAGCTAGGGATGATAAAGTATCAATAAATGAAACTTGTGGCCTACCATCGTCTTTTTTTTTTTTTAGAGTATCCCTAATCAAAGCCATATTCCTGAACAATCAGTTAAACTCTAGCCCTCTGCATTATTAATATTACTTCCCTTCCCACTGCATTCTTTTTCAAGTCCTCTTAATTACAGTATCCTTATTGTTAATCTCACTCAAAAGTTGTTTTCTGCTGCCATAACAGGATATGACAACACAACTATGAAATTCAAATTCAGGGATCAGTCACCTTCAGTGGCAGGATAAACTTTTTGTACAGTAAATGAAGTCACATAGAGTGGCAATAGTTAAATAAAATATTTGCAGCCTGACAGAAATGAGACGTAATGATTATCGCATCAATATTATGTCATGCAATGTAAATATTGTTCAGTTCAGGTGAGTTTCAGTATTTTCAAAGCTAGAATCAATTTTTTTCTTTTTTTTTTTTTCTCTCTTTCTTTGGAAAATTCTTCAAAAGATTCCTCTATACTGTCATGGTGTGACAACCTACAGGCAAAAATATCTCATCTTCCACACAAGGACAATTATTGATTTCACTGGTTTCATTACTGCCTGCAATAATCTTTTGATTCCTTCCCAGATGAAGAGGACCCAAAACTTGCAGAAATATCAAAATTCCTCTAAAATGGCAGTTTCAATCCGATTTACCAACCTGAGGGATATATATATATATATATATATATATATATATATGAAAATAAATAATGGAATAAAATGATTAAAAAGACAAGAGGAAAAACTATTCTTAGTTGACACATTTTGTCATCCAAGGGACTTCATCAAGGCAATGTAGAATTTATTTTGTTACACATGTTTATATAAAAAAGCAAAGATGTCATTGGTTTATCAAGGTTTTTAAATTTAAGAATGTTTATGAATATTCATCAAGTGGTTGAAAGGTTAGTCAAAACATGGGGGACACAAAGTGTCATAATTCAAAGTCTGGTGAAAAATAAGCAAGTAATATATATATATATATATATATATATATATTTTAAATGAATATTGTTTGAATTGTGACTAGATTGTTATGGTATAGGATGGATGTACGTCTTAAATTTAAAAGCTTTGATAAATCAATGACATCCTTGCTTATGTATATAAACATGTGCAACAAAATAAATCCTACATTGCCTTGACAAAGTCCCCCAGAGGACAAAATGTGTCAGCTAAGAATACCTTTTCTTCGTCTTTTCATTCATATTATATATTTTGCACCCTCTGAAGAGATGTTGAAATAGGGTTTGATATGAAACCAAAACATTAGTCATTCCTGTTCCTGTCAGTGTCATGTCATACTGGCAAAATATTTCAACTTCAGGATACAGAAACTTCTTGTGATATGTCTGCCAATTACGGCAGGTTAATGAGGCTACACACAAGGCACTATTTTGGTTGGCCATTATAGAATACTTTATATAATCAAAGCATAGAAGAGAATAGTGACTGCAGAGTACAAAGAAGCAACTTGTAACATTGTCCCATGTGTAGCAAATAAGACTGTCCTTTTACAAAACAGTGCAATAGAGTGACCACAGTATGAAATAAGAAATGACTGAAAATGTTAGTTGTATTAACAATGTCATTGAATCAATTTTTTAACTGGAAACTGACCCCCTTTAAATCCACACACACACACACGCTAACAAGTACCCCAACATATCATATAAAACACTCTCCTAAACAATCACTCCAAGAAGACTTAATAGAGAAGTAATTTGAATAAGAAAAGATGATGCATTAAACACAAAGAAAGGAAAAATATCCCCTTCAAGTTTCAAATTCGGTCCCTTTTAATTATATTAACAATGTTCAAATGATACCATATTGTGGGGAGGGGGGGGATTTTTCTATATTAACAATGTTTAAATGGTACCATACGGTGGCAGGTGGATTTGTTTTTTAATTTTAATAATTTTTTTCAAAACCAATTTTTAACTTATCAAATATTAAACCAGAGATCAAAGTTAGATTAATAAAAACAAAGTTATATGTTAAAAATTTTACATTAATTTTTGTTCACAGCCACTGTGTAAAAAAAAAGAAAAAAAAAATTAAATAAAATTTTAAAAAATTAAATAAATGAAATAAAATAAAAAATAAAATAAAACAAAAAATAAAACCAAAAATTAAATAAAATGAAATAAAACGAGTAAAAAAATATTAAATAAATGAAATAAAAAAAATTAAATAAAAATTAAATTAAAAAAAGAAAGAAAAGTTAACTGTTTCCCCTATATATTTTCTAAAAATATTTGAAAGTAATTTTTTTTGCTTTTTTGCTAGCCATTTTTATCAAAATCAATTAAACAATAGAAAAGTGTAAAATGTTAAATGTTATTGCAAAAGGGTCTTTTCAGAATATGGTAACAATTGAACATTGAATTGTTTATTCAACAGCTTCATTTCAGGATTTTATCATTTCTTTCCTTTCCTGCCAGTCTTTTTTGTTTATTCAAATTTCATTTGACTTTCATCCACATTCATTCTTGTTGGATTAATCTTCATTGTCTTCAGAAAGGAACACATCAAGATTCACTGAAAAACAACAAAAAATCAGGTTTTTAGTTTGAAAATTGTACACCTCGTCCAAGAAAAAAAAACAAAAAAACACACATATGCAAACAGACTGTTTGAAAGTAAAAAAAAAAAAAATGAAATTAAAATAAAAAATTTATTTAATTTATTTGCTTTCCTTTAGAATATGGTAATACTTTTTGTAAATATCTTTTGAAAAAAAAAAAAGAAAAAAAAAAGAAAGAACATTGTTATAATATGAAGTGACTTCTTCCTGTTATCAAATGTAAACTTTAAAACACTTGTAACTAAAATACAGACACACACCCCAATACACAAAAATAAACCAATTGTATAATTTTAATTTACAATTTAACATGCTGATACTGTTATTTCTGTGTATATTTTTTATTCCTGTGAACACAAGGCTATTTCTGCTGGTATGATGTGAGTGACCCTCATGGTACCTCTTTTATATATATATAAAAAAAATCATAACAGACAATGATTGGGTTTTCTTGGATCATTCAAACAAAAGGTAAATAACATTGACTGTCTTGTGAGACATCAAAAGTGACTGGGCTTTGCACCATTTTGTTTTATAAATATGATGTAGAAATGTCAGAGGTCACTAATAACTGAATTAACGGTACTAAATCACCTTAATTCACACAATATCCAAAGTCCATAACTAAATACTTTACTACCCTGTTTCTTGAGTATATAATACAACCCTGTATTTCTGAAACTAAAAACAGGATATTACATTTTTGGGCATAATACAACTCCATAGTACAACCATCCTTATGCAAATTTTTTGAGAAACCCATACCATTAAAATCAACGTCATACATATATTTCATTAAAATATTTAATTTTTTATGAGATTAAAGAATAGAAATGAACCAGACATTTAGCCATTGCATGTTAATTCTAATTTCCATTTCAACACTTAATATTGCCTTCATATCAAATTGTTATCAACACCTGCCTACTTAGTGTTTTATTATATATTGTGTTGCTCTCTTGCAGTTTCAAATAAAAGGTTAAAAAAATACTAGAGTTAAAATTTCTGAAAATGTATACTTGTGTATAATACAACACCCACCCATCACATCTTATGCACTAAAAATTCACCAATGAACTAAGTGCATTGAAAGGAAAGAGAAATTACAGGGGAAAATATTTATGTTTGCATCCTTAGACTGAAGACTTCTTGATACACCTCCATACATTATTCAAATTTTATATATATATATATATATATATATATATATATATATATATTAGTATGAGACAAAAAGTGGACACACCCAGAGAAAGTCAATTTTTGTATTTTGACTTACGAAAGAATTTAGTCTGTAGCATGCCACAAAAAAATTAAGGCCATTATTAAAGTGAAAGGTTACCCAACGAAATACTAAATCATTTTTTGACTTGTATGATATACACTTGTATTAATACTCTGTATAAATAAATGAATTCTATTACTCAGTTTTCTTGGTAAAATTACAAAAAACAAAAAAAAAAAAAAAATACGACTTTCTATGGGTGTCCAATTTTTTGCTTATACATGTCATCCACAGACAGACTGTTTCGCTGTATCACAGCTCATAAGTGTGCCTAGACGTCAGTTTGCCTTTAGCTAGGATCGAAACCCGACTGAATTGGCGTCAGTCGAAGATTCTACCACTAAGTCGTCGGCGCACGGCAGGGATGAAGGTGAATTTAAGTGTATTTATTTTTAGATAAACACAGTGACTGAGAGGTCACTTTACCGAAGAGTCTTGCTATATTAGCGGTAATAGTGACTGTTTACAAACTCACACTTTCTCCCCCAGAGAGCTACATACATACACACACAAACATATACATACAAACAAGTTTGATTAAATACAAACAAGGTCTGTCTAACTTTCCAACTTTCAGGTAAAATGTTGAGTATTATGTTCAAAGTTGTGAATAAACTGACCGAAGTTCATATTTTGTCATTTTAGTTCAAGTACTATCAACTTTTCTGTCACTATCAAGAACTGGTGTGGTGTTGATGCAATTTAACCCTCTTGGTAGCAAAGTTGTTATTCAATACTTCCTCATTCCCAACAGCAGTTACATATAAGGTCCTTATGAATACCAAAACGCAGACAAAAGATTTAAAACAACCACACCTACACCACATTGGTTCTTGATAATGACTGGGATAGTCAAAAGTACTTGAACAAAAAAACCCACAAAATATGAGTTTTAGACAGTTTATTCACAACTTTGAACATGCACTTTAAAGTTCATGTTTACTCAACATCTTATCATAAAGACGGAAAAGTATAATAAAAAATTAAACAGACAGATCTTGTCGGTTCTTTTTAATCAAACATGCTTGCATGAATGTTTGCTGCCAAAATGTCCCTTTTCTATAAGAGGGGGTAAAACTTATCTAAATTTTCCACTTTTTTCTATCAATGGCAAAGATGAAGAGATGATTTCAGTTAAGCATAAAACGTGGAAAGAAAAAGAAAGAAAAACAAAAATTGCCTACCTCGAGAAAAGAACTTCATTTGCAACTTGCTTAATAACAGAGACCGTTTTATTGATATCATCGGTTGTCAGTTTACGGTTGACAGAAATACGGATACTGAAAAAGGCAGAGATAGATGCACATTAAAAACAAAATCATTTATGTTAGCAAAAATAGGTTGCACATTAAAATAATATTTAAAAACCCAATCAAAGCATTATGTTGTATTGCCTTTGTGCTTTTTGTTGATTCAGTTATTTACATAATTGGCCTTTGAACAGTTTCATTTTCTTACTTCTTTTATTAGTTTCACAACACCACCACAAACTCATTCAAGAGATGGTGCTCCTCACCCTCAGTTACAAGTTTTGTACACTTCTGCAAGAACATTATGGGATTTTAAAAAAAAAAAAAAAAGAAAGAAAAGTAAAACATGAAAAATAATCTCTCTCCAAAACAGGTTTTGTTAAATTTAACTCTCAATTTATGAAAATGATTGGATAAATCAAGACTAAAATTGTAAATAAATTGGCCAAAGTTCATGTTTGGGTTCAAGTATTTTCTACCATCTCAGTTATTAGCAAGGACTGAGTGTTGTCAGTGAAGAAGACAATATTTTGTTGGTTACGTCCTGGCATTTCTTTGGTATCTGGGCATTATTTTGTACACAAATATGTTAAGCATACTTCAAGATCTTCCCTCTCTCCATTAGGAAAAGATTTAATTAATTTAGGTTCTTTTGTATAAGA
>OZ010586.1:32522169-32632169 GCA_963932145.1 Acanthosepion lycidas
CTGCCAATTTATATTTTTACTTTCACGCATACACATCGATTGTTTTTCATTTATCGACTGCATAGTATAGTAGGATCAGTGGGGCGCACTCTGTGAGAAAAGGAGCCAATATGACGCAATTCACTCTGCCAGAAATTTGGAAATGGCATGATGTACTGCTTGGCATTTGCACCGGAATCTCCAATACGAACATTTCAGAGTGTTTCGATGTCAATCTCAGAATAGTGCAGAGGATTTGGTTGGAAGAGTAATGGTGATTACAAAGGTATGCCAGCTTTGAAATCACAGCTTGATCATTCCTGATAAGAAAAGAACACTTCTAATTTGTTGATGAGGACCTCAGACTCAACATGGAGGCCTGCAGCAAGTGCCTTGAAGAGGTTATGATGCCCTAGGCTAAGAGAGTGGCTGATGGAAAACCCCATGTTTGGCAACAGGACTCTGCACCATGCTACACAAGCAGGAGAATTCAGTCATGTCTGCCAGACAATTTCTGTGACCACATCACCCCTTACATCTGACCATCTAACTCGCCAGATTACAACCCCCTTGATGTGGGGCACAGATAAGTGACCAACAAAACCCTTTGTAACATCAAAGATGAACTGAACTGAAGGCAAGGATTATGGAAGCATTTACCAACTTAAACAAGAAGACCATTCAGAAGAACTGCAGGAGATTATCTCCAAAGTCGTCTGAAGGCTGTGGTTGAAGCCAATGGTGATTTTATTAAATAAATTTTGTAATTCAAGATATTTTTGTGTAATTTTGGTAAATATATATATCAGTGTTATTTTCATTTTTGCATAATTTAGATGACAATTTATCCATCGCACCCTGTATACACATATGCACACGCACACGTGTACATGCATGAATGTATGTATAAAAAAATAGAAATTGAAAACCATCACCAATTTTCTTACCTGGGTTTTGGTAGGTTATGTTCTTCATCAACAAGATACTGAGCAACAGTCAGTCCAATCTTTTGTTGGTGGGCCTGAATAAAGTGGATAAAATATAAATAAAGATTAATTATTTTAAGTTTTAACTCTTCTTTATAACTGAATCACTTTTATCTCCTCCACCATCCACATCCCCCAAACACAAGAACACGCAGAATTGTAACTTAATTATAAAATCTTCCCTTTCTTAGGTGCCCTGCACGATTGACTTATTTATAGAAGCTTCTACAGAAAGTAAAGTTGGGGATCGGTTTCCTATAGTCATTAAGTACTAAACTGATCACCCCAGAATTACTAGATATTAATATCCTTCCTTAGATGCAATGCGTGATGCACACTTGGGCATGCATGTCTCTCTTTGATTCATGACTGACGAATTCATATACGATTCTACAGGATATAAAGTCAGAGATCAGTTTTTATTGTCATTAAGTAGTAAAATGATTCCCCTATAATTACTGCATATTAATATCCTTTTTAAACACCATGCATGATGCATACTTGATTATGTCTCTTTTTGATACAGGACCGATATTTATATAAGATTTTATGGGACAAAGTCGGGGATCGGTTTCCTATTGTCATAAAGTACTAAATTGATCACCCCAGAATTACTAGATATCAATAGCTATCCTTAGGTATCATGCATGATGCACAAATAGGCAATAATGTCTCTCTTCAATTCATGATTGACTTATTCATATAAGATTCTAAAGACCTGAAATGGGGGATTAGTTTCCTATTATCATGAGCTATTAAAATGATCACTCCAGAATTACTACATATTGATTTTCTTTAACAGCAGATCAACTCCTTATGGGTCATTTAATGCCGAGTTACATATTAATATCTTTCCTTACATATCATGCATGATGCATGCTTTGGTAACCATCTCTCTTTTCAATTCATGGTTGACATATTCATATAAGAATCTACAGAACATGAAATGGGGGATCAGTTTCCTATTGTCACTAACTACTAAAGTGATCACCCTTATAATTACTACATAGTAATATCCTTCCTTAGGTACCATGTGTGATGGAGGTTTGGGCGATCATGTATCTTTTTGTATCATGACTGCCTTGGCAGAAGAATTCCTGCAGTAGGCTGCTGTTACTTTCTGCAGTAGGCTGGTTTCCAGTCTATTCCTCTATTTAACCCATAGGTAGGAGGAAGAGAAGAATTCAGGCTTTTGCCAAGGGTATTTGCAAATAAGTGAACCTGACTGAAATTTAAACTTGGCTCTGATTTCTCATTTCAAACCATAATCTTTCACACCACCCGCACATCCAAGATTACAACACCTGGTATTTCCAAACACCCATCCACCACCAGGCTTAATGTTGCTTAACTTCAGTGATCAGATGAGAAGGGTTTCAACGTGATATGACAGTAGGAGTAATAAAAAAAAAAAAAAGTTTTGTTGTGGTCGTCTTGCCTTTAAGATAAGGATCACTAGCCTATGAAGTAGTAAGATGAAAATTTATTCCATTAGTAATTGAAAAAGACTGTTGGTTATCTATTACATATTGGCAAAATTGGCAAACCAAATCCAAATTCCACACTAATCTGTTGCATTCATTTTCACACAAATGCCCTTGGAGAAGACATGAACCTATCTATTTTTCCCACCCACAGCTTTTGACTAAATAGGGCTCTCTAGCCTTGGGTAGGAACCAGCCTAAGAAAAAATTAAAAAAAAAAAATAAAAAACAGCAAAGTTGGACCTTCATGCTCAAAAAAAAAAAAAAAAAAAAAAAAACTTTATCAAAAAGGATAGTTTTACCCTTCACACTGCTATCATTTTAACTACCTTCAGTCAATGGCACTGTTTATTGTTTTAAAAAGAAATTAGAATTGTAATAAAACCTAAATTCATATAAAAGTGAATTTATACATTTTCTTTGTTCTTAAGAATGGACAACAAATATAATAAGCACTATTCATTAGAATATTTATTGGAATTGTTGGCAAAACATTGCCTAACTGCCAATTGATTTATAAAATGGTAAATAATATAGATTTCCTTATAGTTGGTTCAAATATGTTAATTTATTAAATAAATAAAAAAATTATTTTCATATTTATTTCATCATAAATTGGTAAATGATAAATATATAACAGTCTTGGAAATTTGTGCCTGCAAAAACAAAAAAACAAAAATGGAGTGTCAAAAGGACAGTTTTTCCCTTGACACCACTATTATTTTAACTACCTTCATTTCTTGGCAATGTTTATTGTTTTAAAGAGTAATGATGAATATTGTATTGCATTAGTTTTAATACAATTGTATTAGTTTTTAGAATGTTGTAAATATAGAATTATTCTTGTAAGAAAACAATCTAATAAATAGTATTTAATATTTTTGCTGTAAATTCTTAAAAAACGTATATATTTACTTTCAGCATAGGCTTACATTTTATTACAATTCTAATCATTGCTTTTCAAACCAGTAAACATTGCCAAGAAGTGAAGGTCGTTAAAATAATAGTGGTATCAATGAAAGTACCGTCTTTCTGACACTACATTTTTTGGCATGCCCAAAGGTCCAAGTTTGCCAAAAAACCCTTGATAGCTTGGCAGACAGGGATGAAACTCTACCAATCTGACAAAGCAAGCTCATCTGTACACAGCCAAGTCTTACCAAATAGCCATAAAGGTATTTTATTTGTTACTATTTTTTTTTTTTTACTATAGAGTAACATATGCAATATGTTTAAGCTATGTGTTTGTAAGAGTGTGACACTATTTAGGTTGCTAGAAAGAAAGAAGAAAAAAAAGAAAGAAAAAGGCGAGAATTAAATTTAGGTGGTAAGAAGCCATCACAAAAAGGACACTGAACGATATTTTTTTTTTTCAAACAAAGGAAAGTGGTAAAGATTTTATTCTCATTAGCGAGGAAAGTAAGGTCGCGGATGTGTCGGATTTAATTTGATTTATGACGTCGCACCGAGTATGGCAATGGTGAAAATTTCAGATTGGCCAAATGACCTACGAAACAGAAACTGAGAGATAATATTAATTAGGTCATGCACTGGGTCAAGGGAAAAATGTCCGCTGGACTACCATGAAGGAAAAATTAAGACTGGCTATCTGCAGAATATCATTGAGATGAGCATCTGTTTTGTGCCGGAGCTGGCTATGATAAGAAAATTATTTTATCAAAACGAATAATTGGCTCTAGCGTCCAGATCGCCAGATGACCACCCACTTGATAATTGGCGAAAATCTCGTTGACGAATTCCATATGAAATTCGGTTAAGATAAGAGTCTAAGGACCTGTTGTCGGGCAGAAGAAAGGAAGAAAAGAAAAAGGAAGATATTTTTTTTTTTTCTTTAAGCAATGTTTTTTAAACCGAGGTTAGTCTGGCCACACCCACACTGCTGGGCGCCCATTGGCTGAATGCTGGCATGAGCGTTAGGCGAAGGTAAACTATGAAGGAGGAGGGGAGGACTGTTAACGCCCCCTGAAGGGATCGGTATGAGATGCGACTGTGAGAGAGAGGGGAAACCTGTTGACACCCCATGAAGGGATTGGGTGAGATACCCATATGAAAAAGGAAGAATCTGGAAGGACTTCCAAAGATGGAAAACAATAAATTTTCCTGACTGAAAACAAAGAAGTGGATTGTGGATTTAGAATTATCAAAGAACCTCAAACCCTGATAAGTCCACCCCGGTTTTGGTCAGTGTCCATATAAGCAGAATCGCAGCGAGTGAAAAGCAGTTAGGTTCGCAGTTGGGGTTGGAGACAGGCAAGCAGTTGCAGTGAGCTGAGAGCACTGAGGACCCGCCTCACAGAAAGCTGACTAAGATTCACGCAATTCCGAACTCAACTTCTAACCAAGAACAATTTATTTTTGAAGAACGACTTAGACTCACCACCACCAAAACAAGTTTTACGAATATCGCCAGAAGATACACCAAAACCAGTTTCTTAAAGAATATACAACTTAAGATGTTAAGACTCGCCTAACAAACACAAAGTGTCACGAATCCATATTAGCAGGTTGGTAGAAAGACGCAGTCCTGTATCCAGCAACCAGATATAAAATATTGTTATCCTTTTTTAGCACATCTGAACTTTGAGTTATTACTTTATTTTCTTTTGCATATACTTGTGTGGTATTACCCTTGTTCGAACTCGACTTGCATTACGGCCCGGCGACTGATTGATTTCGTCTACCTAAGATCAATTCACAATGTGGGTAGGTTAGACTAGAAATCAAAACAGTTACTTTGGTAACCAGACGTTGGAGGCGAGCTGGGAACGACAAGGCTGATACAGAATCTAACCAGATTCCCATCCGAATCAGCAAAAGGTTAGAACGTCACATTTGGTGCCGCCACCAATACCAAGCCAGTTGGTCGTCACAGGACAGGATAGGACGACGGACGCAGACAAGCAGATGTCACATTTGGCGCAGCGACACCGGGGGACGTCACAAGAGGAACTATTTTCATTATTACTTCTTACTACAACATTTGGGTTGGTTGATATTAAATGGGAAGGTAAGTGGCTGAAAAGATCTTAGCCTAACCAAGAAGAGATTTAAAAAGAGTAATTGGTCAAATTTTGGGAAGTGTATCAAGTAGGGAACTTTTCAGCACCTTTAGAATGAGAAACAAGCTGACCATTGTAATAAAATGTCTATCAAGCAACACTAACAAGACAAAATATAAACTAGTCAAAAATAATTAAAGTGCTTCATCTAATTAATTTCTAAATTAATTAATTTAAACTTAAAGACTACCTCTTCATCAGCTTTGTATGACAACCAGTCTAAGAGAAGGAAAACTGAATTCCAAACCATGGAGAAGGCAACAGGAAACCACTCCACTATCTTTCTCAAGAAGCTATAGCAATTCACAGATTGTGAATTACCATGCTATCTTTGGGAAGATAGTGGAGAGCCAGGATCACCTGCATCCTGAATGAACATAACATTTAAATTAGAATTAAAAAAAAAAAAACACAGAAGCTGAGAAAAAGAATTAGTTTATGCTATGGAAGACAGACAGATGCAAGCGTGTATGCATCACCTCCTTTCATTACAGTGAATAGGATGCCATATGTGTATAAAAACTGGTAAATAGACTTAAGGAGTTTGAAGTAAGTTTTGTTTTTTAGCACTATCTGAAACTAAATATTAGTGTCCTCGTATTTCGTGCCATTACTGTCATAAGAACTTTCTTGAGTATACAAGTGTTTATTGTTGTTTCACAATCTGATTACATTACACCATTTTCTACATGAAGTGGATAGGGTTTCAGCCATCACAAAATACTCTTTGAATAAAGGTCAAAAGTGTCACTTATTGTTTCTGTTGCCTTTTCAAAAGACAGTGCATTTGTTTCAATAAAAGTTTCTTGGAAGTTTTCAAGTGTCAACAGTCAGTCAATGAAAATGCTCTCCTATCAGAAATTGAAATTTTGATCAGCTCTTCATTCAAGAGATCCTTAGCAGATAAATTTAGCCACTTCACTAATATCAAGCTCAAGGTTAAAGCTTTGCAAAATTTTATGACTAATTTTCTCCTCTTTGTATATTTCCTTATCCATTTACAAATTAAGGGCAAATGGTTCGTTTTTTTTTTTTTTTTTTTTCAAACACTATTTGTATAGGCCTAAGCTCATGCAAAAAAAACAACCTTTTAAAGAAAAAAAAAAAAAAAATCACCTTTTTGTGGATGTGTTATATAATAGTTCAGCAGGCTATTATTTTTTTAGAGAATTGTATCTCTGCTTGGACCGCCTCAGTTTGACCTTAGGGGTTAGATACAAGACAAAACAAGGAAGTCAATTTTGATTGGCTGAGCCAGTATGAGAATGATAGAGATATAGAAAGGTTTTTTGGGGAGTTGAGTCAAACAATGTAGACATGTTCTGTCATGTCTGGTTCTGCTCACCAGTGGGAAAAGAGCAACCCCATTGGATAGGCAGAAATGTATACATCCGCATTAATAAACTAGCTAAGTTAAAATTCCTTGTGTTGATGTTCTTTTATTTCAAAACTAAAAACATAGCAATCACTGGCCAAGATAGAACATATGTACAGGTAGTATGAATATAAGGAGAAATTGGTAAGCCAAGTTTAAATTCTGGCAAAGTTCATTAGCTTTCACTTTTGCACAAATACTCTTGGGGGGGGGGGAGGTATGAATCCATCTCTTCTGCCATCAGCTACAGGCTAAATAGCAGAGACAGATTGGGCTTTCTAGCCTTTGTTGGCATCCAACCTAAGAGAGGGAGAATTTTGAATTCAAAACCGGTTAGTGTGCTAATGGGCAGATATAAGCTTTTCAACCTTGGTTGTCAACTTAGAGAAAAAAGAAAAACTAGAGAAAAAAGAGAAAAAGAGAGAAAAAAGAAAAACTAGAGAAAAAAGAGAAAAAGAGAGAAAAAAAAAAAAAAAGAAAAAAAGAGAAAAAGAGAGAAAAAAAAAAAAGAAAAAAAGAGAAAAAGAGAGAAAAAAAAAGAAAAAAAGAGAAAAAGAGAGAAAAAAAAGAAAAAAGAGAAAAAGAGAAAAAAAGAAAAAAGAGAAAAAGAGAAAAAAAGAAAAAAGAGAAAAAGAGAGAAAAAAAGAAAAAAGAGAAAAAGAGAGAAAAAAAGAAAAAAGAAAAAAGAGAAAAAAAAAGAAAAAAAGAAAAGAGAAAAAAAAAGAAAAAAAAGAAAAAAGAGAAAAAAAAAAGAAAAAAAAGAAAAAAGAGAAAAAAAAGAAAAAAGAGAGAAAAAAAAGAAAAAAAAGAAAAAAGAGAGAAAAAAAAGAAAAAAAGAAAAAAAAAGAAAAAAGAGAGAAAAAAAAGAAAAAAGAGAGAAAAAAAAAGAAAAAAGAGAGAAAAAAAAAGAAAAAAGAGAGAAAAAAAAAGAAAAAAGAGAGAAAAAAAAAGAAAAAAGAGAGAAAAAAAAAGAAAAAAGAGAGAAAAAAAAAGAAAAAAGAGAGAAAAAAAAAAAGAAAAAAAGAGAGAAAAAAAAGAAAAAAAGAGAGAAAAAAAAGAAAAAAAGAGAGAAAAAAAAGAAAAAAGAGAGAAAAAAAAAGAAAAAAGAGAGAAAAAAAAAAGAAAAAAAAACTGCCACACATATGCTGCTTGGGAGGATTTACCAGCAGGAATGTTTAAAACCTCCCCTGCCAACATAATAAAGTGAGAGGTATTACTTGTGGAGTACATTTTGTGAGTGAGCTAATACTAAAAAGTTTATGATAAAGTAGAATTTTAAAAAATGCGTGCAAATGCAACAAAAGTATAAAATTTTATGCCCTATAGGAGTCAACTTAGTTGGGATCATCAAGTCAATGTAGATGACTTTTCCTTTAGCAGCATAGTATGTGCCAAACTAGGGCTACATACCCAGCCCCTACACATCGCAAATGGGACTTCACTGCACCATCTTCACCATTTCTTTTACAATGCGACTTTCAAAAGGTAACAAATGAAACTAAGGGGTGGAGTTAAGTAGTTTTTTTTTTTTTTTCTCATGGTCAAGTTCCCTGAACTTTTTGGTAACACCTTCTGTGTGCCATTTACATACCAGGTTGGGTACTGAAGAATTCTAAACAAAACTGAAAAGCCCTTAAAAATGGTCAGATATTGAAAAACTGGTTGACCCCAAAATTTTCACCAACTGATTTGATAAAGAGGAAAAGATTATATTGAATCCATTGCTAGGTCTGCTGCTAGAAAAGTTAGTTCAGTCTTATGCTAGACAATTTTTCCATCTTACATATTTATAAGTTTACTATTCATCCATGCTTTGAATAGCGCTGCCATATCCAATGTGCTGCTGCTATATATCTAGAGATTTTTGATAAAATCCAAAGAATCTGCAATGTTATTTGTCCTGACGTCCTGGCTTCAGTCACTTTCCCACCACTGTAACATAGCTTCCCTGTACCTTTTTATAAATACTTTCATGGTAATTGGCCTGATGAACATTCCTTTATGGTACCTAGACTTTATGAATTTAAGTGCAATACCAGAATCGCAGCAAGGTATCATCAATTTACAGTTAAAATGACTAGATAGCAACATAAATTCTATGCAAACAGTTCATTTTTTTTCACACTTCTTGCATGTGGAACTTTTTTCCTACCTCTTGCTTTCACAGCCAAGTTTGATCTTGAAAAATTTAAGTGCAATGACAATTGTCATCTTAATTCTTGTTCTTTTATTGTTCTCTCTCCTTAGTGTTTTTTTTTCTTATATTCTCCCACACTCAGTAACCTCTTGTGTACAAGTGTTTTTATTGCTTTGCTTTGGGTGAAATGATTAAAAAAAAAAAAAAAAAAAAAAAAAATACAAAAATACATGCACAAAAGTTAATTGGAGCCTGGAGAGCATCTTTTCTATCCACAAAAATAATATAATAAATTTTTAAGTACAGGTACTAAAGACATTGCTTATCACAATTTTACTCGGCTGGACTTGCTTATGAAGTTTGAAGAGGTGATAAAAATAAAATGGCTGCTTATATCATTCAAAGTGGATCAAGAGGTTGTGGACTTCATAAACAGTAATGGATTGCGTTGCCATAAAAACACATCTGTGGCTTTGTACCATTCAAGTTCCCCCTAGCAGATATGCGATACAATCAGACTTCATACTAACATAATTTTAAACAGTTGAAAGATGGGTCAATCAATCTTTAGTGATCGCCACATCTGATAGACTATCAAGATATAAAACAATTTTTTTTTTTTTTTTTTTTTAAATCCAGTGAAATTCCAAGAAGGCAAAACTCACCATTTCCACAATCTTTTGCAAAGTCCTCTCGTCAATGTCACGATCATCACTTGGTTCAATTAAACGCAAGTGTTTCACAGGAGACATCGGTGCTCCACACAATTCAAGTCCTTCGATGCTGAAAAGACATTTTATTTGCTTTTAATTTTCTTAATGACACCTCATCAAATAAAGACTCACATTTTACAAAACCTCACTAAATGGTAATTGTAGAAAAAAAAATTCTTTTTCAAAAATAGTGAATATATTAAAAACTAATACATTCCCATTATATAGAAATGAATAGAAGACAATTTATTCACACATAATAATAATAATAGTCAAAGTCATTCAAAATTTAATTTTTCAAAAACTGCTTAGATTATTGAATTCATTCTATTGCTTGGGTGATTATATGCTTGCTTATCCATTCCATAACATTCTTGAAGTGTTGAATCTTGAAGGAATGACAAGGGGATATTTTTCCTTCAGAAAGAGAATGAAGATGACAAAATAGTGGTTAATGTACCAACACAATGCTCATTAGAAAAAAATCTCATACAAGTATATCTATGTTATTAATTGGTTCTAGAGGGTAACAACTTAGGTTGAAAAATGAGTTAAGTCAAAGTAACCACACTATAAACTGCAAATAAGCATTCCCCCATTGCCTATTACAGTAATTATGATATGTACATACAGTATTCTGAATAAAATAATTTCTACCAGTGATATAGCCTTACACTAATCATTAACATTGAGACTTTAAGAGCCATAGGCAAAAATGTATTCTAAATCACAATTGAAATGTGATTGAAAGAATGTCAACAGCAGAGAACAGATGTAAACAAGTCTGAATTAAAAATTGATGTTGGAGCAGAAAATAATGCACGTGTGCTGCCTGTCATCAGGAATTTGAAATAAGAACATCTGCTGAACATAATTAAATTTACATACATTAATTTTTATTGATGATTTTGATATATATATATATATTATATATATAAGGTTGGTGCAAAAATAATGACATGATAATGTCGTTTTTTGACATATTTTTTTAACGTCAAAAAGCGACATTATTACATCATTATTTTTGCACCAACCTAATATATATATGAAATCAAAATCATGATATATATCATAAAAATCACAATATATTATTATTTTAAAATTTATTTAAATGTGATTTTATGTGTTTATTGTTATTTTAGTGTTTTAATATTTTTAACGGACAAAGTAAACTCAAGTAAAACAACCTAAAGAAAGTTTTATTTTTCCATATAATATTTAAGAAAAACCGACATATTTCCGTAAATGACTTAATTCGAAACGACTTAAACTGCGGTATCATTGTACAGCATATTTGATCCTTAAAGAGGACTTTGTCAGACTAACCTAAATGTTTTCTTATTGATGGAATCATATATAGGGGAAAGGGAATAAAAATATAAAGTCATAGTTAAACCTCAAAAGAAACACTGAAGAGACAGGAATGCTTAACCAAGTTTAAATTTCTGGCATCCAGATGCACAGCCGAGATGACTTCGTTCAGTTTCTTTGTTTTTAAATATCCATATTATTATAGACGTAGATTTTTTTTTTTTTTTAAGAAAGGTGAAATGTTGTAGGAACTTGGATATAAACTTATAGAAAAATTCAGAAATTAATGCACTTTCTATATATCTTCACCATTTCATCCATGTATTTCTTGTGACTTATTTCAGTCTATAGTGTAAATTCCTGCTTCAGGTTTTAGGTTATTTTGTATTAATTTGATTGATTTATTCATTTTCTATGGCTTTATCAACCCTTTGTAAGTTATTTAAAGACAGAAAATATTTTTAGACTGTAAAATTTTTTGTTTTGAAAATAATAACTTCTGTGATAAAAGTCTCATGAATTAACCCATAGCTGAAGGGAGAGGAAGTGGATTCATACCTTTCTCAAGGCTAATTGTACATAAGGGAATATAACAAACCCAACGAGAATTGAAACTTGGCTTTCCAATTAACAAGCCATTACCCATTATACCACCTAGACATCCAAGTTTACAACACCTGATATTTCCAAGTGGTCACCATTGAGGTACTGATCAGGATCAACGCTGCTTAACTTCAGTGATCATATGGGAATCAGTGTTTTAAAGTGATGTGACCGTAAGCCTGTTTTGCATTAAATCTCTTGTAAAAAATTTTGTGTTAAGTTTAGATAAATTCTTTTCAATTGTAGTTTTATTGAAGTTATTAATATTACTTACTTTTCCCAGTTTTATAAATCTAATGAGCTTTCTTTTTAGCATTATCTATGAAATAATTTGGATATTAGACAAGTTTAAAAGTATTTTCAATGCATTTCTCTTCATATAAATATTAAGGGCTACAATCTGAGTGCTCTTAAATAGGAGTCAATAATTTTTCCAGATTTTATTTTGTTGTTATGGTGAGAATAGAAATTTATGAGATCATTTTTATTAGTAGATTTGCTAACATTTAGTTTTAGGTCATCATGATGGTTTAAAATGATATTGAAGGAAGATAATGGTTTCATCAGTCAATTTATTGTACATTCAATAGTGTTTAGTTTATTTACAATATCAAGTAATGTTGTTATATCAATAAAACATCAATATGTCAGAAATACAGACTGTGTCAGCTAGGTTGTGCATCTAGACACATAGGATACTAAAAATTTAAAATTAAGCATAAACTCCAACACTTCTCTTGTGATTTAATTATAGCTGACGTTTGTTTATATTTTCATTCTCTCTACCTACATATATGTGATTCCATCAATAAAAACAATCTGAAGAAGTCCTTTTGAAGGATGAAACACATTAGATTTTTTTTCATTGTCATTTAATTACCCACTAGTGTTCTGATATACAGAATTTAGATACCATAGTCTCTAATACTGTTTATTACCAACAACACAAATCACAGGTGATCAAATTCTCAGTCGCCATTGAAACACAGATGATTCTAATTCCATCACTGCTAAACAAGGAAAATTAAAAGCAGTGAAATTTATTAAAATGTCTTGTCTCTCAAAGCTTTACTTTGAAATCTTGATATTTCTTTATCATCAAGAGGCAATTTTTGTAAAAAATTTTCAAAATACCAAACTTAAAAAAAAAAAAAAAAAAAAAAAAAAAATGTATATATACATTTCAAAATCATAAAAGAAAGATCTTTATATGGAATTAAAAGTTAAATTGCACAGGCCACTTTTATTAAAATTCTTACCCTGTTAGTTTTTCATGGACCTCTTCACATTTATCCCGCAACTGTTTTATGATGTCTGGAGAGGAAAAAAAAAGTTTTAAATAGAATTCAATCTTGGAGAAAAAAAAAATATTCTTGGCTCTGTAATGAGCATATCTGAGAAGCAAAAGCAAAATTTGAGAACCGATTCCAGTTGTAAAAGAATCAGCATTCCACACCCTGGTGGTATATGCTAGAATCTGAACATCAAAGCCAAATATGATTTTCTGTGTAAACACGAAAACAATTTTATTTACCCTCATGCAATAAACCATAACCATCAATTCCAGCAAAGATTTGTCCATTCTTAAAAAAACTGGTGCACAAAAACATTACAAAAACAATGTTCACTCACAACAAAGCAGAAACAGCAATAAAAAAAAGTCCTCCAACTTTTGGTTCAACATTTGACGAATTATAAAATGTGCTTTAACCATAACAACTGGTACAAGGAAGAACTATTTTGGATACACATTTGAATTATCACACACACACACACACACACACACACACACACAAAAAGGAATTTTTTTTTTAATTCATATTTTTGGTGATGATTTGACAGTGTTTTAAAAAGACTTAAACAATTACATGAGTACTTTATCACATTTTCCCCTCCAATAACCATTACATGACCCATCCACCCCCTTATTTAGGAATCATTGGGCATATTCATCTATATAAATTGATTAATTACAAGAATCCAGATTTATTATGTGTACATTTAATCTTAATTAAAGTGAAACCACCATATCCAGATTGATTGCAATTTTATTTTTCATCAATGTATTATTAAAGGATTTAAAATACTTTTCTTTTCTTTATAAAGAGTCTCTAACAGTGATGTTAATCTGAATTTTTATTATTATTTTTAGAAATATGATTTGGGGGTCGCAGGCAAAAATTTCAGAGTTGGCCTATTTTCATGCATGATAAAATTTTGAATTAGTTTTTTTTCTAATTCAAAATCATTTCAAAATATCTGTGAAAATTGAATAGAGAAATTCTGAATCCAGAAATGATGAAGGTTTAGATTCTTCCAAACTTGTATTCTCATTTTGATTGTTTTTAAGCCACATTTCAGCCATTGCAATATTAAGATTTCCATTGAATGTTTATAATCCAGCAATGTGAATAAGAGAAACCCGAGAAAGTTATGAAGGACAGAGCGCAACTTCAATAATTTTAAGAAATTGAATAAATATCATAGCACTGGAAATAGTCCCAAAAGCTGAGAGAAAAGAGATGAAGAAGTGGATATTAGAGTTGTAACCATCAAGATGACAGCATTAACAAAAGAAAATTAAGATGACGAGAAGAGTGCTGAGCATCGTTGGGACCTCATTTTAAATGAAACCCTCCTGTTGCTATGAGTGTCAACTCTCTACAATGAAAAAAAAAACAAGAAAAAAAATAGTAACCAAGTTAAGAAAGGAGGGAGAGAAGTGCTTACCAGGATTTTCTTCTACCATTCGGAAAGCCTCAATAGCAGCAGTAACACAGAGTGGAGGTTGTGAAGCAGAAAAACAATATCCCAGACCTGACAGTCTCTGAAAGAAAAAGTGGGGGAAAAAGGTAAGATTTCCTGGCACACTTACATTTCAATGGGTCAGGGAACAGCAAGACTGAACAACTGGGCTGGTGCAAGAGTCTCATAACTCCCAACACTCTGAATCTATGATACCGACCCTTCCACTCTACTATATCTAAATTTTCATAAAAGTAGTATTCATAAAAAATACAAATTTTTATTCTAACCTAATTACATACAATAATGAATCATATGCAACATAGGTGAACAATTCAACTAGAAAAATTGAAAATAAATCCAATGTATCTAAATACAAATTAGAGACATGTCATAATAGCTTGTTTCCATCTTAAATAAATCAACAATATTTTGTGGCTATTTTTTTTTTTTTAACATCAACTTGAGATTTTTCTTGTTAAAAAGTTAAATTTTAATACATTCAAGATTATGAATTAACAAATAGTGAATTTTAGATAGTGTTTTTTTCAAAATTTAGTAAGAACAAAACAAATTCACAGATTTGGATAAGAAAAAAAGACCCCCAAACTAATGTCAAAATCCAGAAGTTTTTCATCCTTTAATAGTCAGTTGTGCTTAGTTTAATTTGTGACGTATATAAATGTAAGTAGAAAAAAAGCAAATGTTGACAAAGCACTGCCCAGGCCTCCAGTCAAGGTTTCGGATTTACTACTCACCAGCATGCTGAACAACTCTGCCAATGTTAATATCTTCTATTTATGCCAAACAGTAATAAAAATATGGCTAAGCAAAAGGTTATAAAAGATAATAGCTTTTCTTAGCCTATATTCCACATCATCATATTTTATTTACAAGAATAAGGCAAAACAAAAATAATGAAAAAAAAAAAACCTAAACCACTGGAACACACCCCTCGCCCAAGTTTTGCACCTACTGGCCAATAATTAGCCCACACTGAATTTTGGTTCTTGATCTCAGTGTGCACTGAAAGCTGGGAAAGGGCCTACTGTATGCTCACAAGGCAAAAGACAAATTCCACTTTGAGTAATAAGAACGCAAACCCTGTTTATCATATTATAAAATAAATGTTTTATTCTGTACTTGGCTTTCTTGCGGGGGGTAGACTTGGGGAAAACCTTTGCTTTGTTGGTCTAACAATTCAACTCTCCCCACACCAACTCCTGGCACATCTACTGATCCTGATTTGGTGGCTGGCATTATGAATGGACAGCACAGGAACCACACAAAAGAAGACAAATCAGTCTCTTGTCAATGGCAAACCAGAACTCCCTCTAATCCCAAACATGTAGACTAGCACCCAAATATACCATATTTCCATTTTTGATTTTCACAAACCCCTCATTCACTATTCACTGCTTTACTTCATACCCCCACTTTGGTCAAAGTGGATGCCACTTAGAAAACTAGGCTTCAAAAAAAAAAAAAAAAAAAAAAAAAAAAAAAAAACACCCCACAAAAAAGGAAAAATACCACAAAAAGGTGGAAGCATGTTTTATCCTCTTACTTGAGATGAAATGATTAAAAAAAAAATCTTTCAAAATTTAACGAAGCGGCGGAGGAGGGAGATAGATCATTTGATCCAGGAACAAGAATTGATCATTAATAATTATATTAATCTTAATTTAACAAATTTAGACCAAGGGAGATAATTTGAGAAATCTCAACCAAGGGAGATACTTAAAAGAAATCTATTGACAGATCAACAGAAAACAAATGTGATGACTTCATTATCAACTGACTCACCTGATGATCAATAACATACTTTTTGCCGACGCACAGGCCACCAGTGCTGGCAAAAGCATTTTCCAGAGAAGCAGCCAAAAAGTCTATTTCTTCAATCTGAAATGAATGAAACAATAATTATGTTACTAGTAGGTATTGTGCCAAAAACGTGATACCTATAGTCTAAAATGAATTTAAAAAAAAAAATCTTACTCAAAGCTTTTATTTTAGTTTTAATTCCAAGTTTACATATTACATTTAATATTACCAATAAGCAAAATACTTTGCTATATTTCAGTTGGGAAATTTATGCAAATGCCTTTTATATATAATTCAAATACCCAGTAATTTTTAAAATTTTAAGCATTCTAATATTTTATTGAATTTTAGGTACTTTGGCTTTATAGTCTTATTTATGAAGTTTTTTGAGGAAATGTCAGAAAATTAGCAATAAATTTTAAATTTACTATAATTACCACCATTATTTTCTGAATATGTTGTACATGGACTTCCATATTTATAAAAACAACATGTTCATACACGCAAATCTTGAGTATTTTTAAAGTTATTTTGATAACATTAGTATGTAAAGAAAATTTAATGTTTTCTCTTTATAAAAAGATACAATTCTTTCTGTTATGTGATAATTAGTTTTTATTCCAGGTCTCTTTAAATGAGGTCACATTTCAGTGACAAGCACTTCTTTTTCCACATTTTCAAATCAGAGAATTTTGTTTATGTTTTGAAATTTGCTGCACTCGGAGTTTGTTCATATATATATCAAATTAGTCCTATTTTAAAGAAAAGGGGATGCTCACCAATTTGGTGGGGTTAAAATAAAATTTAAGATTATTTTTCACAAAAAATTTCCAAGTTGAAAACTTCAGTGGATGAAATACAAGAGAAATTCACTTATAAAAAAAAAAAAAAGTGAAAATTACCGCTTGTTATCAAGCAATGTTTCCTGTTTAATAACCAGTTCATTTCATATCAATTACATTCAACTAACTTGAAACACAAGCAAATATACAAGGTGTTTTTTTTTTTTTTTTAGTTTGAATTCACCAACTGCCTTGACCAACATCAGATTTTAAAGCTCTGGAGCTTTTTTAAATCCAACTGGTTTCATCGATGGACATTTCAGTTTACAGTTTAAATCTTTTTCTTATGTTTATTTTAAAGTTGTATAAAGTAAATTACTTATTGCATAAGTAAATAGACATTAAAAAATAAGCTGGAAATACATAATTAAATTTTACACACTCACATTTGTCCATAGAAAAACAAAGAAACTTTGTGTATGTAAAATAAAGTAATTATCAAATGCACATATATAAATCTCATTTGTCAATGGAAAAAAGAAAATTTGTGTACATAAAAAAATGAAAAAGTATTGTAATTTTAAAATGTATGTATGTATATATTTATAATTTATTTTTTATAAATCTTGTATTTGATTACGTAAAATATTGTAATTTTAAAAATGCCTATTAAAATTTTATATTTACTAATTAACTAATTTTTGAGATTAGCTCCTAATTTGATGGATTAGACTGAACATTTAAGTTATTTTTAATTAGACTTGATACATTTAAAAAAAATAAAATATTATAAAAGGACATTTTTCAGTTGAACTACTATTTTGGATCCCTTAAAAATTATATAATTTATAAAATTAAACATTTTTTTATTATTTTAAATGGATATTTCTTGGGAGATATTTTTTACTTTTAGCATTGGAAAATATTTTTTACTTTTCTACCAAATTTATTTCAATTTATTTTTGGTAATTAATAAATATTACTTTAAGCTGAAAATAGGTTTTATTTTATGGCAATTTTTTACTTTTAAGCATATTTTTAAATTCTAATTAACAATACATTTTAACACTTAATTCAACAATAACAATTCAAAAGTAAACATTGCCATTTGAGAAAAGAATGTAACTTTAAAATTTTAAGTTTATTTTATGTCAATTTTCGATTGTTGTATTTTTTCTTTATAAAGTGAAAGCCTAAACTTATAAAATTTAAAGACATTTATTTTTTTTTTTTGTAAAAAATTTTTTTTATTTCTGCCTTTCCCAAATATCGCAGGTCTCTTTTTTTCTTTTCTTTTTTTAAGTGCTTTCCATGCCTGGAGATTACTTTAGGTTTTTAAATTTACTTTTGTCTTAAGATGGTACTTCGGTGTCTAATTCCAGTTTCAAATGATGGTAGAATCTGGAATGTTCCAGAAATATTAGTCATAGAAGCCTATAAAAAAATTCACACTGTAAATCACCATTAGGAGAGGAAGTGCAGTAAGGTCATTCAAACTACCCAGAAAGTCTTTATCATCAGTTACAATAAATGTAGTTTTACTCATTTCAATTTTTTTGTATTCTTTTTATTTTATTTAAAAATTGATATAGATATATATATATATATATATATATATATATATATATATATATATATATATATATATATATATATAAGTAAGGGGTTAGTATTTACTTATATATACACCCGAAGTCAAACCACCCTCCATCCATAATTAAACATACCCTCATCAATGAAAAATAGAATCAGCATTAACTCCGCTAACAAAGAAATATTCCAACAACACAGTAGCTTTTATAACGCTGCCCTAAAAAATAGTGGATACAAGAATGCAAACATTAATTATAGAAACAATTGTACTAACCAGAAGAAAAAAAACAGGAAAAGAAAAGTCATTTGGTATATCCCTCCGTTCAACCAAATGGTTAGTATTAAGCTAGGACAGAAATTCCTAGCTTTAATTGAAAAACACTTCCCTACCAATAGTAGACTTAGTAATATATTTAATAGGAACACCCTAAAATTGAGTTACAGCTGCACTGAAAATCTAGAAAGTATAATAAAAAAAACAATAATAAAATCCTGAACAAACCCCCATGCCTGATAGTATTAATAAAAACCCTACACTTAAATTAGACAAAAACAGTGAAAAATTATGTGATTGTAGAAACCCAGAAGACTGCCCATTGGAAAATAAATGCTGCGTCAAATCTGTGGTATAACAATGTACTATCTCATCCATTGAGAGTCCTAATACTAATATGATACACATTGGGTCTACGAAGAATGAATTTAAAGCCAGATGGAGGCAGTATAAGTGCTCTTTCAACAATATAAATAAAAGAAATCAGACATCTCTATCTAAATATTTTTGGCATTTGAAGGAAATGAATAAAACACCAAAAGTCAAATGGAAAATTATAAACAAAACTAAAACTTGTAAAACTTGGGATGACCCATACCCTTTATGTCTACATGAAAAACTACACATTATCAAGTTTCTAACTAATAAAAATCTATTAAACAATAGACATGAGTTAACGGTTTTTTGCCAACATCAAATTTTTGCATTGAATAATTAGCATAAAAACAAACAAACAATAAAAAATTTTTTAAAATCCAGAGTCCTAATAAATAGTTTAAATACCCTACAAAAAAAGATAACCCTTTATGAAGTCGTCAAATAACAAATGTTACAGCAGTTTTTTTTATATACACAAAACCCTTTCAGAAAAAAAAAAAAATAAATCTCCATAGACACGTAAACCAGACTAGGTGAAATCATCTTCCGTTTTAAATTTAGACACCCCAACCTTACCCTGACTTGACATCTATGAACGTAACTCTATACTGATACAAATTATTAACACCCTACACCCCTTTCTATTTAAACAATCGCTATAACCGTTACCATGGAAATTTTGATTTCAATAATGAATATGCTATTAAAACACGTAAATTTCAGAAATAAGTTATTCCAAAAAAATTTTGCTTGAAGATAGAACAGAGCTTACTTTAATTCAAATAATTATATTGAAGTTTTCGGCTCTTGTTTTGAAACATGAGAACTCTTATGTAGCATGTTGGAATCATATTTTTAAATAAATAATAATATTTATGCTTTACTTTTGTATCGAGCACTATTTTTTAAAAATAATAACAAAAATACTAAAGAACTTTGGATTATTTACCTAACGAGTTCTTTCCTATTTTCTATATATTTTCACACACACATATATATATATATATATATATATATATATATATATATATATATATATATATGTGTGTGTGTGTGTGTGTGTGTGAGTTAGCACATGAGAGAAAAAAACAAAAAATAGTAATTTCTTCTTTTTTTTTTTAAATTCTTTATAGTTTATGAAAGATTAACTTTTATGTTCCTTTTAAATATATCTTTGTTCACACGTTTCAACCCCACAAAATCTTACATTAATTGTTCAATGATAAGGGGTACTAACAGAAATAGTTGTCATTTTCAAAAATATTATAAAAGCAAAAAGAGAATATAAAATAAATAAAACAAATTACTCACTGGGATTCCAAAATGTTCAGTGAGACCACGACCATTCTTTCCAAACACACCCAAGCTGAAACTTTCCTCCAAAAAGATCCGCACTTTATACTTATATTTGAATTCCAGAATTTGGGGCAAAGGGCAAATGTCTCCATAATTCATGTAGACGCCTTCCACAGTAATAAATTTCCTTGTGATTTTGGCCTTTTTAGGATTCTGAAAATTAAACAAAAATGTTAAGTTTAAATTATTATTATAGTTATATGATTATTAATAATCAACATTATGTAATGATTTTTTTTTTTTTTTTTTTTTTTTATCCTGTGACACTTAAGGTCACCATGTGTACTGCAAACAGAAACAGAAATGGTGTTTCTTGGGAAAGGTAGCCTGACAGAGCCCAACCCTCTCCAGGCCGGTTTTGAATTCAGAGTTTTTCCTTCTCCTAGGCCAGTTGCCACCCTTGTCTGTCTTGTTATTTACCCATAGATGGAGGAAGAAGAGAATTCGTACCTTTCCCAACAGTATTCGCACGTAAGTCAATGTAATGGATCCGAAGGGAATTCGAACTCTGCTCTATCTGTAATGTAATAATTTTCAACACCTATTTATATATTTCGCGGCAAGTTAAGGGTGTAAACCTTGATTAACTCTTTGTTGAGTTATTTCCCTTTTATAACAACATTTTGTCTACAAAATAATTAATATCAAAACTAAAAATGATGTATCAATGATTCTTATGTCTGTGGAGTCATATATGGAACAAATATTACAAACCCTTTAATGACTGGCGTATTATTGTATATGGAACAAAGTAGGTCATCAGCCTTTTTGAATTCTGAATCTCTCTTTTATTGAATCTCAAAACTTTTGTTTCATTGCATCTCAGTATTAAAACTTTAACAATTGCCATCATTTGATTGCATGGGCACAATCAAGATTATAATAAATGTGTAAATGTCCATATTCGACACCGGTGAGCAATATTACTGACAACATATTCAATATTATTGAATTAATATTTAGTAATGCTGACAACTTATTTTAGTACCTAAAAATATTCTCGGAGAAAGATTTTTTTTCTTTTTTACAATGTGGTTTTAAAGAAAAAGAAAGTCCATACATTTTAGTAAACTGTAAGAAAATGATTTGAAATATCAAAATTTAATGATTTTAATCCTTTCACTGCGTTCATTACTTTTTATAGTCATTCCTGTAGGGACGTTAATTATCCAATAAAAAAATATCCAATCCCTCCTAATCCCTGTTCTGCCAAACATTTAAACAAGCTTGTCAGGTAACTTATTTGCTGTTTTCCTGTCCCCCTTGCATTCAATATGTCCTATGAGTGCCAGATTCTCCAAGTCTTCTTTCCTCATTATGTATCCTAGAAATTTCAATTGTCTTTCTGATTCTAAGTAGAAGTGTTACCATTTTCCTTAAAGCTTTATCATTGCTCACAGGTTCATTCCATGGGATTCTCAGCATCCTTCTGTAGAACCACATTTCTGTTGAGTCTTCATCTCTGAGGAGATTGGACAACATTTACTGTCATATAGGAACACCTATATCACATAACAGTTCAACACTCTTTTCTTTGTTTCTAACAAAATCTTCCAGTTTACATTATGTTAGGAGAAAAAGCAGTTTAACAGTTATCAGGTATTATCCATTGCAATTGCTATCTGCTTACAACATTTATTGATCCTGGTAAGGAAGCACTTCCACATCCTCCAGTCAATGGCATCAGGTTAACAGTTATTTATGAAGTCTCAATAAAAGAAGATAATCATCATCCAGTGACATTTGGATTTTATTTTCACTGACATTTAAAGCTAGCTCGGATCAAATGTCAAACTAAAGAATTTGGTAATGCTAAGTAAGGGTTAAAAGGAAAAAAAAAAAACTATCAGCTGAGGCTATTTTCACTTTGCACTAAAGCTTTTGGAAAAACGGGTGGGGGCACTCGACATTACTTGATTTATTTTTTTTGTTTTTTTTTAATAAAACTTACCAATACTTTGCAGGTAATTTAAAGGCAGAAAATATTTTTGCATTGTAAGGATTGTTTTTGGAGATAATGATTTACTGATACAAGTCCTACTATTTAACCGATAGCTGGGGGGAGGAGAGGTGGATTCATACCTTTCCCAAGAGTATTTGTGCATAAGCAAATATGATTTAACACAACTTTAATTGAAACTCGGCTCTCCGATATCCAATTCCAAGCCATTATCCTTTGAACCGCCTGCACATCCAAGATTACAGCACCTGGCATTAACAAGTAGTCACCCACCTAGGTTGCTGACCAGTCTCAATGTTGCTTAACTTCAGTGATCATATAAGAACCAATGTCAGGCACTTCAAGGCAGTGTAATGGTTAGCAAGCTTGTCTCACTAGAACATTTACGACTGAATAGTGAGTTCGACCCTCACTGGGTGCCTCATACTTTTGGCCTTGTGCAACATCTAAGATACACTTGGAAAATTGCTATAAGAACCAGTGTTTCAACATGATATAGCCGTAAGCCCAAGTATTCTTCAATCCTCAATAAGGATTTACACTAATTCAATATGTTAAGAAATCTATATGAAGAAATGTTTTGTTTAAAAATTCACCGAGTTTCATTTTAGTAGGAAAAATAGTTTTTGATAGCATCTTGTCCATATAATGAAAATGCAAGAATTTTAATTTCTTTTATATTGCTACTACTTTATATAGTCAAAGCCAACACTTAACTAAGCTAAATTGCTTTCTTTCTGCTGTGTCTGAATTAACACAATCTGGTGCAAACCTCTTTATGCAATTAATCGCTATTTTTAATTGAAACTTAAGTGATTAATAAAAAAAAAAATCTTAAGGAATAATTACAATGATTCTTTTTCCTTTCAAATTTTCTATCAAGACTTAAAAATATCTATTTTAAAAACTGGCTATAATAACAAAAATTAACATTTACCAATTATGATTTTTTTTTTTTGTAATTACAACATAATTTCATAGAAAAAGTTAACAGTACAGATTTTCATGTTTCTTTTACTATACAAATCACTACAGCCATCAGCTGATTTTTTTCCTCCAGATTTGTTAACTCCAGTTCTCTCTATGCTAGTAGCAACAGCTAGTTTCAGTTTTAGAACTAGTAGCAGTAACTGCAGTAATTCTCCTATTGCATTGTTAAATATTTCAGTTTAGGTTAACAAAAAATGTAAGTGTAAGTATGAATGCAGGTCATTATTTAAAGAGGTAAGGGGGTACAAATGAAGAGATTAAAAATTGATAAGTTTTTCCATTTCACTGACACAGACGTTTAACACATGAAAGCGATATCACCTATTCTATTTTCTCTTTATTATTCTCACTGAAACAAAACAGTGTCTCTGATATGTCTTTTCCATTGTTCCTCACTGTCAAAACAGAATAGTCCATTATTTATGAGGTATTGGCAGGACGTAACGGTCGTGCTAAAAAACAATCAGAATTATGACTTTTTTCATTTATGTAATTTTGTCAATCACTACAATTCTGTGATAAAAGCAATTTTCATTGTGTGTGTGTGTGTGTGTGTGTGTGTGTGTGCATGGCAATGTCAGAAGGTACTTGAAAATCATACAATGGGTTGATCCTAGTGAAATTGAGGCAAAACTGCTCAGAAAAAAATCAATTGTGCTACTGCAAAGTCACAAGTCATTTGAGCGAGGGTTTCCATGAACTGACCTTGTTCAATTGCTGATCCAGCCAGATTATGTGCCCACTCCCAGAAACCATAATTAAGGTCTCCTCAGCATGCTTTCATTATAAACCACAGGTTAGCTCTATAGGTGTTGAGAAGGAAAAAGTGCCTGAGCAAGCATCTGCAGCAGGGATTAGCTAGCGCCAGTCAAGCAGCCAAGTGGATTTTGAAAGCATCAGCCAGCCATTATATATATATAATCTAATTCTTGTGACCTTTCTCGTCTTCATTCCAAGTCTCTAACACAGGCCAAGGAACAGAAAAAAAGTCAGAGAAATAAATGACAGTCCACCATTACAGGAAGGAACCGTCTGCCATAACAGTTAACATTAATGATGCAACCTTTTCCTTCTCCGAAGCTTCAAAAATAAAACTGAACCCAAGAGAATGACTGAGGATTAGACAAAATGATCTTTTGTACCTTTTGTTCTTCCTTCTGCTGCTGAATTAATAATTCTTCAAGGTGTTCCATATCATTGTGTCGGAAATAACGGATTTCACTACGAGAAGCCAACAATCCCTTCTGGATTGAGAAACAGGCTCCTTCATCACTGAAAGGCAAAGTAAAGACAACAATTAGCAGATTATCAAGGATTAATCAACTTAAAAATATGACACTTATGGCAGTAAGATGCATGATTTTGTGACCTTATTTTACAAAGAAAAGAAAGAGAAAAGAGAGAGAGAGAGAGAGAGAAAAGCAAAGAAAAAAGAGTGATCTTCAAAAATTTAAATGCAATGTCACTCATTATCTTTTGTGTTCTTAATTCCTTGTTCTTTTATTGTTTTCTCTGCTTAATATTTTCTTTTTCACATATCCTCTCACATTCACTAACCCCTTGTGTCTTAGTGACTTTACTGCCTTTCTTGGGGTGAAATGATAAAAAAAACGAAAAACCTTTCTCTCCTAACATATTTTAAATTATACAACTTTTCCTGTTTGAACAAATATCTTTTCAAATGGTTTCTATTAGATAAACTCTCCACTGATATTTGTCACTGACTGATAAAGACAGCATTTTGTATCCACTGAGTGTGTGTGTGTGTGTGTATATATATATATATATATATATATATATATATATATATAAAAAAGACTAGCCACGAACATTGCAAATCATTCGTGAACAAACAAAAGAGGTCATATGTATGGATTGGTTATGTATTAGGGCAAATGCATGGAACATATTGCCCTTTGGTGACACTAACAAACAAAATTGTTCAAATATTGCTGGCTTAGATAATGTAAGGCCTCCGTTTTGATTTTAGGTTAGCAGATTTCATGACATATCGATCCTTCTTTGTGTCATTTAATATTGTAATCATTTTTTCTCATACTCAGGTTTATAGGTAATGGTTGGCTGGTTATATTTAGTTTGGTATTAGCAACCAACATTTACCATTGTCTGCGAGCAACAACTGAACGAGTAATTTTTAAATGATAATGATTTTTTTAAATTTTATACCATTTAAAAATGACTCATTAATTCAATTAATGTTATTAAGATGTTGAATAACTTTTTCTCCATAAATTTATAACGCCAAATATTTTGTCTTTTTTTACTGAAATATTTCCAAAATGAGTAAAAAATGAGAAAATACATGTGTAAATAAATTAAACATTTAAAAACGTATTCTATATTCATATTACTTTTTCTTTTTTTTTTTTTTTATTTATTCAAATATTTATATTTTGATTGTTATTGGGTGTTTTTATTTTCATTGTTCAACAAAATAAAAAAAGATATTTTCTATCTTTCAACATTAAATATAGGTATGCTCATGAGATCAATAAAAAAAATAGCATACCATGAATAAAAAAGGCCTTAAACTTGATTAAAATAATTTTCTA
Source organism: Acanthosepion lycidas (assembly GCA_963932145.1). NCBI lineage: Eukaryota > Metazoa > Mollusca > Cephalopoda > Sepiida > Sepiidae > Acanthosepion > Acanthosepion lycidas. The sequence continues at coordinate 32,548,313 of OZ010586.1, forward strand.
TCATCTAAATGTTAATGTTATTATCAAGAGGAATGATCAAAGTATTTTTTGAATATTTTTTTAGATTTTTTAATAATTTCTAGCACGTCCAAAATTTTCGTTAAAAATCTTCAATTTTTTTGAATTGGAAAAATTGACAGAAAATCGATAATCTCCCGTTTTTTTAACTTTTGTTTACAAAAGTGAATGTTGCCGTTTAAAATTTATTTAAAAAATCAATTATGATTTCTTTTTTAAATAATTTAAAAAAAATTAGAAATTATAAAGTTTATTTAATATATTTTGAAACAAAGATTGCTTATTTTCTGTGATGAAAACATGTTTTTTCAAATGGAAGAAAGCCTGTCTGAACTGCGGTGTTGATTGACAAATGACATGTGCGTGTTTTTCATCACGCACTGACATATTACGTGCTGAAATTTATAGTACGGAAGGTCATAAGTGACAATTTATCTTTACGTTAACAACTTATTTACCTCGTTAGTTTTAAGTAGGCATAGCATGAAAAAAAGGCCTTAAACTTGACGAAAGCAGAATTTTATTACTAAAATGTTTATGTTACTATTAAGGGGAAAGAACAAAGTAATTTTTCATTATTTTTTAAACTTTTTCTGTCTTTATTAGAACGTTTTAACTTTTGATTGAAAAATCTTGTTTCTCGTCATCATCGGAACTCGAGTAAATAACATGGCAAATTTTTTATTCATTTTTTTTATGACACACATTAATTTTGAAAATCTTGCAAAAATAGAAATAATTGTCAGATTTTAATGAAACTTTCAGGAATGATGGAAATTATTATAATTTTTTTAAAGTAATTTTATATAAATGTAAAGGCCGTTAACAGTGCCGTACAAATCAAGTCACGTGATGTTTTTATTGTATCATGTTTCTTCCGGGCCTCCGTACATTTGATTTAACTTCTTTTTTTTTTCCCCCACATAGGGTAAAGAACAATAAGATTATTCTCACTGCTGGTTCGTTGACTGTATAAACCTTGTGCTATTTATAATCTGTATAGATACAGGTACCTAAAAAAAACATTATATAAAGGATTCACCAGTATCGCTAATTTTAGAATATTTAACAACTTTTAGTAACTTTATGTAAAAATAAAATAATTTATGAAATAACAATTTAATTCATTTAAAAATTCATTTTTCATCAAAAAAGTTTTTTACCTTCAGACAATATTATGCATATTGATAAAAACAAATAAAAGCAACTAAAAGCATTTAAAATTAAATATTATCTTTGTTTGATTGGGTTTTGTATGTTACAATTCAGAGCTGATTTTAAGTTTATGAGGTCAGATTTAAAAATAAAACATGATTTACTTTCCTCAAAGCCTTGTGTTTTTAAACTAATATAATGACTTGTGTGCTTCGACCATAAATTTTTAGAGTTTTTATTAATTTATTTATGGGGGTGTAATATATATATATATATATATATATATATATATAAAAATATATTTTTATAATGAATTTAAAAAAAATAACATATTTATAATAATTTCCATCATTCCTGAATAGTTTCTGAAAGTTTCATTAAAATCTGACAATTATTTCTATTTTTGCAAGATTTTCAAAATTAATGTGCGTCATAAGAAAAAAATGCACAAAAAATTCGCTATGTTATTTTTACTAGACTTCCGGTGATGACGAGAAACAAGTTTTTCAATCGAAAGTTAGAATGTTGTAATAAAGACAGAAAAATTTTAAAAAAATAATTAAAAATTACTTTGTTCTTTACTCTTAATAATAAACATTTTGGCGATAAAATTTTGTTTTCATCAAGTTTGACGTCTTTTTCATCAGACTATGCACTTTTTTTTATCGATCTCATGGAGGTACCTAATTAAATAATACTCTTAAACTGTCTTCTCGTCACTCATACATTATCATAAATAAGCAATCGACATGTCCTGTTGTAAAAGTTATCTCCCTTAATTTTGATTTTATAATCAAATGAACCATTTAACGAAGTGAAAATTCTATTTAACGTTTTCAGTGCAACTAGTTTTCAGGCAAATGACATTTGCCATTACCATGGCTTCCCAAGCTAAGTGTATTTGTTAATATAAACAAAATGAAACAAGAGAGGAGACGATCATAGAATTATATTTTGAAACTATAAGGATTAAGAGTAAAAATTAATTTGAAATTGATTTAGAGTAAAATTAATGTATTAAGCAGATGTGAGCTTTTAAAGTTGAGCTGAAACGAGAAATGCTACTCACCAAAATATGACATCACCACGTTTGGCATAGGCAGGAATGGCACTGGCAATAGTTGCAAAGCCATAACAATAAAGAATGGTAGATTCCACTTCCATGTATTTCTGCAATTGCTCTTCCATAAAAAGATGAAGATCTGAAAAGCAAATACAAATTTGATCAAGTGTCTTATGTGCTGCCAGGGCAACAGTAAGATCGTGAAGAAACACATAACCAAATATGATATTTAGCTTATGGCAAATTATCATTTTCTATAGAGTTTGCAAAATTTTTTAATTTTTTTTTTTTTGGGGGGGGGCTTACATCAAACAACACTTTTATCCAAGGAACCATGGCCCAGCAGCAATGGTTGAAGTAATCCAGTGACTTGACCAAAAGAATTGTGAGTTCAATACCTGGCCACAGCAGAGGCAAACAAAAACTTGGAGAGTCGAGTTAATAAAGGTAATTAACGAAGATACCTAGAAAAGACAGGAAGCTAGAACAATTCATTTTCATGGACTAAATAAAGGGTTTGGTTCAAAATTCTGACGTATATCACCTGAAAAAGGCTGGAGTGTACAATGGCCGAGACGTCATATAACAATAAAGATGAGGAATACAGTCCAAATAGTGTAAATAGTTATAATACCTCATCTCAGAAATATAGAGAAATGTTAAAAGGTGTTTTTGTTTGAATGAAGAAACATTATCTCTTGTTTGACCTCTTATTCTTTCTGCAGCAAATAAATTCAAACAAATACTCTCAACAAAGACATCATATTTTGATAGGCCTACCACAAGAAATAGGATCAACAGTCTTTTTCTCAAGTATTTTCTTAAATTGGTGCCAGAACCAAAAATGATTGCATAATTTTAGCCATTTTCTATTCTAACAAATATTTCTAGGATCATGATCATATCCTAAATTTTTTTTTCTGCCTTCCCATCAATAAGCTACCCATTAATATTAGGTTGGTGCAAAAATAATGATGTAATAATGTTTTTTGACGTATTTATTAACGTCAAAAAACGACATTATTACGTCATTATTTTTGCACCAACCTAATAAATCAGGAAAAAAGACATTATTGTTGGTGAAGAATTTAGGCCAGGCAAGCATTACTGAGGATGTGCATGTAGCATAGTGGTTATCACCATGGAAAGAGGCACTAGTGAATGGAGTTCAAATTCAAGTCTGTTGGATTCACTTTCACACAACTATCCTTGGAAAGGTATAAATACATGTTTTCCCTCAACCAAGTCAGACTAGGCTCTTTAGCTTTGGTTGGCAACCAGTCTAGAAGAAAGACAACTGAATTTAAAACTCCTTCAGCTCAGAATATTTTGGCTAGGGATCTTATGAGTTGCAGTGAATGTTGGTCCCTCAAATACTTATATATGTAGAATGCATCACAAAGAATGGTAAATTCTCAAATCGATCCTTGTATGACACTTACCCATAGTTCCATAGAAGGCACGAGGTCCACACGAACCAACACCATAATGTCTCAATGTTTTCTTGGCTTCTTCCTGCAGTGCCAAAACAATTTTTATCACATGTCAATAGTAATATAATAAACAGGGGAGGGGATTGCAAAATGACGCTGTTGCAATTACCATGAAGGAATAAAATATATTTTCTCACCAAACAATTTCCCATTTATATGGTAACCAGAAAGTCTTTGCAGTATTTAATAGAAAAAAAATTATAAAACAGATCCGACATAGTAGTAATGCTCATCAACATTCCAATAAGGTCCCAGTTGTGCAATGCCCTGGCAGTAAAAATCAGGTGTCTTTGATGCAAAGAAGTCTGTGAGGACCTGCCACCAGTCTGTCTTATTCATGAAGGATTTCCCAAGAAAGTGGTTGTCTAAGGAATGGAAGAAGTTAATCTGTTGGCACAAGGTTTAGAGAATAAGGTGGATAGCACAATGTCTCCCAGCGATGATACCATATGTTATCCCTGGTCAGCTATGCTGCTTGGCATTGACATGGAGGAACAGTACACATTTGCGATTAACCAATGCTGGCTCCTCCTGCTTCAGTGCTTGTTGCACATGTACCAACAGCTGCTAGTACAGGTCTACAATGACGGTTAGACTTGTTGGTAGCAGTTCATAGTGTACCACTTGTCAACTCATCTACCAGATACAGAGCATGTTCTTGCATGGGTGTAGAGGTGGTCTTGTGGCATGTGTTACAACCAATGTCTAGCACACTTGGGAGTATTATACAGGATGCACTTTTTGGTCCCTGTGAGCACTATCAAATATGGCTTTGTTGCAATGCTGAGAAACAAGCTATCATTCATTGTTGCTTTTTGACAGTGTCTAAAGTACCAACTTACACACCTTTCCTATATGGTGCAGGTGAAGTCTAACTGTTCCATCAGAAAACTGGAAGACTATGGCAAATTCATCACTGATTTGGTTGTTGCCAGCCTATATAGACGACTTCATGGCCTCATCATCTAGGACCTGTGGCTGGCCATTGTGGGGTTCAACACAAAAGGACAAATTTCCCAACCTGAACTTCTGGAACCAATGCCTAGCAGTTTGTCTACCCACATCATTATTGCCAAAGGATTGACATATTCAGTGACTTCATGCATCTGCGGACAAAACCACCTTAAAGACATAAAGCAGACAACCCCAAACAAGCTGCTTCAACACTGCTATGTTTCCTCACCGCTGCTCGAGATATGGCTGATGTGTGTGTCTGTCTATGTGCAACTCGCTTGCATTAGTCAAGAGCAATGCCTCAACCACTTTCCCAGCATGTCACATGCTCATTTGCATATCAGTCATCACTTCTTCTCACATGACAAAAAACAGCAAGGATTTTTTTTGGTTACCTTATAGATAAAAGATAATAAAATAAAAAAGTTCTTGTCTCACCTCAATTCTTTCTTCTCCCAACATTCCCAAGAAGTTAAAAGTTGCCAGGTTGAGACATAAATTACCATTAAGATCGATGTATTTACCAGCTTTCCTGAAATAAAAAAAAAATTTTTTTTTAAATTTAACTGCCGTTATTAAAAACATTTGATCAAGGGAGGTTTACTGAACATAATTTTGCATTTTCCTCCTTTCACATAGCCATTTTGTCTTGCCATTACCACAGATAAATAATGGACCATTCCATTTTGACTCAGAAAAAATGTGAAAAAAGTAGATATATCAGAGATGCTGTTTGGTTTTAATGAGAAAAGAAAGCATCAATAAGAAATAAAGAGGAGGAATAACCCTTTACTAAGAATATTGAGTAATATTTAACCTCCATACCTGTGAAAAAAAAAAAAAAAAAAAAAAAAAAAAAAAATTCAAAAAGTTTTTCTATTTACTCCATTATTACTGTATAACCTTTTGACTCCTTTGGCAATGTTTGTTTTAAAAAGTGATAATTAGAATTTTAATAAAATCCAAATATTTGAAAGTGGATTTATAGATTTTCTTGATTCTCGAGAATTGAAAATGAATAAATTAAATGCTATTTATTATATTGTTATTTCCAAGAATAATTTTATATTTACAAGATTATAAAAATATCTGAACCAACTATAATGAAATATTTATTATTTACTATTTTATAAAGAAATAAATCTAAAAAGAAATTTTTCTTTTATTCATAAATTTATAAAAATTTAATTAAAGACATAGCAAGTAACTGTAATTTCAAATTTTGAAAAAAATGCATTTCCATCATTTGCCCTTGCCACATAAATTCTTCAAAATAGATATCTGTGAATCTTACATATTGATAATTTTGTAAAATTTTCTTTACAAATTTTTGAACAAAATGATTTTTTTTCAAATTAATTTTTTTATAAAATGCTAAATATTAAAAGTTTATAAAAGGTTAATAATAATAAATATAGCATTGTACTGAGTTCACATATTTTTATAATCTTATAAATAAATATTGCCAAGAGAGTCAAAAATGTACATACTAATAGCAGTGTCAAGGGAATAACCATCCTTTTGACACATCATTTTTTTATTTTTTTTTGTGGGCACATGGGTTAAACTGAATATTATATGCAAAGAAGAGTTAATGATGTTAGAATGGTATAAGCTTGTATATATTTGGTTTTACTTTATGTGTATTGAAGGTTTCTTTTGAGTAAATCAAACTAGGAATAAAGAATTTCTACTTGGAATAAAGTTATATAAACAGTAAGACCAATGTCAATTTTTAATCTTTTCAGTTATACCCACTTCATTAAATAATGACCTCTATACTTATGAATGGTATTGCAATAATTTGTGAAAGTTTTTAAGTTCAAATATTTAACAATGCAATAAGGGAATTTCCATGGGTGTTTTATAGTTGTGGAACACACAAGGAGCATATCCAATCCTTAAGTTAAGAATTATGATTCATTTGAAAATTCAAAACATGAAAACCATAAAATTTTTACGAGCACTGCTAGCATAGAGAAAATTATTTCCCTAAGTTTAATGGCATTTATAACAGAAAGAATTTCTTTATTTGATTAAACTGGGGTACCTGATGCCAAGTAATGGATACAAAGCTAGTCTTAAAAACCATGCCATAACAAGTTCAATCCTCACTGGAAGCCACACTACTTTGAAGCTTTAGGTATTCTAAACAAGTAAAAATAAACTGTAATCTACATGACAACTTCTGATGGATTTGGTCTATTATGAGATGCTGAGATGAAAAGAATTGTGAATAACATACCATAAAACCAGGAATTATTTCCCAGACTAATTCCCTAAAAATTCAAATCTTTTACTAATTTTTACACAGTCCCACACTCACAAGAAACATGTCTCAAGGCTCCATTGGTGGATACCTGGAACTTTATATATATATATATATATATATATATATATATATATATATATATAAAATAGTAATAATCTTATAAATATAACAAATTATACTCGTCCGGAAAACCTCAGGTGCCTTGATTTGTAAATAAGCAAACCAATACCAAAGGGAAAAAAGGTACAAAAAAAGAAAGAACAGAGAACATGTACATCAGCCGAAGACAATCGTCTAGCATCCAAGTTCAGAGTCCAAAGAAAAAAAAAAACCCCGATATGAGTAAATAAAATAATTAATTAAAGTGCTCAATACGCTAAGTAGAGCAAACCTAATTAAACCTAAAGAGCCAGACAAACCTACCAAGGTTTCACCTAAGCAGATCGTCAGGGACTGCTGGCTATATATATCGTACAGATAAAAAATCCATTGGTATAAAATCCAAGTGGGTCCTAATAATATAAAATATTAAAAGTGATCCACAAAAAGAGCTCAATGTATTTATTATAACAGAGCATATAAATTACACAGAAATACAGCACATCTGTCTGGTTTGAATAAGACTGACACCCTCAGCATCAGTTGAAATAGACTATACCCATGAGTTCCTTTTGGATTTCTCTGTTGTGTTACACACACACAAACACAGAGGGTGCGATGAGTAAATTGTCACCAATTTTATATTTTTAATTTCACACATGCACATTGTTTTGATTTTATCGACTGCACAGTATGGTAGGGTCAGTTGGTCACTGTCTGTGTGAAAAAGAGCATCATGACTCAATTCACTTTGCCAGAATTTTGGAAACATACTGTACTGCTTGGCATTTGTGCCAGAAGCTCCCATTAGAAACATTTCAGAGTGTTTGGGTGTCAATCTGAGGACTGAGCAGAGGATTCAGAAACAGTTGTAGGAGTCTAATGGTGATTACAAAGGTATGGCAGCTTGGAAAACTCATTCTGATAAGAACTTCCAAATTTGTTGCTGAGGGCCTCAAACTAAACACAGAGGGCTACATCGTGCTTTGAGGAGGTAGTGCTGTCCTGGTTCAAGAGGGTGGCTGATGGAAGACCCTATGTCTGGTAACAGTACTCTGCACCATGTCACACAAGCAGGAGAACACAGTGATGGCTGTCAGACAATTTCTGCAATCATATCTTACCTTACATCTGGCCACCTAACTCCTCAGACTGCACCCTCCTGATTATTATATGTGGAGCGCAGTTGAGCAAGAGACAAACAAAACTCCTTGCAACACCAAAGATGAGCTGAAGGCAGCATTTACCAACTTAAACAAGGAGACCATCCAGAAGAGTTGCAGGAGATTCTGAAGTCGTTTGGAAGCAATGGTTTAAGCCAAGGGTGATTTTATTGCATAAATTTACTCTTTTGTATTTCAATATATTTTTGTGTAATTGTCATAAATATATCTGTTAAAATGAGATATCAGTGTTATTTGCAATTTTGCATAATTTAGATGACAATTTATCTATCATACCCTGTGTGCATATATATATTTTTTCACAAAACATATTCGTCCTCCAACGGGATTCAAACCTGTATCCTATACGGAACCGTCATTTAGCTTGACGTGCCTTTACCGATTTGGAGACAGAGGAGCGATCGGTTAGCAACATCGAATTTACTGACTTTAAACTTCAATCTTCCATGAATCTCTCATATACATTCATATCTGCTCAAAGCACATCCAAATGTAAACAAATGATGTCACACATTATGAAATGGACAAAGTCCAACAATTATTTTAAGACATTTTTATGGCGGAACCATAGGTATTTGGGACACCTCAGATTTCAGCTAATGTTTGACGTTTTTTCTCGGCTGAGGTCCATATAGCTTTCCAAACCCGGCCTATGTTTTGTTCTGGGTGCAAGGAGATGTTCTCCCTCCCCATCAAATTAATTCTATTGTTTACAAATATATTTGTAGTTGCGGTGCTGACTACATAGGAAGTACTACTCAGTGCCTGGACATGAGGATTAAACCACATATTCCCACTAAGATCAGGAATTACACCTTATCTTTGAATGGACGTGTCCCAAATACCTATGCTTCCGCCATATGTGAGCACCTCTTAAATAACAGAGGGTATGCAGCTAATTTTAGTGCTGACTGGTTCACTGTTCTGTGCCAGTCGCACTCGTTATCTCAAGGTACTGGAGGCACTTTATATCAGTCCCCGCAAGCCTTCCCTGTGTAAACAGCGTGAATGTTTGTTGGGGCTCGCTGTTGTCTCTAGCTCCTTGTGTTCTTTTTCTTCCCTTCTCCTTACACATTTTCTGTTGTTTTAATTTAAGTTAAATCTCCCGTAGAGGCCTGAAGAGCGGGAACGAAACCGATTGCTTCGCTTTTAACTACACACTTTTATTTCTGTAATTAGATTTTGTACATTCAAAAAAAATTTTCATATATATATATATATATATATATATGGTTTAATTTATTTAAGTTGGACCCAGTAATAGAACAAAACAACAATTATAACAATATAACTGTAATAAAAATTATATGATGGATAAGAGATTCATTTTTACCACAAATTTTACTAGACAAAGGAGATTATCAACAATAATAAATAATTAACTTATAAAACAATTGCAAAAAACTGTAATGAAAGTTAAGTGATGGAAAGAAGATCCATTCTTACCATAAACATTAGCAACTTCAGTATACAATTGTTTTTCTTTAAAGAACTCTTTGATGGTTTCTCTTTGGCAAATCCAAATTCACAATATCATTAATCTTGCACTTTGAGAGAATTGTTAAATAAGAAATAGAAATTGTTTATTTTTGAAGTTGGCTGCAGATGAGCAAAACCAGGGTATAGAGAGGTACCACTGTATTGCCAAATTGATAGAATGTAAAAAAAAAAAAAAAAAAATTACACAGTATAAACAATCCCATTCTCAATGCAGATAACTGGTGTGATGGTGTTTGACAAAGCATCATTTTGAAAAGATACAAAAGCACCTATGATTTGCACTCAGCTACAGGCATGTGACAGCAATACTTGTAAGTTTTTGTAAGTTATATTTTCATCAGGTGGAAAATTTTTAGTTGAAAGTGTGGCCATTCCTTAACAAAAAAATTCGTAAGGAAACTTTTGATAAACCCAAACGATAAGAAAAAGAAAAATCTATATAAATAAGTAATCTCTCTTTTCATGCCAATTTCAGAATTTACTTTCTGCTGCAATTAAAAATGTTGCATTAAAGACAAAAGAACGGCAAACCAAATCAAAGAAAAAGGGACATTTCTGTTTAAAAAAAAAAAAAAAAAAAGAAACACTAAAATTTATTTTGAATGGCGCGTGCTAAAGAAGCTAATAAATCTGCCATCTTGTTTGCATACAGAAATGTGCTTAGTACAAGCCACGGCAGGTTGGATAAAGACAAGACCATTATTACTCTACAATAAGTTCTTTTAATGGAGCAGATGAATTTCTTTGAAAGACTTACCCAAGAACAATTGAATTATGCAACTTCTCAAGCAATGGATGATCATCTTTCACATGAGGAACCAAAGGTTCAGGTTTCCAGTCAGCAAGCAGGTCATTCTTCTCCTGTTAAATAATAAAGATTTAAACAAATAATAATGATAATATAAGTATTGTTATCAAAATATTTCTATTACCCAGTGCTTACAAGGAGAATTCAATTGACAAGCCAATAAACAAATTGCACAATGAAGCAAATTTGGTGAAAATTAACAGCAGTAAAATAAGCAGAAAATATCTGGACAAATCATTAACATTACATACACATTGTGTCAGTTTTGTAATGTTTATGCAAAAAAAATAACTCCTTATAAAAGATCATGGCACAATTGTTAAGTTTGAAGGGAGACATTTTTAAAGTTTAAAATATCAGTTGCTGAATATTAAAAAAAAAAAAAAAAAAAAAAAAAAAAAAAAAAATGAATTTTCTGAGCCTGAAAGTCTGCCAAAATTAATGGACACTAGAAACTTGAAGTCAAGAACGTGTGTGTGTATGTAATATATATATATATATATATATATTGGGAGGAAAAAAAAAAAAAAAAAAGATTTGGTTTCAGATGTTGCAGTGGACACTTATGTATGTAGACAAGCTTGGTGTCTATGAGAGTTAAAAGAATACAACAGAAGAACCCTAGCCAGTCAAGAAAGACACCTTGACAAGTGAAGCTGGAGAAACTCAACAACTTTGCTTGAATCAGATTGAATGGACTTTTTCTTTCAAAAAATTTGACAACCTGTTTCTCATCTGAGTTGGTTTTCTTCAAATTCTCCTTTTCTCCCATCACCTTCCTACAAGTAAGTGTGTTCAAAAACATCTCAAAAGGACTTAAAAAGAACTTTTGGTACACAAAGAAATATTGGTGAAACAAAAAAAAAAAAAAAAAGTTTTTTGTATGGTTCATATTTTTCATTTGTATTTCTTTGAAGAGATCCTTAATTAATGCATAAGAAAAGTTTTGACAAAATTGGACATTTGTGCCACCAAAAAACAGTGTCAAAAGGAACGTGTTTTTTCCAGTGACACTACTATTATATATATATATATATATATATATATATATATATATATATATACACACTATATATATATACTATATATATTATATTAACTACTTCACTCCTTGGCAATGTTTGTTTTTAAAAACAAATAATTAGAATTGTAATAAAAGCCAAACATATAAAAGTGAATTTATACATTGTTATTTTTTGTTTTTGAGAATTGACAACAAAGATAATAAACCTTATTTATTGAAATGGTTGGCAAACGCCGGCAAATTACCAATTGATATGAACTTTATAAAATGGCAAATAATACGCATTTCCTTACAGTTGGTTTTAATAATAAATGTTTATAAATTTATGAATAAAAAATTTCTCATATTTATTTCTTTATAAATGATAAATATTGCATTGTATTAGTTTTTAAAATTTTATAAATATAAAATTATTCTTGTAAATAAAAATCTAATAAATAGTGTAAAATTTTTGCTGCAAATTCTCAAGAACAAAAAAAAAAAAAAAAAAAAAAATGTATAAATTCACTTTCAACATATGTTTAGGTTTTATTACAATTCTAACCATCACTTTTTAAAACAAAATTTATCAAAGAGTAAAAAGTAGTTAAAATAATAATAGTATCTAATGAAAAACAGTCCTTCTGACATTCAATTTTTGCAGGCATGAAGGTCCAAGTTTGCCAGTTTTTCTTTTTAAATTTATATTAAGCTTGAGTTTCTGACAATTTTGTTACTACATCTTTACAGGTTCCTGGAAAAAAAACTTTTGAGTTGTTAAATCAGTGAATTAAGAAACAAAAAAGATATTCATTCCATCTTTGAAGTCTTCATCATTCAGAAAAGCAGGACTTGCCTTTCATAGAAATGAAAATGTTTACAAATATTACAACATTCATGTTGGCATAAGAGAACATCGACATCTTAAAATTTTATCACCGATTTCATTCTCTGCCTGCAGCTGATTACACATCAACAAGAGAATATTTGTTGCCACCATTGGCAATCTTTGGTAGGTGTGTTCAATGATTGCAAGTCAAAGTTTATTCATTCGTGCATGTTATTGTTTAGGTTGGTGGCATATACAAATTTTGCTGAGGCCACATTTTCTTCATTTGGTGTGGCCATAAAGTTTTAAAACTTTGTTCGTGATGATAGATGCGAAAGGAATTAACCCTGTGACTTACAAAAGTTCCTCAATTATTCAGACAGCTTATGATTTGTCATAAACTTCATCATGTTGCTTTGGAATGTTTCAATTTTCTTTAATAATCTAGAAGTCTAGCTGAGCAAGTCGAAACCATAGAGTTCCAAGGGTAATATATAAGAACTATAGATCTTAGACAGTTGGAGATTCATTGTGGAATTCACTTGACTCACTTCTAGCAGTTGACTACTACTTCTACATACTGCTGGCGAATCTTTTGTTTGTTGTTCCGTGTCCTAAGTATTAACGTTCATTACCAACTTTCGTGTGATTATTCTATTCAGTAACCTTCCCTAGGTTACAATAGCAATTAAAGGTGATTCCATGCTCCTCAAAATCTGATCAGAGATCTTGCTGCCGGATGCAGTTTATTGTCAGACCCAGGAAAGTCATAAATTGGGAGTTGACGGTTTGGTTTGAATTTATCAATAATCATGCATTCGGTTTTAGACACGCTTACAAAAAGCCCAACATCAGCTACATGTCTGGCGAGAACGACAAGGAATGATTGTAAGTCATTGCATGAATTGCTTAGTGAAGTAATATCCGTTTAACTTAAATCTGAAAAGGACGTGGCCACCAATAGAAAAGCCTAATTGATATTCCCTTTGGAAAAGTAGCACAGTGATAACAATACAGAATAATTTAGCCAAGAGGATATCAGTTTCCTTTACTCCTTTCAATATATCAACTGATCTTAAAAGACCTATTTTAATATATGCTTTCATATGTGAGCTTCAATAGATCAATGTACCTTTTGCTGATACAGGTTCTTGTCAAGATGTTTCCAGACAGGAAATCTCTGGTGAAATCTATAAAGGCAATGTGTAGGGAATTTGTAAGCGTTCTGAAAGCAAAGGAAGTATTTGTCGCAGATTACTTCCACAAGACAAAGAAGAATCACTGTAAGTCCAGACTCGAATATCGTGGGCAGAAAGAAATGCTGAAAACTCGATTCGCCGGTACTATTTTAAAATCACAATGCGTGTAACCAGTCAGAAAAATAACTCACTCTGACAAACGCCGAAACAAAAAATGCCCGAATTTTCTCCTCCCGAATTGAGAAAAACAACTGCTTTTATCGTCAGAACCTATTTCTTCCATTTGTCGACAACTGGGATTGGATTTTCCGTAATTTGCATATCAAAATACTTTTATAGCGACTTCTGCGACTGACTTGTTTTTTTCTTCAATTCAATTATTCCATTTTCAGCATGTTATGCGGAATACGTGCCCCTCTGTTTGGTAAGTAGTTTTCTTTTTCGCCACTTTTTCCGTCGTAGAATACACACGACACGCTTGGTTTGACGAGGTAAGTCGCCGTTTTCTTCGCTATACTCCCCCTTGATCTCACTATCACAAATCGAACAACCTGGAGCAGGTCTCTTTATCCTGGCGCTTCGACGTAATGGCACTATTTCCCTTACGCGTGTCGGAGAGTCGTCTCCTGAGGAGTCATCAGACGTATCTCGAGTTTCCAGAAGTTCTGTGTCTGTGGAAGCATCGGATTCGCAGATCTCAATTATCTGCTCACTGTCAGACGATGAATCATCATCGGATTCGCTCGGAGATGTATCAGAATCAACGAAAAGGCGAAGATCTTTTACATGCCGTGGCATCCCGTCAACTAGTACGGTTTGTGGACTTATAATGTCCGTCACGCAACCCACTTGATACCTGGAGGTACACCGGCCATGGGGAGCTTTCACCCATACTCTGTTCCCAACTTTGTATATATTGTGATGCCTACAATGATCAGGTGGTAATGTTGTAGTAATTCCCTTCACTTTCAGTTGGTAATGGTGAATCATATTGGCAGGCGCACTAGTCAACAATATATCATCCTTTGGCGTGATATTATGCCAGTATACTGCCTCCGTTATCGAACATTGCTTTCTTGCTGCAATTCGCTTTATACTCCGATGAGATCTTTCCACTATACCGTTTCCTGCAGGAACATAGGCGCAGCGAAAACGAAGTATCATTGTCGGTCAGGATTTCTGATGGTGGGCCTCGTTCAAAAAAAATACTTTCTAACTGCCGAATGACGCTTCTCGAGTCTTGTTGAAGCAGGCGTCGCCATATCGCAAATCTACTAGGGCCACAATCTATTAACGTAAGGTAGTGTTGCCCACCGTAATGTGTAATGTCCATTCCTAAGCAGGTCCAGATTTCAGTCACACTTAAGTTGCCACAAGGCCAACGACTTGAGGCTGGGTCAATTGACTGGCATTCTTTACATTTTCTGACCACTGCCTTGACAGCCGCCTTGGATGTCGTAGGGTAGACTCGTCTTACAAAATATAGCGTCCGCCTGACGCCAGGGTGTCCACTCTGGCAATGTATGGCACGTATCTGATCAGGAGAGGTTTCGTTCACCATGGGAGCGCATATCGGGTGTATTGGTTCGGTTTCCTTCTTTATCATATCATACCATCGTTGCGGTACTCTAGTGAGCTTATCCGCTCGATTCTCACTCGACGTTACTAATCGTATCGTGATCAATAAGTTATACTCTTGAATCAGCTTTTCAAGAGTACTCAAACACCTCCGGATCAGCATCTCACTAGCCGCCTTAGTTCGTATTCTGGCTTTGCCAGTGAGCATGTTTGATACCCACCAGTGCACACACGCGGAGTCCGTGAAGAGGTGTAACTCCGTTGCGCTCCACTGTAATGCTAAATTGACGCCCTTCAGAATAGCATCCAATTCTGATAAATTGATATGTTGGGCGTCCTTCACAGGTCGCAGCCAACATGCGTCTTCGACAACGCTTCCGTTAACCTCCAACGAAACCCCTGTGGCGAGAGAACTTGCATCGACCCATACCTCATAAGCATGTCCGCTTCAGAACCACTTACCGTGTGCAGGGTCGTTCTGGTGTATTCTTTCCGCTATGTCCTCAATCATGTTCTTAAGGGGACCATCTGTCACTTCGTCGTCCCACCCAGACGTGATCGATACTGTCCTGCGTTTTACAAATGATGCCGCAACTCGAAGCCACCCACATACAGGAACGTGGCCCACCAGTTTTCCACACCACGAGAAGATGTTACGTCGTGTCAGGACCTCAGGAACTGATGGAATGCCATTTTCACATGTCCACTTAAGCGTGTTGTTATCTTCTGCGACGTGCAAACCCAACACACGTGTGCCGTCCTGTAACCGCTCCGGATCCTTACAGGTCAAAGCAAACGTAGCCAAGTGCTCTTTCACGCGATCTGCTGAAATCATGCTCTCGTCAACATAAATATCATCAATATATGATGAGGTTGCCCGTCGAACTGACTAGTCTTTCGCTAACGCGGCGTCCATAATGGCCTTCATTATGGCTGGTGCAACATTCAACCCGAAACCCATTCGGGTCAAGCAATATCTTTGTCCCTTGAAGATTACAGTTTGAAAGGGCCACAATGACTTATGGATATGTACTTGCAAATAAGCCTGCCGTAGGTCAAGGATAGCGACTTCGGGTCCTTTTTTACGCCACTCCCTCAGTTTCTGTGCGCACACGTCAGCATTGGCTGTGTGTGCGTCGAGACACTCATTCAGCTCTCGATAGTCTAATACTGGCCGCACTTTATTTTTGTTTTTCTGCACCACCGCCATCAACGGAATTAAACCTTTTGGAGGACCGAGTTCCTTTTCAGCATAAGGCTGCAACCAACCGTTATCAAGCCAGGTCTGCAGCTCTTGGTCGTATTCCTCCTTGACTCCCTTTGGTATTGGGTACTCGGGCATCCGATTTCGCAAACTCTCCGGTGATCGACCATTAGACCACTTCCAGGATGCGACCCATATCTTTTGGCTTGGGTCGAATTCGGCACAGAAATCAGGTTCTTCTATTTTAATGGCGGCACAACAGACTATTCCACGCTTGGGAAACCGTATATCGCCACTCTCTGTTATTTGGATTCCGCCCAAATTTTTAATGGCGTCAAACCCGAGCAACAAGTCGAAACCCAATAGCCCTCCATCCACTACCAAGGCTTCGATCTTAAGGGGGTTTGCGTTATCCACATCAAGCTTGATACTTCCAACTCCGCAACATTTGAGAGTATTTCCGTTTACGGTGAGTACGTCAGCCTCCGTCTCCCGCCAGGATTGACAGGCTGACTTACTCACGAGTGTCTGTGAGCAGCCAGTGTCCACCAGTGCCATTCTCTTAATTCCGTCCACGTAAATACCCAAGACAGGTAGCGCCACATTCATAACTCGCTTAGGGAAGAGACCGGCGCTGACGTCTTTTCCCGGACACGATGAAGCAATGTGGCCTTTCTCTCGACACTGGAAGTAACGCATTGTTGCACGTGACCTGCGTGGCTGGCGGGCGTCTTCCCGTCGAACCGGAAAAGTGACTCCACCCAGAGCATCGATAGCATCGCATACCCTCCCGACGTTTAACATATGGTGGTTTATCAGCTCCGCCTGGTAAAATGGTAGCTGCAACCATTTTCTCAGTTGCATTTTGATTTTTCATTATGGCTCGAGCTCAGTCCAACAGTTGGTTTGTATTCATGTCTTCCATCCTGGAAGACGCGCGCAGTAGTTGCTTGACGTGAGCTGGTAACCCTGCTATGAACGCACATGCTAGTCCTTGCTCGGATATCCCGCCAAAAAGACCTGCTAGCTTCTTCAAGTCGGCTAGGAACACGTCGACGGATTCATCCGGGCGCAGTCTGTGTTCCACGAACTGTTCGTAAGCCAAGAAACGATCCGGCGCAAAGGCAATCCGCAAGGCTCGTTTTATCTGCTCGACATCAGATTTTTGCTCCGAGTCTAACTGTTGGTAAACAGAAAATGCTCCGCCCGTCAACCTCAGAGGAAGAACACGTTCAACCTTTTTAATCCCACACAGATCACGAACAAGTTCTGCCTTCTCAATCCATTCAGTAACTGCTTGTCCGGCCACTGATCCATCAAACTCTGGTATTAACTTGACGTCAAATGTCTTATCCGTCATACTGCCGAAATAGCTTGTAAGCGTTCTGAAAGCAAAGGAAGTATTTGTCGCAGATTACTTCCACAAGACAAAGAAGAATCACTAAGTCCAGACTCGAATATCGTGGGCAGAAAGAAATGCTGAAAACTCGATTCGCCGGTACTATTTTAAAATCACAATGCGTGTAACCAGTCAGAAAAATAACTCACTCTGACAAACGCCGAAACCAAAAATGCCCGAATTTTCTCCTCCCAAATTGAGAAAACCAACTGCTTTTATCGGCAGAACCTATTTCTTCCATTCGTCGACAGCTGGGATAGGATTTTCCGTAATTTGCATATCAAAATACTTTTATAGCGACTTCTGTGACTGACTTGTTTTTTTCTTCAATTCAATTATTCCATTTTCAGCATGTTATGCGGAATACGTGCCCCTCTGTTTGGTAAGTAGTTTTCTTTTTCGCCACTTTTTCCATCGTAGAATACACGCTGTCGCTTGGTTTGACGAGGTAAGTCGCTGTTTTCTTCGCTATAGAATTACTGAATTCAATAGATTGCCAGTAACTAATATGTGATCGAATAGATTCAACAAGGCATTTAACAATGGCTTTCCTCTCGCCTTTGTGTATTCAGAATAAATGTTGTCAAGAGGTTGGAATGTTGAACTGAATCCTTGAGGACACATGGCACAGTGGATAAAGGTATTGGTTAGATCTAGTGACAGGACCCAAAAAGTGTGAGTTCAATACCCGGTTAAGGCAGTGGAGAACTTGGAGAGAAGAATTAACGGGAGATAACTGATAACTGACATAAATTAAACATGGCACGTGGAACTAGAACAGTCTCCCCCAGTGAGCGAAATAAAGGGTTCAGTTTGACATTCAAACCACCTGAAGAAGACCGAAGCATACAACAGCTGAAACGCTGTAATAAATATGGCAACAAAGATGAGGACAATAGTCTGAATAGTGTGCATAATACCTCATCTCAGAAATATAGATAATGTTGTCAAGGCCATGACTCTAGCCATCTTTCAGATTTTTGATAGCAAATTCTATGCTACACCACAAGATGGGTTGAATTTCATCCATCGATGAACAATTCATACTTGTCAAAGTAGGATCCTCAGAGTAAAGATGTTCATAAAACTTAGCTCAGCATTCGTGTATATCACTTTTACTGGTTAAGATATTACCATCGTGGTCCTTGATTCTCTAGCTTATATTTTTGGTTTCACTTTAAATTTCTTCACCGCAGCATGGTATTGCTTATGTGATGGAAGTGGACTCCTTTATCTTAGTTTGCCTAAATCTGTCCGCTTTTTTCTTTTATTTTTTTACCCAGATTTTGCTTTGGCAATCTTTTATTGTATAGATGATGGTCCAATTTCTTTTCTGATTTTATACTTGTTGGCTATAGCCAGTTTTGTTTGATCTGTATCGTTAGCACCCACATGCATCAGAATCATCATCTTACTTCCTTATTCCATTTTTCCTCTCTGGTGGTGGTGGCAAAAATGGCTGTGAAGTTCCACCCAGTCGTGAGCAGGAATCACAGAAAACTGTAGGTGGTGGATGCAGCCGAGTCAGGCCTTCCTGACAGCATGTCACAGATTCTCTTCATGGTGACGGTTGGACTAAAAAGTCTCATTTCCCCAGAAGGCGGACTTGCAGCAACAGTATTCCAGGTCTCAGGGTTAATGTAGGCTGATGTCAGAGAGATTTTCAAGTGATCCTTAAAGTGTCATTTTGGGCTTCCGCATAGCCTCTTGGCACTGTCAAGTTCTCCCAACAGGATGATACATGGGAGTCAAATAGGATGAATTGTGGACATATGACCCATCCAGCTGAGGTGAACGCAGGTTATGAGGGATACAACCATCACGAACCTGCCACCAACGTGTGGGCACACACTAAGGGCTTCCAGCTAACCAAATCTACTCCTGTCACCTGTAAGATTATCGCCACTGGACTTGCTGAAAGGTGACAGAATGCGAAGTCAAAGAGAGTTCGACGAGGTCATTCATGTGAATTTGATTTTGCTGGACAACTCTGCACAATGGAGAAGCTCACATGCAGCTGGCCAGAAGCAGCTCAAAGAGGATTGTGACAGGTGAGATCTGGCAAACCCGGTTGAATTGGGCTGCTGTTTGATCTGACATCCAATTTGGTTGGGGGAGGTCTTCATGGAGAAGATTTTTCTTAACAGCTCCGCTAATTCCTGCAGTAATGTTTTCATATACATCACCTTAGTTACATCATCAAGATCTGAAAAACGTTTTTTTTTTTTTGTTTTTTTTTTTTTTAATTCTAGTTGAAAGCATTCCTAAACTTCAAGGTTGTACATTGAAACAGAGCATCGTTTCTTTGGGCAATAAAAAAGTCAACCAATTTTTCACCCTTACCCTACATTTAGAACATTTAGAACAGTACTATCAAGAATCTGCAGATAAACTGAAGATTTCCATATAAGGAAGAAATCTATTTGGTTCTTAGTTCTTCTATCAGATGAGGTCCAAGTGTTCTTCTGAAATATGGTATATTGGTCACTACAAGATTACTTCTTGTAAAAAACTTAAGAAATTTTCTTTGTGAGCTTGCATTACCAAAAGTGTGTTTGCCTATTGCACATTGGAAAGTGTTGTGTAACTAACCTACTTCACTATTGATGAAGATGTGATTGCAGGTATTTCATCAAGTATAGATCGAATACTATCATCAGTCTGTTACTACAGTACAGCACCTCTATGGTTTTCTCTTCCCTTTGTTTGCCCCCCCCCCCACATTTCTTTAGTTTAGGTACATTTTAGATTAGTCACCAGTTTTTACCACTTCCTGTTAGTCCTTAGTTATCACTGGAACTGGCACAATAAACCAAACATGCAGTTCCTTCTTTTTCATCCTCTTGAATCTTAGCTACAAAAGAACGTATACCCAGAACTAGTTTCTGGGAGCATTTTCACCTGAAAGCCATGTTTTCCTCAGGGCTGCAACGTCCATATTGAGTCTAGCCAGTTCTTTAGAAAGTAGAGCTGTTTTTCTAGTGTCATCTTTCTGGTCAGTCAGTGTTGTCATTATCAAGGGGGAAAAAATAAGAAAAGAAATTGCACATTTTATACAAATACTCTGACCATATATATACTATACCCTGAGCAGCATAAACTGATTAATAAAAGATCAGAAATCAACAGCTTGCAAGCATATTCTTACTGGAAAATTATGAACCTGGGGAGGAATATTTGTACAAAGCATGCAATATATATATATATATATATATATATATATATATATATATATATATATAAAAAGAAATACAGTTTTAAGGTGTGCTATATTTATGGGATAAAGTGCTCAATATCAGAGATAGAGCGTATGTAAATATAAAAGTGAACATTGAAGTCAACACTTAGAGGCGACAGGCTGTTTCATGCTAGACGCGGCCTGACGATTGCGTTTAGCATGAAACTGCCTGTCACCTCTAAGTGAAGACTTCAATGTTCACTTTATATATATATATATATATATATATATATATATATATATATATATGTTTTGTACAAATATTCCTAACCAGGTTCATACATACCCAAGCTTTGCCTAGCGTGATGCAAGACCAACTCATGTATACTAGCTTTGTAACTATTGCTAAATTCATGGATGAAGTTTCTACTGTTGAAATAACAAGATGTAAGATGTAAGTTCTATGCCCACAGTTTCTTCTCTCACACTTCTCACTTGTGGAACTCTCTGCCGGATTTTTATTATCCTGTCAACTTTGATCTTCAAAAATTTAAATCCAACATTGTCATTCTCTCTCCTCAATGTCTTTCCATTTTCTTTCTCACAGTAACCCTCTCAAGTCTTAGTGGCTTTATTGCCTTGCTCGAGATGAAATGATTAAAAAAAGAAAAATTATCCAAATAACAAAAAACCATGAAAGCAGAAGACTTGATCCTGAGAAAGGTTTCTTTAATATCCCAAAAAGGGCTAACCCCTCCCAACCAAACAGACACACACACTTGACAACAGTCAGCCAGTGGCTGCATTTACTTACCTTTTCTGTCAAAATGGTCTTTTCAGGATTGTAGCTTTTTGAGAAAAGCAATTTGATAATGCAGATGATCAGGATGGCTTCAAGAAATAAATGGTAAGTTGGCGCCTGAAAAATTATTAAAATTAATGATTTTAACAACTGAATTTTAAAATTCAGATAATTCTTAAACTTTTTTCATCTTATAAATTTCAATAGTTTATCTCATTATATAAAAAGTTTAACAATTATGGACAAATTCCATCATCTAATATATGTAATCCTTTCTGCACATAATGAAAGAACACAGCTAACAAAGCTCCTCACCTCCATGCAAAAACATAAAAATCAAGTGTTTGCTTCAGATATGAAACCAGAAAATAAAAATTTGAAGAAACAACAGAAGTTCTGAAACTGCTCTGAGTATTCAGTGAAATCATTCAGTTAAAAAAGAAAATGCCCCAACGATGGAAAAAACACACACATATCTGAAGAAAAACCAGAGAACAAGTTGGGTTATTGGATTATACATGACAACCCTATGTCAAAATCAGTCTTTATTTGAATCTGAAAGCGTTTACTTGGTTTAGTTGGTTGGTTGGTTGGGTTTTATGGCATATCAACCACTGTGGGTCATTTAATGCCAAATTAAGGTATATACATATATACATACATACACACACACACACACACTAAATATACAGTACTATTAAACATATAGCTGGCAACATTATTGTTTCAAAAGCGAATAGCTGGCAACATTATTTTTCCCAAAAAACGTATAGCTGGCAACATTATTTTTTCAAAAACGCATACCTGGCAACATTATTTTTACCAAAAACGCATACCTGGCAACATTATTTTTACCAAAAACGCATACCTGGCAACATTATTTTTTCCAAAAAACGCATACCTGGCAACATTATTTTTTCCAAAAAACGTATAGCTGGCAACATTATTTTTTCCAAAAAACGTATAGCTGGCAACATTATTTTTTCCAAAAAACGTATAGCTGGCAACATTATTTTTACGAAAACATTATCTGAAGCCTTGTTGTTGGACGTAGTTTATCGTCTTACCCAGGACGCGGATGTAGCTTATCGTCATTACCCAGGACGCGGATGTAGCTTATCGTCATTACCCAGGACGCGGATGTAGCTTATCGTCATTACCCAGGACGCGGATGTAGCTTATCGTCATTACCCAGGACGCGGATGTAGCTTATCGTCATTACCCAGGACGCGGATGTAGCTTATCGTCATTACCCAGGACGCGGATGTAGCTTATCGTCATTACCCAGGACGCGGATGTAGCTTATCGTCATTACCCAGGACGCGGATGTAGCTTATCGTCATTACCCAGGACGCGGATGTAGCTTATCGTCATTACCCAGGACGCGGATGTAGCTTATCGTCATTACCCAGGACGCGGATGTAGCTTATCGTCATTACCCAGGACGCGGATGTAGCTTATCGTCATTACCCAGGACGCGGATGTAGCTTATCGTCATTACCCAGGACGCGGATGTAGCTTATCGTCATTACCCAGGACGCGGATGTAGCTTATCGTCATTACCCAGGACGCGGATGTAGCTTATCGTCATTACCCAGGACGCGGATGTAGCTTATCGTCATTACCCAGGACGCGGATGTAGCTTATCGTCATTACCCAGGACGCGGATGTAGCTTATCGTCATTACCCAGGACGCGGATGTAGCTTATCGTCATTACCCAGGACGCGGATGTAGCTTATCGTCATTACCCAGGACGCGGATGTAGCTTATCGTCATTACCCAGGACGCGGATGTAGCTTATCGTCATTACCCAGGACGCGGATGTAGCTTATCGTCATTACCCAGGACGCGGATGTAGCTTATCGTCATTACCCAGGACGCGGATGTAGCTTATCGTCATTACCCAGGACGCGGATGTAGCTTATCGTCATTACCCAGGACGCGGATGTAGCTTATCGTCATTACCCAGGACGCGGATGTAGCTTATCGTCATTACCCAGGACGCGGATGTAGCTTATCGTCATTACCCAGGACGCGGATGTAGCTTATCGTCATTACCCAGGACGCGGATGTAGCTTATCGTCATTACCCAGGACGCGGATGTAGCTTATCGTCATTACCCAGGACGCGGATGTAGCTTATCGTCATTACCCAGGACGCGGATGTAGCTTATCGTCATTACCCAGGACGCGGATGTAGCTTATCGTCATTACCCAGGACGCGGATGTAGCTTATCGTCATTACCCAGGACGCGGATGTAGCTTATCGTCATTACCCAGGACGCGGATGTAGCTTATCGTCATTACCCAGGACGCGGATGTAGCTTATCGTCATTACCCAGGACGCGGATGTAGCTTATCGTCATTACCCAGGACGCGGATGTAGCTTATCGTCATTACCCAGGACGCGGATGTAGCTTATCGTCATTACCCAGGACGCGGATGTAGCTTATCGTCATTACCCAGGACGCGGATGTAGCTTATCGTCATTACCCAGGACGCGGATGTAGCTTATCGTCATTACCCAGGACGCGGATGTAGCTTATCGTCATTACCCAGGACGCGGATGTAGCTTATCGTCATTACCCAGGACGCGGATGTAGCTTATCGTCATTACCCAGGACGCGGATGTAGCTTATCGTCATTACCCAGGACGCGGATGTAGCTTATCGTCATTACCCAGGACGCGGATGTAGCTTATCGTCATTACCCAGGACGCGGATGTAGCTTATCGTCATTACCCAGGACGCGGATGTAGCTTATCGTCATTACCCAGGACGCGGATGTAGCTTATCGTCATTACCCAGGACGCGGATGTAGCTTATCGTCATTACCCAGGACGCGGATGTAGCTTATCGTCATTACCCAGGACGCGGATGTAGCTTATCGTCATTACCCAGGACGCGGATGTAGCTTATCGTCATTACCCAGGACGCGGATGTAGCTTATCGTCATTACCCAGGACGCGGATGTAGCTTATCGTCATTACCCAGGACGCGGATGTAGCTTATCGTCATTACCCAGGACGCGGATGTAGCTTATCGTCATTACCCAGGACGCGGATGTAGCTTATCGTCATTACCCAGGACGCGGATGTAGCTTATCGTCATTACCCAGGACGCTACTTGGTTTGGGAAAACATAAATTCTAGGTTGTTTTTACTGGAATCTGAAAGCATTTACGATGTACATGATTTGCTTTTGGAGTGATGAAAGTGATGTAATTCTCTTTAGGAAGTGGTAAACTATATTTTTGGGAGAATTAAATTTCCACAAACACAATGCAAACAAATGAAAAGATTTGAATGCATAACAATCCAATATGGCATACAATCAGGAACTGACCTATGCCAGCTTACGTTTGAGGAAAATGGCATAAGTCAAAATGAGATTAATGGAGATTACATCATAACAATGAATCATCGTAGGTTAGGATTGTCATCACCCAGGGTCATATATATATATATATATATATATATATATATATATATATATGTATGTTCAACTAATATAAGGTCCAAGAGCCACTCAAGGTAGAGGGTTAGTAAATGATATTGTTGTAAGAATGCAGGGGAGCAGGAAGACCTGCATATTATGATTATACATCTTAGACCCTTGTAAGCATTCTGAAAGCAAAGGAAATGTTTGTCGCAGATTAATTCCACAACACAGAGAACAAATCACTGTAAGTTCAGACTTGAATATCGGGGACAGAAAGAAATGTCGAAAACTCGATTCGCAGGTACTCTCTCACAAATCCCAAAACACGTAACCAGTCAGAAAAATAACTCACTCGCCAACGGACGCAGTAGCCAAAATACATTAGTTTTTCCTCTCAATTCAAGAACACCAACTGCTTTTATCAGCCAAGTAATTTTTTCATTCATCAACAACTGGGAGAGGATGCCAAGTATTTTGTATAACAAGATACTTTTATAGAGACTCCTGTGACAGACTTGTTTTTAATCTAAATATTCCGTCTTCAGTATGTCATACGGAATACATGCCCCCCCTTTTTTTGGTAAGTAATTTTCTTTTCTGTCGTAGGATACACACAACACGTTGTCGCTTGGTTTGACGAGGTAAGTCGCAGTTTTCTTCGCTATAACCCTAGACTTAAAGAAGCTAAGATTGTAGTGCTCAGGGAAGCATCCTCTCAAGAGTCTGTTCCAGAGTGACAGTTCTGGTAAAGAAGCTGAATGGAACTGCAGCCTTAGTAATGGAAGATGAAGGGGCCCTTACCAAAGAAACTCATGAAATGTTAATTCTTGACTGTTTTTTTGTTCAGCTTGTTGCTTTTTTATCACGATGGTCGAAGTTGTATACATCTTAACATTTGAAGTAGGCATTTGTATCTACAAGTGGATGAATTTAAGAGTTGTACAAGAGTTTAAATAAAATCTGTTTTCAGCTTGTCGTTTTTGTATTGCTGCTTTTTAGTCATAATGTTCTGCATTGGGTCCCTTCCAGCCATTGATGTAGCATGAAAAAGCAGCTTTAATCAGGAAGTCAACTCACATCCCCAATCTTCAAAGCTTGTAGTAACAATAAAACGAGAAACTAGTAAAGAATTATAGGCTGAATGGGCATTTCTGGCAAAGTGGATTGCATCATGGTGCCTTTTTTTTCTCACAGACTATACCCAACTGATCCTACTATGCTGTGCAGTCGAAAAAAAAAAAAAGAAAAACAAACAACCTACATGTGCAAAATTAAAAATATAAAATGGCGACTATTTACCCTCGCACCCTTTATAACCCTATATAAACACAGGTGAAGTTAAAAGTCTCCAAGCTCAATTCACTTTCCAAAAATATAACCAAATGATCACGCTAATTTTTTTTTGTTTTTTTTTCTTCTTCCAAAAAAGCCTATGGTTAGGACGAATTTTCTATAAATCCGTTACATTAATAAAATATTAAGTTTTTTTTACTAAGGGAGATAATCGTTCCTTGACCATCAACAAAATACCTAATTACAGTTTCCAGGTAGAAACAAATCCATTAAAAATTCCATAAATTATTTTATGAACAATAAAAAATGTAGAAAAAACAAGCATTTTGAAAATAAAGCAGCAAAAATATCAGGTTTTCCAGAAAGTTCATGCCGATTTTTAAGGGAAATTAAAACACAAAACATTATGCCATTAAATATTTATTCAACTAAATATAACCATTTTTCCTTCAAACTAAAGATTCCATCTTCCTAGAATTTCATTGGTTTCTTGGTAAAGAACTCATTAACGTGTTTTTTTAAGTCATCCAAAGAATTAAAATTTT
Organism: Acanthosepion lycidas; assembly: GCA_963932145.1. NCBI lineage: Eukaryota > Metazoa > Mollusca > Cephalopoda > Sepiida > Sepiidae > Acanthosepion > Acanthosepion lycidas. The sequence continues at coordinate 32,575,329 of OZ010586.1, forward strand.
TACCATTGAGATTATTTTGCAAGGACCTGAATAAATGAAAATACAAAAGAGCAATGTCTGAAGAATATGGCAGGTAACACATCCTAGCCAAACTGCAACAATTTTTGCTAGGTAGCCAAAGAAACGCGAGGAAAACAACGCATTTCCTGTTCACCAATTCCGGGCGTTTTTCTTGAATTGCTGCCTTTAATTCATCTGGTTGCAATCAGTACTTTTCAGAATCAATTGATTGGTTACTTGGCAGAAGCTCATAGTACAGAATTCCTTTCCAATCCCACCAGATGCACAGCATGACTTTCTTAGAATGAAGACCTGCTTTTGAGGTGGCTAAGGTCAGCTCATATTGATTACCCCAGAATCTTTTTTGCTGAACATTGTTGTAAATAATCCATTTCTCATCACCTGTCACAATTTACATAAAAAGGGTATATATTCATTGCATTTATACAGCAAATTACAGATTAAATGTGATCCAAAAGATTACTTTCAATCAGATCATGTGATACCCAAACATTGTAGCAATTTGAAAACCCAAGCTTCACTAAGTGCTCATGGATGGTGGATTTTGACAAAGCTAATATTTCTGTCAATTCCTGTGTTGTGTAGTGTGGGTTATTCTCAATCAAGGTCTTGATTTGGTTGTCAACTGTAGTGGGGGTTTCTGCCTGAGCATTGTTCATCAATAGGGATACAATCACCAACTCCAAACTTAGCAAACCGCTCCCGTACAATTCTGTCAGGTAAAACACATACCTTTTTGCCTTTATTGTAAAAAAAAAAAACAAAAAAAAAAAAACACATCAAGTGTCTAAAATGCACCCTATAATCTTCCATTTTCATCAGGATACAAAATTGACAAGTAATCTTAAACTTTATTCCTCAAGTGATAGTTTGAAGTGTGCTCTAATAGGAAATGTTGATAAATTTGGCATGTTCTAACATGTTGGAACATGAATGACTAAAAATTGGCATGAACTTTGGGATAATCCAATATGTAATTAAACATCTTATTTTGGTACTGAAACTCTTTACAGAGATGCTAAGTAAAAATAAAAAAAAAAAAACATTCTCAGGAACTGAAAATAGTACATTGTTTCTGTGAGGTGATTCTCAACCAGGGAGGGTTTCAGTGTGGAGGAGGGGGATCTTTTTGCTTTTTTTATTTACAGAATTTTGTTTATTGAACTCCAATAACCTGGCATTCTATTGAACTTTCTATTTATTGAAGTCTGCTTCAGTTTATTTAATAATTGATTATGAATTAAAACAAATTACTGTGCATGAATTCAATGTTAAAAATCCATCAACACTTTTATTGCTATTAAATTTATAAAAGTCTTCTATAAAAATAATCCATGTAAATGTATATGTACTAATATACATTTCCCCGTATGTACTAATATGGAAAAAGAATGAAGATTTTTCATTAATACATGCATATTATTTGAAATAGGCTTTTTGAATCAGACAATCCTGGAAATGACATTCTAACATATGGTGAATAGGTTGTATTGGACAAAAAAAGATTGTCCATAGATGAAATAGGAAAAGGCTCTTTGTTCAAACAGAAGTGAAAATAACTTCTCAGAATAAGTTTTTAGTTCTCTATAAAATCAAACACAATGCATTATTCTCAGTCAGTCAGTTATGTGCCATGCGTGATCAATGCTTAGGCGATCATGTATCTTTCGATACACGACTGACAAAGCAGATTTTTTTTCCCCGCAGTAAGTTGCCATTTCTTTCTGCAGTAGACCTGTTGCCATCCAAGGCTGTAGAACCTGGTCTGTTCTTCTATTTACCCATAGCTGGTGGGAGAAGAGGATTCATACCTTTCCCAAGGGTATTAGCACACAAGTAAATGTAATGAATTCGACTAGAATTCGAACTCAGCTCTCCAATTCCTCAATCAAAGCCACTATTCATTACTCCACTTGTTTTTTAATTTGCTTTTTGAGCTAGTATCATCTGGATTTATTTCTATCCGACCCACAAGACCAATCGACCATTTTTGTTACTTTTATTTGTAAATGTTATCTAAAAAGAAATCATTTTGTGCTATTAAAAGTCAGAGTAATAATTTGTGATGGATTAAAAATAAGAAAAAAAATTTATAAACATAAAAGACTTGGAGAATTCCGGAAGAAAAGGGGCCCCTTACCTACACCACAAATACTCTTATCCAAATCATAAAACAAAGACACAAGGGAAAAGTAAAAATTTTGGGTAAAAATGCAGTAAAACTATCCACCCATACATGCATACAAAACAAAAGATTAAAATAAGTACATTATTTACATGTGGACTATGGTCTTCATCTTTGTTGTTGCTATGACAACATTTCAGCCATTATGCTCTCCAGACTTCATTAGGCTTAGTTTGTTTAATGGCATACCACATCTTATGGGTCATTAAATGCCAAAATTGAATGTTCTTGGGAGTCTTGAAGTAATATGTTACTCTGCTTTCACAACTGAATACAAAAATGGATTACCCATAACTTTTTTTTTTACTATGAAAATGTATTGCTGGTATTTTTACTATAAAAATGTATTCATAGTGTTCCAATTTTAGTTTTGGGGTTAACTATTTGCCCATAGTTGGGACCCTAACAGGTGCTACCACCCCAGGTCAGAGTGAACCTGGGGACATCGGCAATTAAGAGGTGGTTCCACACACTTCAAAACCTCCTGGTCAGAGGTCTTGCTGTCAGATGAATTTTATCGTCATACCCAGGACTACCTTCATCAGCTGTATGTTGACCCACATAACCTATAAAGAATTATTGTCCCACTGAACAATAGACTAGTATATTAAAGTGTTGGTTTATGGATTTGATGACCTAGAAATTTTGAGATCAATGTGTGTTTGGACACAGTGGAAACAGGGTGAGCAATAACTGAGCAGAACTAAAAATAAGAACGAGATATCCTGAGACATGGGCAAGAACACTATCTCCATGTAGATTAAATAAACGGTTCAGTTCAGAATTCCTTGTAGGTTACCTGGATCAACATACACCTGATGAAGTCCAGAGGGAACAATGGCTGAAACATTGTGATAACAGCAAAGATGAGAATAGTAGTTTGCATGTAAATAATTTAAATAATGACAACTTCTCATCCCAGAAATTCAGACAGAGATAAAATAGGTACATTTCATTGTTTTAACTGTAGCAGCAAATTCATTTTAACAGAATATTTTATTAAAAATTAAATAAATTTCATATCTATATATCTGAGATGAGGTATTATGATCATTTACATTATTTGAACTGTTATCCTCATCTTCATTGCCATATTCACAATGTTTCGGCCACTGTACACTCTGGCCTTCTTCAGGTGACTGGAATTCCGAACCGAACCCTTTATTTTGCCCATCAGGGTAAATTGTTCTAGTTCCACATGTCGTGCCTCTTCCAGATGTCCGTTATTTCCCTTTAACTCAACTCCAAGTTTTTTGGTTTACCACTGCTGTAACCTGAACTCACAACTCTCTGGGTCTAGTCACTGGATCTAACCAAATCTTTTATTGTTGTGAATTCAATACCAGGCTACAGCAGTGGCAAACCAAAAATCTTAGAGAGTTAAAGGGAAATAACTGAGACATCTGGAAGAGGCATGGCATGTGGAACTAGAACAGTATACCCCCAAATAATGGGTTAGGTTTGAAATTCCAATCACCTAAAGAAGGCCAGAGCATACAACAGCCAAAATGTTGTGAATATGGTAATGAAGATGAGTATGACAGTCTGAATAATGTAAATAATGGAAACACATTTGAACAGTAAAAAAAAAAAAAATTCTAGGTTTATTTTCTGTTTTAGGGTACAATTTTACACAGCTTTAAGTTTTAAATTGATGTTATTTTTCTGAGAACTTATCTTTAAAATATAAATGTCTAAAACTGTTCAAATTATATTTTCACATTTAAAAAAAAAAAAAAAAAAAAAAAAAATTTAAAGTCCATTAAGATTGACTAAGTTTCTGTTAAAAAAAAATTAAATAAAAAGTTTCACACCCTAACTAGTTAGTCCCAAAGTTCTTGATGGGTTTGGGAGTCATTGTTGTCTTAAAAATAAAAATAAATTATTTCAAAGCCTCTGGAAACGTGTGTCCTAGCTAGACAGGTGTATTTATTTTAATAACATTGTTATGACTGCATTTTATTGAAAGTCTTATTTGACAATAAATAAACTAAATCTTTTCATAAGGCATATCCTTCATGTCTTTTATTGCTCTTAGTAATTTTTTGCACCTTTTATTAATTCTTCTTTGTCCTTGTTCTGTCATCCATTCAAGTTAATTCAGTTACTCTATTTCCACCTGCTTCTATTGACTCCAATGTCATACAATGAGTAAATTTCCCACAAGCCATATTTCTTCTGTGTCCCAAAACTTTCAACTGCCTTTTTGTTTAGTTTAAAAAAAAAAAAAAAAAAAAAAAAAAGCAGGTAGGCAACTGATTCTAATTTCTGAAAACACAACAAAAAAATTCTAGTATTTATTTTATTTAAGAAAGAGGGCTTATGAAAATAAAAAAAGATTTACAGCAGTAAGTAATCTAATTTTAAATTGATGTTAAAAAGTAATATTCTAAGTAATCTATTCTAATTTTATTGAATTTTAGGTACAAAAGTACCTAAAATTCAATAAAATTAGATTACTTAGAATATTGTCCTAAATTTTAAAGATTACTGCTTAGTTAAAAAATTATATATAAAAAAAACGGTGCTTGCATTATATTCAAGTAAATTTTACAGATATGTCTCCCGTAAAATAAATTTTCAAACAGAAGTCTATCATTGTCAACACCTCTTAAAAACATTCACCTCCGTGTCAAAAAATGCATTTCTGTGAACTGTGCATAATGTTTGTTTCACATCAGATTAATTAAGCATTAAATCAGCTAATTTTCCTTAAATAAAGTTTTAGAAAAATATATTGTATTTTTTAAAGTTTTTTTTTTTAATAATGAGAATTACGTTGAGCTGGGAGATTTGTAAATATGGCTAAAAAAGCCTGGCCCTAAAACCAGCCATTAGAAAGATATTAAAAATAAAAAATTAATTCCAAGTGTAATAGCGCAAAAAAAAAAAAAAAAAAAAAAAAAAAAAAAAAATCCTATAGTTTTATTTTCATTATTTAAACTCTCAGTCTTCAAAAAAATAGTGAAAGGAATTTTTTTTCATTTAAAACTAAAAGGGAATTTGATCCCTTACAAAATTGCAATTCCTAATGATTATGGTTCATCCAATTCCAAAAGTATAACTCCTAACCCGTTGAGTCACCCTTTGAGAGAAAATTATAATAGAAAAACAGTTATAAATTAACACCCCCACAGATTATGTGTAAAAAGGAGACATTTAATTTGGCTCCCAGTTTATTTTTTTAATTATTGACAAAAGATATTATTCTTAACATTTAATAGTTAATAATTTCGTTTTAATTAAATTAAATACTCTTAAAAAGTTAGGGAAATGCAAGGGAGATAATTCAGTGTTTGGTATGTAGAAATCGTTTGAAATGCTCAACTTAATGTGGAACAAGATACAGTCAAAGAAAGCAAGATTGGGTTATGGTTAGTATGCAAGTTCAGTCGAGTTAATATGCATGACTGGGTCCCCAAAGTTGACTGTTTTTATGTACTCAAATGTGGTAAAACAATTGCCGACGATGCTTACGGAGTTGTTTTCTTTGGGGTGAGAAGGAGAGCTTGTCGGTTCGACCCACTTTTCAAAATTAATATTTCAATGACTGCAGTGAATATCAGGATGCTATTATTCTGCATCCCTTTGCATTTTCCTCAGAGTATATGTTGGCTGAAAAAGTAATCGACGCTAATTTCTAATTTAAGTGGAAAAGTCGCACTTGCTAAAAAACTGTTCATTTCAGAAATGTGAATGCATTTGGGGGGGGACTTTTATTCGGAAGCGCCTCGGCGTAGGGTTATCGTTAGGTTAAGCCTTCCCTTAAGGGAAGGCCGTTCCTTCTGACTAGTGAGTTTGATCCTCACTAAGTGCCACATACAAAATTCGGCAATAAATAACCCAACAAATGTTAACCTGGCGTAGGAAGATCAAGCAACCCTTTTTAAACAGAAACATTCATTCGGATATCTTTCAGTTAAGTGTCCATTTCAGCATACCAAATACAGAATTTCCTTCCTTAGACCCTTTCTTTACAATACATAACTTCATATTCTGAGCACACATTTTTGGAAATAAAGCTTGGGCAGAAAAAAAATGTAAAAATTCGAATTTTCAAATCGCCCACGTCTATTACAGTTTCATTTAAATTAAAAAAAAGTAAATTGGATTTTTTTAAATTTAAACTCCGTTTTAAATTTCAGATACAAGATTTTAAATGAACAGCGCGCAGTAAGCTATTTTCTTAAGTCTCTACTCTTATTTGTCACAAACATTGAATTAATTTTTTTTTTGCTGGGAGGGGAGAAAAATTACCGGTATATGAGCTCAGGTAAAGATTCTACAGCTTCCACCAGGTATCATTCATTAATTTAACTTTTGTGTCCAATAAAATGACATTGGATACTGAAGTTAAATTATATTTCATTGTTATAAAACAAAAGAACTAGTCAAGAATATGAAGTTATGTAACTGAAAATTGAAAAAAACTTGTTCTGCTAAGAAAAAAAAATATCCCTTTTTCCAGTGTCACCAGTTATAAAACGTAAATAAAAATAAACTGAAAATACGATATTTTCTGTAATAAACAGGATGTTTCTTATTATTACGACCGTCTCTACGACCGTAATGACACTGAGAACGTTTATCGTAAAACGTACTTTATCAAAACGTAATAGAAAAGGGAATGGGAGAGGAGGGGGGGTAAAAACACTATCAACAGTTTTCAAAACATTTCGCTCTTACGAAAATTTGACAGTATTTTTAAGTTAGACTCGTACAAAGATTTTAGAAGAAAAACATTGTCGTTAATAGTTTGTTTTGTTTCATTTTCTTTAAATAGAAACAATTTAAAAAAATAGAGAAAGAATTCTCCACAACGAAAAAAAAAAGCATGGCACGCCCAAAGTTTCAAGGTGTAGGTATTTTACGTTTTTAAGAAGCCCTAGAAACGGTAAAACAGTTCGATTTTAAAGTTAGTGAAAAGGATAATCAATTATCAAAAGTATATTGTTTTATGGAAAGTTTTCAAACCTCAAATATAGCATGAACCATCTCATTTATCTCCCAGGTCGGTGGTACAATCGCCATGATGACTACTTGCTCAGAAGCCAAACTGCCAACCAAGGGAGATAACTTCAGTGGTTTTTGGACCAAAGGCTATAAAAATCGTCACTTCCGCTTTCAATGAAGAAAAAAACAATGAAACCACTTTGTATTTATCTACCTGTTTTTGTCATATTGAAAACAGACACTTAACTAAGGTTTAGCATATTTTACCTTGCACCCAAACTTCATAATACTTCCTGAGTCATCCATATATATCGAGAGAAATGGAGACATTTTCTCATGTCTACACAGTATCTACAAAGGGATTTTTCTTTGGTCTTGCTGGGGACATGCAATTCCACACCTGTACGTATCAACCTACAGGGTGGTCCAAAAGTCTTGTCACCCCTACCAAAAAGTAATAAGAACAATAAAACAAGCAATACAAAGCATATGCACTAAATTCAGTTTATTCAATTTCATTGACGCTGTCACACATCGAGAAGGTTTGGATGATGAACACCATCATTTTCATGGCAGAAAATGATGCGGCGACATAGCTGTGCTTTGAGTGTTGCAAAGGCTCTCAAAACGACAGCCTTCAACTGATATGTATTCTGGTATCGTTCGTTTGAAACTCTCCATGATAATACCCAACGGAGCGTTGATGAAATAGAAAATTGGATGTGACAAGACTTTCGGACCACCTTGTACATACATCGGATAAGAACAAGAAATTTAATATGAAGTTAAAAAATAACTTGGTTTATTTTCAATCATTGTTTCTTATCAAACCTGTCAATTTAAAATCCTATGACGTAGAGATTTAGATCTTAAATTTCATATGAGCAGGAAGAGTTTTTTTAGTGTTTACCAAACCAAAATTCAGGAAAAACAAGAATTTCAAAAATGGACTAATATTAATTCTACATCATTATTCGAATTTAGAGAATTTATTTACAACGGAGGCGTGATTTTGGATTTAAGTCATTTCAAGCCAATGTTTTTAAAAATTGTAAAGTTTGTAAACAAACCCATATTCTGTCTATCGAAAAAAATTGTTCTCTGCAATCATTTTTTTTTTTTTTTACTGAAACATGGCCCGAAACGGTTTTCAAAACAGATACAGATTGAATAGAACGTATTTTCACTCGGCAACTCTTTTAAATGAGAAAGATCAATAATATATTTACAGGGAGAATCTTATAAAAAGTAACAGATTTGGTAGAATATCAATCAATATTTAACTATTAATCGTGAAAACATTGTAAAAAAATGTGATCGTAATTACTTCCCTTTGATAACTTTTTTTTTTTTTTTTTTACATAGTCACTTTCTGTAAAATAAAAAAAAGTTATCTTTTATGGATAAAAGAATACAGAAAACACGGCTGACTAACAGACAACAAACACCATGCGTTAAATAATTTAGTTACGAACTGGGATAAATTTCCCGTTTCTTTATTATTCGGGAATTACCGTGACAGTGAAAAGTAGTTTCCAGTTGCCTCCTCCGCCAAAGTTTTGGATTCAAAGTTTTCCTTCTAGACTGGCTGCCACTCAAGGCGAGATAACTCAGTATCACGACGAATCTTTTTTTTCTGCGCCGATAACGGTTACACCTTTATTTTTCGCATCATTGAAAACCTAGACATTTTCTTTCTTTTATCTGCGATCAATAAACCTATAGTAGACAATTTAATAATTCCACTGATAGTGAAAAGTAGAACTTACAAGTTAAATGCGCCCCAAATAGTTGCATTGAATACTGTTGTTGCCATGTCTGGTCTGGTCTGGTGCACCTGCCGTTTATCTCGAGGTTCTCGGCAAGATCCAAAGAATAATCTATCATATCAAATATTTTTATGACGAGCTTTTTTTTCCCTTGGTGCTACCACTACATGAATTTAAACGTGCTACTAAATTGGCATTTAGGTCCCACCAATTTACCGTTGAAATAACTAAATTTAACCGCCACCTCTACTCCAACAGTTTGTCGCGGCCGCCATTAGCCGCTCCTTAGAAAGACGACCTTGACCTTCACAACCCCTGATCTCTAAGATTTAAGTCAAGTAACATGCGAGAAACCGGACGACTAGTCCAATATGGTTGAGTCCAAACCGTACCTCGTGAGCATCGGATTAGGCAGCGCTTTTTCAAATATCGAACAACATTGAGATTAATTTAATGTCTAAGGTTTTCTACTCCCTTGAATACATCGCTCCACATATTGTCAGCCCCTTTTTTCGTCCAAATCCGAGCTGCTGGCCCAGTCGCTAGGATCAAAGTGTAGTACGCTGCCTTTGTGAGCTTCCGGGTCGGAGTCTGTCGAACTCTCTGCATTACGGAGAGGAACTCGGACGAAGCTTTGCCGAAGGGCAAGGTTTCGTTCGGGGAGGTAGACAGGGCCTGAACCCGTCTAGGCGGATTCAAAAGCTATATTTTTGGCCGAGCGTACGGGCTCGGAGAGACCCACATTAAACCGGCCTTGTGCCACATTCGGTCCCCGTAGGTGGATTGATAAATACCGAGCTGCTGGGGGCCTGGGTCAAAGTGTAGTACGCTGCCTTTGTGAGATTCCTGTGCTTTGTCGAGAGTGTCACTCTTCGGCACGACCCCGTCTCCGCGGTCGATCCGCCCTGGAAGACGTATCACCTCTCTGACCAGCTTCGCCAAGTGTTACACTTCGGCGCGATCCCTTTTCCGCTGTTGATCCGCCCTGTAAAGTCGTATCACTATTCTAACTCGGTCCTGTTTAGGGACTCCGTCCTCGTCAAGTGTTACACTTCGGCGCGATCCCGTCTCCGCGGTCGATCTGCCCTGTGAATTCGTATCACTATACTCACTCGGCCCTGTTTAGGGACTCGTCCTAACCGATACAACGAATCTCTTGCGACATCGATCAACCTGCTGCTGTTCCTGACAATTCTCCCGTCTAGCAGCCGACCAGCTACCGCCGATTTTCAACTTTCAACTTTACATTCGTTTTGCCGATACGACCGAAATCAACTACCCCTAAACAAAACCAGTCATACCGGACCCGACACCGATATAAACATATTTCTCCAGAGTACACTCTTGTACATTTTGGATAAATAAAATCGACGTTATTGTTTCTTAAACCTTTGCCTTTGTCCCCTCATTGTCTTAGCTGTTCACACCTTTCTTCATAAAGCTTGCGGGGGCGACATCCTTATCGGCCCCGCAACAAGTTTCTTTCCTCGTACTTCTCGATATTGGAACTTCCTTCCTCTCACTTGCTTCCTTGATAACTACAATCTTCAAAAAATTTAAATACAACATCGCCACCTTCTGTTGCTTTGATCCCTGTCCTTTTCTTCCTTTCCTCAACCCCTCCTACACCCACTCTCTTCTCTTACTTTCAGTCTTCGCAACCCCCTGTATACTAGTGGCACTCCTGCCTTGCTTGGGAAGAAATGCTTTAAAAAAAAGCAGATGACAAAGACAGAGTAGCGAATGACTAGAAAAACAGTTCTTTCTTGAGTAGTGACAACGATTTGACAAGTTTGTTATGATGTGCGGAAAAGGGAATCTTTCACGGTTTATTAACCTTTTGGAGGTTATTTAATGTCAGAAAATATTTTAGATTGTAAGAATATTTGAGATAATAATGATTTACTGATACAAGTCCTACTAATTAACCCATAGCTGGGGTAAGAAGAGGTGGATTTATACCTTCTCCAAAAGTATTTGCGCGTAAATGAATATACTGAACCCGACTGAAATTGGAACTTGGCCCTCCGATTTTCAATATCAAGTTGTTATCCGTTACACCACCCGCACATCCAAGCTTATAGCACCTGGTATTCCCAAGCTGTCACCCATCTAAGCACTGACCAGACTCGACGTTGCTTTACTTCAGTGATCTTATGGGAAGCGGTCTTTCAAAGTGATAAGACCTTGAGCCGATGTGCGTAAGAGTTTACCGATATGTTAGCTGAATCAACATAGATTTGTTATGTTATAAAATAAAATAAGACATATCTCGGCTGATTTGCAGGCAAATAAACTAGCATACTCAAGAGCGAGAGCCGGATGTGAACGGGACAAGGCCCCGTCACAAAATGACCATTATGGTCGTTTGCGCATAGGCCCAACGCACAAAAAATAAAAATATAAAAAAAATAAAATAATATTTTAAAGTGTTTCTATTCTTCGACCAATAAAAATGCTTCCCTCCTAATTATACACGCGTCGTTTTTCGAGCCTGTTAAGCCATAACAAATGCCATAAAAGGGGTCACGCGTGGAAGTACTAGCGGTGAACAGGAGGCCAGTGAAGACATCTATCACGGTCATTCTGAGCAGTCAGCAGGAGGAACGCCACGCCAACCAGTGAGAACTACTATGAGAGATCAACCCAGATTGGCAGCCGGCTTATGAACTATACCATAAGGTAGCTGTCCCAAACCCTCACGTTCCTATTGAAATAAATCACGTAAATCTATTTCTGCTGTTGTATTTCTTTCTTGCAACCATACGCTTGTCTATAACAGTTATGTCTATCTTTTTTTACCAATTTAAACTAAACTTATGTCAATCTTTTTCACTTGAGTATAAACTGGACCCATGTCTACTCGTTTGAATCTAGTGTAAACTCAACCTTTGACTACCTTCTTGACTTTAGTGTAAATTGTTATGAATAATCAAGAATGGTCTCCCCTGTCATGACATGAGTTACCTTCCCTGGATAGCCAGTTACTTCCTTGAATTAAAGAGGTCGCTTTGTTTTCAGGGCAGAGCGTTTCCTCCCTTGTAAGCTTAACATGTCTTGTCGTTCTCTCTTGTTCTTTACTGTTATTTCTACCAATAAAATACCATAACAATCCCACCGCTGCCACCATTCTTGCATCTGTGCTTCTGAAAATCCACATCACTTAGTCACCATATCTCCTGACTCTGAAGATCTTTGAACTCAAACCCTCCAGAATTCTTTGACAAGGCCCAGCGTCACTACAGAGATTGATGCGGGAAGGGTTAATTTTTGTTGTACCAAGAATTACATAAACCAGTTGAAGATTAACCCAACGAATCTTCCGTTTTTATTTTTCGTCTGTGAAGATATTTCTTCCCTTAATATAGTTTCCGCCACGGTTCGACCCAGCGCTTCGATTACTACAACATTCGATCTTTCACTGCTCTCTGATCAAGAATACAACATGGGCAGAGTGGGTGTGGATTGAAACGGTCAGCTTGGACTAGCATTGATATTGACCAGCGCGGGTTTAGCCCTATGGTTAACAAGGACGGAATGGCTAAAAGGAAAAGGAATGGTGAACATGCTTTGCTCTCAGAGAGACTTTTATATCACTAAGACATACACAAGACTATACGTCCATATATACAAGTGTCCCGCACAGAAAATAATATATCACGTATATCTAAACGGAAAAGCAGAGTAAGGAGAAACAAAAAGGAAGAGTCTTACATATAATATGGAGATACTACTGTGTCTGGAGAAAACATGTTTAGGATTCCAGATTCAAACGAGATTTGAATAAGAAACAGGAAGAAGTCAGATGAGTCTAAGTTTGGTGAGTAAGGTGAATGGAGTAACAATTCTAAGTTGGCTGCTTCAGATACTGCAACCAGAGCATTGTGAACGGGTGCGTTATCATGGAACAAGTGGACACCTGCCCTCAACTTCTCTGTGTTTCGACTTGATCGCTTCCTTCAGTTGTCTTAATTCTGATGCATAGTACTGTCCATTAATAATTTTTCCTTTTCCAGGTAGTGTATTATATTCAGCTTCAGAATTCCCCACCCACCAAAATAGAAACCAACGCCTTGCCAACAGACGCTGCCTGCTTGAACTTAGAACCAAAGTGTTTCTATTGTTTGCGTTGAATCTTTGTTTCAGGTTCGAAGTCGTGAACCTAGGTTTCATCTTTAGCTACTAATCTGCGATAGAAATTCTCAGAGTCAATCTGAAAGCGAGTCAGAAGTATTCTGGAAATGTCAACCTTTCTCATTTTCTGCTCTGGCGTCAGAATTCTTGGAATCCATCTTGCAGACAGCTTGTTTATCACAAAGATCTCAGTTAAAATAGTATGAACCGAACCAGAACTAATGCCTATGGACTTTACTATCTGCTGGACAGTAAGACGGATGCCATCCAAGACCATACGGTGAATGGCATCAACTTATTCATCAGGTGAGGTTTTTGGAGGACCTGACCGAGGGTCAAATTCTGTGTTGTCCCTGCCCCGCTTGTATTTCGCAGCTCGCTTCTTCACAGTTGCAGAGGAAGGAGAGCCCTCAGCAAATGTCTGTTCCATGTCCTCGTGGATTTCCTTGGTTGTCATACCTTTCTTTTTGCAGATATTTTATGACTGACCCGGCCTCTGTTATGTCTATATCTGGATCTGTCGTACACCTCACACATTTTTATGGGCCTCACCTGCATAGAAATTAAGACAGAAATCTGAATTAGTTTTTTCTAGTTTTATAAAAAGTAGTAGATTGTTGCCACAACAAAAATGTTCAGCTGTGGCTCTTCTTTCTGGGTTTGGCTTAGCACTTTTTGATCGACCCTCGTTGCTTTTATTTTTTTGTTTATTCTCTTGCCTGTTTAATATCATAAGATATTTAGTTACACCCAATGATGTCTTTATAATTATTCGGATTTTAAAATTTAGGAAACCACTAAAGTACTAAACTTATTACTAAAAAATGGGAGTGGCTGATAAAACTTTATACTGACTTCCATATTAATCTCCCAATAGGGAGATAATTCAGGACTTTATTATTTATTCAGGACTATTTATAAAGCAGCCTTATTGAACGGACTCACCACACGTAAATACACCAACCTCGCCACTAGACATTCTTCTTCGACCGCTTTGCATAACGGACATATTTCTCCGTGGCCTTAATGTGAAGGATTACCCGATTCGGCTATCAAAGAATCTCTCCTAACTACCGTTATATAGCATTACCAAAAGCAGTATAGAAGAAAAGGGAACAAAAAGGTTTCTATTTCTTTTTAAATTACTGAGTACCTTAGAGAAAGGGTGTGTCTCGTTTTCCTTTTCAGGGGGCCTTTTAGTCATCAGCAAGCCTAGCATAATATTGAACAAAATGCAGTTGAGTATAGTATACAGTATATACTGTCCTAAGCTTACTCGACTACACACAAACATATCTAATACTTCTACCAAACCAACAAAAAACTTTTATTATCTCTCACAATCTTTTGCACACCCGTACGCCCGAAAAAGGACAGTTCTACACAAACACCTTAATTCTTCTTGTCGTTTTCGTAAGCGCCTCTAAAAAAATATTTGTAATATTCTCTCCCAACTGCACACTCGACTTATCTGGAGTACCCATGGCTGATCCCCTCTCGACCTCGATAGAACGGTGGCTCTAGTGATTGATATGTACATAACCCTATCACTAGTTTTAGACATCCTTTCCAAACTAGACTCCCACAAGGCAAGCGGGTGTGACGGGATCTTTGTCGTCGTCCTAAAGAAATGTGCTCCCGAGGTGTGGCTCCAGTTCTCTCCAAACTCTACAACAATTGTCCCACTGCTTTCCGCTTTCCAGTTTGTTAGAAGTCCCTCTGCAGTTCCTGTTTTTAAGAATGGAGAACCCCCTGACCCCTCAAATTATCGTCCTGTTAGTCTCTTATCGCTTTTCGGCAAAGTATTTGAGGCTCTAATCAATATTGAATTGGTTAAACATCTTATTTCTCACGAGCTCCTTTCAGACAAACAATATGGATTCCGATTCTTCAGTTCAGCCGCTGGCATATTAACGGCCATCACTGAATTTGTATATCAAGCTCTATATAAGTACGGCAAAGTTCGGGCTGTGGCTCTAGATATCGAGATTCGACAGGGTTTGACATGCTGGCATTCTATGCAATCTCCACGGCTACAATGTCACGGGGCGAATATTTGGTTTAATCCAATCGTTTCTGTGAAATCGTGAAACGAATGTCGTGTCGAACGAATTCGCTTCCAGATCCATTTATACGAATATGGGTGTCCTTCAAGGCTATATCCTGGGTCCTACGCTATTTCTGATCTTCATCAATGATCTCCCCATGTAATCAATTCCCAACTAGATATTTATGTAGATGACACTACCATTTACTCCTGTCTTAGTGGCAAATCCGTCAGATCTGACAAAGTAAATATGCCAGCTGCTTCACAAAAAGAACCTCTAATCAGTAGTTAACTGGGGCAAAAAATGGCTTGTAAATTTTAACGTCTCTAAAACAAAACTGCTTTCAACAGAGAAACTTTTCTACCTGCCATCAGTATGGCCGACGCTAGACTCCAGGACAGCAACACTACGCCTTCTTGGACTCACGTTTTCCACTGACATGAAGTGGAACAACTACATCGAATCAATAGCTGCATCTACTGCAAGGAAAGTTGGGTCACTGTGTTGTGCCAGAAATTTTTTCTCGTCGGAGTTCATTTGGAAAATTTACTAATCTACCATTCGTTCGTGTATTGAATACTGTTACTATATCTGGTTTGATGCTCCTGCTCTATATCTCGAAATTATTGACAAAATCCAAAGAAGGATATGTAATGTAATCGATCCTGACCAGCCATCCCGACTTCATTAACTTTCTCACCGATGTGACGGGGCTTCCCTCTGTCTTTTCTACAAAAAATTTCGTGGCAACTGCTCTGTCGAGCTTTTTTGAAGCTATATGAATTTAAGCGTGCTACTAGATTGGCATCTAGGTCCCACCCGTTTCCTGTTAAAATAGTTAAATGTAACCGCCACTTCTACTCCAACAGTCTCGTTCCTCGCACTTACCGACATTGGAACTCTCTTCCTCTCACTGATAACTACAATCTTCAAAAATTTAAATGCAACGTCAATTGCCATCTTCTATCTTCTTGAACTCCGTTTATCTTTTGTCCTTTCCTCACTCCTCCCTATTCTAATTTTTCTCTTTCATTCTCACACACTGTGACCCCCATATCTGCGTACTAGTAGTATTACCGCTTTGGTTGGAGTGAAACGATTTAAAAAAAGAAAAGAAAAAAAGACTCGTCTGTACGCGATGACGAAGTTCGCGTATAACAGTAGAACACCAACACCGTTACTTAAAGCTAGGAGCGTCTCACAAAATGACTTATTTCTTCAGTTGCTCTGATGACTTATTTTGATTTTCCTTTACTGCTCCGACATTTGTAGCCTGTCTATCTGCCGTTTGTTTTCTGACTTGTTTAAATGTTCTAGATGTTTTTAACGCTCTCTCCAAAGTGAGGTCTGGCGTTAGTTGAATCTTTTCCCGAGAGTTTATAGGAAACAAACCCTATCTCCAACACAATTACTTACCCATTTTTTTTTTAACATACAACGTGTGTTAGCACGTCCGATACCCTGTCTTCATCAGCCGCCGACCAGGGGTGATATCACGGTTTTGGTGGCTATGGCGGGACCGCCACCCCTGGCGCCACCAGCAGCGTTTGCCACCAAGCAGTGTATAAAAATAAGCTAATTGATCGTTCCTTTAAGTAAATTCTATCTGTAATGAAAGTTTCCTGAACACGTTTGCCGTTATTGACGCGCTCGTAAAAATCGTTATAGACGACCACGCAAATATCTCACTTGCGCATCTTAGGTCGTGATGTTGCGCGCATTTTATTTGCTTGTTTTGATCTCGACCAAATCCAACTTGACGCGTGTTGAACAGTTTTCTGAATGCGATGCGAAACGCTTTTCAACTAACGGCCAGCGATGCCTATTTTTGAAAGGAAGGAAATGACCGAATGTCTCAGAAACCCACAACACCCAATCTCAATAGGCATCACGTTACACGTCCAACCATTTTCCATACATTCGGCACGCATATACATACTATATTAAAACATGCCCAAACTTTATTTTTTACCCAATAATAGACAATATTTACAAACACGCCAAAAAGATTCCGCAATACAACACACGCCATTCAACTCAAAGTGTCTATTGGTTAGAAACTAAGATCATGTGAAATATTTGACCAATCAGAGAAAACTAAAACCCTAATGTCATATAAAAAACCCTGCAGATTTCGACTTCAAGGAGCAGAAACTCAAGAGAAGACGTGATTGCATAGCCCCACCCCCAGCGCGTGCTGAAAGAAATATATGTCAACGACTTCAAAATGAATAATATCCGATAACAAATTGGACGGTCAATGAATCTTCCCTGAAGATCAAAGCCTTTTCTTTTCTGTAGACCAACAACTCTTTAACGCAACTACTATCTTTACTCCTTTATTACTCTTTTGAATTCAAGTATATATGCCCGTAAATGCAATTGATTTATTTAACAGGCATAGCTATATTATTTACATTATTCGGACTATTGTCCTCATCTTTCTTGCCATATTTATCACAACGTTTTGGCCGTTGTACGCTCCAGCCTTCTTCAGGTAGTTGGAAAGTCGAACTGAACCCTTTATTTCGCTCGCTGGGGTAGACTGTTCTAGTTCCACGTGCCATATCTAATGGATGTCAGTTATCAGCTATAATATAATTCCCCTCTCCAAGTTCTCCACTGCCTTAACCAGGTATTGAACTCACACTCTTTGGGTCCTGTCACTGGATCTAACTAATTTATCCACTGTGCCATGTTTCCTTGAGGCCATCTGTATATGAATTTCTGGGTTTTATAAACCTAATGTCTTCAGCAATCATTTTTACCAGTGCTCATATTGCAATTTTTGCTGTTATCATTCCATGTTTTTTTGTTTTTTTTTACCAGAGCTCATATTGCAATTTTCGTTGTTATTATTGCTTTTCTCTGGCACTCCTTATTACTGGTTCCCATATTGTATTCATTTCTATGCTTGGTCGGCTCAGGAAATATTTGTAGTCTAGCATATGTACTGATTTCTTAAATTTACGAATTTTCGATGATGTTTTTTGTCTATGATTTCAACCTGATCCCACAGAGGGCGGTGATCTCCCTTTTCTCTCCATATGTGGTCAGACACACCTGAATTTTCCACTCACCCTTTGATAATAATTTGAGTCCTGATTCAATTTGAACGCGACTCGCTACCTTGAAAATCATTGTCGCCATATCGGCTATGCTTTTGGTGTCGTGCAATCGAAGCTCTCTAACGTCTGTACTAAACACTTTTTTTCGAATTGATTAACTTTTTCTTAAATCATATTTCTTTCTCTTTTGCATCGTCTGTGGGTTAAAACGAAGATCGTTGATAGGAGTAGCACACCAAAGCCATTACTTAAAGCGGGAAGCGTCCCACAAAATGACAAGACAAGAAGACGTCTTATTCACTCAATAATGTTTTAATAATTCCCTTTTAAACAGATCCACGAGTTCAAAAGAACCGCGAATTATACATGCAACGCTCGCTTCCTAACGTTATTATTACTAAACATACACGTTTGAAATGCCAAGCGTCCCCTTCATTATTTTTTCTTTTAATTGTCACTAATTATCTTTAACAAATACTATGTTTCCCTGGTTAGGGTTTACTAGTGTTTCCCTTTCAGTTTCTTTTTTCTTTTGTAGTTCCCAGCTAGTTAATGACACGAGCGTGATGAGGCACATTGCGGGGAAAGTTAAAGAATTCGGTTAAAGGTTAAAAAAATTGCGACAAAACGCGAGTAAAAAACAGTAAGATTACAGTGGACAAACTTGTGGGGTCCAGAGTACCCGGATTAAAGGAGAATTTAATACAGGATACCCTACCCACAAAATACAACGCAAATTTCACGAATGAACAACACGATAAGGAACGTTTGTAGAAAATAGAACATTGTATATTTATTATCTTATGAGTAGGGTAAAAAAGATTAATGCTTTAGTACGTTTAAGCAAAATGTGATTTTTACAAAAATGTCTGTGTTCGCTGTCTTTCAACAGAGTAGCAGAGTAATGTCTGTTTCTTTTGTTTTTTGTATAATTGTAAAGGAAAAAGGGGCGATCAATTTAAGTTGAAAAAGAGAGTGTGAATGAGGAATAAAAAGATAAAAGGAAAATGTACTTATGAATTGTTTTGGAGTCAGTTGTAAATTTGTTGTTGTTGTTGTTGTTTTCCTTTCCTAATCCAATTTCGGCTCTTAGTGTCGGGCTGAGTCAGTGATGGAATTTACTGTCAGTCTTCTATGATCTCTGCGCCCTTCTGACTGGCGACTGACTTGAAACTCTCTATTTATTGTTGACTTTTTTTTCACATTGGCTCGTTATCTTTTTTTTGGTTTAGCAAATCGCCTCCTTTCGTTGGTCAGAAAATTAATTTCACACCTTATTGCGAAATCTGTTTTTAGTCGTTTTGATCCGATTTTGCGGGTGTGCAAATCTACTTTGTGTTTTTTAGTCATTTGTTGGAATGATATAGGATTTGTATCCTATAAACTCTCTCTATTAGGCGCGGACGAATAAAGAAAAAACTCCTGCTCGGTGTAAAAGAAGAAAGTGTTTATTTACATATACAGAAAAAGAAAGGGTAAAGGGATAAAGACAATTAAAATTGAAAAAAAAAAAAGGGAAAAGAGAAAATGTCCTTCAAGGGAAGAGAAAATGTTCATAACAGAAAAAAGTCTTGCTCAAAATATTTCTCTGAGTGCCTAAAAAGTTCTTTAAGCGAGTAGAATTTTGTTATGGCTTAGAAACACTCACAGTTCTTGTAGAGTAGGAAAATGGTGGTAGATATAGGAATCTTGCAGTTGAGTGAGTTCATAGGTCAACGACAGAAGTCCAGTGAGCACGTCAGAATCGAGGACTTCCCTCCAAAATTGTTGAACAAATTTCCTGGCTCCTTCATTGGTCAGAAAATATATTCTTATCTTTGATAAGAATCAGGGCTCTGGGATCTTGTTTTGAAAGTAATGAAAACAGGTTGAGTGAACAAGCTGTGAGGTTTTCCCCAGACCTAATGTCACCATGTAAAGAATAATGGTGGTGGAATTCCTTTTTATATTTTACAGCTTTCTCGTTAGTCAGAAAATATATTCTTATCTCTGGTAAGAATCAAGGCTTTGGGAGCCGGTTTTGAAAGTAAAAAGAGGTTGGAGTGAGGATATAAAAAATAGCGAGAACGTGAACTTGTATAATATTGTTTTCAAATTAAATTCCAACAACATTTAGGTATGCTGAATTAATGAGCTATGTGAATAGGGATTTTCTAAGCGGATGTGGCACAAAGCCGAAAATGTGGAGCACTCAGTGAAGATCGAACTCACTACTCCGCTGTAATTGATCTAGCGAGACAAACTTGCCAACCATTACACCAGGTCTAAATCATAAATGACTTTCTAAGCGTAGCTCAGATGTGGCACAAGACTGAAACTGTAGAGCACCCATTGAGGATCGAACTCACTACTCAACCGTAATTAATCTGTAGAGGCCAGTTCGTTGGCGTGACCTCTCGAACTTATATTTAACGCAAAATACCATAAAATATGAAACAATAAGAAGAAACACAAAACGGTTTTATGACAAACAAAGAATATTTATATTTATGTCTGTAATGATGTACAAATATAGGGGTTACTTCCCTTTGACTGGAATTAAAGCTTTTACTAATGAAATATTTTTTATCTAAGCTCATAAAAAATTGAATGAATTTGCCGCTCAAAATGTTTACTATGAGAGAGTTGAAAGAATTATGTAAAGCTGAAAATATGTTGATAAACTTTTAGCTTTAGAAAAGTTGAAGGAGTGAATGGTAATTAAGTTTCTGTAACTTGTAGTTGAATATTCGTAATATGTTAGTTTGTAATGTTCGTAATGTTTGTAATTAAGTTTCCATTGCTTGTAGTGTTCGTAATGTTTGTAATTAAATTAAGTTTCGTACGTACGTGTATGCGTGAATATGTTTTCATAGCGTCCGCCCGAACCGGGGTCAGAACGCGATTTCTTACACAGCTACATTTTAGTAAGAGTGCGATGCGTGTTCTTAGCGCATATATCTATTGTACATTTAACGATTCAAGAAAAAACAATGAAACTCCATATGTGGATCAACAAATATATATATATATATATATATATATATATATATATATATATATATATATATATATATATATTGGAAATATAACATACAAAACAATCATGCAATGAAGTGTAATGATTAAGGAAAAAAAGTTGTTCCCCTTCAACTGTATTCTGATTTATCATTGAATGTTCGAAAGAGTTTCTCTTGAATAAGAATGTTCAGGATTCTATGTTGAATAGAGTCTGCTGTTAGAATGAAATACAGTTAATAAAGAAATGTGTTGTTTAGAGAAATTAATAGAGTTCTGGTTCATGAACTTGGCTGATTCACAGAGAGAGAGATATGTGTGTGTTACAAAAATCTGTGTCTGTGTGTACGTTTGAAATATTGTGAGTAAAGTCGTAGATTTGTGTGGACAGGCGAAATAGCTGGACTCTACTGGCGGCTTGTGGTAAAATTGTTTCTTTTAAATGTACCGGTAGCCTCCGAGCGAAAACGCCGGAAAAATTGATTTAGTATTAAAATGTTTGATTAGTTAAAATTTGACCAATTACTGATTTTGTATCAAAGAAACATGTGAGCAAGTTCATGACCAAAAAATTCAAAGTGAATACTGCGATTGCTAAATTGTCTTATAGAAAAGCAGTATTGATTTACTAGCCAATCACAGACGAATAAATTGTGGGCGTGGAACAGCAATCGCTACAATTGAAGAGAAATCAAGAGAGAGGAAGAACGAAGTCGTGTCTGGTATTTATAATCAACGTAATCACGTGATCAGCTCCGAAAGAAAAAAAAAACTGGAAATTTTGCCTTGGTCACGCTCTGGGAAAAGACTTGTGCGTAAGTGGATAGCAACGCCCACTTGTGTGTTTATTGACCAATTAGAAGTTGAGGTTTTCTGAAAATATGTATGAAGCTGGATAAACTTTTTGCTCAGATTTGCACAAAAATCGACATTGATAAAAAAAAAAAAAAAAAAAAAAGTGGTAGCGGCATGCTAAAAATCTAGCGAGACAAGCTTGTTATCCATTACACTACGACGATGAAGTGCCCAAATGAGGTGTGTGAATGGATGGAAAAACAAGGGCAACAAGATAAAAGATCAAAATTCAAAAAAATTACAAAGAACAACAAAAAATAGGAAGCCGTGAAGAGCCATGACCTGAAGAAACACAGCATATAAAAGAAGATTAAGAGGTTCCAATATCGGGGCACCCAGTAAGGACCGAACTCAATGAAGTATGCCATATGGTGTTGGTGAAGTAACGGTCCGTTAAGAAACACGTTATTAATATTTAGCAGATTGATTTATCATATGAGTTGTTAATTTTAAGTTGAGCCTTTGTGAGGTGGAAAGCTTTAGTTTTTGATTTTGAATTGGTGATCTGGAATTGGTGATTTTCAATGGCAGCCTCGAGCAAGAAAAAAATCGATTATGGTCTGAATGTGTAGTCAGAAAAATGGCAAGGGACTAATTTTAGTTCAACACCGGGAAAAACAGAGAAATCTTTTATGACATGAGGTAGAAAATAGTCAAGAAGCCTACAATCGTCATACATGGACCAGCGTGAAAAAAAAAAGGACGAGTAAAAAATTAAGGGATTATAAAATTCACCTTTCCTGACAGAAAAGTATGTTTTTGATTTCATTAGGCAATTTCTGAAATACACTCTGACATATTTTATACTTACATTCACTAAATACAGTGTATATTTTTAGACATTTGTAGTTTGATTTTTTTTCTTCTTTCGCATTGCGACTATTTGAGATGATGAAATTTAAAAACTTTGTCTAAGTTTTTCTTTTATTTTTTAAAATCTTTGTGTCTATCATTTACGTGTGATTATTAGATATTTGGCAATTTTAACCTGTTTAAAATTTGATATTGGTCCACGTGGGGTTTGGAACTATATTGCTCGCTGTGTCTTCCAGGATATTTGCCATTTGACAGCAAGGAGGAATAAAGGCGTCGCTTATGTAAACAACTTTTAAGTTTTTTGTTTTTTTTAAAGTATTAAAAAAAAATCAGGTATATTTTTTAGAGGGGGCCAATGTTTGTGAATTATTTCGAACAAAAGGTAATACCTTAAATTTAAAAAAAACAAGAAGACAATCGTCATAATAATTTCAGATCTCACAAGCTATTGAAAAAAAATGCTTCAAAGTGAGATCGATTTTTTTTTATAGAGCGTTTTTTTTTTTTTTTTATAGAAACATACTTTTCCAAAAAATAGTGGATCAATTTATACTACACTTTTTAGTAGGTGCCTCCACTTAATTTTCGATACCTAAGGTTTAAAAATGATTTTTAAAAATGAAAAAGAATTCTTGAAGTTTTTTTTTTCTTCTTTTTAGTTTTAATAATTAATTGAAAGGTAAATGTTTAAATTTACTATTTTCATTAAGTAAAATATTCTGGTGTATTACAAATAGAAATTATATAGATTGGAATGTCAACAAATATTTGCTCGATTCCAGAAAATCTTACAAACGTCTATTAAATTTTCTCACTTTTAAGAAATTTGTAAACAAAATTATCGGTTTTAAAAATCTTCCAAAAATAAAATAAATATTTGTGACACGCTATTTGAGTAAAATTAAAAAATTTAAAGTTAAATTAATCTGATTCGAAACAAACATCACTTCATAAAAAACTAAAAAGTAATATACAATAACAATACAAGCATTTCTTAACGACGGGTCGTGTTTTTTTGTTTTATTTTCTTTCTTTTTTTTTTTTCTTGACATGTCGATAAGTTTTGAGGTGTTGACAACTATTATGCTAATATGGATGACCAGAATAGACATAAATTTACGAAATCTAAGTAAACGCTTTTTTTTTTTCTTCTTTTTTTTTTAAACCTAGTAAATTTTACAAATTAATATTTTCAGTAATTATCTAATATTTTAGTGACTTTTAGTTACGTTTGTAAATGCTTTATGAAATTTGGGTTTTGTCCAGGTAGTTTCTTAAGTTTATTAACTTAAACAAAAATCTGCTTTACTGAAGTATGACCCAAACTAAAATAAATACATAAAATAAAAATATTTAGTGAAATAGTAATTTTAAAAAGTAAAGCTTCAGAATTTTGAAGCGATCGTTTGCAAAGACATTAACAATGAAACAACTGAATAATGAAAGTGAAAGAATTGCAGAGCGCCAAACAACTCTCAAATCACATGACCTGTTAAAGGAAATTGTCATTTATGGTTTACCATAGTTACAAAGCGGGAACGTTCATACATTAAAAAAATTATTTTTTAAATATTGGCTACAAACAACTTTTATTAGCTTTTCAATTTTTGGTTCATAAATATAGTTTTCACGCAATAAAAATATCACCCAACCACATTGAAGTAATGCAGAATTTTAAACAATTTTTTAATATTATAAATTATTTAATTAAAATTTTTAAAAATGAAAAATTTTGTAAAAATTAATTATTCATCGAAAAAATTCATTAAGACAATAGTGTCCTTAATAAATCTTATTTATAAAACCAATTAAAAGCTTTTCTAATTAATGTCATAGTTTTATTGCATTTTTTTATTTTACAATTCAGAGCAGATTTTCAGTGACTAGGTAACTGTTTTACAAAAATATTGATGATTTACATTCTCCAAGGGGTCCTGGTATTTAACTAATAAAAAAAATCCCTGCTCTAAAAATTGAATTTCTCAAAATCTAATAAATAAATAGTGTTTATATTTTTGTTGTAAATTCTCAAAATAAAATTTATAAATTCACTTTATCATATGTTTAGGATTTATTACAATTGTAATCATCAATTTTTAAAACAAACATTGCCAAGGAGTGAAGGTAGTTAAAATAATAATAGTGGTGTCAATAGAAAAACCATCCCTTTGACACTGTTTTTTTTTGCATGCATGAAGGTCCAAGTTTGCTAGCAAATGCTAATATTTTTAATTAGTTTCTTATACTGTTATTTTTTGATTCTAAGAAAAAGCAAATTTTACCAATGTATATGCCATTTCATTTTTGCATATGATGATTATCTTTTGAAAACTAAAAAAAAAAAAAACGAATACATGATGGTAATCTCTTTAAATTCAGACCATGTTCCATCTATGAATGATGTCCTTTGTATTTTCTGAAATTAATAAATATGTATTATTTTACTATTCACCTGTCTCATGACTATTTTATGCTCCTTAAGTAATCAACTGGCCAATGACTGTGAAGTAAAGGAGGAATTGATCATGTATATTCAATGAATAAGGGAGATGCGTATAATAGTAAAAATTTACCAATAATTCATCCAGATAGAACTTAAAAGCTTTTATTTGATTTCATTCTTTTTTTTTCTTGTTTTTTTAAACTTGTATACATTTTCTGCAAAGTTGTTTTCTATACAATGCATTAACTGATTAATTTTTGAGTACTTTTCTTTCTTTTTTTTTTTTTAATTTGGTCAACTTTAAATGATATTAATTAAAAATTCTGTTATTTTTGGATCTCGTATATTTAAAATACAGAAAAATCCCTTTGTTTTAACTTGGCTTCTGTTTATGTTTGACATCATAAATAAATATGACAATTTCTGACTAGTTCAATCAATGTCTCTGTGATGAAAGACATGACTTACCTTAGAATTTGAAACGAGTGCAAACGTGTCTTGCCTGCAAAGTGATGATAAGAAGAAATATGGTCGCTATTGAAGACACAATTTATGCACGCCTATCTCGTCCAAAACGAGACGATATTTGCACACATGCAAATTTTGGCCATATTGGAATTGCATAAAAAGCAGGATGCCAGCAGCACAAGAAATGGGAGGTCATTTGGCAGACAGCATGCAACAAAGTTGGACATACAGATTGACGGACGCACAAAGAGGAAGTCAAAGTAGGCATGGCTGAGCTGGTGTTTGTTTCACAACTGCCCAATGTAATGGCTGAGAAAGGGAGCCACGCAATCCATTTCTTTGTGGTGACCAAAGAAGAAGAAAAAATAGCTGGCCTGCCGGCGAGCACAGCACTATACTTTTTGACACCCCTCTCATCACCATTTTTTTTTCCTACAGTCTCTTAGTTCTCATGAGAACAACAATGACTCTTGAAGTCAGCAAGTGACTTCTTGCCATGCCAATTGCAAACTAAACATTTTGTACAGAGCCTGGCCTGTTTTGTAAACTCTGTTCAGCTTGCTTGTGAATTTTCCTTTGATGGGTGAGGCCACAGCGGTTTCTGCAAGTTTTCTGACACACCCCACATATTATTTTACGGATCATGATTTTTGAAAGGTCTATCAATATGACTTTTTTAAAAATATATATTTACATAATCATATATAATTGCCAGCTACTACTCGCTTCTGAGCAGACCTTAGTTAGTTTCTGAGAACAAGCATGATCAATCTTTTAAACAAGGTTGATGCACCCAAGCCTGCAAGCACAACCATTAACGATTTCTAAACAGCTCCGTCTACCCAATTTTACTCTCAAGGCTTTGCTCAACTTGTGTTATGGTTTTCAGCCACTTTCCAAAGGTGCTGCATACCTTGGCTTGCATCCCTAGGCAGGTAACATTAGAAATTTACATCCCTGACTAATTGTCCATGGTAAGATTTGAACCTGAGTTTCATGGTATGCACACACATGCATCCTTTGTCTTAAAAGTTTTATTTCTATCTTCTGCAGGAATTTTTTACGCCTTCAGCTAGCTTATTTCATCATGCCTGCTGCTTGCGATCCAGATGTTGCTGACATTGAGGATATTGCCAATTCTCCAGAGATGATCACAGACAGGAGTATTCCATCCAGGAAAATGGTTATGCCTCGTGTACGGAAGCGTCACAAAAATGTTGTCACACCACCTGTACTTGCTGACAGTTACATACCAGGTTAGAAGCGTATATCTTATAGCACAGGATTATTTGTCTTTTATTGTCATTATTAGCCACATTCAAAATAGGGATTATCTGAGCATATAATGATTAAGAACCAGAAAATACAGTAAAGTACTAATTTTACACAAACTCAATTATAATACAATGGGCCAACACAATTGCATCATACTATATATATATATATATATATGTATATATAAATAAAAAGAAAGAACAGTAAGATATATAATCCGGTGTTCTTATAGATATTTTTATTTTTACAAAATAGTGCTCAATCTAAATTTACAGAGCATTAATATTATAAATTCATTTATTTAAAATATGTTTTTTTTTGCTACACAGTTCTAACCATGTTTCAAAAATGGAAGCTAAAAGCTACGAATTTAATTTTGTAATTAAATTAAAGACATTAGTTCCATTTCATCCTCAAGCGAATTTTTGAGTAACTTTTTAAAATTACTGGGTTTTAAAGACACAGCTAAAATCATAATTCACGTTTCCAAGGTTACAGATAAATCTACTTCAACTAGACGAGGGGTGTCTGGGTGTTCATTATGTCTGTAATTTGATGTATCCGTTATTAGTTACATTTTGGTAGGGGGTAGGGATATATTTTTCAATGAAATCTGACATCCGTTAAATTCATGTCGTCTAGATTTTTTTTAAATTTATTGTCAATGGCAAAAATTCTTATGGCATTTTTTCTGTTTTTATATTTAAAGATTTCGGGGGGTGTTTAGGTTAGAATACGTTTTATTTAATGGACCTAATGTCTTTAATTACAAAATTAAATTCGTAGCTTTTAGCTTCCATTTTTGAAACATGGTTAGAACTGTGTAGCGAAAAAAACATATTTCAAATAAATCAATTTATAATATATATATATTTATATATATATATATATATATGACATTTTTTATGTTAATACGTTTTTTTTATAGATACAAATGTTTAAGTAAATGCTCTGTTTATAATAAATGGTATTAACAACATTTACCGGCCTGAATGGCGAGAAATTTTCATAGAAAATATGTGTCCTCCAACAGGAATCGAACCTGTATCCTATACGGAACCGTCATATAGCCTGATGTGCTATACCATTTAGCTACAGAGGAAGCATCTGTTTAGCAAAATTAAATTCAATCATTTATGTGCCAAATGTGATACACGCTTAGACGATCATATATCTTTCAATATATGACTGAAGAGGCAGTTTTTCCCACAGTAGGTTCCCATTTCTTTCTGCGGTAGACCCTTGCCATCCAATGCTATAGAACCTAGTCTGTCCTGTTACTTATTCATAGCTGGAAGGAGAGAAGAAGAGGATTCATACCTTTCCCAAGGGTATTAGCGCGTAAATGAATGTAATGGATTTGACTGGAATTCAATCACAGCACTCCAATTCCTCAATCCGAGCCACTATCCATTACTCCACCATGCCTCCTTTAAATTAAATTACTGTTTTTAAACAACAAATTTCCTATGATTTCTATTGAACACTTATATCTGCTCAAAGCATATCTTAATGTAAACAAATGATGTGTTATATTATGAAATTGATTAAGTTTGACAATTATTTTAATATATTTTGTTTATACATTATTTTTACAGATACAACTATTTTAGTAAATGCTCTGGTTTTATAATAAACAGTATACTGGCCTGAATGTGTGCGAAATTTCATAGAAAATATGTATGTGTCCCCTAACAGTATTCAAACCTGTTGTTTACATTAAGATAAGCTTTGAGCAGATATGAGCATTCAAGAGAAATCATGGGAAATTTGTTGTTTAAAAACAGTAATTATGTTTCCTTTCCATTTTGACATTTGATTATCCAAATTCTTTGTCTTTGATGAAATAGATTTATTTACAGTGGCTTTCCTCTAAGCCACTGTAAATAAATCTATTTCATCAAAGACAAAGAATTTGGATAATCAAATGTCAAAATGGAAACATAATTACTGTTTTTAAACAACAAATTTAAAGGAAAGAAAGAAAAAATAAAGTCACGAAAGGAAGGACATAATCTACCAGAACCTCCAGCAGATCAGTCTGGTGTTGGAGGCTATTCAGACGTTCTGTCCTGACCCTGAGAGCTAGAAGGACAAGCAACTCTCATGGGACCAACACCTTCATGACATAAAGATTTAGCAGCAGCAAATAATACAAATTACTAGAAAACAACACTAAATCTTTCCTGGGAATGTTTTTGTATTGAACCTCATTTTATTTATTGGTTTGATTGATTTCTGTGCCTCTGCTAATTGGCAGGTTATTCATCTTTCCATCACCATCACATGTTTTTTTTGTTTTTTTTAAAGGAACACAGAAGATTTATTTAAAGACTTGGGGCTGTTCCCACAACAATTCTGATGGAGAATACATGGCAGGACAGCTGGCCAGCTATGGCTACACAATAACTGGTAAGCTCCTTATATTTTCCTTAAAACTCCTTATTTTAAATATTTACTAAGCATTGTTTAAAAGTTTTTCCACTCTTCACACACACACACGTTTGTGTATGCATACATATACATATATATATATATAATACCAAATCTATAGGTAGTAGGGATTATTCCAATGAGGTCATTTTAATATAAAAATATTAAAGAGTTAACTCCATGTATAAATTTATATGAAGTGCAACATAAATAAATAAATAATAAAGAAAAGACTTATATACAGAGCAACATAAATAAATAATAAGGAAAAGACTTAATTAGCCATCATATAATTGGTTATATATTTACATTTTATTAAATGATATAAATCCAGCAAACCAAAAATAAAAAAAGGAGAGAGAAGGAAAAATGATGTAGCAATTTTAACTTGATGTTAAAAAAAAATTGGGGGTGGGGCTTATATATATATATATATATATATACGCACACACACACACCGAGTGTAACATCAAAATTGTCTATTTGCTAGGTTAATCTCTGAACTGTTCTATCTTGGAAATGATTAAAGATATCTTACTGGAATTCTCTGAGGTTTTTATAACACTATTTGAGCAAAGAGAACATATAATTACTCTCCAAGCTTAAAAGAAAATAAACAAAAATGATATGTTCATCATTAATTAATCATAGCTAAGGATCGAAAGCTCATGAAGTATTGAAATAAAGTTCAAATATATATATCGTATTACAGGGTCTGGCACAAAATGATTTTAACCTGTTCTCTTTCTAACTGAATAACTCAAAGGGTTTTTCAGTGATTCTTACAACAAATGGTGTCAAGATGGCTAAACGTCTTATCTGAAAACTTGTAAAAATGAAACTCAATTAGTTTAGTGGGTTTTTTTTTTTTTTTAGATATTAAACATTTTTTGGGATGGATAATTATGTTACATGATTTGGACAATTTTGTTATTACACCCTGTATATATAACCCTTCCATCCATATTGAATATCTTGATAAGTGGCTGTGCAGTCCTGATGCAGTTTGACAAACATTCTGAAAGGACCCGGCTGCATGGGTGAACAGATACTCTCTCATTGGATTATTCAGTCAGCAATGAAACACTATTGAGTGATCTTGTATATTGTGTGACTGTCATTTTCAAAGTGATTTTGGTACAACATTGCCTCACCCCAGTTTGTCAGCACCCCACCACACCCAACAGTCCAAATTTCACTCCCTGCAACTTTTAGCTTTTCCCAAAGGTAATATCACCGTTAACAACGTTAAGGGAAATGCAATGAGGTAGCTGATGGCAGTCCCAAAAGAAGAAATTTCAGATTGTTTTAAAATGTGGAAGGGACTCTTTATATTTGTGTGTGTTTACAAGTTTGGTACTTTGAACTGAACTATGGTGCCATTTCCATAGGTAGGCTATTTTCCCCTTTTTTTGTGTTAATGTTAAATGGTTGGATACTTTTCAGACAAGCCTCCAATAATTATTAGGTTGGTGCAAAAATAATGTCGTTTTCTCACATATGTGAGAAAACGACATTATTTTTGCACCAACCTAATAATAATATAATTAATAGTCATATTAATGCCATCACACAGAATTATATTGTTTTTTTTCTGGCCCCATACAATGTTCAACTGTTTTAATACATGCGTAACCTTTTGTTAAAAGTTAAATCTGCATGAAAATGGAAGGAAATATCAAATGTTATAAGATATTAGTTTTCCAATTTCAAAGGAATCTTTGTTTTCTCCCTTTTTATTTCAGACAGCAAAGAAGAGGCTGATCTTTGGGTTTTAAACAGTTGCACAGTGAAAAGTCCCGCTGAAGACCATTTCCGCAATGAAATAAACAAAGCAAAGGAGTTGGGCAAATTTTTGGTGGTTGCAGGTTGTGTACCTCAAGGACAGCCGCAAGCTGATTACCTTTATGTAAGTACATACTTTGCTCTAAAGACCAATTCCCTGAATGATTCCAGGCACGTTGTACTGTTCTTTGTTTTGGTTGAACATGGGGATTTTAAAGTATTAGGTTGGTGCAAAAATAATGACGTAATAATGTCGTTTTTTGATATATTTTTTAACATCAAAAAATGACATTATTACGTCATTATTTTTGTACCAACCTAATATTTCCTTTGTGCAGATATTTTGATTATAATGAATACTTGTACAATTGAGTTCTTTCTTTTTTTTCATCAGGGATGATTTCAATGCACTTCTTTCATGCATGTCCTGGGTAAGACGATAAACTGCATCCAGCAGCAAGGCCTCTGATCAGGAGGTTTTGAGGATTCGTGGAACCACCTCTTAATTGCTGGTGTTCTCAGGTCCACCCTGACCCGGGGTGGTAGCACCTGTTAGGGTCCCAGCTATGGGCAAGTAGTTAACTATTACCAGCAATACTTTTTTGAAAAAAATTATTACCAGCAATACTTTTTTGAAAAAAATTATTACCAGCAATACTATTTTGAAGGAAAAATATTACCAGAAACAGATTTTTGACAAAACAAAATATTACCAGCAATAAAAGATTTTGTTGGCATTAAATAACCCATTGAGGTTGACATGCTGTAAAACAAAAAAAAAACCAAATCAATCTAAACCAAAGAATACATATTCTGTTCATATGAATCTATCCTAAAATGTTGTCGGCATTAAATAACCCATTGAGGTTGATATGCCATAAAACAAAATAAACCAAACAAAACTTCCTTCATTGAAATTCTTTATTTTGATCAGGGATGATTTCAATGCACTTCCTTCATTTTGATTAGGGATGGTTTCAATGCACTTCCTTCATTTTGATTATGGATGGTTTCAATGCACTTCCTTTATTTTGATTAGGAATGGTTTCAATGCACTTCCTTCATTTTGATCAGGGATGGTTTCAATGCACTTCCTTCATTTTGATTAGGGATGGTTTCAATGCACTTCCTTCATTTTGATCAGGGATGGTTTCAATGCACTTCCTTCATTTTGATTAGGGATGGTTTCAATGCACTTCCTTCATTTTGATTAGGGATGGTTTCAATGCACTTCCTTTATTTTGATTAGGGATGGTTTCAATGCAATTTTCTTCATTTTGATCAGGGATAGTTTCAATGCACTTCCTTCATTTTGATCAGGGATGGTTTCAATGCACTTCCTTCATTTTGATTAGGAATGCTTTCAATGTACTTCCTTTATTTTGATTAGGGATGGTTTCAATGCAATTTCCTTCATTTTGATCAGGGATGGTTTCAAATGCACTTCCTTTATTTTGATTAGGGATGGTTTCAATGCACTTCCTTCATGCAGTTCTTTATTTTGATCAGGGATGATTTCAGTTCATTTCCTTCATTTTATCAGATCAGATAATTTCAAGGGAAATCTTTTCACAAATGGCAGAAAATGTGACACCGAAATCTGAAGGTACATTGTGCTAGTGGAAGATGCCTTCCAAATGCTAAGCAAAGTATTGAGAATCAAGAAAATTTTTTTAGAAACAATGAAGAGCATGCTGAACTGCTATGAGACATCAGTTCTTCTATATAGCAGTGAATGGTGGACAGTTTTCTGACATGTGAAGAGGAGAGGCAACAGAGATTTGTTGTTGCAGAAAGATGCTGAGAATACCATGGAAGGAACATTCGAGTAACAAGGAAGTTTTAGGGAAAATGGAAACGAAAAGGACATTTATGCCTATAATCAGAAAGAGTTTAAATTTCTAGGACACATAAGGAAAGAGGGCATGGAGAATTTGACACTCAAGAAATATTGAGGGCAGGAGGGAGAGAGGAAAGCAGTGAGTAACCTAACTAATGAACTTGTGTAGATGATGGCATAACAGGAAGTGAAAGGGGGGTAGTAAAGTGACAAACATTGCTTCGAACTACAACTGATAGGAAGTTAGTCATTAAGAGTCACGGCACACGATGATGATGATGATGATGATCTTAATACAGTTCCTTCGTGCACTTCATTATTTTTATAATAGACTAGCAGGAGAGCCCAGCGTTGCCCAGGGATGTAACAGTAAGAGATAGATCAAGTATCGACCATCATAAAGACTGAAAAATAAAATTGACAAAGATTATTGTTTAAGGTTGACGGACACGCATGTCTTAATTAGTTTTTTTTTTTTTTTTTTTTTTTTTTTTTTTGATGAGTTGGTCAAGACAAAAAGAAACACTACCTGCCAAAATAAAGTGAAGTTTTGTTGAAATCGTTTGAAAAATGTAGGAAATCCGATCCCATATGTAAACGAACACATACACACACAAACAACCTGGGTTTTATAAGTATAACTCAATATGAATTGTCCCCCTTTCATTCTGTCTTTTGGCACTGTCAGAACGACCACAAGGTAATTTTACGCAGTCCTGTGAAGTTTTGTTGAAATCGGTTGAAAAATGTAGGAAATCCGATCCAATATATAAACGTACAGACACACACACACACACACACACACAATTTGCGTTTTATAATAAGTAAGATTTCTGTGCAGGTCCTCCTACAGTTCCTTATTTTGATCAAAGTAGATGATTTTAATGCCGTTCCTTCATACAGCTTGGGCTTATGGCCGTATCTTATTGAAAAACCAGTTCTTGTACAGTCACTGAAGTTAAGTCACATTGAGAAGATGGGTGACTGTATAAAAATACCAGGTGCTCTAAGCTTGGATGTATGGGTGGTGTAATTGATGCGAGCTCTGAATTGGAAATTGGTAAGTTCCAATCCCAGTTGGATTCGTTATATTCACTTATATGCAAATGCTCTTGGTAAAAGATATTAATCCACTTCTTCTCCCCCAGCTATGCGTTTAACAGTAGGACGTCTATCAATAAGTTATTATTACTGCCAAAAAATTCGTAAAATCTAAAAATATTTTCTGCCTTTAAATAACCTACAAAAGGTTGATAAGCCGTAAAAAATAAATCAATCAAATTTATGCAGTTCATTATTTTTATTACAGATGATTTCAATGCAGGTCATACCTCTAGTTCTTTTTTTTTCTTTTTTCTTTTTTTTTCATGAGAATGAGAAAACTGTGTTGTCTGAATTAAATGTTTTCCTTCAATATAATAACTGAATATTTGTAATAATGCAAGTAAAAAATAGATCAGTTGTGACATGTTTTGTCTTGTAGAATAATCAGGTAACCATATTTATATAACAAGATATTTATATCATGGTTAGTATTTATTCAACAAATATGGCAGAACATTTATTTGTAACATACATATTCTGGGCAGATCTGTCCTGTTTTCACTTTCCACCCTTGACAGAGTTCAAAAGCATTTATGCAGCCTTGTGGGCAATGAATTATTTTCAACCCTAAAACCTCTCTCCCACAGATGAAACGTTGCAAGCATATTGCTGCTCTGTTGTTATTTCCATGGCCAATGTTCTGAGTTACAGTTCAGACCTTTACAGCTAGAACATGGTGTACCTCCTACACAAGGCCGAATCATCCTTCTTCTCTTCATATTCTATTGGTCAGTTCCATTCATATAGATTCTCAAAAGCCACTGCTTCATGGAACTGACTCCCAAGTGGATGCTTCCTTGACAATCATAATCTCTTCAAGTCTATGGCAAACTGTTGTCTATCTTACATATCCTCATAAGCTGCACTTACATCCTCTTCTTGTCTCTTGAAACACTGGTTCCCATACAATCACCAAAGTAAAGATTGTCAAGCTTGGTCATTATTTAGATGGATGACTACTTGGGACTACCAGGAGCTCTATGCTTGGATGTGCAGGTACTATAATAGATAATCGGAGAGCCAAGTTCCAAAAGCCTTCATAAACCAATGATATTCTTGGTTTTGTATATAAACACACACAATAAAATAAATCTTACATTACCTTGATAAATTCCCTCAGCACGAAATGCGTCAGAATAGTTTTTCCCCGGTCTCTTTTTTTTTATATATATATATATATATATATATATATATATATATATATATATATATATATATATATATATGTGTGTATATACATATATATATATATATATATATATATATATATATATATATATATATATATGTATGTGAATGTCAGTTTGTCACGCTTTTTCAAGAAAAGGGACACAACTTTCTAACTTTCAATAGCTCATGTTACAGAAATTTGGATTCCCAAGTTTTCATTACTGTGAATGTTTTTTGTGATTTATTTTAATTGAAATTTTTTGTGACAAATTTTTTTGTACAATTTTTATAACTTGGAAATAAATTTGGGAATAATCAAAATTAATTGTGAAATCCAAGGAGAGTCACCCATGAAATAAAAATAATTGTTTGTGCAGAAAGTAAGAACCTACACACATCAAATTGTCTTTAAATTAAATGGTGTTAGAAGAATTATCATTGAACTTTTAAAAGGCAAGCTTACATATTAATGCAATACTTAAATGCAGCGATCAATTTTGAGTTCTTCTGTAGTTTATTGTTGCCTATCACATACGACAGATGTATGCCTTGCAAGAAGAAATCTCCACCAACAGAGGACCAGATTGCAATCAAAAGAGCCAAGACTGCAGCGAGGAAAAGAAAGCCCCGTGCAAATGAAAACCCAGATCAAACGTAAGCCAGGAGGGCGTTTAATGCTAAGAATATGCAAAGAGTTAGGGACTCTCAAACTCCTGAACAAGTTGAAATATATATGAAATGTAAATTAAATATTGGATATGAAACTAAATTTCTTAACTTATTTCTTCCAGAGCATAAGTGTGATTGGTGTACAACAAATTGATAGAGTCTTGGAAGTTGTTGAAGAAACTTTAAAAGGTTGGTTTATATTTTTAATATCCTTGATTCTGCTGCTTTGACTCTTTATAACAGCATAAGATCTTGATGTTTTCTCTCCATTTCAATTGCCCTGTTTGTGTGACATATATAGGCTAACTACATCCCCGTCAAAACAGGCCTCCTTCGAGGTGATTCCTTGCAGACTCAACTGCAAATCAGACCTTTGTCAGACCACTGTTTACTCTTTAATTCAAGTATAAAGTTGTTTGTCTTTTGGCTCCAGTATAAACTATTAATTTGTTGTGTTTTTTTCTTATAAGGTTTCTATTTGATATTACCCAGCCCAGCAAGGGTTGATATGTCTTTGAATTAACCAATTTAACCAAGCATATATTTCAGTTAAAATGAACTTGTACCAACAAAATTTTTTCATGTAGAAAGAACTGTATCTAAACTCTAATCAGCAGGTGTCTAGTGTTAAATGATTTTTTAACAAACATGCTTATAATTTAGAAAACTGTTTTATGTAATAAAGTGTTGAAGTGCACAAGTTAGCTTTATTTTCACTTCTACTATCCCCTAATCAGCAGGAGTCTCATGTTAAATAATTTTTGGACATACATCAAGGGGAATGCTTGTATTTTTATGATTTAGAAAATCGTTTTTTTTTGTTTTTTTTTAAGTGATGTATGGAAATGTCCATGATGAAAGAGGAAAAGAACTAAAAATAAGAATAATATTTTTAATAAAATAATAATACTCAGTAAATAACATAGATATTTCTATATAAAAAAAAAATTTTTTTTAAACAAAATAAAGATTTTTTTTGTAATCATATCACCCCATACAGAGCAGTAAATCCACGAAGACACAAGGAGTTACTGAATGTGAAAGAATAAGAAAAAAGAGAAACGTTATTAAGGAGTGAAAACAATAGAAGAGCAATCAGTAGATAATGATTGACATGGCATTTGAATTTTTGAAGTTGGATAGAAGTCTGGAAACCGAAGAGAGTTCCACAAGCTAGAAGTGTGAGAAAAGAGATGGTTAGCATAGAACTTATGGTTACATCTAGCCATTTCAACTGTAAAATGAGACCTAGCTGCCAATCTAGTACTGCACTTAAATTTATGAAGTCTAGGTACCATAGCGCAGAGTTCCTCTGAACAATTATTGTGGCCCTGTTGCTGCATGCTTTACTGAAAGCTACTCCTACTTCAGTCTGTATTCATTGGTCTGTCTCTGGCAAACCTGCTTTGCACCAAACCTGCATCCTCACGTGTTTCAGTATCAGTAGGAATATCAGTGAAGAACTGTCAAAGATCAGACTTGACTCCTCTCTGTCCTGACTATGCTTGTGAAAGACTAAAATCACTGGTGTTGACAGTAAACTTAATTAACTTCAACGACACTCATTAACAAGTGTAATAACAACAACTTTTATTTATCGTACTATGATTTAATGTAGCAAATATATAAACAAGTGGGATTTGAAGAAGTTTCCCCGTACAAGGAATTCTTAAGCTGAGAGAAAGAGGTTGACTATCAGTTGCACTTATGACAAAAAAAAGCCGAGAATTGTTCAGCTACTTAACTGAAAGCAGCTGATTTACAACTAGTTCTCATCATTTAACAGCTGAAATGGCTACATGTAACTTAGTTCTATGCTACCACTTTATTCTCTTGCACTTCTTGCTTGTAGAAATCTCTTCTGGCTTGTTGCTTTCCAGTCAACTATGATCTTCAAAAATTTAAATGCCATGTCAATCGTCATCTTTTGTTTCCTTGATTTCTGTTCGTTTACAGTTCTCTCTCCTTAATAAGGATTTTTTTCTCCATTTTCTTTACACTCAGTTACCCTTTTCATCTTATTGACCTTGTTTGAGGAGAAATAATTAAAAAAGTATCTATTA
This sequence comes from Acanthosepion lycidas, assembly GCA_963932145.1. Taxonomy (NCBI): domain Eukaryota; kingdom Metazoa; phylum Mollusca; class Cephalopoda; order Sepiida; family Sepiidae; genus Acanthosepion; species Acanthosepion lycidas. The sequence continues at coordinate 32,613,425 of OZ010586.1, forward strand.
AGTTTTTTCTTTTTTACTTGTACATAATTTGTCTCATCTTTTCTCATCTTGAAAGGTCACACGGTGCGGTTGTTTGGACAAAAAAAGCAGGAAGGCAAAAAAACTGGTGGAGCTTCATTGGCACTTCCAAAGATTCGAAAAAATCCTCTGATTGAAATTATTGCCATCAATACTGGGTAGGCAGCAGCAATTTTGATATTAGGATGTATCAAAAGTATTTTCATTTTTTACAGAACTTCACACCAATTCATATTACATGTGCACATCTAAATTATTATATTAGAGTGTATCAAAAGTATTTTCATTTTTTACAAACCTTTACGTTTTTTTTACTTACCTTTTTTTAGATAGAAATAATTTTTTTTTTTTTTACTAAAGTTTTTGCGTCGTGGGTTTGACGATAAACTGCATCCGCATCCTGGGCAAAACAGTAAACTACATCCAACAGAAATGCCTCTGACCAGGAGGTTTTGAGGAGCGTGGAACCACCTCTTAATTGCTGGTGTTCCCATGTCCACCCTGACCCGGGGTGGTAGCACCTGTTAGGGTCCAAGCTATGGGCAAGTAGTTGACCCCACAACCTGACTATGAAAGTGTCAAAATAGATTTTAATACCAGAAATACTTTGTAAAAAAAAAAAAAAAATTAGTATCAGCAATAAATTTTTGAAAATTGAAGATCTTACCAGCAATAAAAATCTTGTCAGCATTAAATCACCCATTGAGGTTAATATGCCACAAAGCAAAACAAAAACTAAAGTTTGCTTAGTGCAAAGCTCGAGAGCCACTCAAGTAAGAGGTTTACTGTTAAAAATAGTCATGAGGTGTGTGATATGAATGTAAAAGAAGGTAGTAGTATGTGAAGGTTTTAAGGATAGATATCAATTGACCCATAAAATGATAAGATTATACTATTCAGGGAAGTATTCATGTGGGAGTCTGTTAATCAAAGTGGCTGTTCTTGAACTGCATAGAAATAGCATGGCATGTCTTAGTTTTAAAGGTCAGAACTGGTGGAACACGTTTAAAGATTAATAACCCAGCAAGGATAGAAATTATTTAGCATTTAACTTCCGAGATGAGTAATTTTCAATATTCTTGTATTATTTCAAGCTCTCGTCCTCATTTTGGTTGATAGTGTTATAGGCACATTTCAACACAATATCATATGTCCATTGATCGACTGATATTGTCATCAGTTTAATCCTTGGATGTGGTAGTGACACCAATTCAGAAGAAAAGAACAATAACTGATATCACAGAGAAAATATCAAAATAATCAACAGATATCCCACACCAGCCAATCAATGGACACCTGATGATGACTAGAGAGTACTTGATCGAAACATTGTCTATAATGACATCTATATCAATCAAGATTTGAACAATAGTTCAAAATAATACAAGAATAATGTAAACTAAAAGTTAAGTCTTTTCAGCCAATTTATTTCAGAAATTATTTAGCATTTAATTTCTGAGATGAATAATTGTCAATATTCTTGTATTAATTATTTCAAACTATTGTTCTCACTTTGGTTGATATAGTTGTTATTAGAGACACGTTTCAATCAAATACCCTCTGGTCTTCATCATTGGCTGATATGGAATATCTGTTGAGTATTGTAATATTTTGTCACTGTTTTATCAGTTATTGTGAGCTCCTGCTGAATTGGTGTGTCACTACCAGATCCAAGGACTGAACTCATGACCACTAGATGACAGTAACACCTGTATATGACCAAAACCTATATTCACTACTCCACTGAAGGACATTTGTGGTATAATTTTGGTGCCTTTTTATATTCAATGTCAGATGGTTTTTAACATTTAGTTATAATGGCAGGTTCGTACTGCAATAAGGCATAGTAGATATTGGAATTGGTTACACGTCTGTTACTGTCATTTAGTTATCATTAGTTCAATCCTTGGATTTAGTGGTGGAGCACTAATTCAGCAGGAATGAACAGTAACTGACATCACCAAGATAAAATTTTCACAATAATCAACATATATCCAATGGACACCTGATGATGACCAGAGAGTACTTGATCGAAACTTTGTCTATAATAACCTCTATATCAAACAAGATGAGAAAAACAGTTAAAAATAATGCAAGAATAAGGATAGACTTGTCATAAAATCAGCCAATTATATGGTAGTGTGTTCATTCCTCACTAGGTGCCCCATACAACACAGACTGTCATAAAATCAATTAACCAACCAACCAATCAATGCTTATTTAGATAACCCATTAATGATTCATTTTGTCAAATTATGTTAAGCTTCATATAAAAATATATAAAATAAGTATTCTTTACAGTGGGTGCTGAAAAGTTCTCTAACCCCCCCCAACCCAACCCAACACACACACACACACCCAAAAATATTTCAAACAAGTTTTTGTTTTTAGGTCTGACTTTGGGAAGTTGGTTGGGCTGAGATCTTTTCAATATCTCCTCGTTTATTTTTAATGTTTCATTTTTGTAATGTTGTTTTTAATGTTTCATTGCAGTTGCCTCAATCAATGCACGTATTGTAAGACAAAGCATGCAAGAGGAGAACTTGGCAGTTATCAGCCAGAGGACATCGTGGCCAGGGCCATTCAGTCATTTCAAGGTGATATGATGTTGCCTTTCTCAGCCTTCTTTCCAAGAAATTTATGTTCATTGTAAAATCTAAACTCCTCCTCCTGCAAAAATCTGAAAAAAATATACTTTTCATGTTTTACATTTGGTTTTACATTTCACTACTTGTAAAATTTACTAATCCCTTAAATGTCTGATGTATGTATTTTTCAGTGAGATTTACAATCTAAACGTCATCTCCTGTTTTAATGCTAAGCTACAAGAAGCCATCAAAGCATAATCAAGGCACAATTACTTTAGGATGTGGTATAATGGATAACAACTTTAGATGAGTGTGTGGGGAGGGCCGGAAATTCTTTTTTTAGATGAGTGTATGTGGAGGGATGAAAATTTTTGGGATGGGTGTATGTGGAGGGACCAAAAATTTTTTAACTGTGTGCATGTGGAGAACAAAAAAGTTTTTTAGATGAGTGTATATACAGGGACGAAAAAAATTTTTAGATGAGTGTATGTGGAGGGCTGGAAATTTTTTTTGGTTGAGTGTATGTGGATGGCCGAAAATTCTTTTTTTAGATGAGTGTATGTGGAGGGATGAAAATTTTTGGGATGGGTGTATGTGGAGGGACCAAAAATTTTTTAACTGTGTGCATGTGGAGAACAAAAAAGTTTTTTAGATGAGTGTATATACAGGGACGAAAAAAATTTTTAGATGAGTATATGTGGAGGGACGAAAAATTTTTTAGATGGGTGTATGTGGAGGGACCAAAAGTTTTTTTAGATAGGTGTATGTGGAGGGACCAAAAATTTTCTAGATGGGTGTATATGGAGGGACCAAAAAAATTTTCAGATGATTATATGTGGAGTGACCAAAAAATTTTTTTAGTTGAGTGTATGGGGAGGGACCAAAAATTTAAAAGCAAAGTAGCAACAGCAAAAACAACTTTCACTTTATGAAATACCAATTATTAACAAGCAAAATGCCTTGCCTTAGTTTCATGCATAGATTTCTTTTTTGTTTTTTAATCTTTTCTTCCAAGCAAGGCAACAAAGCCACTAAAATGCAAGGAGTTAGCATTAAAGAGAAATTGAGAAAATGTTATTGAGGAGAAAGAACAATAAAATGACAGGATTCAAATAGATGATGATGATTGATGTTGCGTTTAGATTTTTGATAATCAAAGTTAACAGGGAAGCAAGAAGTCAGAAGAGAGTTCCACAGCCGAGAAGTGCAAAAGAAGAAACTATCAGAATAGAACTTAGGCTACATCTAGCAATTTCAACAGTAATGAGACCTAGCTGCCAATCTAGTGCTGTCTTTAAATTCATGAAGTCAACATACCAAAGAGGAAAGCTCATCAGAACAATTGTCATGAAAGTATTTATAGAAAAGGCACAGGGAAGCAAAGCTAGTGAAAGTGTATAGTATAGGGGGTTCTGAAAGTTTCAATGCTTTCTTGGGTATTATCAAGGAGAGAGTTCCACATGAACAATACCAGAAATACCCATCAGTTGAAGGATGCTGTTCAGAGAGCCTTTGCAACAATCAACAAAGCACAGTTTCATAAAATATCACACTGGACATGGCACCGCATCATTTTGTGTCGTGAAAATGGTGTGACAGTATCAATGAAGGTGAATAAACTGAATCCATTACATGTGCTTTGTATTGTTCTTCTCTTGTTCTCATTGTTTTGTTTTTTTTTGGTAGGGGTGACAAGACTTTCGGACCACTCTGTACATTGACAAAACTTCAAGATTTAACAAATATATGAACATATGAGGGACTTAATATTAAATAACACAGTCAATGCGCTTGTATAACACTGAAAACTTTGATAATTTTGACACAGAAAATACAGTTTTAATTTAGTTTATTCAGACAAAATGCATTAAAGGCTCCATGATCTGTGTGTCCGTTACGATTAACATCCAACTCTGCTATTTCAATATATCCTCTTTTAGTAAGTAAATACTGAAACAATGTAGAATACTTAAAACATGAAAAATGAGAAAAAATAATTAAAAAGAAACTTGAAATTAGTTAAAATCTCAAGTAAAAAACAAGAGACACTTAGCACAAATCCTATTTAATGATGAAAAAGGTCTTGGAAAATCTGATACTCACATGACAGATTGAAGAGAAGAGGAACAAAAGATAACAACACATTAACTTATTTAGTATGCTTGAGTAAATGGATGATGGAACAGAGTTTAGGAAGGATAACAAAAAGACAAAATTTATTAAAAGCCACGAAGGACAGGAAATTGTGGAGGGCCATGATTGCAGGAACATGTCACATAAAGAAGAAGATTTAAAACTCCTCCTTAGATGGGTGATGGAGAGCCATGATTGCCAATGTCCGGAAGAGATATGGTACATAGATGAGGAAGAAAAATGTAGATTTTATTCTTGGGAAATAAAATTCTTTATCAGATTTTGTGGGATCATCTGCAAAACATGTCCAAGAAAAAATTATTCCAAATTGTCTTATATATTTCCCATTAACTAATTATAATCATCACTAATGCTTACATTAATTCCTGACCAATTGTCTTCCTTATTTTAAATGTATTTACACTGTGTAGGTGTGTGTGTATGTATGTGTGTATATATATATATATATATTCAGTTGTGTGGATATGAGTTTGTAATCGTGGATTTCACACTTTCATGACCATCAGGCAAACTCATATCCACACAACTGAATATTTGAGCTCTATCACTGATATTGAGCACTTTCCAATAAGTACTGTGCATATATAATGTATATATATATATATATATATATATATATATATGTGTGTGTGTGTGTGTGTATGTAAATTATTATCAGATAGAATGTATCTGTGAAGGAGTAAAATGTATAAAAAGTCAAGAGGAAAATTGAATATTACTTGCTTACTTTTGCCTTACCAGACTTTGAAGGAATTATGACACTTGGCGACCTCCACATGTTTTGACTGACCTTTCAACCACCTAATGAATATTCCTGAACGTTCTCATATTTAAAAGCCTTGTTAAACCAAAAATATCCTTCATTTGCCTTGATAAAGTCCCTCAGAGGATAAAATGTGTCAGCTAAGAATAGTTTTTCTTCTTGTCTTTACACGCACACACACACACACACATGTATATATAGTTGAATGGATATGAGTTTGTTACTCAGGGTCTCAGGTATCACATAAGCATGAAACCCAGGGTTATGAACTCATATTCATTAAACTAAATATGTTAGCTCTATTACTGATATTGAGCGCTTTCCAATAAGCACAATGCATATATAATATATATAGTCATCCACATACAGGCCTGTTTCACTGTATCACAGCTCATCAGTGCTGCTAGACATCCAGTTGTTACAAGTTGAGATTGGAACCCGACTGATTTGGCATCAGTCGGAGTTTCTACCTTGAGTTATCAGCGCATGGCAGAGGGAAAGGGAAATTCTAAGATATATAGTCGACTCTCCCATCGAGTTCGATGTATGAGGGTCAAGCAGATCAGTTCCCAGGAAACCGACAGCTCGACAACGGCACATGAGATTTGATTATAGTGGTGAAGGTTTCGTGCAGGACCAGCCACACTTTTTGAAAGGCCGAATACAGAGACCTGGTGCACTAAGTGCCACAAGGACTCCAAACGACCCTCCGCAGGTTTTGAATTCAGAGTTGTCCTTCTCCTAGACCAGTTGCCATCCAAGGCTATAGAACCCAGTCTGTCCTGCTATTTACCCATAGCTGGAGGGAGAAGAAGAGGATTCACATAAATGAATGTAATGGATATATATATATATATATATATATATAATCCTTTGGTTGTGTGGATAATCTTGGGGAGTTCCTAAAATGTGAATATTCAGTTAAAACTCCTAGTATGAGAATAATAACAAATCGTTCACAACAATATAATTTAGATAAATTTCAAAGAAAAACTTTATTAAAATTTTCCAGTTATAAACTTAAATTTATTTCAGCAGTTGATTTACACTTCATCTTCAGACTGGTTAAATGTGGCAAACACAGGTATTAATTTGATTTAAAAAAGGACAGACAGAAAAGAAAATTTTGTGGTAGAGGGAGGGAAAAATGACAGGAAGGGGTAAAAAAATGAAGACAGAAGGGAAAGGAAGATAGCTTTGTGGGTGAAGGGGCGTGGGGTGAGTTTATATCTCTTCTGTCAAATGCCATAAGAATAGACGATCTTTTTTAAAAGAAATATATATTAAGTGTAGCACAAGATCGAAAGTACCTTGTGCCAGACTTAATATATGTTTTTATTAGCCATTATCAATGCTGTTTTTCCTATTTTTAACTGAATATGTACATTTTTTTTATATAAGTGTTTCCTTATTCTTGGCAGATCTATTATCACAATGTGGGATATTTAATGACAAAAGTGATAAAAAGAAAAAGAATTTAAAGAAAAATCCGCTTATACCCAAAACACATACAAATAAATAAATCACCTTTAAATTTATAATTTGTGCACATATAGTCGTATCAGCATAAATTTAGTCTGATGAAATCCTAAAGGACGAAACACATCATATGAAAACTTCTTCCACTTTGTCATACATCTTTCCCAAAACCCTTTGAGCGCTGACAATTACTTTACTGGTGGTAGAGGAAAACGACGTAACGCCCGGTCACCGGTTGGACAGCGGTAGAGGAAAACGACGTAACGCCCAGTCACCGGTTGGACAGCGGTAGAGGAAAACGACGTAACGCCCAGTCACCGGTTGAATAGTGGGTAAACAGTCATAACTATTTATATATCTACTGTAATACATTACATATCAATTATTTGTGAATTTTGAAAAGTTAAAATTATTCAGGAACACATGTTTCAAAGGATTAAGATAACATTGTGTCTATAATGATGGGACAGTTTTTTATTTTCCAATCACAGTCAGTAACATTGTAGCTGTGTTCTTAGTTGATATTATTGATTATTGGCTTTTTCCTTTATTAGTGCTTTCCTCATTTTTAACTTGCGGATAATAAACATTCTTGATAATGATTGCTAGAATAACCAAAACCACTCAGATACGTGGAACATTTCAACAGTCTTTACACACTTTATGTCCAGAAAAGAAAACGCTTATATGAACGCTTTATTTCTATCTCACCAACTGAACTTTGTCGTTTTCGTTCGTTCTGATGCAACAGTATGTGGTATATAACACTATTGTCTTTTTTATGAAGTTAAGTAATCTTGAGCCTGGTCAGTACCTAGATGGGTGAACACTTGGAAATAACAGGTGCTGTAAACTGGGCTGTGGTGGTGGTGTAATGGATAATGGCTTGGAATTGTTAATCGGAGAGTTCAGTTCCAATTCAAGTTGAGTCCATTATATTCACTTATGTGCAAATACTCTTGTGAAAGGTCTCAATCCACCACTTCTTCCCCTAGCTAATTAGTAAGATTTAAGATTTGTATCACTAAAACCTTAAATTTAAAAAAAAAAAATTCTTACAATCTAAAAATATTTTCTGGTTTTATATAACCTGCAGAGGGTTGATAAACCATAAAAATGAATGAATCAATGAATACATCTTTTTCCTACCTAAGTCGTAGTTGTTAACATAAACAGTGAGTTGAAATATATATATTTTTTTGTGTGTTTTCCCTTCTACAGTTTTGAAAATGTCTGTCTTTAAATTTTGTTCCTTCCAGAGGGTGTTGTCGAAATTTGGCTGACTTCTGAAGACTTGGGTGCCTATGGGCATGACATTGGTGTGACCTTGCCTGAACTTTTGTGGAAGCTGGTAGAAGTGATTCCTCAAGGTGCAATGATGCGATTAGGAATGACCAACCCCCCGTACATCCTCGAACATTTGGAGGTAAAGCTGGTCTTTAATATGTCTTCTACTGTTTACTACTTATACTTCCATTCTATTTTACTAGTTTTACTGACGCAGTGTATCAACCAAAAATGTTTCAATGATGAGCAAAAATAAGATGGAAGAAATCTCATCTTGTTATAGTTCTGCTCCTTCCTCCCATAGCAATGCACATTACACCCTATAATATTTACATAATTTACTTGTAGACTATTGTCCCCATCTTTATTGTTATTATCACAACATTTCGGCTGTCATGCCCTCTGGCCTTCATCAGTTGATTGTGACCCTATAATTACATAATTTATATGTGGATGATTGTCCCCATCTGGGATTGAACTAACAATTACGACATCACTAAATTCACAAACACTTTAATCCATGTGGCTATTGTTACATGGATTAAGATGTTGGTTTGTGGATTTGATGGCATAGTATTTGCGAGTCCAAACCATGGGCTGGAATCAGTGGAAACAACCAGGTGCTGTTAGTTTCGTCGTACAGCTGGTGTAATAGATAATGCCTCAGAATTGTTAATCGGAGGGCTTAGTTTTAATTTCATTTGGGTTTGTTATATTCATTTACATGCAAATCCTTTTTGGAAATATATAAATCTACTACTTCTCCCCATCTATGGGTTAATTAGTAAGACTTGTATCACTAAATCATTATTATCTCAAGAAAATAAATTCTTACAATCTAAAAATATTTTCTGGCTTTAAATAACCTGCAAAGGGTTGATAAACAGTAAAAGACAAATCAATCGATGAGTGGAAATGAAGTAAGCAATAACTGAGCAGTACTAAATAGAAAGTAGACCAGATATCCAAAGACATGATCAGTGGAATGAGAACAATCTTCCCATCAAACATTCATTTTGAAATTCCTCAAAGGTTACCTAAATCAACAACCACCTGATGAAGGCGAAAAGGTACAATAGATGAAATGTTAGGATAAGGACAACAAAGAAGGCAACAATAGTTTATATGTAAATAATGTGAATAATGATAAATCCTCAGACAGAAATGCCATATATTAATAGCTTGCCAGTTCCCTATCCACAAGTAGTTCAAGGTAGAGCAGAAGTAGACAGAGTAAATCTCTAACCTTAATGTTTACTTCTGGTTACCCTTTCTCTGGTGTATGTAGAAGGTATATATATCTCTATCCATAAAAGGCAGGATGTGTGTGTGTGCGTGTAACGAATGCACGGCTGAAATTTTCAACGGATTCGCACCAAAATTTACATGCACATGCTCCAAGTTAGTGGGATGGCCAAAACTGACTTTGCATTTCCCAACTTCCATCTACAGCAGTTTTCATGTAGTTTGCGGCCATTTTGTACTGGCCAGAGTGAGAACCTTTAGCTGGCTGCCACGAATAGGCAGGAAGATTCTATTGGCCAGTATGAGAGCCAACAGCTGACTGACACGAATGTTAACTAGCATGCAAAAAAAATCGATAGCTGCATTAGTCACAAGTGGGAAAAATTTAAATCTGCATGGCACTTTACTCCAATTGGCTCATTCGCTTACTTAAACTCAACATTGATTCTGATTCTGCAGAACTGGGTTGGATGTGAAAAAGTATTTGATGTCAACATTCTTTTTTCATTCAGTTTTTCCAGTTACGAGTCCTTTTTTAAAGCTGATCGTTTTGTGTTGATTTTGTTTAGTTCTTTTTTCGTAACAGATTTAATGTTTAGTATAGAGCTTAGAAAAAATTCGCAGTGTGAGATAGGCAAGAAGTAAGGCATGTAGCAACATCAGCACGGCAAAGAGCACTCCTTTAAAGGCAAGGAAGGGCAAAAATATTTTTTAAGTCAAGTGATAGCGATTGCTGTATGAGTCGTACGATTTTTGAATCAAGCACGGGCAACGCTGGGCCAGTATATATATATATATATATATATATATATATATATATATATATATATATGGGTGTGTGTGTGTTTTGCTAGAAAGCGAAGATAGAGGAGGTGATATTATCATGGATTTAACGTTTGCTTAAGTGAAATGGTATGGAAATATGAAATATGCCAGCCCAAAATGTTTGGTTTTGGCAATAAAAAATAATAAAAATTAGTGAAAACTGTAGAATTTTGGCAGATTCTATTTAAGGAAAATAGATGTCATAAAACCAATTTGAAATAAGTTGAAACATAAAAAAAACTCTGCTTTTTCACTTTCGTTATTTTATATAAATGACCTGAGGCAAATAGCTAAGTAGTGTTGAAAATTTACCTTAGTCATGAAAAGATAAAGTTGTATGCACACTTGAATGTTACTTCAAAGTAAAATAAAAAATATTGTGGAATTTCTGCAGGTGCCGACAAGTAATAAAGTTATAGTGATAACAAAAAGTCTAACAATTCCAAGTGCTTTGATAAAAAAAAAAAAGTACCATATATACTTGAGTATAATGCAAGTTTTTATGATCATTTTTTTATGCAAAAAATAGGGTGTCACACTGTACACAGGTAATTTTTTTGAAGATGTTAAAACCCAGATATGAACAAAAACAAAAGTACGGTATTTAAATTTTTGTATTAGATATATTACACTAAATATTTTTTCTCACCATATGTGGTAGATTTGTAAAAAAAACAAAACAAAAAGACTGAAAACTATTTATTTGCAGGTAAAATATGTCCCAGATGTTACTCAGTGTGTCAGTAATGACTATGGTAGACCCAGAAGTGGGGATATATGGAAAAAAAATCTTTCTTTTTTTTTTTTTTAACAAAAATTCAGGAATTGCACTATACATGAAGTTAGCTTATGCACAAGTATATATGGTATGTTTAAATAAAGCTTGTAATAAAATAATAGTAATAATGTAAAGTGTATCAATTCAGAGTGTTTTGATAAATCAACAAGAATAAGTTTGAATAAAACTCATAATAAAAGTGACAATGAAGAGTGCATCAGCACTGTTTTGTGAGGAAAACTAACAATAATATGGAATAAATCTCGTATATAGATTGATCAATGCTTCAGAATAACTTCTTTTGCCATCAGCCCAGAACTGTCACCCCACCCCCATAAAAAAATTTAATTGTCATGAAAAATTTTTAAACCATTCTAAAATCAAAATATTGCATTTTTAAATGTTATTGTTTCTTGTTATTAGTAGCATAATAAAAAAAATTATGAAAAGTTTTAGGAAATAAATATTTAGCATCTGTCTATATTTTTGATATGAGGTCTTGTAACTATTTTCACTATTTGGACTGTTATCTTCATCTTTATTGTCTATATTCACAGAGATCAGGACTTGTAACTATTTACACTATTTACATTGTTTGGACTGTTGTCCTCATCTTTATTGTCTATAATCACAGTCTATATTTCTGAGATACGGTCTTGTCACTATTTACATTGTTCGGACTATTGTCCTCATCTTTATTGCCTATATTCACAGTTTATATTTCGGATAGGAGGTCTTGTAACTAATTACACTATTTACATTGTTCAGATTGTTATCCTCATCTTTACTGTCACATGCACAATGTTTCGGCTGTTGTAAATTCTGGGCTTCTTCAGGTGATATTTGTTGGAATTTCAAACCAAACCCTTTATTAAGTCTACGGATATAGATTGATCCAAAAAGTGACTTGACCCGGAGAATTATGAGTTCAATCCCTGGTCTCAGCTGAGAAAACAAAAACTTAAAGAGTTATCTAGGTAATATAACTAAAACAGATATCCCAAGGCATAGTACGTGAAATTAGAACAATTTATCCCTGTGGATTAAATAAAATGTTTAGTTCAAAATTCCAGCAAATATCACCTGAAGAAGGTTGGAGTGTACAACGGCCAAAATGTCATGAATGAGACAGTAAAGATGAGGACAACGATTCGAAAAATGTAAATAGTGTAAATAAATATTTATTTTGATTTATTCAATCTTCAGATCATGCAATTACTACTCCACCAAACAATCCGTTTTACCTGGGCCATATTACTGAGCAGGAAATCCATGAAAAGAGATTTGTAGTTGACTGCTGAGCATTTCAATTTAGTTTATAAGTAGAAAGCATAATAATTTATAATCAGGAAGCATAATAATTAATAGCGTAATAATTTACAAGAATAAAGCATAATAATTGATATACAGAAAGTGTAATAATTTACAAGAAGAAAGCATAATAATTGATAAGCAGAAAGCGTAATAATTTATTAGGTTGATGCAAAAATAATAACGTAATAATGTCGCTTTTTGACATTTTTCAACGTCAAAAAACGACATTATTACGTCATTATTTTTACACCAACCTAATACAATCAGAAAGCATGATAATTGATAAGCATACTACATAAACGTTTTTTAATGGCTCATTCAAATTTTTTTAACAAAACATTGATAGAAAACTTATTATTTCCTGGCTTTATTAAAACAAAATTAGTTATTATGATCAAATCCTAATGTTTTTCACATTTAGATATAAATAATAGAAATATCTAAATTCAAGTCCTTCAAACTTCATTTTTAATTTGGGTTTAAATTGTTAAACTTTTGAATATTTCTTTTTTGCATGTGTCTATGTATGGGCATGCTCTGTTAAAATCCTACCATTATTTGTGAGTAGTAGGCATTTTATTTCCTTAAATAATTAGTTGCTCTTAGAAGAAATAATATAATTTTAATTTAAAATTTCATTTTCTCCTGGCATCTGAAACCTAACCTGTCATCTCCAGGATGTCAGAATATGTTAATCTCAAGGCCTGATGTTGTTTTTAGTGAATGATTAGCTCATATCTTCATTTTATAAACAATGTCCTATTATAATTGTACTTGTTCTGCAATTCATTATTTTGCACGGCCATTGTGCCCTGCCAATACATCATAAATAATGGACTATTCCGTTTTGATTGCATGGGAAAACAAAACACATATCAGAGATACTACCCGGTTTCAGTGAGAAAATGTATGAAAGAAAGAAGGGAGGACAGAAGTGTCTAATGGCTGTTTCAGTGAAATGGAGAAAGTTGTCAACTTCAAATCAATCATTTGTACCCCCTTACTTCTTAAAATAATGACTAACATTCATATTTATGATTGCTATTGTAATATTTTGTTTAAGTTGTTATGCTTAAATATTTACTGATGGAAAGGATGTGAAAATTCACATAGCTAAAGCTTAGGTTGCTTTGAATAAAATGGACGTAATCTGGTAATCTGATCTACGAAGCAATCTCAAGCAGAGATTCTTTCAAGCCACTGTAGAGGCAATGTTAATATATAGTGCCACTCCCTGGAGATTAGCTAAAAACCCTAGTCTAAGTTTAATGGAACCTATACTTGGATGATGAGATCGAAAACCTGTCTGAAGTTATTGTGCAAATCAAATAAACCTCAAAAGAATATTTGTAAAATTTAAACACGTCCATTTCCACTCTTAGTAAAATATTTGACTAAATTTTCTGCCATTTTAATGGTTAGTTTTTTTGGATATTTAGGAAGTTATGAAGATGGACTGACTGAAGTTATTATGCAAATTAAGCTAATATTAGCTTAAGACATCTGAAATCTAATAAAAACTATTTTTTTCTTTTTGTCCATAATATATGTTGAAACATGGGTAAAGGGAAAGATCTAACATCTGCTGAAAAACAAAATAACAAAATCATTAAGTGAGGGAATGTCCACATTGGAGATATCAAAGAAGTTTTGCAGGAATCATGGAGCGATAAAGAAGGCTGTTGAAAATATAGGTTGAGAACACGAAGTAAAGAAAAAGGCTGTAATAATTTGCTTCATCGAGATGAACGCAAACTAAAGTAAGTTACAGCAAAACAACCACTTTTGACCAGAACTCAGGTCTTTGAAAAGGCTACAATTGGGGGAGTCAAGAATGGCAAAAAGTGTAGATTACTTTGTGAATTGGAATCTAAAAAAAATCTCCTTGGCAACCTCTTACTAAAGCAAATATTTTAAAATCCAAATTTGGCCAAGAAATACATGAAAATTGACTTTTCTAAAGTAATATTCATGGATGAATCTTGTGCCACTTGATGAACCTGATGGCCAAAAGATGGATTTTATCAAATTCAGACATGCCTGTGGCTAAAAGAAGGCAACAAGGAGGTGGTATTAGGTTGGTGCAAAAATAATGTCGTTTTCTCACACAGTAACATATGTGAGAAAACGACATTATTTTTGCACCAACCCAATAGTATTATGATATAGGCTGGAATTATCAGCCAAACCATTATTGGAGCATGAAGGAGTTAAACTGAACAGTGCTAACTATTGCAATTTTATGAATTTTCTTTGCATAGTACAAGTCCCAGTCTTGCTGTTTAAAGTGAAGTGTGTATTTATGCACAACAATGCTCCTTCTCATGTAACTAAGCTTACCCATGAATTATTTGAGTATAAAAGATTTACAAGATGGAATGGCCACTATCAAGTTCCGATCTCAATCTGATCGAAAATCTATGGTCAATTATGAAGATGAAATTATATGAAGGTGGCAAACAATATAACAACAAATCAGACATATGGGAAGCAATTAAAGCTACCATGTCAGAAATTGAATCTGCTGAAGTAAAAAAAAATTCACAAAATCAATGAATAGATTACAGGCTGTTATTGAGAAAGGTCACTATATTAAAATGTAAAGAATTTAAATACTTATCATATATGTTTGTTATTTATTCTATTATAGGTGTTGATTAAGTTTTTATTGAAGTAAAATGTGATTATTTGGTTTTACCTAATAACTTCAGATGGCATTTTTTAGAATACATCAAATAACTTCAATAAAACATACTAATACTACCTAAGATTTTAACTCAGACTTTATTTTGGCATCTAAATTAACTGTTTAAAGTTTGATGTTTTTTTTCAAACCAAATTTGAATTGTTGAAGTTTATATGATTTGCTTAATAACTTCAGACAGTGTGTATACTTAACATCTGGAGACGACATCCAACTATATCATCGGACTCATCCCTGATATTTCTACAGTCTTATATGAATGCAGAATATGCTTTGCAGGACACTGCTGGAAAGCAAAACAAGAAATTGCAAATGGTCTACTGCTCTCGACACCTAGCCATGGCACAAGATGAGTTAGTTGCCCAGCAACCTCCTACATTGACCAGCTTTGTTATGACACAGAATGCCAACCTAATGACCTTTCAACTTTGATATTAGGACTGTGATAGCTGGCATGATAGACTCATGAATGGTCGAGCTAACTTGATCAAATAAAATAGTGGAATATCTACTGATATTTTATTGTCATAGAATTCACCATGAGCTTATTCAATCAGTCAGTTATGTGCTATGCATGATACACGCTTAGGCAATCATGTATGTATACATGACTGACAAGGTAGATATTTTTTTTTCCTGCGGTAGGTTGCCATTTCTTTATGCGTAGACCAGTTACCATCCAAGGCTATAGAACCTGGTTTGTCCTGCTATTTACCCATAGCTGGGGGGGGGAGTCATAATTTTCCCAAGGGTATTAGCACATAAGTGAATGTAAAGGATTTGACTGGAATTTGAACTTGGCTCTCTGATTCCTCAATCTGAGCTGCTATCCTTTACTCCACCATACCTGAATCATTAACTGAAAAATTGATTCATCGTAAAATTCAAATAGGAAATCTGTGAAATTTTTACACGTCTTTCTTGTTATTTTTAAGTATCTTTCATTTTAATTTGCTCCTAGGAAATGGCCAAAATCTGCAATCACCCAAGGGTTTATGCATTTCTACATGTTCCCGTGCAGTCAGCATCAGATGGTGTCCTCATGGACATGAAACGGGAATACTGTATTGATGATTTCCGGCATGTTGTTGACTTTTTAAAAGAAAGGCAAGTACATTATTTTGCTCTTGATTTTTTTTTTCTATTTTAATTTTTTATAGATTTCATATTGATTGATGTGTGATTTTTTATTTACCAATTTCTGCTCATCCTGGATAAGACGATAAACTACGTCCAACAGCAAGGCCTCTGATCAGGTTTTGAGGAGCATGGAACCACCTCTTAATTGCTGGTGTTCCCAGGTCCTCCCTGACTTGAGGTGGTAGCACCTGTTAGGGTCCCTGCTATGGGCAAATAGTTGACCCCCAAAATGGGGTCAAAACACTATGAAAGTGTAAAAATAGGTTTTAATATCAGCAATACATTTTGTAAAAGGGCATTACCAGCAATGAATGTTTGAAGAAAAAAATTATTACCAGCAATACATTTTTGAAAAAAATGTTACCAGTGATAAAAATCTTGTTGGCATCTTGTCCCATTGAGGTTGGTATGCCGTAAAACAAAACAAACCAAACCAAACCAATTTCTGCTTGAGAATAAATTTAAAAATAAAGTTTGGCCTTAATAGTTAATCACTTGGTTTATTCCCTTTCAATAATCTCTCTCTTTTAAATATCTAATGGACTCCCTGGGAGACCCACCAGTTCAGAACTGAATCCAGGAACAGATAATTAGAGTGGTGGTAAAAGCATACATAGAACCAGCCATGCTTTCCAGAAGAACTAATAATAAGGAAATGTTACAATGAAGTCTACAAATAGCATTATACACAGGCTTGGACTGAGAGTTTTCCTTCTCCTAGACTGGTTGCCAATCAAGTCTAGGTTGACCTACCTGTTCTGATACTTATTTGGTTGTAGGGCAAATACATGGACGAGAGGAGAATTTTTGGAGTCTTTCGCTGATTTTTTTTTTCTCAACATTAGGTTTGTGATTGTCAACTAGCATTTATTTGATACCCCCCACCACAGCGAGTTGAGTCAATATGTTGGCCATCCAGAATTTTATATTTTTGGGTACATTCTAGTGGGTATTTAATGCCATCATTACAGCATATAACATCAACCATGTTATAATTGGAGACACCTTACCTATATATATATATATATATATATATATATATATCTATATATATATGTGTGTGTGTATGTATGTATGCATGAATGCATGCATGTATGTGTGTGTATGCATGCATGTGTGTATGTATGCATGCATGTGTGTATGTATGCATGCATATATATGTGTGTATGTATGCATGCATATACATGTGTGTGTATGTATGCATGCATATACATGTGTGTGTATGTATGCAAGCATATATATGTGTATGTATGCAAGCATATATATGTGTATGTATGCAAGCATATATATGTGTATGTATGCAAGCATATATATGTGTATGTATGCAAGCATATATATGTGTATGTATGCAAGCATATATATGTGTATGTATGCATGCATATATATGTGTGTGTGTGTATGTATGCAAGCATATATATATATATGTGTGTGTGTGTATGTATGCATGCATATGTGTGTGTATGTATGCATGCATATATATGTATATATGTGCATGTATGTATATATTTGTAGGTATATATGTATATATTTGTATGTATATATCTATATATATATATATATGTATGTATGTATAAATGTATATATATGTGTGTGTGTATATATATATATATATATATATATTTATATTTCAAGAATAATATTGCGGAAGAACACTGACAAAGTGGGGAAAGTTTTCATGTGATGCGTTGCGTCCTTTAGGACTTCATCAGATTAAATTTGTTATATTGGTGCAACTTCACATGTGCACAAATGATGGATGCTGGGAATTTTTATTTATATATATATATATACATATATTTTTTTTTTTTATTATATAGTCTATCTGATTTCATTTAGATTCTTTTTCTTTTTGGTTCCATCACTTTTCTCATTAGATATCCCAAACGATAATAAAGGATCTACCAGAAATGGTGAAATGTTGCAAGGTCCAGGGTGTAAATTTATTGTGGATGATCTTGCAATCAATGCTCTTTCTAAATGTTTTTGTCGTAGTAAATTGTTTTTTTCAGTTGATCACAGTAGCATTTTTATGACAATGTTTATAGTCGTCTACACAGCTGTAAACTATAAACACCATCCATGTTTGCCTGTGGACTCGGTTATCAACAGAAAAGTAAAGAATTACATAACCCAGCAATGGTTGATATGTCATAAAATACCGGAACCCAACACAACACAATCAGAGTTTATAGGAACAGCTTGCTATCTACTGCTCTTGTGTAGGTAACCTATTGATTTCAAATAGTATTTTATTCCCCACCCCATATGTCTATAAATGACTATATTTTCCTTGTTATTTGCTTTTTATGTTAAAATCAGTAGCTACTAGAAATATAAACCTCTTAAGATATACATGTTAACATCTTGGCATTCACACTGAATGCAAAATAATCTTACGTTATTATTTGTCTTGAACTTTAGATTAATTTGGATATTGATTTTTGTCTCTT
>OZ010586.1:32647338-32772338 GCA_963932145.1 Acanthosepion lycidas
CTGTTTAAATTCCTCCATGACCTCCATCTTATATATAAAATACAATGTATGTGTTTGTGCATGTGTGTGTCAAAGCAACTTCTCCACTCCAACTGGTCCAATTTCAATGATTCATAGCTCATTCAAAAGCCCTAGAAAAGTTAGTAACAGAGAACGATTTTCGTTGAGCTCACATTCAGGGTTGCCAGATTATGAGAGGTTAAAAATATATATCAATATACTAGCCATTATCATTGCTTTCATGGTTCAAGGGGAGTAAGTCTTATTTCCCTTTTGTATCCAAAATTGCAGTGCACATTTTATTATAAACTAGCTTAAAAGCCACCCTATTGTGGAGGACTCTTAGTTTGGCTATCATCAAAATACCTTGGGAGGAGTAGATAGGCATCAATAAACTACAGAACTCAAAATTGATTGCTGCAGTTAAGTATTAATGTTTAAGCTTACCTTTTAAAAGTTCAACGATAATTCTTCTGCTGCCACTTAATTTAAAGTCAATTTGATGTACGTAGATCTTTATTTTCCAAACAAACAATTATTTTTATTTCATGGGTGGTATAAGATAAAATTAATATAGTGTAAAGATGGGAAAATAGAAATTAGAATTAGTTATACATTCAACATTTGAAGAGTTAGAGAAATCTAATTTAGTAAAACCTATATTATGGAATCTATATGAATAAATTTGAAATTGAAGTACAATTATCCAACAAATTCTGGGGTTAAAAAGCCCCAACTTTACTTTATAGTAATTTATATGGTATTTAATATGTCCCCCCCCCCCCCACTAGGACAAGATGTGACACAAGGTCTTTTTAAAGTGGGGACCAGAGCGCGTACACGCAGGCAAGGGACAAAAATTGCCCGCATCCCGGGCAGCTGTTCCCCAAAGCTAGGCACCTCGCAGTAAAATTTTCTCAGTTGCCCCTCTGTCGGAGAAGGACCTGATTGCACTCTATCCAAGGACAGAGACGCAACTGAGAGATGATAAGTAGACGTGTATTTACTCATTCCCCCACCAGAACAAGATGTGACACAAGGTCATTTTAATGTGGGGACCAAAGTGCATGCACCCAGGCAAGGACAAAAATTGCCCTCAGCCCCTGCAACCGTCGGTTGCACTGACCTCAGTGCAAGCACCGATCCCTCCCTCTTGTGCAATGGGAGGGCACGGCCTGGGGCAGCTGTTCCCCAGGGCCAGGCATCTCTCAGTATAATTTTCTCAGTTGCGACTCTGTCCTTTGACAGAGTCCCCCCTGAGCGCACTCTGAATAATTTAGAGACCACAAGCTCAATATCTGTATTATATATTATCTAGTTCTAGGTGATGTCACTCTTCAGGTTTAAGTAATTTGCATATTGATTTAAAAAAGTTTATTTCATTAATTAACTGTCCTTCATTACTGTTCTTTTATTCAAGTATTGTTTTGATTTTCATATCAAAAATAGTTTTGTTTAGGAATATTGTCTCTTACATAGTGCAGAAAAGTGTTTGAAAATTTGCATTTTACTTGGCCTTCAATATGTTGGCATCTATTTGTAAAACTTTCCTTAACTATAACAAGCCAATTTATGAATGAAATGTTCATTTAAAATTTTTGTTTCAAACATTTCAAGTAGTGAATATATCTTACTTTGCGCAGTGATAGCAGCCTGCTAGTTTTGAATAAATAAATAAGAAATCATTTTGCCCATTAAAAAAAAAAAAACAGACAAATGTTTAAGTGAAGCTTTATTCAGTTTAACTATTGCCCATAAAAGAGGTTTGATCATTTCTTTTATAGTCGAGTAATTCAAGGGTGAGACATCTGTGATTGCCTTCCACCATATCCATATTGATCTAACGACTTCTAGGTTCATAATAAATAAATAAATTAAAATTAGAAATGGCAAATTATGTTTTTTTACTTTAATTATATCATTATAGAAATTAGATTTTAATTAATTTTAACTTTTTTTTTTAATTTTATTCTATGTTTTTTTTCCTGATCATGCTGTATCATATATATAACACATGGTAAAAATATCCTTATATATTTATTTCATTTAAAATTTTTGTTTTAAATATTTCAAGTAGTGAATATATCTTATTTTGAGAAGTGATAGCAGACTGCTAGTTTTGAATAAATAAATAAAAAAAAATCATTTTGACCATTAAAAAGAAAAACAGATGAATATTTAAGTGAATCTTTATTCAATTTAACTATTGCTCATAAGAGAATTAATTTTAACTTTTTTTTTTTTTTTTTTTTTTTTAAATTTTCTTTTATATGTTTTTTTTTTTTCCTGGTGATGATATAACACATCATGGTAAAAATATCCTTATATATTTACATTCAGCTTCTCTCCCTCTCATTCTCACACACATACACACGCACACATTATTTACGTTTTTTTCCTTTCATTAGGATTTTGATGAAACTATGAAGCTTGTTGAGGAATACAAATTCCCCAGTTTGTTTATCAACCAATATTTCCCACGACCGGGGACACCTGCTGCAAAGCTTCCGCGGATAGATCCGCAAGAGGTAAGTTGTAGGCAGATTGTTAATGTCCCTATAAAAATCTTTGAGGGAAAGTTAAAAACAGAAATTAAAAAGTGATTTTAGTTCTTTATTTTGTCAATTTCTTTTTTTTTTTTAACCCATATAAGTTCGGATGTGTATGTAGGTCAAGTAATAGATATTGATGCCAAAAGCGTAATTGACGAGTGGAGTTCAAATTCTGGACTAGTCTGTTGCATTCACTTTTACACTATGCCCTTGGGGAAAGACGTGAATCTATCTCTTCTCTCCACCAGCTACGGGTTAAATGACACAGTGTTCGTTAGCCTTGGGTGGTAACCAGTCTAAGAGAAGGAAAACTCTGAATTCTAAACTATGGAGAAGGACCTATCCTTTCCAAGAACATAGGGCAATTCTCAGATAATAGAGAAAGTCTGTGAATAGTCATGATCACACCTATGTCTTGAAGGGGTGTGGCATAAAAAAAACGGGTGTGGTCAAATAAGATGTGCATAGTGGTTATCAGTGCACAAATTGGGATTCGCATTTTGAGGTTAAATTCCAGCAAAAGAATGTAGAAAAGAAAACTGTGGAGAATCATGATTATCCACATCCTGAATGGTCACAGCATTTTATTATCACTAATTAAGTGAACATTAGTAAAGAAAAAAATAGTCTGCACTCTTTGGGAAGAAAGAAAGGAAAAAGTTTGAAGTATATATCAACATACAGTATATACTAAAGATATATATTTTTTATACCACTATACCAGTGCCATCTGGGAAAACATGGTGTTGGAAATTTTTTTTTAAATTATAAAATAATCATGCTAATTCAAATAAACAGAGAATTATCTGACAAAAAAAAAAGAAAGAAAAAAGAAGAAAAAAAAAAGAAACATGTCATACCAATTATTTTTCTTAAAAAAAAAATAATTTAATCATGTCAGCACTTGTATTCGGTACTCAAGAGTAAAAAGTAGAAAAAGCTTCAATAGTTTCCCAGAGTTTTATTTTCTGATTCTTCCCAAAACTCAGACTTATCGAACTCTCTGCCTTCAGGTGGAGATGAACTCAGATGAGGCTGCGTCTCATTTGGGGAGGTAGACAGCCACCCGACCCAGTATATGTGGAGTCTACAAAGAAATTTTGCCCAAGCATATGTGCTTGGAAAGTCCTACATTAAAAGCCTGCCTTGTGCCACATCCCGCTTTGTGGGTAGGTCTTGAGTAAATAACTAGTTTTATTTTTTGGGTTATTAACCTTGGCTGGTAATTGCTTAAAAGAAATGATAGCATAAAATCAATTATTATTACTAAAATATCAGTAAAGATATTAATGGGTTGCACTTTAACAGTTATCCATGGTTCATTTAACACCATTAAAAACCATTGTGGTTTGCCTGTGTGAGTTGGCTTATGACCATATCACATCGAAACACCAGTTCTTGTATGATCACCAAAGTTAAGCAATGTCAAGCTTGGTCAGTACCAATATCCTTAATTTAACCATGCCTTTTATTAATTGTTCAGGACATTTTCTCTCACCCTTTAATGCAGCCTGCGAATATCTGAGGGGCAAAGTGTTTCATTACTGAAAATTATTAAGAATTATAAAAAAAAAAAATTGCAGCCACGTCTTTTATTCCAGCTGTCCCATCTATTTGAAACAAAAGTGTATATTTATACTTTGTGATTTGATTGATTTGTTTTCATGGCTTATTAACCTTTTGCAGGTTATTTAAAGCTAGAAAATATTTTTAGAGTGTAAGATTTATTTTTGGTGTGTGGGGAGATAATAATGATTTACTGATGTAATTCCTATTAATTAACCCCTAGCTGGTGGGAGAAGAGGTGGATTCAAAACTTTCATAAGGTTATTTGTTTGTAAGTGAATATGACAAGCCCAATTAGGGCACCTCGAGGCGGTGTAATGGTTAGCAAGCTTGTCTCGCTAGAACAATTAACATCTGGGTAGTGAGTTCGATCCTCACTGGGTTCCCCATACTTTCGGCCTTGTGTCACATCTAAGCTAGACTTGGAAAATGACATAGGGCACCTCCAGATGGTGTAATGGTTAGCAAGCTTGTCTAGCTAGAACAATTACGACTGAGTAGTGAGATCGATCCTCACTGAGTGCTCCTTACTTTCGGCCTTGTGCCACATCCAAGCTACACTTTGAAAATCACTATAACAAACCCAACTAGAATTGGGGCTTGGCTCGCCAATTTACAATTTTGAGCCATTATCCATTATACAACAAACAACACTTGGTATTCCTAAGCAGTCACCCATCTAAGTACTGACCAGGCTCGACGTTGGTTTTTAGTGATTGTACGAGAACTTATATTTTGTGTATGTGTCTGTATTATTAAATCCATTCTATCAGATGCCATCTCCTTCTGATCCCTCTAGATCCTTTCATTTTGTATTGTGATGGGTAATCAAAAATTTAGGAACAGAAAACAAAGTAAAAAATAAATATTCACAGAGAATAAATATGGTAGAATTTATGAGTGTCGACTGTAAATTGGTTGGCAAAGAATTACCAGTATGTAAGGCACCATTTTCAGTGTGTATGACTATGGATTGGCCATTATGCTGTACATTATTAGTTTACCATTTTGTAATTTCTTTTTCAGGTCAAGAAACGAACAAAGGCGATCTCTGCTCTTTTTCAGTCCTACCAACCCTATGGCCATGAGGTGAGATTTTTTTTTGCTCCCTATTTTTGTTAATGTTTTGCATTTGACATTTTCATTAAGCTCCTGAAAGAAATATTTTGTTTCCCAAATAAAACTGCTGTCATGAACTACAGTAGCTCCTCTATTATCCAGAAACCTCAGGTCGGGTTGAAAAAATGTCCAGATAATTCTAAATGCTGGATAATTTAATGCTAAAATTATCAAAAATGGAATGAAGCAAATAGTAATTTTTCAAACGAAAATTTAAGATTTATATCATCAAATAACATTTTCAGACACTCTGTTCAATGTTTTTTGCCAAATTTTATTTCTTATGAAAAAAACGTGTCGATTTTTGTCATTTTCATATATCATCACCATTTAGTGGTTTTCAAAAAGAAAACTAAACAAATTCAAATATTCTACAAGTAGAAATATATTTCCCATCTATGGTCTGTCCAGGTGTAATCACAATTTTTGGACCCCCTGCTAAAATTCATCAACCTTATTATAGAAGACGAAAGAAAGAAAAAAATTAAGAATTCCATTTCATCACTTCATAGAAACAATGTTTTTGTAAAAAAAAAATTCTTAAAAAGTTAGGAAGAAATCCATACAGAATTTCATTACTTCACCAATGATCTGGGATGCCTTGGGACACGGATTAAAAAAAATTTGTTCTGATAATTCAAAATTCAGAATAACTAAATACCTAAATTATTCGAAAAGGGATAAAGAAAAATATTTTCTGAAGCATTGAACATTTCTATCTCGAAATAACATTTTCAGACACTGTTCAATGTTTTTTGTCGAGTTTTATTTCCTATGAAAAAATATGTCAATTTTTGTCACTTTCATATCATATGATTACCATTTAGTGGTTTTCAGAAAGGAAAAATAAACTAATTCAAATATTTTACAAATAGAAATTTTTTTTTTGTAAAAGTTTTGGGAAGAATCAGAAAATAAAACTCTGGGAAACTATTGAAGCTTTTTCTACTTTTTACTCTTGAGTACCGAATACAAGTGCTGACATGATTAAATTATTTTTTTAAGAAAAAAAATTGATATGACATGTTTCTTTTTTTTTTTTCTCGTTTTCTTTCTTTCTTTGTTTTCAGATAATTCTCTCGATTTATTTGAATTAGCACAATTATTTTAGAATTAAAAAAATATTCCCACCACTATTTCTATTCCAGATGGAAGTTGTATGTGATACAAAAAAAATATATCTTTAGTCTATACTGTATGTTGACATATACTTCAAACTTTTTCCTTTCTCTCTTCCCACTCCTGTAGTAGTGACTATTTTTTTCTTTACTAATGTTACCTAATACAAGGCCCAAGAGCCACATAAGGTAGAGGGTTACTGTGTTGTATGAGCATAAGAAAAGTCAAGAAATGCGTTTCATGAGGTTATGTAGGATAGATAACAGTTAACCTTCAACTTAAATAGATCAAAAATTGTAGCAATCAGGAAAAACAACCTGCTGGGAGTGTGTTTCACAAAGCACAAAATGAAACTTCCTTCTTACTAATGGAATATGAAAGGAATGAGGATGATTCATCCTCGTGTACATGACATGGTGGGTCCTAATTGCAAAGGCCAGGGCTAGTGAAATCAAGGAATGTAGCTTTAGAACACATGCTATGTGTTGTAACCTAGGGAAGGTTACTGAATGGAATAATCAAACGAAGGTTGGTAATAAACAATAATACTTTGAACAAGAACAACACACATAAGATTCGCCAATGGCACGTAGAAGAAGTAATCGATTGCTAGAAGTGAGTCAAGTGAACTCCACAATGAATCTCCAACTGCAGACCAACATACAGTATTTACTACTGTATTTATGTGAATGAGGATGTACCCATTATCATCGATAGGTATGCTATATCACCATGGAAATAGCAATAGAGTTATGAGAGGCTTGCAGTATTTTGTCTGTGAGAAAGGGGTTGTAAGTTGGGAAATAATTCATCACCCACAAGGCCGTATAGGCACTTCTGAACTCAACAAAGCAAATGAGGATTGGGAAGTTGCAGCTGAGATATAGTAACAATACTCCATTTTTAGTCTGACCTGACTTTTGTAAAGCTAGAACATACCAAAGGGAGTCGGATACTTACTGGAGCAGTACAAGGAGCCAACCATTTTTGCAGCATCTTTAGCCAAAAGATCAGATATACGAGTTCCACTTGAGGTTGGCGGCGGGGAGATTGAGTTTCAAAAGACATTCAAGATGAGGATCCCATTGAGAGAAGACCAATTCACCATGAGGGGTGAAAGTTCAGGGTCTGCTCAGTGGTGGTGGAATATTTTTTTTTTTTTTTTTTTTTTTTGCTGCATTAAATTTTACAAGCCAGTTCTTCTCTCATTGAGCCACCTGGGCAGGGTTAAAGGAAAGATGAGCTGTTAGGTTCTGTCCTTCCAGATTTTTGGAGGTGTGTCTATAAACTGTTGTATCAT
The DNA here is from genome assembly GCA_963932145.1 of Acanthosepion lycidas. Lineage (NCBI taxonomy): Eukaryota > Metazoa > Mollusca > Cephalopoda > Sepiida > Sepiidae > Acanthosepion > Acanthosepion lycidas. The sequence goes on from OZ010586.1 coordinate 32,654,995, forward strand.
CAGCATAGATACTCACTAAGGATTGGAGTATGCTCATTGGCACATCATTAATATACATCAGAAAGTTGGTAGGACCAAGGAGAGAACACTGAGGAACACCAGCATTCCAATGACTGGCTGTTAAAAACAACTTTCAAAGAGCTACCTGTTAGAAAGGACTTGATATTGAGAAAGCCCTTCCAGAGAGTCCCATAGCTGGAGAGTTTATGTAGCCACACCTTGTCAAAGGCCTTTGATATATACCCTATAGTATTAATTCTTACAGCCAATACAGAAATTAGAATTTGGCCCTCAGTGATGTTTGTTTTGTAATCGCCAATATTTTTTTAATGGATTGTTTATCCGACATTACCATATATACTCAAATACAAATGTACGTGGCATGGCGGGTCCCAGTGTCCCAATTGTAAAGGTCAGGGATGGTAGGACTAATGAATGTAGTCATGGAAATAGCAATAGAGCAGCAAGAGGCTTGTGACATTTTGTCTGTCGGGGAAAAGGGTTGTAGGGTGGGAAATAATTCATTACCCACAAGTTCATGCCAATGCTTTTGAACTCTATCAAGACTGGCAAGTGATGATTGGGCAGCTCCAGCCCAGATACGGTAACAATCCTCTAGTTTTGTTCATCTTGTAAAGATAGAGTTAGAGCAAGAGTCATTATATACTTACTGGAGACATACAATGAACGAACCATTTTTCCAGCATCTTTAGCCAATAGATCAGATATATGAGTTCCACTTGATGTTCGAGGGAGAGTTTGAGTCTCAATAGACATTCAAGACAAGGATCCCATTGAGAGAATGCCCAGCCATCATGAGGGGTGAAAGAAAGCTCAGCGTGGAACGTTACCATTTTGGTTTTGAATGTATTGAGTTCTTCCCCCATTGAGCCACCTTGGTGGGGTCAGAGGTGAGATAAGCTGCTAAGTTCTGGTCATTCATATTTTTGGAGGTGCACCTATAAACTGTTGTATCATCCACATAGATATTCACTACGATCAAAGTATGTTCTTAGACAAAAAAAATTATCATCCCTGGGTGGGCTTGAACCGCCAACCTTTTGGTTAACTCCCAAATGCACTAACCAAATGCGCCACAGAGACAAAAGCAACCTTTTTTTTTTTTTACTTGTAAATATGCAAGAGAAATACATATTTTTAAACCAATTTAACAGATCATAATAATTATAGAAAAGCTCTTTGTTATTTTGTATTTAAGATCTTGTTGTGAAGTAGGTAAGAAAGAAAAGTGTGTGTTTTTTTTTGTTTTGTCTTAAAATAAATATTGAACATTTATATGGTAATAAAGTAACTTTAACCTTTTCTGCTTAAAAGGTTACATGTACCACATAAGCTAAAGAGATTAAAATTCCCTGCTTCTTTTATAAGTTTAAAATTCACACCAGCATGACTATTCCAGACCCCACTTGTATTTGATACCAAAGATTAGCTAAACAACAATTTTTAAATTCTGCACTTATACAACCATATTAATGGTTTATAAGACTCCCATTTTTTTTTTGTACTTAAAAGATCACAAAAATATATCTTCCTGGTTTTTATATGCAAAGTTAAAAATATTTGGTATGTTAATAGTGTTTTTGTGTCTCAGCATGTTGTAATGGTTAACAAGGCTGGTCTGGTTAATCATTATCACTTGCCATACTATATTTTACATTAAATAACCCAGCAACATGTCATATAATTAACCTAAATGTATTTTTGCCCAATATTAGTCAATAATATTGTGTTAAATTGCAGGACAGACCAGGTGCTATAGCCTTGGTTGGCAACCAGTTTACTACAGAAAGAAATGTTAACTTACTGTGGGAATTCTTCTGCCAAGTTAATCACGAATCAAAAAGTGTTCATCAAGCATGGCAAATAAGAAAAGAATTAAAGATGCGTGTGGATATATTAGAGGCTGCTGAAATGTTCTCAACCTGACCAATATTCCAAAATCTGACCAAATGTATATAACATTCATTTTTTTTTACTTTTGAGGGCTACTTGGTCAGACTTAGAATTTTTCAGCATCCTCTCCTATCAGCCTTTAAAAAAGATAATTTTGAAATAAAACTTTTTTTTTTTTTTTCTCCAGGTTGGTCAGGTTCAAACCGTCCTCGTAACAGAGATCTCACATGACAAGAATTACTATGTTGGACATAACAAATACTATGATCAGGTTGGATGACATCTTTTTCTTTTTCATGATTCTTTTAAAAATCTTGGTGTTTAATGATTGGTGTTAAGCTTTTGCCATTTATGATTAGTAAATATAGTTTTCACTTAATAATAATATGATCTAAAAGGCAGAAATTAATATAGAATTTTAAAAGATTTAAAACTTTATAAATTATTATAATTAAAATAAAAAAAAAAAATGAAAATTCTAAAAATCTACTATTCAACCAAAAAAGCAATAACAAATTTTGAGATTGAAATTTAATTTCTCGACATTTCATGAAAAATGTGTAAAAAAAAAAAAAAAAAAAAATTTTTTTAAATAATTTCATTCTTTTGTAAATAAATCCTGAAAGTTTAATTAAAATCCAATAATTATTTGATTTTTGCAAGTATTTCCAAATCAATGTTTTTTTCACCGGGAAAAATACAAAAACACTGATCATAAATATTGTCAACTGCTGACACAAAAAAAATAAGATTTTTAACCAAAATTTCAAACATGCTACAAAGGATTAAAAAATTTAATAAAAAGATACTTTGGTCTTTCGTCTTAATAATAACATAAATATTTTGATGATAAAATTTTTTTTTTTTTTAAATTTGGGGCCTTTTTTCATCATGCTATGCTGTTTTTTCAGCAACAAGTGGAGGTACCTAAATATATGTATCATGGATACAGTATACAACGATGCTACATTATAACATAATATAAATATATATTTTGTGGATATATTTTCATATACAATTTTCTGATATACAGATAATTTTATCTCTGCCAGTTTTTGAACCCATAATTGGCCACAGTCCTATTTTTGGGACTATCGGCATTTATAAAAAATTTCAATATTTGAAAAGTGAATTATAATAATTTTGATTCTGGTTTCTTAATAATATTGTGCCTGACTGTATCTTAGACATAAAATAAATTTAAAGAAGTTTTTATATATATATATATATATATATATATATATATATATATATATATATATATATATATATATATATATTCAGTTGAGCTCTCTGGGGAGGGAATGTGATTTGTAAACAGTGACTATTACATCTAATGATGCAAGACTCCTCGTTAAATCGAATCGAGTCTTCTCAGTCACCATGTGTTTATCTAAAAATAAATGCACTTAAATTCACCTTTATCCCTTCTGTGCACTAATGGCATAGTGGGAGAATCTCCAACTGATACCAATTTAGTTGGGTTTCAATCCTAACCAGAGGCAACCGGACGTCTAGCCACACTGATGAGCTGTGATACAGCGAAACAGTCTGCCTGCGGATGCTTTCTTTCAGACATGTTTTGTTGAATATGAGACAAGAAAAAATTTGATTACTTTTTTATTGCGTTTTTCTAATGTTCTTAAATATTTCTGTTTGGTGGACAGTGTCGTATTTTTTGTAAGAATAATTTTTTTTATTTATCAATGACGTTGGGGAAAATTATTGTTGACTAATGTTTGTTTTATATGTTTGAGTTCACTCAGAAATTGTCTCTGGGAAGAAGAATTTAGGTACGCTCTATTTATGATTTTCTTTTATCACTACTATTTTATATCTTTATGGGCATTGATTATCATAGTGTAAAAGACAAGAGTTTTATATATATATATATATATATATATATATATATATATATATATATAATTGTGGACTTTCCCGTTGTATTCGATGTATGAGGGTCAAGCAGCTCAGTTCCTAGGAACCGACAGCCAGACACCAGCACATATGATTTGATTACAGTGGTGACGACTTTGTGCAGAACCAACCGCACTTTTTGAAGGGCCAAATACAGAGACCTTGTGCACTATGTGCCACAAGGTCCCCAAATGCTCCTCCGCAGGTTTTGAATTCAGAGTTGTCCTCCAAGGTTATAGAACCAAGTCTGTCCTGCTATTCACCCATAGCTGGAAGGAGAAGAATAGGATTAATACCTTTCCCAAGGATATTAGCATGTAAGTGAATGTAATGGATTATTCGACTGGAATTCAAACTCAGCTCTCCTCCAATTCTTCAATCCGAGCTGCTATCCACTATTCCACTATGTGTCCATATATATATATATATATATATATATATATATATATAGTTTAAAATTTGGTATATTTTGTAGGCTAAGAATAAATTTGAGATAGGGTTTGTAATTAAAGACATTGTTGAAGATGCTGGATTAATAAAACTGAAAAACTGAGTCGCAGAAAGTGATTATCTCCCTTTGTTGGAGATAAGTCAAATGACAGCTGCTTGGTGACATCACTTTATACAGTGATAAGGGTGGCCAGTCAGTCAGTTTGTTTACAGCATCCTAACTGAAGTTAAAATCTGTCTCCTCCAGCAAATGCTACAGCTTTATAAGCACATGGCACCATTTCCCTTTAGCAATATATCTCTTGTAGATATAGAAGGAAACTCTTGTGTCACAGTCCTCAATTTGGGAAAACCTGAGACTCGCCATTTCCCCCTTTGTGGAATATGTCCTTACCTGGGACATAGTAGATGAATCCGGCCCATTTAAATCTGGAATCCTGAACATAACTTCTCCAGAACAGAATTTTCATATTATATGCAAGATCCTTCCTTTTTTGTTTCTCCTTACACTCTCCTTTGCCCTGTAGATATATGTAATATATTGTTCTTTGCATGGGATAAGTGTGTGTGTGTGTGTATATATATATATATATATATATATATATAGTTTTGTATATGTCTTAGTAGTATAAAAAGCATGTTTGTCATTGCTTTTCCTATCAACTATTCTGTTCTGTCCATAAAATACAGTGTTATTTTATCATGGAATTAATAATGCCCATAATGGGGGAAATTTAAATGTGAGAATAAATCTTTCTTCCATAGCCCTCTCCCATTACATATGTATAAGAGAGAGATAAAGAGAGAACCCCTAAAAGTAAGCATTACCAATTTAAATTATCATATTTTATGTGTGTCAATCAGATTTTGTGATGCAAATAGAAATATCAGCTTTGACATGTTTGTTGAGAGTTTATGACATTTCAGCCATTTCTACCTCATATGCCTAGATTTTATAAGTTATTTCTTTCTTTTCTTGTGGTCTTTCAGGTGTTGGTCCCTAAGGATGAGAACCTCATGGGAAAATGTGTTGATGTTGAGATCACATCTGCAGGCAAACATTACTTGAAATGCCGCCTCCTCAGTATGACTGGTGTCCACAGACCAGCAGTTCCTTTACCCCAGCCTCAGGGTCAGGTGTCAGGAGCAATACCTATGAAAGAGGTAACACACAAATTTGAAAAATGTTTAATTTACTTCAGGGAATTTGAAACCAAACACTTTATTCAATTTTCTGGGGTTGATTGTTCTTGTTCTTGTTTCACTGTTTATATTTAGAGATATCTTGTTCTTATAAATTACTGCTCAATTATTGCTTGCCCTAAGTCTGTACTACTAACAATTATTATGTTACTAAATCCTTGAAATCCGCGTCCAGGGTAAGACAATAAACTACATCCAACAGCTAGGCCTCTGATCAGGAGACTTTGAGGAGCATGTAAACCACCTCTTAGATGCTGGGGTTACTAGGTCAACCCTAACTCAGAGTGGTAGCACCTGTTAGGGTCCCAGCTATGGGCAAATAGTTAACCCCGAAACTGAGGTAAAAAGCATTATAAAAATGTAAAAATAGGTTTTAATACCAGAAAAAAATAAAAAGAAGTTTTTGAAGAAAAAAAAGATATTACCAGCAATGTGTTTTTGAGAGAAGACTATCACCAGCAATACGCTTTTGAAAAAAATAATATTACCAGCTATATGTTTTTGAGGAAAAAATATTAACAGAAATAGATTTTTGACAAAACAAAATATTACCAGGAAAAAAAAAAGTTGTCGGTATTAAATGACCCATTGAAGTTGATATGCCATAAAACAAAAACCAAACCAAACCAAGACTTAGTAAATAAGAAAATTCGTGCCAACATGGATCTTCGTGCTCACAAAAAACCCAGCATGTCAAAAGGATAGTTTTTCCTATAGCACCAATTTTATTTTAACTACCTTCACTCCTCAGCAATATTTATTATTTTAAAAAGCGATAATTAGAATACAATCTAATCATATTTTTTACTGGACACTTTAAACTTTTTGCATTTGACTTATCTAAATGCATAACCTAGCTAACACCATTCAGCTTTCTACTGGTATTATTTTTTAAAATGTCCATAACTTGATTAAGAAAAGGAAACACAAACAATTATGATTATGAATTACTATGTCATATGAACACCAAAGTTAAGCATCATCCAGCCAGGACAGTACCTAGATGAGTGACTGCTTGGGAATACCAGGTGCTGTAAGCTTTTATATGCGGCTAATGTAATGGATAATGACTTGGAATTGTTAATTAGAAAGCCAAGTTCCAATTTTCATCTGGGTTGTTATATTCACTTACATGCAAATACCCTTGGGAAAGATATGAATCATCATCTTCTCCCCTCGGCTATGGGTTAATTAGCAAGATTTGTATCACTAAACCATTATTATCTCCAAAAATATTCTTACAATGTAAAAAAATATTCCCTGGCTTTAAATAACCTGCAAAGTGTTGATAAGCCATTGAAAATGAATGAATCATAACTTTGGTGCTTGGTTTATAAATCTAGAACATTGACCTGTTTTTTTGTTTTTTGTTTGACTTGGACTATAATTCTTTAGCAAGTTTTTTTTTTTCTTTTTATGCAAAATTTTGTACATCAAAGCAACTCCAATTTTTGTACAAAGCAAAACACAAAAATTTAATTCACACTTAAATGGATTCTAAAATTAACAGGCTAAACAAAATCCATCCTTAAGGAACATTTGTTAATGCTTTAGATTTGTCTTCTTTTGTTTTCTCTTTTAATTATTTCCTTACTGTATCTGATCATTTTTATCTTCATTTTATTTATCTACCTATTTTTCAGGTTGTCATGGAGTCTGCGTCAACATCGCAAAGGGAGAGAATTCTTGTAACGTCAGCCATTTTGCTCTTAATTGTGGCCATCTTAATTCGGTCGTTTTATGCCGAGAACTTGATAAGATTTTGAGGAAGCGAAAATGTGATAGACACATTCAAGGGACTTAAAAATAAAATGTACGTTTTATTTTTTATGTACATTATCTTTTTTTCTCTTTTAATAAATAATTATAAAAAAAATGTACTTTCCAAAAAATATCATTTTTTATCAATTTCAGAGACATTAACAAATATCAAAGTAGCTCTTGCTAGCTAGACCAATTAATAACCACAAGAAAATTGATATTTTAAGCAATCAAAGGGACTACTTAAATTGATTGGTTCTTTTCTTAAAAAATAGAAGAATTTTTTTTTTAAAATAATGTTTGTAGATTAGTATTCCTGATTTGATAGAATCAAAAAAATATTGATTTTTTTTTTTTATCTATCTATTATAATATAAATACTGTACCAAATCGATCCCTGACTTCTTAAAGAGTTATATACTTTTTTATTTACAAATATCAACTTCAAAACTGTGCTATGGCGTACTACTGATGTTCTTTTTCTCAATTCGTAATTGTAGGCATTTATCAATGTTGCAAGCAGAGTGCCAAACTTGATATTTGTAAATTAGAACAAAGTATGGATAACTGTTTAAGAAATCAGGCCATTGACACTATTTATATTATGAACAGGATGCCCTTTCTAAATGATAAAAAAATTAATATTTTTTTAATATTTTTTGATTCGGTGAAATGTTGTGACTTGAAGACAGTCTAATGAATATTAATCTTCAGTAAGTATTTCCAAAACAAAACTTTCTTTGGGGGGGGGGGACCAGTCAATTTAAGTTGTCTCAAATCCAGTTTTACAGATTTATAAATAGCTATCTGAATTTCTGGAATGAGTTATCATTATTTTTACTATTTGCATGCAGGCTATTATCCTCAACTTTGTTGTTATCACAATGTTTCACCCATTGTTCCCTTTGACCTTCATCAGGTGTGTCAATCCGGCTAGCCTACGGGGAATTCTGAACCAAATCCTTTATTTAACCTATGGGGGTAGATTGTTCTCGTTCCAGTGTCTGTTGTCAAATTCTTATTTTTAGTGCTGTTCAGTTATTGCTTGCCCCATTTTCAATGAGTCCAAGTACACACTGCCAAACACAGGGATTGAACTCACAATTATTATGACTTTTATTTATTTTTTAATTTTTTTTAAACTTTTCACCCCAAGCAAGGTAACAAAGCCACTAAGATGCAAGGAGTTACAGAGTGTTAGAGAATATGAGAAAAATGTACTATTAAGGGGAGACAATAAAAGAACAAGAATTAATAATACCGAAGATAACAAGTAACGTTGCATTTAAATTTTTGAAAATCAAAGTTCACTTGGAAGCAAGAAGCTGGAAGAGAGTTCCACAAGTGAGAAGTGCATAGAACTTTCAGTTGCATCTAGCCATTTTAACTGTATAATGATGAGACGTTGGCACTAATCTGATACTGCACTTATATTCATAAAGTCTAGGTACCATAGAGGTACCATCAGAACAATTAGCATGAAAGTATTTATAGAAAAGGCATAGGGAGGCTATGTTATGGCAATGGGAAAATAACTGAAGTGAAGATGCCAGGTCAGGACCAGTAACATTGCAGCTTCTTCTTTGAATCAACTCTTTAATCCACTAGGATATTGTTCTGAACTAGATCAGATATTGTAGATGAGATATCACTAGACATATGAAGTGGAATGAGAACAGTCTACTCCCCTGTAGATTAAATAAAGGGATTTTTTTTTTCAGAATTCACTGAAGGTTACCCAGATTGATATACACCTGATGAAGGCTGGATGGCACAATGGCAGAAATGTTGTTATACCAACAACAAAGATTAGGGAAATAGTCCACGTGTAAATATAAAAATCTAGTATTATAGATGTAGTGATATTAGCAAATTAGTATGCATAATTTGCATAAGCACAAGTGAACACTCATATAAGTGGTCACTGAGAATAACAAAGAGTAAACAAGCTTAGCGGCTGATTAGTGCTAACCTCTACATCACAACAATGGTGTCGCCAATAGGATATCAATTGTCTCTGGAAGATCCAGATTTTGTGGATACATGGATTCGTTGTTTCTCTGCCACTGCAAGAACAAAAAAGTTGAAATACAACAAGGAGAAGGGAGGCGAAAATGAAATCACGGATTTATTTTTGGCTACAGCTGGATGCGAGGCGATAATGAAAGTCTCCACCATGGCATATCCCTCAAATTTGGAAGACCTGACTTTCGAAAAAATAAGTCAGATTATAAGAAGAAATATGAGACCTAAGAAAAGGCTGATAGTGGCAGAAAAAACGAAATTCATGTCGATGAAACAAGAAATTGATGAACCAATTATAAAATATTTACACCGTCTATGAAATGCAAGTAGATATTGTGAATTTGAAAAACTCGGACAAGACAAACAGATTACTGAAGAAGACTTGATTCAATTAAGATTAATTGAAGGTATGTGCAATGCATCACACCGATATAAAATAATGGAACAATTACAAATAGGAAATATGTCTTTAAATACATGTATTGACTTTATTCAGCAACAAGAATTAATACAGAAATACAACCATCATAAAAGTCAACCCAGCGAACAAATATTCGCTGATACGTACATGTTAAAGAAGATAAAAACGTGTTCGTATTGTGGACGTGAACACGAAATAAAAAAGGAAAAGTGTCCAGCATTTGGAACAACTTGTAATAATTGCTTAAAAAAGAACCACTTTCAAGCAGTGTGTAAATTAAAAAAGAAAAATATTGAAAGAATTGAAGAAAACGACACCAATAAGGAAGTTTTTGCATTAAAATATAAGAGTATAAAAAAAATTGAACATAAGAAAAAAGACATTATAATAAAGGTCAAAATTAATAACTGCAATTTAGATATGCAAATAGATACTGGAAGTGAAGTAACACTGATACCAAAAAATTTTTGGGAACGCATTGGTAAGCCACCTTTACGAAAAAGCAGTTTACAACTCCGCCAATTTGATGGGTCGGTTATAAAAACATTAGGATACTTTGAAGGTTCCTTAGAGCTAAAAGACAAATTTGAAGTAATACCTATAGTTGTTACAAGTTGCGAAAAGAACCACGGACTTATTGGAAACGACGTGCTTAACATAAATTCTACCAAGTTAATTAATGAAATAAAAATGGAAAAAAATTGGAAAGTTAAAAAACTATGAAGCAAGTTTAAAAGTAAAAGAAAATGTTTCCCCCTCTTATTATGAGGCACAAAAATTACCAGTACATTTATTGCCATTAGTAGTGACAAAACTACGTAAATTAGTAGAAGACCTTCTTGAACATGTTCCGCCTGGAGGTAGCAAGTTGGCTTCACCCATTGTAGTGTTGAGGAAAACAGATGGTGATTTACGTATTTGTGGAGATTACAAAATAGGAGTAAATCACAAGATATGCTCGGATTCATATCCCATACCCAACGTTGAAGTTGCATTACATGCACTGGCAGGAATGACCATTTTTTCAAAAATAGATTTAAAAACGGCATACCACCAAATACCAATAGATGAAAACTTCAAAGAAGTAACCACGATAAATATGCCAATAGGGTTACTAAGATGGAGAAGGATGCCATATGGAATAAAAACCGCAAGCGCCATATTTCAAAGGGCCATTGAACAGGATTTAAGAAATGTACAAAATAGGATTTGTTACCAAGACGACATATGCATAGGGGCTTCTAATGAAAAGGAATTAAAAGAGAAAACTGACTTGAATAGATTAAGAAATGCTGGAATGACAATAAATGAAAAAAAATGCGTAAACAATTGTAGTAAAATATCTGCTTTAGGTTATTCCATTTCAAAAGAAGGTATATCACCAGACCAAGCCTTGATAGAAAAAATACTAAAAGTAGCTACACCTACTAATAAAAAAGAAATGGAGTCTTTTTTGGGATTGGTAAATTTTTACAGGCGATACTTACCAAAATACACAGACTTGACGGAACCGTTTGCAAATTTAAGAAAAAAGAATGTTGAATTTATGTGGTCAGACGAACAGCAAAAAGCTTTTGAAACATTAAAAGAAATAATGTCAAAAAACCCTGTAGTGAAAATTTTTGATCCAAAAAAGGACATAACACTAACTACAGATGCAAGTGAACATTCAATATCAGGAATATTATCACAAGAAGGACATCCGATAATGTATTTGTCGAGAAGATTAACGAACACTGAATTCAATTACTCGAACATAGAGAAAGAAGCATTGGCTATTGTGTGGACAACTACCAGAGCCCGACAATTTTTAATTGGAAAAAAATTTCTATTAAGAAGTGATCACAGACCATTGGAGTTTATATTTAACCCAAGGAAAGAATTACCCAAAGTCACGACATCAAGGATTCTATGATGGCCGATAAGATTGATGGCATTTGACTTTGATATAGTCTGTCAAAGGAAATTCAATACCACATGTGGACGCACTATCAAGATTGAGGTTCTACAAGGAGTCAAAAGATAAAGCAGAGGAAGAATTTGAAGATTCATTCCTACGTTTGATAGAGACTGATGTTTTGTCTTTAGATAGAATGGCTGCGGAAACAAGACATGATCCAGTGCTAAGTTGGATAGTATCGAGAATAAAAAAAAACTTATGGGGAAATTGTTCTAGGGCGGAAACACCCTATAAAGAAATAAGACACAAATTAACAATAGAACATGGAGTGATTTGTAATGGGGACCTGGTAGTTCCCCCAGAAACACAAAGAAAACCGATAATAGAAAGTGTACATGATGATATACACTGTGGAGTAGCGGCCACACAAAAAAGGATAAAATTAGAAGCTTGGTGGCCGGGATATTCAAGTGATGTCGAGGAATATGTAAAAAGGTGCAAAAAATGTAAAGAATTAAGAAACTTTACACAAACCAAATTACATTCGTGGCCCAAAGAAGTGGAGCCATGGAGTCATGTGCATATGGATCATGCATACATTAATGGAGTGGGACTCTTATTAATACTAGTAGACTCTTTTTCAGGTTGGCCTGAAATAATTCGGGTTACAAACAAGAAAAGTTCTACTATAAAGCAGATTCTAAGAGTCATATTTTCCAGAAATGGCGTACCAAAAACCTTGGTATCTGATAATGCACCAGAATTTTGTGATGAAGAACTTAATGTATGGTTAGAAAAAATAGGGTGTAAACCATATAAGACACCTCCATATCACCCTCAATCGAACGGATTAGCGGAAAGAATGGTGCAGACCGTAAAAAAGGGACTAAAAGCATGCTCTCAGCTAAAAGAAAAAGTAGTAGTTTTTCTACCAAGGCTGCTTTTAAGTTATCATATGATACCACATGCGGGAAGACTCGAAAGCCCATCAGCTTTAATGGGAAGACAGATTAGAGCTCGGCTAATGTGGTACAAAAAGAACAAAGATGCAGATCCAGAAAGGGCAGAATTTATCATGCAAAATGGCCACAATACAGCTATAATAAATAGAGAAAACGGCAATAGTGTATTAGCCCATGCAGACCAAATAAAGACCCAGGGTGAAGAGGAAGAGCAAAACAACAAAGAAATGTCTTCAATTCCATCTGATAACGAGTTGGTAGAACAACCATTACAGAAGGAAATATCAGAAGACGAAATAATGCAGGATCAAGAGGGTCAGAATGAGTCTGAAAGTTCAGAGGAAGACCAGATAATGCAAGAAAATACATATGACTACAGCCTAGCGCAGGACAGATCTAGGTCTCCCAGGGAAAGAAATACAGGGGAGAGAGAAGTAGAGCAAAGTGATGAAAATAGCATGAGAAGGAGCACAAGATCTACGAGAGGAATAAAACCCTTACATTTCAGGGAGATGTAGTGATATTAGCAAATTAGTATGCATAATTTGCATAAGCACAAGTGAACACTCATATAAGAATAACGAAGGTAGTAAATGAGCTTAGCGGCTGATTAGTGCTAACCTCTACATCAAAACAATAGACTTCTACCTATAACCCATTTTTGCCCATGGTGTACATTAATAGGTTTGTAGTCGTGACTAATACAAGAAAATTCAAGAAAGTTTCATTGCTAAAAATGGACAAAAATTCTGAACAAATAAAAGCACTAGACTATGAAGTCATATTTCTCTGAGCCAATCAGAAACAACATGTCCTTCCATCAAAGATATGACATCACTGTCACTCGAGCCAAACAGAAGCCAAGTGGCAATTTCCGAACAGATCTTTGTTGAACAAGATACCTATATGAGGAGCTAGATAGCCCGATTTCAACAAATATGATTTTTATCAGTTCTCCATTGCCAGCTGTCATCATAAAACACCACATGGCCAAATTACACACACTAATGCATAAATACACATATGTAATTCATGTCATTTGTTTCAACTTGCCTGCAATAGTTTTCCAATGACTGCTAACCTATTCATTTACACATACACACTTTAATTCGTTCTCCTATGTACCATGACCTTCGTCATTGAACATTGTAGAATTTGAAACTAACCAATCAGTAATTAGATTCACCTTTGTAAAATTTGTGTTTTTCTAAAGAAACACACCACTTTAAGGCATAATCACTTCTTTTTAAAAATTATCTTTCACTACCCAAAGTGCCCCATCTTACAAACATTTCTCTTAATAATGATTTTAAAAAAATTCAGCAGACAATGTTACTTTATTTATGACTAGCAGTAGAGCCCGGCATTGCCCGGGGATGTAACAGTAAGAGATAGATCAAGTATCGACCATCATAAAGACTGAAAAATAAAATTGACAAAGATTATTGTTTAAGGTTGACGGACACGCATGTCTTAATTAGTTTTTTTTTTTTTTGTACGAATTGGTCAAACCCAAACTCAAACAAAAACATTGTTTTCAATCGTTATGAGTCTACCGATTGAATAGAATTTTATTATAAACAATTGTCTTGTAAATGGAATTTTTAAAGCATTCTGAATGCAAAAATAAAGAAAAAAGTGTGCAAGACAATAAGAAACACTACCTGCCAAAAAGGAAGTGAAGTTTTGTTGAAATCGGTTGAAAAACGTAGGAAATCCGATCCCATATATAAACGAACACACACACACACACACAAACAACCTGGGTTTTATAATAGGTATAACTCGATATGAGTTGTCCCCCTTTCATTCTTGTGATGCCTCTTAATCGTGTTTTCAAATTGATTTCGTGCAAAAATTGTGTTTTTTCAATTTTTTGGCGCTGTTAGAACCACTGCAAAGTAATTTTACGTAGTCCTGTGAAATTTTGTTGAAATCAGTTAAAAAATGTAGGAAATCCGATCCAATATATAAACGTACAGACACACACACACACAATCTGCGTTTTATAATAAGTAAGATAACTGGATTTTTTGCAATTGATTTACTTTGTTTTTGTTGTGTCATATTGTGTGATTGAAAAATGGTACTTTTATCATGGTCATCACTTCTCACCGGCCTTTTGGCTGGGAGCAAAGTGTACTATCTGCCCATGGGCAGATGAACTTCATTTCATCTCTAATTTGTGTTTCTGTGTTCAGAGAGAGCACAATTCAATTGTGTCTCTATCTGCGGACAGTACAGCTGAAAATATTGAGAGGTGTCTGGTCTCGGAAAACAGCTGTCTGTGGCAGTATCCCTTCATTGCACTAAAGAGTGGTGATCAGTAGTAATACTGTTGACAGTGCAATCGATGGTTGCAGAAGCTTGGCTATTTTTGGTCCTGGCCCAGGTGCATGCACTAGGGCTCCGCATATTAAACTGACCGTATGTCATATCCTGCTAGCATGGGGCGGTAAATAAATACAATTGCTTCTCAGACATTTGGTTAAGATCAAAGTGTTGTATCTGTTCTTATCAGCTTAATCTGATTCTCTCTCTCCACTTCTATCTTTCTTTTTTTCTTTTTGCCACTGAAACCAAGTAGTGTCCTTTTCATGAAATCAAAACAGAATAGTTCATTATTTATGACATATTAGCAGGGCGAAACGGTCGTGCAAACGAAGGGAGGGACAAACACAATTATAATAAGATACTCTATCAATTAATCTCTCTATATCATGAATATAAAATTTTTGTTTTTGATTTTTTTAAGTTTTAAATGGGGGTTCAGTTTGCTATATAAATTAATTCTAAACTGATCCCCCAGTATACACTCTCACAAGTTAAGTAACAGAAATAAGAAGAAGAAGAATAAAGAGAAAATAAGTAAGAATCTTTGCAGTGTAATTTGCCATGGTTAAGTTTAATGAGCAAAATGCTCAGCACACAGAATTGTTGAAGTTTTCAATAAACCATAAGAAAAGAAAGGAAAAAGAACAGGGCAAAATAATACTAAGCAAAATATATATGTGCAAGTCAAAAGTCAATAAAGAAAACAAAATAGTTCACAAAGCAAAAATTCTGTTCACACACAAAAGGGATACAGTCAAGTGATTATATAGCATTCTTACAAGACAAGAAGGAGCAAAAATAAATATGGCAGATGAGATCGATACTTGGTTCTTTTTTATTGGTTAGGAAAAAATCCAAGCCTGCATTTTTAGATTTTGCCTATAAATTTAGAACTGGGATGTTCTTAGTAGTCATTCCTAAATTGTAACCAATAATATTCTTTAAATTCATATTTCCCAACTGTTTTGAAATTTTGCATATAAGTATTTAAACACCATACAGAAAAAAAAACATAAGATATTCTTTCAATAAATATTAGCTTATTTTAGAATACCTTTTGTTTTTATTAAAAATATTTTAACTTGAAATTATTTGAAATTTTGGCAGTAATAATATGTGGTATGAGCATAATTTTTTGGCTTGTGTAGAGGGATCAGTATACAATGAATTTACATAGCAAACTGAACCCCCTTTTTTAAATTTAGAAAACTAAAGAATTAAACACTTTATTTCATTAAATTGTTTACATGCTAGTATAATTTTATATTTACAAGTTTATAAAATTATGTGAAGCAACTACAATATTACAAACAGGGCTTAAACACCATTTCTCATACGAAACACCATTTCTCATATGATCACCAAAGTTAAACAACGTCGAGCCTGGTCAGTGCTTAGGTGGGTGACTTGGGAATACAATGTGCTGTAAACTTGGATGTGCAGGTGGTGTAATGAATAATGGTTCAGAATTGGAAATCAGAGAGCTGAGTTCAAATTCCAGTCAGGTTTGTTATATTCACTTACATGCAAAACCCTTGGGAAAGGTATGAATGTGTCTCTCTTCCCCCAGCTATGGGTTAATTAGTAGGTCTTGTATCAGTAAATCTTTATTATCTCCAAAAAATTCTTACAATCTAAAAATATTTTCTAGCTTTAAGTAACCTGCAAAAGGTTGCTAAGTAGCAAGAGTTGTGCTATGGCAGAGCCAACTAAGGGAGATAACTATTTGGATATATTGACCCTGATCATCAAGTTTGGTGGAAAAGGACAACAATGGCGGACACATAAACATGTGCAAAACGGCTTTATTCAATCCTCTCCCAATCCACTGGTAACATGTCGGTATTGCCAAAAATAAAGGTTTCAATAATAACAATATCTGATCTTCAATTTGTTTATTTTATTATAACAGCAGTTATAACAATTTGGCAATGAGAATGAGATAAAACATCACAAGAAAATTTTTTTCTTTCATCACAGACAATAATTCAACGATTTCTTCAGCAACAGATGAGATTAATAGAACTGTTCGCAAACAAAATTCCCTGCACAACACTGTCACAAGAGACCAGTTTATCTACAGTGGATTCGATTGCACAATCCATCACAAAATTCCAATTCAATCCAGCTGCAAATTCAATTTTCAACAATCTTTTTCGTGTGGACTTTTCAGTGCAAACTGACGAATGGAAAGTCAGGCTTCTTCTATGAAAGCTTGGAGCACCGAAACACGAGAAATATACCAACTATATTCTCTCTAAACAGCTGGGCAACTACTCCTTAAAACAAACAGTAGAGATAATGACACTAATTTTTGGTGGGCAAACATCTATTTTTAATTTACATTTCAATTGTTAGAATTTGTTGAAATCGGATAATGCAGATTTCACCACCTATGCCAGTATTATCAACTGGGAATGTGAACATCTTGGGCTCTCATCAATCACAGATTCCCAATTTAAATGCTTAATTTTAGTCTGTGGCTTGCGTTCACCAAGTGATGCAGAAATTTGTACTGGATCCTGTCAAAAATTGAACAGAATCCCAACATTACACTGCAACAAGTGGCAGTTGAATGCCAGCACCTTATAAACTTGAAACATGACTCTTCCCTGGTTCAATATTCAGCCCCTTCCACAGCTATTACTGTCAACATGGTTCAATGACAAGACCAAGCAGAAAGTCCATCAGACAAAAGGGATGGCAAGCCCCACTTCCGTGCGTTGGAACTGTGCTGGATGGCATTTTGCATGTAACTGTCAAGACACATCGCTGGCAACAAAACAGGACACAAGGATAGGTTCTGTCAGTCACCTTGACACGAACTAACATCTTACATGCGGCATCCCTCCAAAAGTTCATAATCTGACAATCTGGTAGCAACTTTCTTGCCCAATTCCAAGTCAAGACGTATATGTCTTGGTTACCTTAAATAACCATGACATGTGACTGCAAATTGACACTGCCTCAGATATAGCTCTAATTTAAAAAAAAACAAACTATGGAACAACATAGGCAGGCCTAAATTAGAGCCAACATTGCATATTACATGGAGTGTGTCAGTATTACTGGTGAATTCACAGCCAATGTCACTCTAAATAAGACCAGCACGTCAAGTGTTGTTTATATAGCAAACATGGACCATAACCTTTTGGGGATAAATTTTATGGAGTCACTGGGCCTCCTCGACACCCTTCTCAACTCTGTATGCAATTTAGTAGCCAGATCTTCAAAGAGGACCACCCCATCGTCTGTGCCCAGATCTTCACTTGGAGCCACTCCAGCATCCATGCGCAAGTCTTCGCCGAGGATCACACCAGCATCCGCGCTCAAGTCTTCACCAATAGCTACACTAACATCTGCACCTAGGTCTTCTAAGAGGACCGACCCAGTATTTGCTAGAAATTACCAACCTGGTAATCCAAGCTGAGTACCCAGTATCATACAGGCAAGAAAAGGAAAAAGAATGTACAAGGCTAAAGTTAGAAACCAGGTCTGGGTGTGACACAAACAGCAACTTCGCCCATGACAAACAAAGAATGACCTGATACCTGACAGCCCGTCCATTCCCTTCGACTTACTCATGGACACCTACGATTTACCACAACCCCCCAACCTCTAATCAAATCAACACCAGAGAGTTGTGGTGAACAAAGCTAAAGGCGATCAAAACGCATTTGGTCAAAATTAAAAACCTTACAAGTAAACCCTAGACTTGCAAGATACAATACTTAAAAAAAAGGGAGTTGCTATGGCAAAGCTAACGAAGGGAGATAACTGTAGGGACATATTGGCCTCGATCAATAAGTTTGGTACGAAAGGACAACGGTGGGGGACACATAAACACACGTGCAAAACATAGCTTTATTCAACCCTCTCATCCACTGGCTAAACGTTGGTATTACCAAAAATAAAGGTTTAAATAATAACAATATCTGATCTTCAATTTGTTTGTTTCGTTATAACAAAGAGTCAGAGTTCAAGTGGAACTTACTCCTTACTAAAGGAATATGAGGGCCGTTCATCTCAGTGCATACAAACTGGAGGGTCTTGCTGTGACGGTTAGTTATTAGAACTAAAGAATGCAGTTTGTCTGAACATTAATGGAACCAAACCTTCTTCAGGCTGATTTTGAATTCAAAGTTTTACTTCTTATAGGCAGGTTGCCGCCTTATGCCAAAAGAGCCTTGCCTGCTTTGCTATTTAACCCATAGCTGGAGTCAATTCTTTTTCCAAGTATGTTAGCACAGAGTGAATGAAACAGAATCAAGCAGAAATTGAACCCAGCACAACTAATTAATTTTCCACATTAATATCCCTTACACCACCCATGCCTCTAGGTCAAGTTTAGCAGTTATGTCCCATATGGGTTACATGCTTAGGCGATCATGTATCTTTCGATATATGACTGACGAGGCAGATTTTGTCCTGCAGTAAGATGCCATTTCTTTCTATGGTAGACCAGTTACCATCCAAGGCTATAGAACCCAGTCTGTCCTGCTATTTACCCATAGTTGGGAGGAGAAGGAGAAGATTCATACCTTTCCCAAGGGTATTAGCACATAAGTGAATGTCATGGATTCGACTGGAATTTGAACTCGGCTCTCCGATTCTTCAATCCAAGCTGCTATCCATTACTCCACTGTTGTATAAGGTAATTGATTTACTAATGATTGCTATAGAAATATATTAAACATCAGGAAGAAAGAGATTGTCAGTTGTCATGATTGAAGGCATTTTTTCTTAACAGAATCACAATCATGAGTCCAGTAACCCATTAGGGTTGTAGTTACACCACATGTACTGCAAGTGTAGCAGCAGTAGGTGTGTCTAAGGTAAAATAGTACAATAGAGCCTGTCACTTTTCAGGCTGGTTTAGAATTCAGAGTTGCCCTTCTTTGAAACTGGTGGCCTTTCAAGGCTGAAGAACACAATCTGCCTTTTTTCTTTATACTGGGGAAAAAAGTGATGGATTCATGCCTTTCTCAAGGGTATTTGTCCAGATGAGAATGCTACTACCTGGCCCAGAATTTAAACTCAGTTCACCAATACCACTCACCATGCTGATATCCATTAACCTAACCACACATCCGCAGTGACATAATAATTACTCCACTGTGTCTCTCCCACAATTTAGCAGCTGCAGATTCTTAAAAAGCCTGTATGTGTATTTTTTTTAATCAATTCACCCTAAACAAGGCAATAATGCCATTAAGATGCAAGAGACTTACTGGGAGTGAAAGAGAATGAAAAATACTTTAGAAGGAACCAGAAACCCAATCCTAACCAGAAAACAAGGAATAAACCTCTACTTCTCTATTCACCCCAAACAAGGCAATAATGCCACTAAGATGCAAGGGACTACTGGGAGTGAAAGAGAATGAAAAATACTTTAGAAGGAACCAGAAACCCAATCCTAACCAGAAAACAAGGAATAAACCTCTACTCCTCTATTCACCCCAAACAAGGCAATAATGCCACTAAGATGCAAGGGACTACTGGGAGTGAAAGAGAATGAAAAATACTTTAGAAGGAACCAGAAACCCAATCCTAACCAGAAAACAAGGAATAAACCTCTACTTCTCTATTCACCCCAAACAAGGCAATAATGCCACTAAGATGCAAGGGACTACTGGGAGTGAAAGAGAACGGAAAATACTTTAAAAGCAAGTGGAAACCTTATCTTAAACAAGAAACAAGGGATAAATCTCTACCCCTGTACAAAAGATTGGGGAGGAGTATGAACCGGACGATAGGGGAGTCTATCTACTTCTATACCTAAGGTAAGTTTTTCCTAGAATTTCATATCTCAAGGATAATATATGATCCATTTCTAAACATGCTGGAAAAATGGTCAGTTCCTTGTATCATTCCAGGAAGTACCTAACTCCTCCTGGCATACTCTAGCTTTACACGAGTTAGATCAGACCATATAAATGATACTGCTGCCATACCTGAACTGGATTGCCCTGTCATCACTTTCCAGTTTTGATAGAGTCCAAAAATGTCTACAGCCTCTTTTCCACAGATGAAATCTCACAGGCCTATTGCTGCTCTGTCATTGATTGCATCAGAAATGTTCAGACGCATTACATTTCATAGTGTCACCAGTCCATACCATCTCAATTGGGACCCGCCATACCATGTATACAACATTGAATCATCCTCATTCCCTTCATATTCCATTGGTATGGAAGACGTTTTATTCAGACAAATTCTCCAGAAATTCTACCTTATGTAACAGACTCCCAAGAGGATGCTTTCCTGCTCACTACGATCTTCAAGTCTATGGATCAACTGTTATCTATGCTACATATCTCCATAAACTCCACCTCTTATTCCCACCTTGTATGCCCTTACAAAATCCCTATTCAGTAACTCCCTCTACCTTGAGTGGCTCTAATAAATGAAAGTGTGTAAGTGATGTTTTTGAATATTTTTTTTTATGTAAATTACTATTTAAATTATTTCAGTTTGGATTTAATTGATGTCTTATATATTTTGAATAACACAAGGTTAAGGTTTTAACTGTTTTCTTTCAATTTTTTAACATTTTTTTGTAGTCATGTACTCACTTTTATTTACTAGACATTAAATTGTGTCACTTTGAGTCCTCCATAGTTCAGGTAACCTGATGAATATTTATGAGCATTCCTAAACTTATAAATTTTGGAAAACCAATAACATTTTTGCTCTTGTATATAAATACTTGATACAAAATAAATTCTATGCATTTATCTTGATAAAGTCCCACAGAGGACAAAACACACCAGCTAAGATAAGTTTTCCTTTTCTCTTTATTCATATTGTCTTTTTACAGATATACTCTATCTGAAATTATTACACACACACACACACAAAATAATAAATAAGCATATATACACTGGTGTGCAAAATGGACTTTATCAAAACATTTGCCTTGATAAAGTTCCCCAGACGATGAAACATGTCGGCAAAAATAATGTTTTTCTTTTGTCTTTATTCATATTGTCTTTTACAGATATACTGTATCTGAAATTTTTACATATATATATATATATATAATTATTTATTTAAAAATATGATTCCAACGATACATAAGAGTTCTCATGTTTCAAAATAAGAGCTGAAAACTTCAATATAATTATTTGAATTAAATTGACTTTTCTTTAAACAATTGCTCTAGCTGTTACCATAGTAATCTTAATTTTAATAATGAATATGCTTATAAAACATGTAAATTTCAGGAATAAGTTATTCCAAAAAAAATTTTGCTTGAAGATGGAACAGAGCTTAGTACTTTAATTCAATTCAATTCAAATAATTATATTGAAGTTTTCGGCTCTTGTTTTGGAACATGAGAACTCTTATGTAGCGTTGGAATCATATTTTTAAATAAATAATTATATTTATGCTCTACTTTTGTATCGAGCACTATTTTTAAAAAATAATAACAAAAATACTAAAGAACTTTGGATTATTTACCTAACGAGTTCTTTCCTATTTTCTATATATTTTTACACACACACATATATATATATATATATATATACATACACATACATATATATATAAAAATTTCCAAGAGTATAGAATCCAGGTATATATTTTACTATGAGTAAATAGGTTTGCCTATTTACTCTGTTCACGCTACTCCCAGGTCATTTGAACAGGAGTAAAGGTTTATCCTTTGTTTCCTGTTTAGGATTTGGTTTCCAGTTCATTCTAAAGTCTACTTCAACTCTATACTTCTAACATCTCCGCCTAAAATTCTGAACTTTTATTTTTTTTTTTTTCTTTTCTTCATAGGTGTAGATAGGTTCACCTATCATCCGGTTCAGACACCATCCTGGTCTTTTTGAAAAGTAGTAGATGTTTTTCTCTTGTTTCCTTTTTAAAGTTGGGTTTCTGGTTCCTTCTGAAGATTTTTTTTTATATACATAGCCCACTACCTCAAGTGGATTTTGGGCATTGTACAGAGTGAATATACTGAGTATAACACAAAAATTGTCCGATTGTTAGATTAAACTCTGAACCGTTGTATCTTAGAAATGATTAAAGATATCTTACTGAAATTCTCTGAGGTTTTTATAACACTATTGGACTCTACCTTGAACAATAAGAATGTATAATTACTCTCTAAGCTTAACAGAAGAATCGTGATGAAATCAATCATATACAAAAATGAAATATTTAATTAATCATAGCTAAGGATTGGAAGCTCATCAAGGATTGAAATAAAGTTCATATATATATATATATATATATATATATATATATGTTCTCTAACCTAACTTTCTGTCCTGGAGTAGCAAGGCGCCTCACTGGTTTCACGTACAATTTCATTTCCAAACCATTTTTCACTGCTCTTTGGACTGTCATCACTAAAACTCCTGTCTCACGTGCCAAATGTCTTATGGATTGAGTTGGATCTTTTCTAATTGATCTCTTTAGCTTTAAGTTGAAAAGATGATCCCTCTTCTTGTTGTGACTTCCTGATCCAGTTTTCCTCTCTACTGTTCCTTCTTTTTTAAACTTATTCACCATTCTCTTGATGGGTCTTGAATGGACTTTGAAGATGGAAACCATAGTGTGAATGTTGGTACCATTATTGAAGACCTGGATGATCTTTTTCCTCTCAACATTTCTCATTTGGAAAAACATAATGGGGCTGACACAAAATGATTTCAACTTGTTCTCTTTATAGCTGAATAACTCGAAGGGTTTTTCGACAATTTTTATGCCAAATGGTGTCAAGATGGCTAAATGTCTTATCTGAAAACCTGGTAAAAAGAAACTCAATTAGTTTAGTGTTTTTTTTTTTTATTTTTAGATATTAAACATTTTGTGGAATAAATTAATTATATACTGTTACATGATTTGGACAATTTTGCTGTTACACCCAGTATATATGTCTCTCAACTCCACACAGTACTAGATTGGCAGCTATTCATTGTTGAAATTGTTAGTTTTAACTGTAAGTTCTATGCTAATGGTTTCTTCTCTCACACTATTAAAATGTTCTAAAAAAAAAATAACAGTATTAATTAGAGGCTTTAAAAAAGAATTCAATATTATAGGTTCCTAAACAAAAACTTTAGTATTAACAATAGGTTTCTAAAAAAAGTCCGGTATATAATATAGGGTTAAAAAAATCCAGTATAAAATATAGATTTCTAAAAAGATCCATTATAAAATATAGAGTTAAAAAATCCAGTATAAAATATAGGTTTAAAAAAATCAAGTCTAAAAAAATCCAGTATAAAATATATGTCCCTGTCTTCTTGCTTTTCTGTCATCTATGATCTTCAAAAATTTAAATGCAATATCAGTTGTCATTTTCTGTCTCCTTGAATGCTGTTCTTTTATTGTCCTCTCATTTTCTTTCACTCTAAGTAACCCTTTGCATCTTAGTGGCTTTATTGCCTTGTTCAGAGTGAAATGATTAAAAACACAAAAAACCACTAGACATTATATCTCTTCTCCCAGAACTGGACAAAGAAATGCCAGATGTTTGTTTTGAATTTCTGAGTTTAGGTATTGTCCTTATTGAATATTTTTTTTTCAGACCGACATCCTCATCTTTGTTTCTTTTTATCACAAGCTTCTGCCAAAACAGCAAATGCATTGTGTGACAAGACAAACAAAATCAAGAGAATATAATTTTACTTTGTTTAAGAGAATTACATACTTGAGGGGGGAGGTTTTTATTTATTCATTTTGTTAATAAAACTTGAAATATGTTGTCTTTAATGTTGTGCCAAACAACAAATTCCACAAAAAATAAAACAGCGTAAAAAAAAAAAAGAGGAGAAAAATAAATAAATTTTAATTTTATACCATTTTTAGGTTATTTTAAAAGACTTTTTTTTTGTTTAAAAAAAAACTGAAATTTGAAAATAATTTTCTTGATTACAGATTAAGCCTTTAATGATCACTATAAAATCCAACAATAATGATAAAAATAAAAATCTTGTATTATAGGTTTCTAAATATTTGGTGGATGTGCAGGCGGTGTAATGGATAGTAGATTAGAATGAGAAATTGGAGAGCCATGTTTCAATTCCAGATGAGTTTGTTACATTTACTTTCATGCTTACTTGGGAAGGACATGAATCGATCTCTTCCCTCTCAGATAAGGATTAAATCGTAAGACTTGTTTCTGGGAAAATCATTGTTATTCTTAAAAAATTGGTTATTCAATAAACATTAAAAAAAAAAGAATTATTCTTATAATCCACAAAATATATTTTGGCTTTAAATAAACCACAAATGGATGATTCAAACTCGCAGCCTAACACTTATATTGATTACATCATGTTTCTGACATTAATAATAAAAATTTTAATTTTAAAATTAAAATGTTCTTTAAAAAAATTTCTGTATTAATTACAGGCTTTAAAAAAGAGTTCAATATTATAGGTTCCTAAACAAAAACTCCAGTATTAACAATAGATTTCTAAAAAAAAATCCAGTATAAAATATACAGTTCAAAAAAATCCAGTATAAAATATAGTTCAAAAAGATCCAGTATAAAATATAGGTTTGAAAAAAATTCAGTATAAAATATAGTGTTCAAAAAAATCTAGTATAAAATATAAGGTTAAAAAAATCCAGTATAACATATAGATTTCAAAAACGATATAATCCAGTATTAATTAAGAATTAAAAGAAATAATCCAGTATTAATAAAAAAAAAAATTAAAAAAATAGTATTTTATGTTTCTAAAGAAAAATCCAGTATAAAAAAATCTATTTTAAATCTATAAAAAAAAAAAAAAAAAAAAAAAAAAAAAATCTAATTTTGCTATCACATCTAATGTGTCAGTGCTTGATAGGCTGTTTATGAGTTTGAACAAGGAATAAAAATATATAGCAGAGAGATGGGACATTTTATTTTCTGAATGTTCCAGGTACATTTGATATATCATGATCAGCAATGTCACATGTATATCAGAAATAAGTGAAGAAACAAATTACTACCATCTGCAGACCATGTCATATTCAACTACAGATCCTTCAACCATTCAGGAAAACATTTGGCATTCGTTGACCAAACAATTTCTGCTACTTAAAATTTATAAAATCTTTCTCTGAAAACAATTTTTCAGGAAAATAGGTTTCACAAGTCCACTGCCATTGCTCTTTCCAGTGTTGGTGTAGGCTTCTTTCCTAACGTTATAAGGTATTGTGGAAAATCAACATCTTGATTATGTCATTATTTTCTCTTTGAGTTATATGTGCAATCCATTTTAGTTGTTGCCTCTGTTGAAAGTCTTCAAGTGATGTGGTTTCTTTTATTTGGTACAGGTCTTTGTGATTTTGTAACACTAGTCGACAAAGTTCAAAGAAAGATAGTACTCTCTCTAAGACCTACAGGGTTCATTAACGCTCACTATAAAATCAAGTATGAATTATAAAAATTCATATAATAAATACTGAATTAATTATAGGTTTCTAAAAAAAAAAAAAAGAATGTGGTATTAAATATAGGTTTGGTAAACATGAACCTTTGTGCTCACAAAAAATGGAGTGTCAAACAGATGTTTTTTTTTTCCATGATATTCATTTTATTTTAAGTCTTTGGTAATGTTTGTTTTAAAAAGCAATGATTAGAATTGGAATGAAACCCTAAAAAAAGATATGAAAGTGAATTTATACATTTTCCTTGTTCTTGAGAATTTACAACAACAATAATAAATACTTTTAATTAGATTGTATATTTACAATATTTCTTATACTAGCTTAAAAGCAGCACTCCATGTGGACTTTTAAGCTAGACCCTGCAGAGGGTTAATTGTGCCTCCAGCTCAAAACTAAAGGAACATCTTGTCCAACTTGGAAAATAGCAATGATAATTTTGAAGAAATAATTTTAAATTCCCCAATTTACTCCATGGTACTTCAAAACCTTTACTTTAACTATGATTTGAGTTGTAAGTTCAATTTCAGCTGAAAGTCTGATTTCGAACACAAACTGAGTTCTTCAAATCACAAACTCTGTGAAACTTCATGTCACGAAACGTTTCACTTTCACTTTCTGATTCATTGGCATTTTGATTTTTTTTCTCAATTCAGAAAGTTTTGGAGATAATTTAAACTGAATTTAAAACAAAAAAATTTAAATTCAGAAAGTTTTTGTGTTACTTTAAACACAATATAAATTAAAAACTTTTAAAATTGTTCACTTTTTTTTCATTTATTTTAAAATATGAATTTTAAACTGTTCGCTCCTCATCTGGAGACAAATTCCAATGCTGGATGTTCAAGCACCAGATGAAGGGCCAATTTTCAATCTCGAGATCATTCTGATTTCAAAACAGTATAATATGTCTATGTAGAGCAAGTGTGGCACAAGTTAGAGGAGTTTCAGACACACGGACGGACAGATAGAAATTGCCATTTATTTATTTAGAAAGAAGACAGAAGATTATTTATTAGAATCATTGGCAAAACATTGGCTAATTGTTGGTAAATAATAAGGATTTCCTTTTCGTTGGTTCACATATTTTAATAATTTAGTCAATGTTTACAAATTTATGAATAAAAATTTTTTTGTAGTTATTTCTGTATAAATTGGTAAATGGTAAATATTGCATTGCATTAGTTTTAATTGTATTAGTTTTTAGAATGTTGTAATTATAAAATTACTAGCAGTATAACCTATCTTTGACCAGGTGTTTCATTACCGGGAATTTTTGCCGTTCACTTGGAGTAGTTTAAGTTTAAAGTCAGCCCACCCAAAAATCAATATTAGTAACAATAATTGGGTGCAACTGAGACATATCCCCAAATGGAGGTGGGTTAACAATTTGAAGGGGCAGGGGGACCAGAAAAGGGCCATTTTTGCGTTTTCAACCTTGTTTCAGCCTCATACACAGCAGTGGTTGAAGAGGTGTTTCTCCTCAGCTGTTGAGTCCTTTGATCATCATTTTCAGCCTCATGTGCAGAAGTGTTCAGGCATGCTCTTCTGGAAAGCTGATGGCTATGTTTGGACTCAGTGGCTCTGATTGAAGCATTCCAAAGGGGCATTTTGAACTGAATGTTCTAAAGATTCATTATCTCTTATTCACATGGCGGACCTAGGCAAATTCTTTCCGTTGTTGGCATGTCTTTAGCAAGTATGAATTGTCAAATGGAATGCATGGGCAAATACCAGAAGAGAATGCCATAAAGCTACAGGGATCACTACCACATCTGATCACACACACACACACACACACACATTTTGAGAATTATAGATATAGATAATATTATTGTAATAATTTAAACTGTTTATTTTTATTAAAGTTTTTATGAAAGATATATATCCAAGAACAGATAGTAAATAGTGAAATGTTGCTGTATTATGGACAGGAAGTAGTGGAGAGGCATTGTCACCAACAGTTTGAACTTAAAACTGGCACTGAAGAATTATCAATAGAACAAAAGCAATTTCATCGAAATCGGATAAAAACTCTGGAAATGCATAAACAACATCCGATTACACACACATTTTGAGAATTATAGATTATTGTAATTAAACAGTCTAATAAATAAATAGAGTTTAATATTTTTGTTGTCAATTCTCAAGAACAAAAATATATAAAAATTCAATTTCATATGTTTAGGTTTTATTACAATTCTAATCATTGCTTTTTGAAACAAACATTGCCTAGGAGTAGTTAAAAGTAGTGTCATAGGAAAGTCCTTTTGATACTCCATTTTTTGCATGCACAAAAGTCCATGTTTCTACCTATAACCCACTAATGAACATGATCTCCAGAAATGGGATAGTAGGCTTTAATGTGCAAATGAATGTAACCTGAAACATCTGGCTCAAACCACAGTTAACACTTTAGCATAGAACCCACCCTGTTCATATCAGCTTTCAATGTAAAATTTGCAGCACCCGTCCTGGGTATGAAAATAAACTATATCTGCGTCCAGGGTAAGATGATAAACTACGTCTAGCAGCGGGGCCTCTGCTCGGGAGGCTTTGAGGAGCGTGGAACCACCTCTTAGTTGCTTGTGTTCCCAGGTCCGCCCTGAGCTGGGGTGGTGACACCTGTTGGGGTCCCGGCTATGGTCAAATGGTTAACCATAAAAATGAGGTAAAAAGCATTATGAAAGTGAAAAAAATAGGTTTTAATACCAGAAATACTTTGTAAAAAATTATTACCAGAAATAAATTTTTGAAAAAAAAAAAAAAAACTATTACCAGCAATTTATTTTTGAAAAAAAATATTACCAGCAATAAATTTTTTTAAATTATATTACCAGCTATACATTTTTGAGGAAAAAAATATTACCAGAAATAGATTTTTGACAAAAGAAAATATTACCAGGAAAAAAAAGTTGTTGGCATTAAATAACCCATTGAGGTTGGTATACCGTAAAACAAATCAAACCAATCAATCTACAGTAACCAACCCATGTGTACTCTGCCATAATATATGATAACCTCATTGTAACTAATGCAGGAAGTCAGGCAAACAGATTTTGAACAGGAACAGTGAGGTTTTGAGGACAGATATTTACAGGATACATGTGATAAAGGCCCAATTCATGAGATATCAGATGCCAAACAAGTCATTTTCGTGTTCTTTAGTTTCCATGGGGTATGTGAGCAGAAAACCCGCCAGGCTAAACGCTATGCTAACAGATACAGTGCCTCATCAGGTGCTTGTAATGTCGCTTATTGGACTCTGAAGAACTGGCAACATGAGGCATAGTCTGATGGTTAAGTTGCATTGGGCTTGATGGTTTGAATGTTGGACAGATCCCTTGAGGACATGGACCCCGTTATCAGGAAGGCACCATGCAGACAAATAATGGTTCCATAATGGAAGGACGTCTTCTCTAACATGTCGAAGGTACTTTAGTGAATACATCAAATCAGAATTTTTATGTCTTAATTGTTAAATTGATGTGTTCACTATGCACATTCACTATTTTCAACCTAGAGATGTATTTTAAAATGATTATAAATAAAAAATATAAGAATATAATTAATTCAAGATTTGGTCAGTGGTGAAGCTAGAGTGTGGGCAATCCTTGAGTTTGCTACCCCTCCCCCCACAAAAATACAAACATATCGCAAAGTAAATTCCTCTTTAATTAACAGGCCCAAAAGATGAAAAATGGAGCACACATACCCTCAAATGAACTTCTATCAAAAGAAAATAACTGAAATTTATATAACAACTAAGATGTGTCTCTGACACAGAGTGGTGCTTTAGCATTCAAAGAACATATCTTGGGTCCATTCACAGGTTTCACATTGTCAACAATGATAAAAAAACCCTGAATACATCACTGGATATTGTTTATTTCTTGACCAAGATAACAAGCACTTCAATATATATGCCATAGTTTATGGAGTTTAGATGAAAAGTTTATAGGCTGACTATGAAAGAGTGATGCTAGAGCAGTGAAATCTTGCATGCATTCATTTCAACTTTTCTGATTAATAATTGCATTGTTTCTTTCCAGGTACAAGGGTGGGCTGAAAAGTTTATAGGCTGACTATGAAAGAGTGATGCTAGAGCAGTGAAATCTTGCATGCATTCATTTCAACTTTTCTGATTAATAATTGCATTGTTTCTTTCCAGGTACAAGGGTGGGCTGAAAAGTTTATAGGCTGACTATGAAAGAGTGATGCTAGAGCAGTGAAATCTTGCATGCATTCATTTCAACTTTTCTGATTAATAATTGCATTGTTTCTTTCCAGGTACAAGGGTGGGCTGAAAAGTTTATAGGCTGACTATGAAAGAGTGATGCTAGAGCAGTGAAATCTTGCATGCATTCATTTCAACTTTTCTGATTAATAATTGCATTGTTTCTTTCCAGGTACAAGGGTGGGCTGAAAAGTTTATAGGCTGACTATGAAGGAGTGATGCTAGAGCAGTGAAATCTTGCATGCATTCATTTCAACTTTTCTGATTAATAATTGCATTGTTTCTTTCCAGGTACAAGGGTGGGCTGAAAAGTTTATAGGCTGACTATGAAGGAGTGATGCTAGAGCAGTGAAATCTTGCATGCATTCATTTCAACTTTTCTGATTAATAATTGCATTGTTTCTTTCCAGGTACAAGGGTGGGCTGAAAAGTTTATAGGCTGACTATGAAGGAGTGATGCTAGAGCAGTGAAATCTTGCATGCATTCATTTCAACTTTTCTGATTAATAATTGCATTGTTTCTTTCCAGGTACAAGGGTGGGCTGAAAAGTTTATAGGCTGACTATGAAGGAGTGATGCTAGAGCAGTGAAATCTTGCATGCATTCATTTCAACTTTTCTGATTAATAATTGCATTGTTTCTTTCCAGGTACAAGGGTGGGCTGAAAAGTTTATAGGCTGACTATGAAGGAGTGATGCTAGAGCAGTGAAATCTTGCATGCATTCATTTCAACTTTTCTGATTAATAACTGCATTGTTTCTTTCCAGGTACAAGGGTGGGCTGAAAAGTTTATAGGCTGACTATGAAGGAGTGATGCTAGAGCAGTGAAATCTTGCATGCATTCATTTCAACTCTTCTGATTAATAACTGCATTGTTTCTTTCCAGGTACAAGGGTGGGCTGAAAAGTTTATAGGATGACTATGAAGGAGTGATGCTAGAGCAGTGAAATCTTGCATGCATTCATTTCAACTATTCTGATTAATAACTGCATTGTTTCTTTCCAGATAAACTGAGATCTGACTGTTCAAAGAAGGTTTCAAAAGTAACTAGTGACTTCTCTTGAAAAGGGACAAAATTTGGCATAGTGATATTATCAAGTACCTGCAGAAAGGAGTTTAGCCTCCAAGGAGACTTATCCTGCCATGGTTGCTATATTAGGGGATGACACTCCAGCTTTATCAACAGTAAAAACATAGGCAGCTGAATTTAGGAGGGTAAGGGAGAGTCTTGAAGATGACCCAAGGTCTGGACGTCCTGCAACTACCACAAACAAGGAAAACATTGATCGTGTTGACCACATGGTGATGGATGACAGGTGATTCACTAGAAATCAAATAGCCAATGCTATTAGTATATGCTATGAGAGCTGAGAACATTCTGCACAATGAACTTTGCATGACAAAGGTTTCTGCACAGTGGGTGCTGTGCCTTCTGACACCTGATCAAAAGTGCACAGACAGATCGCATCACGGGAACGTCTGAAATTGAAGCAGAATGTTGGTTTCATCACTTTGAGCCAGAGACAAATAGACAATCCATGAAGTGGAAACATGTCTCTTCATCTGCTCGAAGTCCAAGGTTGTTTTATCTGTAGAGAAGGTGAGGGATGCAAAAGACTGTGTTTATTGATTATCTTCAAAAGGGTCGCACTATCAATGGTGAGTACTATGCCAACTTGCTGAAGCAGTTACAAAAGGCCAAACACCTGGGAAAATGGATAAAAAGTGTCTTGTTTCATCAGGACAATGCTCCAGTACACAAGTCCTTAGTTTCAATGGCTGCTGAACTGGTTGATTACCCTTTCAATTCTCCCAATTGGCCCCATCTGACTATCATCTGTTCCCCAACATGAAAAAACACTTGGCTGGTACCTGTATCATGATGATAATGTCATTTGCAGTTGATGAAAGCTTCTTCCTCAATGGAATTCAAGTGCTTACAACACTGATGGAAAAAGACGGGGGGGGGGGAATGCTATGTGGAAAACCTTATTTGGTCACATCGCATGAGAGTATTTTGCTTAAGTTATTTAAAAGTCCTTCAACTGTGACTAGTGTCCGACATTAAAACTTCTTTTATGGCACCACCAGCAGCGTTTGCCACCAGGCAGAGTATGAAGATAAGCTAATTGTTCCTTTAAGTAAAATCTATCTGCAATGAAAGTTTCTTGAACGCGTTTGCTGTTATTGACGCGCTCGTAAAAGTCGTTATAGACGACCACGCAAAATAAATAAATAGCGTTTAATATCTTTGTTTTCAAGTCTCAAGAATAGAGAAAATGTATAAATCCACTTGAATATGTTTGGGTTTTATTAAAATTCTAATCATTGCTTTTTAAAACAAACATTTCCAAGAGATAATAGCCTATACAGGCTGATAAAGCAAATGCCAAAACAGTAGCTACACAACCTGATTTAGCAATGTTTAACCCTTCTGCCCACAAAAAAAAACAACAGTGTCAAAAGGAAGGTTATTCCTTTGACACTGCCATTTTTTTACTCTCCTGGTGAGTACCTACATCTTGGGAATACCACAGGCTGTAAACTCAGATGTGCAGGTAGTGTAATGGATAATGCCTCAAAATTGTTAATTGGAGAGCGGAGTTCAAATTCCTGTTGGGTTTGTTATATTCACTTACAGGCAAACACCCCTGGGAAAGTTATGAATCTATCTCTTCTCTCTCCCGGTATGAATTAATTAGTAAGACTCCCTAAACCATTATCTTTCCCACCGCACCCTGCTGAAAATTTCTTCCAATCTAAAAATATTTTCTGACTTTAAATGACCTGCAATTTAGAAAATGAAATTAATCAATTGATTCTATGATGGGAATTAATGAAAATGATTTCATATGCATTCCTTTGTGTTTTTTAAGTAAATATTTATGTGTATATTTTTAAAAAAAAGATATATGTAACAAATCTGATTTTTTGCATCTCCTTCTGATAAGAAATCAATTCTATTATTTTAGATTTTCTTGGTATAAAATCTAAGAGTAAAATAAAAGATATTTATTCATCTTTTAACCAATTTCACCACAAGCAAGGTGAGAATGCCACTAAGACACAAAGTGACAAAGACTGAAAAGACTTTAGAAGGAGCCAGAAACTGAATCCTTTAGAAGGAACAGGAAATGAGGGATGAATAAAAGACTGGAGAGGAGTGTGAACTGGACGGTAGGCAAACCTGTCTACCCCTATTGAAGAGAAAAAAAAAAAACTAGAGTATATCTATTTATAAAATATTTATTTTAAGATATTTATAAAGAAATATCTTATATTTATTATTTTACTTAAAGATTTTACTAAAAAAAAAAAAAAAAAAAACATAATCATAATTTCTCCTAACATAGAATGTGTCATGCCCACTGGTCTACATAAACCAGGAGTCTTGACCACTCAGACTGGACTATCAGCAACTCATGAGAAAATACCTTTATGACCAATGTTCCTCAAAATTCAATATTTAATAAATTTGTTCCTTGTCCCTCCCATATTTCTGCAATTTTAAAATCAACAGGGTTGGTTCAGGTTCCTTCTCTAGGGAAGGAAAGAAAAAAAAAAAAAGTAATTTAAAAAATAAAAATGAAAGTTGAAATAAAGACAAAAAACCAAATTTTAAGATTTATATGCAAAAATATACAAATCTTTATTTATGAATATACATTACATGAAAAAAGAAATCTGAAATCTTTTGTAGGGAAGAAAAAATGTTTTGAAAATGGGAACAATTGCCCAAAAAATAAATAAATAAATAAAATAATAATTTAAACCAAATTGAAAAAAATTAATTTTTTTGAAAAAGTAAAATTGAGGGCAAAAATAAATAAATAAATAAAATAATGGAACTGAGTAGGAAAAAAAATCCAAGTAAAAAGATGAAAAAGATTTAATAAGTATAAAAATGTGAAGGAATAAAAAAAAAAAGAAAAAATATTTTTTGTGATTCTATGTCTGTATTATTAAAATGGGTTCAAAATAAAATTATTGGATTTGAATGTTTAAAAAAAGATAAAATTCAATCCCTAGCTAGCATTAGTACCATTAAAGGTGTCTGAAATAACTATATTTTGGATCTGAATCAAACACTATACTGAAAAAAATGCATTCGTGCTTGCGTTATTAATGAGTCAAAAATGACTATTATGGGATATGAATTGAACCTTAGGCATTGAAAGAAATTTTTTTTTTCAAACACTTATTAAGAAAAATAATTTTTTCATGCATTTAAATCAAACACTATGCTAAAAAATTTTCATTTTATAAATTACTTCAGGCATGTGTGTTAGTATCATTGAAAGGGTTTAAAATTATGATTTATATATATATATATATATATATATATTATATATATGGGACTTGGCTGATAATTGAGATATAGCTAGGTAAAGAAAAAAATTTTTTTGCTCATGCACGCATCTGTCAGTATTGAAAATAATTAGGGATGTTAATGGATAATAATTAAACCCTATAATTGAACTGAAAAAAAAATTGTGCATGTATCTTTAAAGGATTAAAAAAAATTAGTTAGGTATATTAAACTGAAATGTGTATATATATATATATATATATATATATATATATATATATATATATATAAAAAATGTATGTGTATATATATGACAAATATGTGATGTATATATAATATATGTATATATATATATATTATATATATATATATATATATATTATATATATATATATATATTTATATATATATTATATATATATATATATATTTATATATATATTATGTGATTAAGTATATATATATAATGATAGAAATGTAATGTATATGTGTAACCTTTGGGAATACTAGCAGGTGACAACAAATCTATGTGATAAATTTGATACAAATCTGATGTAGATGTGTTATTTACATGTATTTTTTTTTTTCTTTTTTCTTTAAAAAAAAGAAAGTGAAGGGGGAATGTTCATGAGATGTGTCTATAAAAAAGCAAGGGTCTGAAAGGAAAAAAATTATTTTATCAAGAGTTGTTTTCCTTTACCTCCAATTTTGCACAAGTTTTACCAACGGAAATTGGTTTAGAATTCAAATACTGCATATTGCAAATACTGCATATTGCAACTGTACACATGTTATTAATGGTATGATGCATTCTATTTAAATTAAAATTTAAATAAAAAAAAAAAAAAAGAAAAAAAAATGCTTTCAAGTTGAGTTCCAATGTGAGGAATAGAAATATAATCTGGGCCACCCTCTGAAGGAGAAAAAAAAATATGGGTTTAGATATTTTGATGAAAAAATGACTTTTTTCTTTCTTTTCTTAAATAAAGTGAAATTTGTAAAATGCTAAATGCAGTTTTTTTTTTTAAGTCCTTCAGCAAATTTACCCACGCATACACGCATGCAAAAGAAGAAAAAAAAAAAAATCACACACCTCTCATAAGTTTATATATACATTAGATACTGTGCAGTATGTCCCACCCTGATCAAGAAATGTAAACACATTCTTATTAACAACTATGGTTTTTGGAAGGTGCTTAAAACACTTTTGTAACAAAGAATAAAAAGCTATTATAAAGCTTATAGGGAAGCATTAAATGCTTATGTTTGAATGTTGTTTCATATTCATCATGCTTAGGTAAATAAAATATCTTGTAAGTTGATAAAATGTTCTTTTCAATTGGAAGTTAGGTCAACTGCAAGAATCATGTGTTTTGATATTAGTGTTTCCAATCCCATAGATGCTATTAAAAAAAAAATTCATACATACTTTTTTGGGGGGTGGGGGACACCCGGTCTTTGTAATTTAAATATAATCTGGCTAATCCAATGTCATCAGATTTATAAAAAAAAAAAAAAAAAAAATTTTTTAAACTGTATCAACTGTGCTGTGATATGTGAACAAAAGCTATTAAAATATTATAATTCATTTTTTTTTTTTAAATCTGAACCCTCTGATTATTCATCAACAAAATTATATTTACTTCAGTCTTTGTGCATTATTTTCTCAGACATATTATCCCGATATGTTTATCATTTTTTTTTTTTTTTTGATCACATTTCATTGTGTCTGTTTTTATTTATTTTTTTATTTATTTATTTTTTTTTTTTAAAGGCTAGCAAAATCCAAAGTCCGTTCTCTTGGTG
The DNA here is from genome assembly GCA_963932145.1 of Acanthosepion lycidas. Lineage (NCBI taxonomy): Eukaryota > Metazoa > Mollusca > Cephalopoda > Sepiida > Sepiidae > Acanthosepion > Acanthosepion lycidas. The sequence continues at coordinate 32,691,634 of OZ010586.1, forward strand.
TAGGTGTTATTGGCCGAAACTCAAAGATGGATTCGTCTGTTGAACTTTCATAGATACTCGGAGATGTGGAGCAGCAGGGAGTGGGTGGAGTCTGTGGTGGGCGAGGAGTAACTGTGTACAGATCGTCATCTTCAGCCTGGTAAGAGAGTTTCACTTTGGTGCTTGTTTTTCTGGTACGGTGGTTTGTGGTGGAACCTTTTTTCTTTCGGGTAATCCGAAAATCAGAGGCACATTTGCCCTCTCCAGCCAGGATCATGTCGAGTCTCCTACGTCGAGCATTGATGAACCAGTTGCTGACCTGCTTAACAGTAATTCCCATATCAGCAGCCATTTCCTGTTTGGTCATTTCAGAGGGGTAAGCATTATATCGATTCAGCTCTAACCAAGCCAGCATTTTCATGACACAGTGCTTCGGCAAGTTACCACGCCTTTTACGAAATGTCGTGCTTTTACCTTTTAATGTGTTTCTAGGGGCACGAGAAACGTTAGTGCGTGAAACTGGCCGTGTTTTGGCATAAATTGTAGGAGGGGAGGCATCACTGCTCGAATCCAAATTCATAGTTGATTCACTGCTATCTTTTGGTGATAAGGGGGCAATTTCATGGCTGCTGTTGTGGTCAATGCTGTGATCTTCATAGTTACTGGAAAGTTCTATTCCAATGGGGTCAACGTTTTCATTTCCAACATGATGGGAGATGGAATTCCAAGTTGGGTAACTCATTTCAGAATCAAAATATCCTGCAAAGAAAAAAAAAGAACAAAAGAAAATTAAAGTTATTTAAAATTCCTGTTAAAAGAATTTTTTTTTTTTTTTGTTGTAAATATTTCAAGTCAAGGAAACAAAATTCAGTACCCTGACCTTGTCAAGTAATTAGAAAAAAAAAAAAAAAAAATTTATCTTTAAGCAATAAGTCAACAAGTTGTCATCTTCATCATCAGTAACAAAGAATAAATAGGCCAACAACAAATTCATTTAGCAAATTGTTTAAATATTTTCAATTTTAAAGAATCCCTTGCCCTCAAAATAAAAGGATACTTTTATTTAAAATGAATGAAGGTTTATAAATGAATGCAGTTCTCTAGTTTTCTTCTCTAAATATCTAAACAGAGTATTGCTATGTTTAGCATCAAACATCAAAATAGTGAAATAGATTCTTGCATCCTGTCCAGTTTTGAAGCCAGAGTTTTCCTACTGGCCAACCAAAGTTTTATTCCATTTTATTTTTGCCTTTTATCCCAACATTCTGGGTAGATTCATTTTGTATTTATTATATTTAATAGATTCACTCCATCTTATTAATGTTGTTGTTGTTGTTATTATGATAATAATAATAATAATAATAATAATAATAATAATAAGAAGAAGAAGAAGAAGAAGAAGAAGAAGAATAAGAATAATAATAATAAGAAGAAGAATAATAATAATAATAATAAGAAGAAGAAGAATAATAATAATAAGAAGAAGAAGAATAATAATAAGAATAAGAAGAATAATAAGAATAAGAAGAATAATAATAATAAGAAGAAGAATAATAAGAATAAGAAGAAGAATAATAAGAAGAAGAATAATAAGAATAAGAAGAAGAATAATAATAAGAAGAATAAGAAGAAGAATAAGAATAATAATAATAATAATAAGAAGAAGAAGAATAATAATAAGAATAAGAAGAAGAATAATAAGAATAAGAATAATAAGAATAAGAATAATAAGAATAATAATAAGAAGAAAACAAAAGGTTTTTATTTTATTTTGTTTTTTGAAACCAAAAAGTTCAAAATTCACACGGGTCTTCTGATCGGGGGGAGTAACATTTTGCTCTGAGGCAGAGCGCACGCAAAGCCATGTAAATAATCCCGTGGTATATTCAACAGTAACACTGCATGGTCACTGTCAGTTTTTTACATCTCAAACGATACTCAGACCATTTCTACACCTACACTGCGTACATCTGTACTATTTCCAATCCATGAATATCAAAATTTAAACAATTATAATTTTGCGATATAACACAATTTTTCATTTTTCAAGATTAAAAATCAAATTAAAAAAGATTTTTTTTTTAAATTACGCATTTTTCTTTCTTTTTTATTCATTGTAGGCCAAACAATAACTTTTCTTTTTACTCATTCAGTGATAAAGTCAGAAAGTGGGGCATAAAAAGGATTTTTTAAAAAACGTGTTTACAACAGCTGTTACAATTCCCCTTTTTTTCTAAATCTCATGAACAATTCCTTTTTTTTTTTTTTTCGCGCTGTCTTCTGCCATGACACTCTTTTTTAATACTTTATCATTTATTTTATAAACGTGCAACAAATGGTTTTATTTTATTATATTTTTAAATATAAACGACAACGAAGTTTTGTTTAGTCAGGCCCACACAGCACGTTAAAGCATTGAGAGTGAGTCGTTCATTTCTCACACATTGGCCGACCTCGTGGTTGAAATAAAAACTAAAAATAATAATAAAAAAATAACATTTCCCAAACAATGGGCACCAGAAGCCGGTGTTCGAGCCCAGGTTAAAAAAAAAAAAAAAAATTTTTTTTTAAGTCTCTCAGTAACTAAGTCTACTCGGTGAAATTTTAATTATCATTGTACACATATGGCAATCAATTTACGAAATTCCCTCGTGTCCAAACTATTCATAAAAAAAAAAAAAATTCCCTTGGGTCCATGGTAGGGCAGAAGAAAAATTAAATCACATGACTGGGACCGACAAAAATTTACCAGCTTTTTTGTTTGCTTAAGCGAATTTGAATGGAAAGATTTTTGAATTTGAGACGCTAATTTCAAAGCGCGCGTATTTACAACAACCGTGAAAATTTGAAACGCTTAAAAAAACAAAACAAACAAACAAAAAAAAAAAAATAGCTACACAATCTTCCTCCATTACACTTTTTCTTTTTGCTTTTTCTTTTGGTTTTTAGCCCGTACCACAAAACAAATCTTAGTAAATAAATGTTGAGAATGACTCTTCTCTTTAGACAAGCTAGTGTAGTCAAGTGACATGCCTTGCCTTCTTCTTGTATGTTCCTTTTTTGAGTTCGGATAAAAAAAAAAAAAAAAATTGAATGCTGATTTTCTAGGAATGTCTTCATCATTGGAGGCTGAACATTTTTCTCATGCCTAAAAATTTTCCAAAAAGTATCGAAACTAATTAAAAACTTTTTTGTTCTTTATTGCATTTTTTTCTAAACATGAAACCGGTAAAAAAAAATCAATCTACCAAAAAAAATCTAACCTAATAATAACCCAACAATATCCTTTGAACAATAAACAAAATTATTAAGTAAACGGGCATGAACTTTCATTCTAAAAAAAAAAAAGAAAGAAAGGCCTTTGACCACAACACTTAAATTATTTATTCACACATGACATACACGTTTAATTTTATATTTAATTTAAAAAATGGCCATACTTAACTTTTTGGCGCTACGCAATCTTCCTTTTTCTAAGCAATCAGTAGTGTACTGTCGAATAACTGAGGCTATTTAGTACTTGCTGCAAGCTTTAGCTTCTGAACGTGGAGTTTTTTTTTTTTATGGAGATACCTAGGATCGAACTCCTGACACTGGTTTCTAGACTAATTAATTTCTTAACCTTCGTTTACCGACATGTATCTCTCTGGCCGGAGCCTAACAAGGCACCTTCCAATAAAACATGATTCTTTCTTTTAGCAACAATTCCCTAAGATTATGCCAATGGATTAAGAATGGTACACGAGACTCAGTCTTTGAGAGCTAATCTCACGAGCCAACGGTTAGTAAATTGTCATAGGATGAGCCACATGTCCTTAGAGAAGAACTAAACTAGCCATAAGAAAAATATATTCATTTCATGAAAATGAAATTAAATCTTCGTGAGGGTTCCGCTTCATCGTAAAGGAGGAAGAAGGGGACAATTATTAATTAATTGTTTGATAACAGATTCTCATATGGTACCATATTTTGATTCTTTTGGGAAATCAACCCTGGCTTTCTCCCTCTCTCACTCTCCCTCTCATACACACACAAGAGAGGGGGGAGTGCACCTGTTTTTGCTATTTGTCAGCAGAAAACAATAGTATTTAAATATTTATTTAAGGCAAGGGGCCAACTACATAGCTACTATTTCTGTCTGAGAAAAAGTGTATTGTCGTATTAGTTGCCACAGAAGATTACAATTGTGTACAGAATTAAAAACTGACATTTTTTTAAAAGAACAATGGAAAAAAAAATAATTAAAAAAAAAAAAATTCATTGCTTAAATAATTAAATTTGTTTTAATAAATTTGCTTTGAAAGTTGTAATGGAGAGAAAGAAAGAAAGAAAGAAACTAAAGTGTACCTTGTATAGAATCTCCCTTTTCCACAAATAGACACAAACAAAATTAAAAAGTGGAAGAATTTGTAACGAAGTCAAGAGATGATGAGGATTTTTTTTTTTTTTTTCACTCGGAAAAGCGGACAAGGAAAATAATTTTAACAAAAATAAACTTCAACAAAAAGACATTCTTCAATCTTCAACCTTCATTCATGCCACCTGATCATGTGATATTTTTGTTGAATCTGGATATTTTTTTTTTTTTTTTTGTCTTTTTAAGGCTTGTTAATTAATTAATTAAAAGAAGTTTCCTTTTTTTCTGCCTAACTCAGCTTGCCATTCCATCCTGTTTTTCTTTATACTTCTATTTTTTTTTTTAAATAATTCTTTTAATTTCATCCACTTAACAATGGCAAAAAAAGAAGAATGTAAAAACTTTACAAAAAAAAAAAAAAAAAAAAAAAAAGGACTATTTAGTATTTACCGACACAAACAATCAAAAACTATTTTTTACGCAAGCACCAATTAAAGAAAAAGACACGGGCTCCTTCGGAGTGAATATTATGATTAAGAATTAATCATTTTTTTCTTTAAAAGACATAGTCTAAAGTTCTTTTACAGATGGATAAGCAACAAACACGAAAAAAACATTAATCAATATACCGAAAATTCCTTTGTGATTGCAGAAAGAAAGCGTAGTAGTAACATTAACATTAAAATGAAATCAGTCACCGTTCAGCAATAAAGAGCGACACATTTTGCAGGATTGATTGCGAAAATATTCCGTTTTTTTACCATGCCTCATATAGCAGAAAACTAGAAAAGCAAAAATTATAACTTGTCCTTTTAATAAAAAAAGAAAAATAATAATTAAAAAGAACTTTAAAGCCAGGAGATTATTTTTTTTAATTACTTATCAATCGAACAGCTTTGTCTGAGGAGTCCCATGTGTTTATTTTAAAAAAGACCATTTTTTTTTTTTCTTTCGTTACTGAACTTTATTGATCCCACCTTTGAATGACTCAGGAAAATAGTCAGTTAAAAAGGCGTATTTCCAATATGAGGCTCTGTAAAAAAAAAAAACGCTTATTTTTAGAAGTAATAATACTCAAATAGTTGTTTTGTAGTAGAAGTAGTGTTGTAGTAATTACTATTAGCAAAGATTTAGCATGGAGTTTTATTTCAGGTGCTCTTTGTGTCGACCGATGAAACGTAAAAAAATTCTTTCAACAACTTTTTGAATTCATTTTGACATTAATTATTAAACAATAAAATTAAGTAAGATATGTTTTTTTTTTAATAAAGTATTTTTTTTTAAGTAAAATTAGGCTAAAAAATTCAAGAAAACTACATTAATGTTTCATTATCTGTAAAGGCAAAACAGGTCAAAGGTTAGTTCCCCAGTTACTTTATAGAACATACCTCCCTCCAAGTATTACTGAGTGACTGACAATAAACAATAGAATTAAATTGCGTGTGTGAATTATCTCAGTATTAGCAATAAATGTGTCAAAATTTCTCGAATGTCAAAATGTAGGTTGAGAAAACAAAGCAAAAAAAAAAGACACAAAAAAATCTTAGCTTAATTCTGGCACAAGGCTATGAATGGAGGGCGACGATGATTAAAAATTCAACTTGAATTCAAATCAAGTTTAAAAACCAAATCTTTGAGACAATATTTTATGGTAGAAGAAATTTACAGTAATTTTCTAGTAAAAATAGTAGAAAAAGAAAAAATCCTTTATGATAAGCTAAAAAGTTAAAAACTGTAGTGTAGTAACTGTAAAAAAAAAAAAAAAAAAAAAAAATGTTTAAAAGCCGATAGTCTCATATTTGAACTAAGATATTGATAATTTAAAAAAAAAATTAAGTTTAATTACTTAATTAAACTGATTTTAAATCATGATACAAAGTATGGATCAATAAGTCCGTAACTTGAAATGTAATTATTCGTTATTGATCGGAATTGTTTACAGTACTGTATGATTTACGAAACATAATTGTATTGTTGAAATAAAATAAATTGAACATTTTTTTTAGGTACCTCAACTTTTTAAATCGAGTGGATACCAGGACGGAGGTAATTATGTTGAAAAAATAAATGCCTTTTTTTTTTCAGTCATCGTTAGGCTGCAAAAGTGCAAATTTATTCATGCTTACTTAATTGTTTTTTTACAAAATGTTATTGTTAATGAATTGCATGTCAGAGATGCTGTAGTTGTACACAAACAAGGCCATCATAAGTGATGCAACGAATGAGGGTCGAACTACCGCGAGACGTGGTTGCTCGTTAACCATCATTCGCCGATCGATATTTTAGTTGTGAAAATCACCTACAGGCGTGCACAGAGATACAGATTTTATAGGACTATTGTAGACCGATATAGACATTAAAACTGCACTATTAAGAAAAACAGCGATGTACACACTCAAACACGTGTACCCACGTGTATAGTAGGTACCATAGAAAATGAAAAGAATGAAATTGACACACGTGTGTGTATGCGTGTGTGCACGCGTGTGTGTGTATGTGGTGGTGGTGGTGGTGGTGTAAGTTCTGGCAAGCTGTGCAGGTGTCGTCTATAATGGCAGGCCCCAGGCCAGATTATAGTAGTAATCGCCTTTTGTTGGAAACAGCTTGTGTAACAGAAAAAGTAGTTAGCACAGAAACAAACATTGTTTCTACTACGAAAATCGCTTAAAGGAGAATTTTTTTTTTTTAAGCTGATTTATTTTTCTTTCAAATTTTATATACAGAAAATAATTTTTCGGGAGTTTAAAAAAAAAAGAAAAAAAAGCCCAGCTATTTTCATCTCAGAGAAGTAACTGTAGTAGTATACAATGTAAAACTAAATTACGGAGTGTATAAAGAATCAAGTAAAATTACGCGAAAAACTCACATGTGCCGTCAATATTTACGTTACTGGATTTGTGACGTACAAATGCAGTATATCTATATATAGATTATATATATGTGTGTGTGTATATATTATTTCCTTTCCCATTTTTTCTGATAGATATAAAGAGAATGAGATAGACAGAGAACGAGACAGATAGAGAACTAGATAGATAGATAGAGAGAACTAGATAGATAGATAGAGAGAACTAGATAGATAGATAGAGAACTAGATAGATAGATAGAGAACTAGATAGATAGATAGAGAACTAGATAGATAGATAGATAGAGAACTAGATAGATAGATAGATAGAGAACTAGATAGATAGATAGATAGAGAACTAGATAGATAGATAGATAGAGAACTAGATAGATAGATAGAGAACTAGATAGATAGATAGATAGATAGAGAACTAGATAGATAGATAGATAGATAGAGAACTAGATAGATAGATAGATAGATAGATAGAGAACGAGACAGATAGAGAGAGAATGAGATATTTTTTCTGATAGATATAATAAAGAGAATGAGATATTTTTTTTTCTGATAGAACGAGATAGACAGATAGATAGATAGAGAACGAGATAGATAGATAGATAGATAGAGAACGAGATAGATAGATAGATATAGAGAACGAGATAGATAGATAGATATAGAGAACGAGATAGATAGATAGATAGATAGAGAACGAGACAGATAGAGAGAGAATGAGATATTTTTTCTGATAGATATAATAAAGAGAATGAGATATTTTTTTTCTGATAGAACGAGATAGATTATGAGATATATAGAAAAGTAGATAGAGATATAAAGAGAATAAGAGATAGATATGAAGTTGAAGAGAATGAGCAGTGAAGAGGAGATAGATGAAAAGTAAAACTGAACACAATGTGACGAATGAACATTGCTAAAAACACGTCAATTCTTTTTTAAGATCTGTTCCAACTGAAATCTCTGTTGCAGAATTTTTTTCACCGACCTCACTACAGTACGTTTGTGTACTTCAAAAATAGGCGACACTCAACATTATAGAGGTCATTATCAAATGACTTGTTTGAACCTATCATAATTTAAACCGCAGGAAAAAAGATTTCCTTTTCTTGTTTTTCTCATGTTTCTTGAGTGGTGAACTTTATCTAAAACACAGGAGTGATGATAAAAATTCATGGCATAGACTGTTGTTATCATAATGATTTGCGCCTTTAAGAAAGAAAAAAAGCTATCAATGTGAAAACTAGAGATAACGAAAAACAAAAAAAGGAAAATCATTTTGTTTTGCTTAGAAAGTAGGTTTCATTTCTTTGGAAAGTAATTTGAAAGAGAAAAATGAAAGTAAAAAAAGATAAAAGATTCATTTGGAGAGAAAAAGAAATTAAACCCAAGGTCGGGACACTGTAAGGATCGAACTGGTTACTAACGATCCACGATTAGCTCGCTGACAATTGCATCACGATGAGGCGTAGAAGGTAAAAAACTAAGATAAATGAAGCGAAGTTGGTTGTCATTGTCATATTTTTTTTGTATCAATGACATGACAAGTTTTCAAAAAAATGACATGTCCTGGCTTAAATGTAAACAAGATGCTTTTTTTTAATGACAACTTGAGAATGTAAAGTTTTATAAAGCAATGCACTCATGAAAACGATTTATTTTTAAGGAGATAAAACAATTACGTTTTAAAATTACGTAATTCTCTGGCAAAGTTTAAAAATGTAAAAAGAAAAAAAATATGGAGATGAATTTTATTATATTATTTTTAATTCAATTCAAATTAATTCCCAACCAATATTAAAACATAACAATTTAAAATAAATCAAAAATTAAAAAAAATATGTTAAACAAAAAAAGGATTTAAAAATGACAAAAAAAAAAAAAAAAAAAAAACGAAACATGAAGGGATGATGAGTATTAAACTTTCAATTTCATCATTAATAGTTTGTTTACCTATAAACCTGAAAATGACATTGTCAACAACAATGCATACTAACAAGAAATAGGGGAGGGGGAGAGAGAAAGAAAGAAACAAAGAAATGTTACATACTAACAAGATTTATTGAAACCCACGTGGGAAGGAAAGAAAACAAGAGTTAGAGGGGTAGTAGTAAAGGACCCATGTATAAGTCGAGTAGAGGAGTGGGGTTAAGTAGTATTACTCCTAGTAAGTAGAACACACTAGAGAGAGACTATATAGCTAGAGTAACTAACAAGACAAAGGAAAATTGAACACAAAGTACTTTAAAATGGGAGTAGTTAGAGTAAAGCTGACTATGACAGTCAAAAGGTCGACAATAATGTACAATAAACTTTTTTTTTTTTTACGAACATCAGATAAAAAAATGTAGCATGTGAAAAATTATTCCTCAGTGTAAAAAATGGTAAATGCCAAGAGGTAGTAGTTAGTAAATATTTGGTATATTTTTAGTTTTTTTTTAGTGTACGGTAATTATTAATTGTTAAAAAGTCTTACTTATACTAAGTCTGCAATCTTTCCTTTGTCTTCGTTTGAAATGTCAAACAAGATCTGTTTTTTTTTTTTACTTTCGCTCCATTTTAGTTCAAAATCATAAATAAAGAAACGGTATATTCAGAAAATTTATTTATTAATATTGGTTTTTAAGTAAAAAATGAATCACTACTATTTGTGAAAATAACCTATGACCCTAAAATAAACTATAAAGAAAAATCTCATTTTTTTTCTCTCTCGAAATCCTGACTTTTGTTTTTACGAGAGGAAAGCAGAGATGTTTTTAGTGAAATTGAATTATTACACAGCAACAAATGTTTGTTTCTAGAGAAAGGGATTTCCAATTATTCAGTAAGAGAGTGGGACGATGAGCATTGTTAAAAAACTTTACTCCCAACTACGAGACAAAGAAAAATAAAATTACCCCAGATGAGGAGGAAGGGAGAGAGAGAAAGAGAGATATGAACTTTGACAATTAATTTCATTTTAAACTAAAAAACACAAGGTACAGATTTTTTTTTTCTATATTCTCATAAAAAAGAAAATTAGACATTTTTTTTTCTTTTGCAACAGTTTGAAAAGATAACCCCTTAATAATTAATAAAAAGGCTAATAATGGGTAATATAATTTTTATTTTAAAAAATGCATTTTTTAATTTCTGCAGAAAAAATAACAATGCAAGAACGATTCTAATGATTAAGAATTAGAAAAATGAAAAAAAAAAAAAAACATTATCATGAAGTGTCAAGTTCTTTTCTTAACAAAAGTGTCAAAAAGACAATTTTTGAATTATAGCAAAAAACAGTGAAAGTGATCTTCCATCGTAAATTAAAATGACATACACATACATTCATACATCTATCTATCTTAGGTTGGTGAAAAAATAATGTCGTTTTCTCACATGTTACTATGTGAGAAAACGACCTTATTTTTGCACCAACCTAATATCTGTGTTTTCTGTCACACATACATACACTATACAAACAATAGACATATATACACGCAGTGTACGCACACAATGGTCGGAGATCGGAAAAACAAAGCCATGTGTAAGTGACTTGTGTTCGTGTGTGCGTTCAAAAGACAAGTGTTGCGCATATGGCTAAGAAGGAAAGAGAAGCAGAAACAATTGGCATTTTTCTTTATCCGAACAAAATAACATCATTACTGAATGAAAGCTCAAGAGATTTCCCAACATACAAGACTGACCACACAAAACATGGGGTGCCCCCCCCAAAAATTAAAAAAAATCAAAATGCCACAACAACCAGAAGCGAAACGTCTTTCTTTACTCTTCGTCTTTACCTAATGAGCTACAGTCGTTACCCACCAACGAACAAAGCATAACAATCAATATAAGCATTTACAATAGAAGAAACGAACAAAAAAAAAAAAACCCTAAATGAGTAAGAAGAGGTATAAGATTTTACAAGCATATGAATAAATAAATCAACTTGATATAGTTGGGATGTTTTTTATTGTTTTTTGTGGGACGACAGGTTTGAAATATTTTGTCCAGGCTTGTTTGGCAATGTCTAAAAAAAAGTTTTTAGTTTGAAAACTCAAAATTATTAAATTTAAAAAGGTTTTTAAGATAGACAAAATAAAAGTAAAATATAAAGAGCTTTATTTGAAATTTAAACAAGAAGGGATTATAAAATAAAGACTGATTCTTTGAGCATTTTTTTTTTAAATGTCAAAAAATTCATGTGGCCAGACGTACGCGCGCTCGCGCGTGTATACGCTTCTGACAAACAAAGACGACAGCTAAAAATGACAATTATTAATAATTATCTTCTAAAAACATCAACCTCGTACGAATGTCTAATTTCCAACCTTGGATTTTACTCAACTTTTAGTTATTAACTAATTAAAAATCGAATCCGCATTTTTGGTTTTAAAATATAATAATAATTTGTACGTCGGAGTCAAAAGATAGAAAGAGAAAAACACTGGGAAAAAAAAGGAGAAAGTAAAAAAAAAATCTACACAAAGAACGAATAATAATTCCGATTTTTTAATTTAAAGTTCTGAAATCTTCGACATTTAAATTGAACTTCAAATTACTCGAAAGCAAAATAGACAAAGAAGAATTTTTTTTAAGGGAATTTAGTTTGAAAAAATTCAGTAAATCCCACCTCTCTAAGTCTTCATAGTTTTTGAATGAAAAAGGGGACTCTAAATTTGAGATTAAAAATATGAAACAATTTTGGTTCAAAAATAAATAACGTAATTTATTATTTATTAATTATTCAAACAGTTTCTTTCTTAAAAAAAAAAGAGGTTCGGCATTTTTTAGTTGGCCTCATATCGAAAGCACACACACTGTGTACGTGTGTTCGTTTTTATGAACAAGCAGCGAAACCAGATGGTTACTTTTCAAACTGTCTATCTCTAGAGATGATAGAAAAACAAAAACAAAACCTTTGCCCCCAAAATAAAGAAAGTTCAAAGGATAAAAAAATGTTAAAAAAAAAAAAATAAAAATTGTAAATATAAAATAGATGTAATACTGACATTTTTTTGACAAAGAATGACAAAGACCATATTTGCGAGAATCTTGCTTGATTGATGTCCCAATAATAAAAAAAAAATTCAAAGTTTGTCTGCTCTAATTATTATTTAATCCAAATAATTATTGTATGAATAATTATTTATATATGACGAAATATTTCCTTTGTTTTTCATTCAGTGAAAAAGCGTTAAACTTTTTTTTTTTTCATTATATAAGATACAAATTTTTTTAAAAAATCATTCATCATAATTCATGTGAGAAATGTGATCTCTTCACGAATTTTTAAAAAGGATTTGGTTATCTTTATTATAGAATTACTTTCAAACAAACTGTAAGATTAATAATAAAATATTATTAATAATGATTCCTTTTTCTTTCTACGAAACGTGTTGATCTGTCAAAAAACCTCAAACAAAAGACAACGAACAAAATGTGAATGAAAGAAAAAAGTAATGTCAAATTCTTGTATGCCAATTTTCCATGTGTCATTTATTTTTCGAAACAAAGAAAGTAGAACTGAACCGAATTTGATTTATCTATCTCTAAAGAGAATATAAATGTTATATACTCTAGAAAAATTACGTTAAGAAATACTTAACAATAAAAAAAAAAGTGTCATTTATTTAATGAACGGCTGACGAAGCCATGTGGCTTTCTCTAGCAAACAATAACAGCAGTAACCTAATAACCAGTATTTGAACATCAAGAGACAAAAACGAAACGAATAAAAGTGTAAATAAAGACAAAAAGCAGCAAAACTCAATAATATTACCAAGAAAGGAAGACGCAAAAGAAAATAAATAATTTATTATACAAAAATCATAAAGAGAAGAGAAAAGCGTAATTAATGAACGTCAGAAGAAACATGTGTGAGTGTGCATGATAATGGGGACATGACATCCAACAGTTAGCAGATCAACAATTTTTAAAACCTTTTTTTTTAAAGTTCATATGAAGTTTGATAACTAAAATATATTGTAGGAACACCCTGGAAGTGGTTCTTAAATAAAATCGTTCATAATAATATTGATTAATGTCAAACGATAAGCTTTTTCCTCGGTTTTTGATTTGAGCGCAAGTGTCTAACTGTCAACTGGAAGAAGCATGTGGACTCAGGCAATTTTTTTTTTTTTTTTACACACGTGTGGCTGTAGACTTCTTTTTGGATGATTGTCTCATTTTTATTCAATTCATTCTACCTATCTATTTAAAAATAAAGGATAGACAAACAGATATAGATTAACACACACATATCTATAGATAGATAGATAGATGTGTGCGTAAGTCTATGTGTTTGTATTTTCGTATGCGAACAGAGAAAGAGAGAGAGAGAGGGAAAGAAAGATAAGATATAGATTGATAGATGAACTTTTTTACAACCCGATTGGCATTTTATCCGAAGACGGGCAAAAAAGCATATTATTATTTATTTATCTTCTTTTTAAATTTGAAATAATAAAAAAAGGAATCTATTTTTGTGAAAGTGTTCATTTTAAATTTAAAAAAAAAAAAAAAGTAAAGCTTCTTCATAAACCAGACAAAAAAAGAATTTTAAAAAATAAAAATATATACAAGCCAGAGGAATGGATTAGTTTTTTTTTTAGTTGTTTTAACTACACTACAATCTTCGAAGCAGGGATATTTTTATTTTTATTCAATGAGATCGTACATTTTAAAAAATAAAAGAATATCTACTAAAATACAGGAATTAAAAAAAAAATTAAAAATAAATAACAAATTCTAAGTTAAAATTAAAAATAAATAAATACTTTTAAATTAAATTATTTAATTATTACTTACCAGCATCAGAAGTCGCTCCGTATCGTAGAAATAATAAAGCTTGTGCTATATTCATTGTTTCGTTATCCATCACGCATACGGTGATATATTATTTTTCTTATTTCCTCCGTCAAAAAAAAAAAAAAAAAAAAAAAAAAAAAAGAAAAAAAAAAAAAAGGTCGAATAAACGGTTAATTTTTTTTCCCTTTTCGGTCGTCAGATTGTTTGTTTTTTTGTTTTTTTTCTCCGACAACAAAGAAAGATTTTGTTTTGTTTTGTTTTTTTCCTGACAAAGTGTGAAAAATAGCTCCAGAATCACCGTCCTGAATCGGCGATTGAAATAAAAAAAAATGTCTCAATGAAGCAAGTGTGGCTGATTTTAATTTTAAAGCCTGATTTTTGCCTAGGGGATTCTTTTTTTTTTTTTTTTTTTTTTTTTCCAAAGTGATGTAAACAGTAGAGAGAAAGGACAAATTGACAACAGTTCTGACTTTTATTATACATATATATATCGCTAAGCCCCGCCCTTTTCTTCGCTTCAACAATGTTCCTCGATTCTGATTGGCTAATTTATCACAGATAGCAATAAAGTAAATAAAAAAAAAAACTTCTGTGGGTGCAGTATTTAACGCAAATAATAACCCCTAAAATAAAACTAAAAAAATTATTGTTACACTTTGAACTTAAAAAAAATAAAAATTCAGCAATATCATCTATTTCCAACCAAGAACTGATTTTATTGTAAACAAAACCGATTATATATGTTTCAAACAAAAAAAAAAAAAAAAAAATGCTTGCACCTCAGAGAGAAGTGAGAGCTGACATTTCAAACAACACGTCTTGTAAAGTTTGACAAGTTATATATTTATGTTTGTGTTAGTAATTTGCTTCCAAACATATTTTGGCAACATTTTTTTAATGGAATAATTAATTCTTTTCTTGTAATGAACAAAAAAAAAACTTTTTGTTTTTGAATTTTGAATGTCCATATTTTTTTTTTATCTAATTTTTTTTTACTGATTTATTTTTCATATTTTTATAATGAAATTCACAACATATTTTGACACTCCTGAACGTTTATACACGTATATACGCTTACATGCACACCCATGCGTTTGCGTACACACACACGTAAAGAGAATAGAAAAGAGAGAAATGTAACTTAAGAGAGAGAGAGAGGTAAGTTCAGTTTTTACCCTGAACACGTGAGAATTTTTATTTGCATCGTTTAAGTCTAGACGATAGCTTTCTCTCACAATGTACAAAGTTTCTTGTTGTAAGTGTATATATCGTTTGCTTTAGCTAGTTAAATAAGTTACCCCCTAAAAAAAGACATAATTAAATAATGAAAATTATGAAACAAATTTTATCGATACATGTCCCAGTTTCAAATCTTCGTTTTTTTTAACTGAACAACGAAATTCGACAAACTGTCCCCGAAAAAAACCGACAATTTTAAAGAGCTTTTAATTCGGGCTCTTACTTATAAATGTCATATTGCTTATTTTAGTAAAAACAAACTAAGTCACCTTCCAGGTTTTAAAACAACAGAAACAAGAAGGAAAATATCAATAATAAATTTGACATGACTATGAGTTGGATAGAGAGAAAGGCATTCCTCCATGCCCCGCTTGTCAAAAACTAAAAGCACACAAAACAACAATGAGCTAAAGTGTCAAATTTAGATCGAATTTTCAACAAGTTCACTGACAAATTGTTTTGACATCATTAAATATATGACGCAAAAACAGATATCATATATTTTTAAAATAAATTCACCAATCAGGCCGTAATGCCTGCGTGTACAATACACACACACATACATACACGTGCTCATTTGCGTGTTATACACATTACATACGTACACCAATCAGTTCGTATATGAACGCTGAAAAATAACAAAGCATTATTGTTCAAGATAATGGCTTTCCTTGTCAATGCACTTAATTCAATGGTGAATATTAACCGCGTAGATCAGATAATTATACAGTTAAGTTTTTACTACACGATAAGCTACTGACTTATTGATCTAATCTCGTATCTGTGTGTGCCTGCGCACACACGTGCTTGTGCTTAGCGTGTAAGTTCTTCTATATTTTATTAACAAAATAAAACGTATGACGTGTGTGTGTATACGTATGTGTGTGTATTCATGTACAACTGTACAGATATACTCATACACTCATATGTTTTTACATTAGCTGTCTTGAATATATATATATATATATATATATATATATATATATATATATATATATATATATCCATCTTTCTTTACCATGTGGCCAGGTTTTTTTTGTTTCTTTTGTTTTTGTTTTTTTGTAACAATTTTTTAATTGGACGAGGACACCTTTCTTTTTATTTAATTTCGATCATCCTAAAAAACTAAGTTAGAAAAAATAAAAATAAAGGACTAAATGTTAATATATAGTCAAATTTTATTCACTTATATTTTTTTATTCCAACTTAAGAGAGAATAAAATTGATGACAATGAAACTTCAATACAAGCATCAACTTTTTTATCATTCGGGCTACACTCTACAGCGTTTATAGGTCGTGCATTTGAAGACAAATCTTCGGCAAAAACATGTGGGAACAGTGAAAGAAAGCGTTTCCAGTTCGTTAATCGGTAGGTTAACTTAATGATATTTTAATGCCAGATTTAAACTTGGTGGGGTTCCTAAAATAAAGGAAATCAAAAAAGAAAAAAAAGAAAAAGACGATATAATTTTAAAAGCTACGCTCAAAATTCTAAAATATTTTGATTGAAGCCTATACAGATTGTCAAACATGCGACAGGAGGAGCTTTGTTTATCTCTTACTCCTAAATCTGACACTGAAGTTGCTTATTTCTTTTTAAGACATTTCGTTATTTCATCATCATCATCATCATAATCATCGTCGTCGTCGTAGTTTTTCTTTCTGACATATCATACCAGCAAAAAATAAAATTCATTGTGTAGTTTTTTTTTTTTTTTTCTCTTTCACCATATTTTCGTTGATTTCTTTTCTATCACAAACTTCAGGTCGTTAATCTCCAATCGTTCAGTTGGTAGCTTGGATCGAAAGTGAGGCGTGTAGGTTGTGTAGAATAATGATGGACAAACGGTAGAAATGAGATAGAGTAAATGAAAGAAGCATATTTTATTAACAATCATGAAAAAGAAAACTTTTACATTATAAAATTATTCGAATATTACAAGGTTTTCATTGCTTATTCATTCATTTTTAATACAGCTTAATTTTGTCACATCGAGAGAGAGAGAGAGATATTAAAAGTAGTTAGGAGGTTTTTCTGAAAAAAATTGAGAGGTTCCCTGTATTGTCAAGAGCTTGTTGACATGTATAAAAAAAAAAATCACATTATGAACAATTACGCATTTTAAAATCACGAACACTATGAAAATGAAGCTACCTCGAGATATAAAGGACAAATTACGTTAACGCATTTTGATAAACTATGGTAAAACAGATGGCAATATATTTGTCATGGTTAACTATTTCAAGTTTTTTTTTTTTTCAAAACTTTTTTTATAACAAACATTGGATTTATTTATCAGGAACGTTATCATCATCATCATCATCATCATCATCATCATCATCATCAATAACAACAACAATGACAAACAAATCCATTAAGAAAACAAAAACTTTTATTCTTTGTTGAAACAGTCTACGATATTTGGTCGAAAGGAAGTCTTCGTTTCCCAACTTTCAAGGCAACCATGGGCAAACTTCGACCCGTTTGGCTTTCAGAATGACACGCCCAACTTCATGGGAAAACTAACATTTATTAAAATTTTGTCTGTTTTGCTTCTTGTTCACTTACACTATCTCAGATATAGCCACATGGCAACGAATAAGTACAATTTTGTAACCTTTCGTTGAAGGTAACGTTTTCAGCATTTTAAACCAACAGCGATTTTCCCTAAGAAAGATCATACGTGTAAATTTCTTTTGCTCCAGAAACAAGAAACGTTCATTTTTTTTTTCTCTAGAGAAAGAAAAGATTATTTCTTTAAAATATATATATATATATATATATATATATATATATATATATATATATATATATATATATATATATATATATATATATATTTATATAGTCAAATGAATAAATTAGAAACAATTTTTACACGCAGTATGGATTGTTAATCAGGCGGTTATTTTTTTCCGTAATTCTCATGCATGCAGCATATGTTTATTAGCCTTATGTACTGAAAATGGCTGCGATACGTTCAACGATAAAAATACCTTGATTTTTTTTAGTAGTTCAACCCGCCTTATGATGGATCATATTTCATGCTTGAAAAAAATTGTTCTGATTGTATGGAAACTCTGCTCTAGGTCATACCTCTATTACCCAAACTTTTTGCAAGGGTCGCTGTCTCTCTGCCTTTCGCAATTTGAGTGGGTAATACTGAAATTGTAATTGGACAAGACAGTTGACAAGATTTATTTATTTTTTTAGAATATTTTAATTGTTTATTTTATTTTTCTTAGAATGTCACGAAATGAAAATAATATTTGATTTTATAGGAAGGTAATGTGGCATTTGGAGAGATGGATTGAAAACACGTCGAAATGTTACAAACATTAATTTACCGAGAATAAAATAAGAAATTATTGAAAATAAGGGAAAACTAACTGCCCATTAATAAACCCGTTCTTTTCTTCTTTATTGAAATGATATGGGATTATGGTGGGTGAGGGAAAGAATTCTTATAATCGATCGTTTCCCTGTTTGTTGAAGGTTAAAGCTTTTCCCAGTGATTTGATACCATGAAAATCTTGAGGTGTTCACCAAATCTGTCCGTTCCAAGTTCTTTTCTCAGAGTTGTAAACTTTTATCACGAACGTTTGTTTGTCTCCACATACTCTCCGTCTATGAATGTATGTATATATGTATGTATGTATATATGTATATGTGTATGCATAAGGTGAAGCTACTTTATACAATACATTTCTTTAATAATAATAATAAAAACTAGAAAGACCTGTGAAAATTTCACGGTTTTCCTATTTGAAAATTCTGGTGAATCTTAATTCTTAAATGAATGATTGAAGAAGCCCACAGCGTATTCTACGACAATAAAAGGTTCGTAGAAATTCCCCTATCACATCGTTAAATATTTGAGCTTAACAACTTTAACAAAATATTGCAATACCAATCATAAATATGAATGTTGGTCGTTATTTTAAGAAGTGGGTACAAATGAAAAGATTTGAAATCGACAACTTTTCCGATTTCATTAAAACAGACGTTTAACACTTCTATCTCTCCTTCTTTCTTTCTATCATGCATTTTCTCACTGAAACCAAGCAGCGTCTCTGATATGTGTTTTGTTTTAACTCACTCCAGCCGCTTTCCAATCGCCGTAAAGTTGCTTCCATTTGTCTTTGCTATAAATACTTTCATGGTGATTGTCCAGATGAGCTCTTCGCTGTGGTACCTAGATTAGCAACAAGATCTGATAAATTTACAGCTGAATTGGTTAGATGTAACCGCAAGTTCAGTGCTAACAGTTTAATTTCTCGACTTCTCGCTTGTGGAACTCTCTTCCGGTTCCATATTTTCCCGCCAATGTTCAAAATGTCAATTGTCATCTAATGTCTTCTTGGTTACTCTTATACTGTTCTCTTTCTTTAATAATGTTTCTGGTTTCTAAGTATTCTACATCCAGTAACCTCTTAGTAACTCCAGAGCTAATTTTCTCTCCATTAATCATCTGAGAGACACCTCTCTACCTTCTATCAGCATGGCTGACGCTAACTTCCAGGAAAGTGACTCGCTGTGCACTCTCGGGCTAACGTTCCCAACTGACATGAAGTAGAAAGACTATATGGAATCCATTGCTAGATCACCTGCTAAGAAATTCGGTCCACTGTATCGAGTGAGACAATTTTTCTCTCCGTAATCTAACTCACATATCTATAAGTCTATCATTCGTCCATGCTTAGAATATTTCTGCCACATATTGTCAGGTGCCCCTGCTGTTTATCTTGAGCTCCTTGATAAGATCCAAAGAAAAATCAGCAATATTATTGGTCTTGATCAGGCAGTTCGGTTTCAGTCACTTACCCACCGACTTATGTTGATTCTCTGTGCCTTTTTAATAAATACTTTCATGGTAATTGTTCGGATGAGCTCTTCCCTATGGTACGTAGACTCTATGAATTTAAGCGCAGTACTAGACTGGCGTCGAGGTCTCATCAATTCACAGTCGAATTGGCTAGATGTAACTGTAAGTTTTATACTAACAGTTTCTTTTCTCTCTTCCGGCTCCATGCTTTACAGCCAACTTTAAATTGCAAAAATTTAAATGCAGCTACTGTCGTCCTGATTACCCTTTTCTCTCCCTGCTCATTAATGTTTCTGTTCCTAATTCTTCCTAATTCTAATTAATATATATTTAGAGATTCTTGATAAAATCCAAGAAGAATCAGCAATATTATTGGTCCTAACGCGGCAGCTCGGCTTCAGTCATTTTCCCACCGAAATAATGTAGCTTCCCTGGGCCTTTTCTATAAATACTTTCATGGTAATTGTTCGGATGAGCTCTTCTATATCTTCGTTTTTTGTATTCATATTGTAAATACTCATTGGGGTTAATTTTTAGAACTGTTATTTTATCCCCCCCCCCACAGACAACGAATTGTAAATATGGGGACTAGTTAGTATTTTCATAGAGACAAAGAGGTATTATGGTGTTTGTAGTAAGAAAGGTCCGTATAAATGTGTTGTTTTGGTGTAAGGAATATTGTTTTGTACGATTGGGTCAGTGTTTGCGGCTAGCTAAGTTATAGTTAAGACAGAAGAAGACCGTCCTT
This sequence comes from Acanthosepion lycidas, assembly GCA_963932145.1. NCBI lineage: Eukaryota > Metazoa > Mollusca > Cephalopoda > Sepiida > Sepiidae > Acanthosepion > Acanthosepion lycidas. Next base: position 32,712,427 of record OZ010586.1, read on the forward strand.
TCCCCAATCCCCTTTTCGGCCTTGTGCCACATTTCTGTAGATAACAGAATAAATATTGCTCTTCTATATAGCACCTAGACTCTATGAATTTAAGTGCAGTACTAGATTGGCAGCAAGGTCTCATCTATTCACAGTTAAATTGCCTAGATGTAATCGTAAGTTCTATGCTAATAGTTTCATTTCTCACACTTCTCGCTCGTGGAAAACTCTTCTGGCTCCATGTTTTCCGGCTAATGTTTATCTTCAAAATTGTTTAAATGCAATGTCAATCGTCATCTAATGTCTTCCTGATTCCGCATTTATTGTTCTCGTCCTTTAACAATGTTTCTGTTTTTTTAATTCTTTCACACTCAGCAACTCTTTGGGCTTTAGTGGCTTTAATTGATTGCTTGGGGTACCCTGAATAGTCCATTATTTATGAAACAGAAGACGTTAAACGGTTAAACATTTCTATCTTCCTTCCTTCTTTGTTTCTTTTTGTCACTGAAACCAAACCACTTTCCAGGCAATCAAAACGGAATAGTTCATTATTTATTGGTAGGGCGTATCGGTCGTGCGAACTAACGTAGGGAGGTACAAGTACAATTACAAGAGGATAACAGTCAATAATTTGGTATTTTCGATGCGATAGAAATACCTCCCACACAGTGGTAAGACATTAACTTGATGACGGCACTATTGCCGCTAATATCTTACCATTATGTGGGAGGTATTTCAGCCTCACCCTCTATTTTAATCTCTTAACAAATAAAATATATAACTTCCTTTGTGAGAATCTAGAAAAAAATGCATGTTGTCTTTAGATAATGAAATCAACTGTCAAAATACATTTCTACCGCCCCTCTCCCCCCGCCTCTCTCTCTCTCACGCACACACACACACAACCCTTACAAATTTTAGCGACTAAAAAATTGTAATGCAAAATTATAGTGCCACGTATCCAAACCAGAACACTAGAAACACGTCTGGGGAATATTTTATATTTTATTTTTTTAATTTTTAATTTTTTTCTTTTTTTTAAATTTATTGAAACAAAACAAGTTCAGTTGACCATTGATGACAATTCCAGAACAACGTAACTATAATCTGCTCTTTTTTGTAAAACTCACGACATCGAGATCATATATGTGTACAGTGTATATATATATATATATATATATATATATATATATATATATATATATATATATATACACACACACATCGCAACCTCGATCGCAAATAGCATGAAACCCATTGTTTCAAACTCAAACTCATATATATATATATATATATATATATATATATATATATATATATATATATATACGTTTCATTAAATAATATAGACATGTGCTGTCTATATTATTTAATGAAACGTGTATGAATGAAAAGATGCTGCCTAAATACATACAATATATATATATATATATATATATATAATTGAATTCAACATTTGTGATCAATTTGGACCTCAGAATTTGGAAAATACGAATAAAATGAATTTAGAAAACAGTCGACCCTACTTCATCTAGATTTGATAATTAATGCACAATGCTTTCTTGATTATACGGTCATCTTGGGACATGGGTTGGCAGCTACACGTCGTGATGGGCAGAGAGATGGTAGTGGGGAAGAGCTAATTTGTTTGATTGTCATGACAGAAGTTGTCCCAAGTGCCACCTGCCTACCCACCCAAACCGAGCATGCGAACCCCACCCCCAAAATAAAAATTAAAATTAAAAAACATAACTATTGCAAACAGAATTCAAGTTCTCGCCGTGGTGTCTGTTTTCACTTACTATTTCCTTGTGAACGTGAAGCGGCCATTTCCCAATTTTTTTGGTGCCCACCGACGTGAATGAAAATTGGGACGCAACGTGCCGGACGATCATTAGCCGGTCGATGGAAAGCTGGGTAAAGGGTACTGTTGAATGTTTGTAATAAAGCCTTACTTATTCACTAAGGCTTGCATTACGCCCTGACCATCGATAAGCCTTTACTTTCTGATTTTCAATACGTAACATACAAGCTGAGCATTAACTGTAATTAAAACAAATTTGGAGTAGAATTTGCAAAATTCACATTTTAATTATCGATTCCCTACCTTATTACCTGAAATATTAACTTTACTAATGACGAAAATGACTAAACCAACGCGAGTGGTATAGTGGTAAGGTAGGTGGATTGCAATAAAAACAGTTAGTGCAGGAGTTCTTAACCTTTTGATAATTCCAGACCCAGAATGGATTGTCCAATATGGTCCCATACACCATTCACTTGACTGTCGAAATAATTATCAGCAGTCCTATTATTTGCCAGTATGTCTTCCAAATATTTCAATCGTTTGAATCTACTGTGCTTTAGATATGGATTGCTAGGAATAGAACAGGAAAAAAAAAAAAAACCATAAGCATTGATAACTTTATTATATATATTTTTTTTTTACTGAAAGCAAAATAAAGTTATAATTCAGTTTTATTACACAAGAAAAAGGAAGAAAACATAAATGTATAATTTTTTTTGTATCTCGACTGCATAAAACAGACTTTTACTAATCTAGTAAGATATTTGCTGTTGTTTTTGTGCAATCTGTCAAACACAACACGAGGGCTGGGGAACTACCAGTACCCAGAAATCGAGTCCCCATACCCCCAGCATTTGGTTCCTATAGCCACAAGGGGCATGGATACCCCCGGTTAAGAACACCTGAGTTAGGACCTTACCAGGTTTGAATGCAGTCGGTACTTAAAATACAATTGTTTCATTTTTTCACTTCTGCTGTCAGAATGTATACTGTTCGTCCTTGGGGCACCTCGAGATAGTGTAATGGTTAACAAGCTTATCTCACTAGATCAGTTACGACTGAGTAGTGAGTTCGATCCTCACTGGGTGCCCCCATACTTTCGGCCTTGTGCTGCATCTAAGCTACGCTTGGAAAATAACTATACTGTTCTTCATTGATTATCCAGAATCCTTGGGACCGACGTTAAAAGAAATATGTTCAAATCATTTAAAATTCCGGATAATTGAATATTTAAATTATTGAAAAAAATGAAAGGAAAAGTCTTTTTCAAAAAATAAATTTAGCTTTTATATCATTAAATAACATTTTTAAACGCTTCGTTCAATGTTTTGTCCAGTTTATTTTTTTATAAAAAAAAAAAACATCGTTAATTTTGTCTGTTTCCGGCTGGCCTAGAATTTTTTTTTTTTTTTTTTTTTTTTGCTGCTAACTTCCGAATATTTGTAAGTGGAGCTTCTGGTTGCAAGTGCAACCAACTTAAACATTTGTCAAATATAATCATTGCATCGGTGTTTGAAATTGAAATTTTGGATGTTGTGTATGGTTTTCAACATTCAAAAACGTTTGTCTGTGATTACGAGGGTGAGATGAAATTAATGCATGCAAGATTTTAGAACTCTAGCATCATCCCTTCATCGTCAACCTATGAACTTTTCAGTCTACTCTCGTAAATATTCGAACGTGTTTAGTTCAGATAATTGAACAAAGTTCGGATGATTTCAGTTTTTCTCTTCATTTTACGTTCGGATAATCAGAAGTACGGACAATCGAGGTATCAACAGAAAACGAAATATTCAGCCCCAAAATGCAATATAATTTCAACTGTTCATTTTCAGGTGAAAACTGTAATTTTATTTCGTCTCTGTAAAGAAAATGCACTGATATATTTCAATTAATATGGAAGCTATTTTCGGAAGGAGGAAAAATGTCCTTGTTTTAACTCCTGGGAACATTTCCGTCGGTTTTCACGGATGTTCCTGCGTATGAGATAAGGAATAATTTTGGACTGGTACCTCTTTTGTACCTTCAAACTATTCTTCGATTTATTTGATGTTCACGTTTCAAATTATTTCTGCAAAACAAACACTGAATTTCTACCCGAGAACTCGGATATGCAAGGGAGGTAATAACGACATCAAATGAGAAATCGGAAAGCTCGTGTCCGTTACTCACGCTCACATACCCTTGGGAAAGAAAGGAATTAAGCCAGCTATGGTTTAAATAGTAGGACTTGTATCTGGAAAAGGTCATTGTTATTCTCAAAAAATTGTTAATGCATTATTCATTTGTAAAAAGATAATTGTTCTTACACTCTCGATATATGTTTCGGCTATAAATAACGCACAATGTGTTGATAATCTGTAAATAAAACAATTATCAATGAAATCCTCAGAGCTCAGATTATGACGGTCGTTCAAAACATTTATGCGCGAAGTTATGAAGATAAAACAGCATTCACTTTCTCACCGACGTAACGTGGCTTCCCTCTGTCTTTTCTAGAAATATTTTCATGGCAATTGTTCCGATGAGGTGTTCTCCTTAGTGTTTCGACTACATTAATTTAATCGTGCTACTAGATTGGCAACGAGATCTCACCGTTTTAATGTTGAACTAGCTAGATGCAACAATGTTTTTAATTTGTTCGCGGAGTCGGTCTGATTCCAAAATGGTATGATATGTTGGGCTATGGCCTCTAGGAGTAAAGTTGAAATCGTGTGACACACTGACATTCTCATTTATTATATAGATGGATCGGCAGCGTCTTCTTTCTGTTCCAAGTGCAGCGACTTCTCGCAACGCGATGTAATGGTTAACAAGCTTGTCTCGCTCGATCAATTACAATCGACTAGTGAGTTTGATCCTAATTGATTGCTCTGTACTTTCGGCTTTGTGCCACATGTAAACAACACTTATCTAAATCTCTAAGGCACTTCGACGTGGTGTCGAGGGTTAGAAAGCTCGTCCACGAGATCAGACTACGAACGAGTATAGGATAACGGCTCAGAATTAGAAATTGGAGAACCGTGTTCCAATTCGCGTCGGGTTCATCATATTCACTTACGCGCAAATACCCTTTGTAAAGGTATAAATCAACCGCTTCTCTCCTCCCAGCTATGGGTTAATTAGTAAGACTTGTATCAATAAATCATTACCATCTCCCCAAAATTCTTCCAGTTTAAAAATATTTTCTAACTTTAAATAACCTGCATAAGGTTGATAGGCCGTAAAAACAAATCAATCAATCACTCAAATGGGAGGGAAGACTGGGTTCTCAAACCTAAAAGAACAACTCCGAATTCAGTTTGCCGAAAGTTTATTTGAAGTCAAGACTTGCTTATTATAAAGATAATTCAAGAAGCTTATTGTGTCAAGATAATTGGAGTATTTCTTTGCAGTGTACGATTCAATTAGTCTGATGCTAGGAATTAACGCCCGAAGTGTATCATATTGATATGACCTCTGCCAACACACACACAGACGCATATATATATATATATATATATATATATATATATATATATATATATATATATATATATATATATACATACATACTTCGAGGTGGTGTAATGATTAGCAACCAGGATTTGAATCCCTTAACCTCTTTCCAGGAGAAACTGTCTTTTCAATTCTGTCGGGGGGCGCATCTTTTTCATTAATAAGATTTGTAGAATATTCAGGCCGAAAGACGAACACTGTTTAAAATAAACGGAACGCCTACTCAGTTATGGGTATCCACTAAAAATAACGTTTAAAGTGATAAATACACACACACACACACACACACACACACACACACACACATATATATATATATATATATATATATATATATATATTATATATATATAGGGCAGCTCAGCGTAGTATAATGGTTAGCAAGCTTGTCTCGCTATATCACTCCCTTGATTATTATGTGTGGGGTACAGTTAAGCGAGTGACCAACAAAACTTCTTGTAAAACCAAAGATGAACTGAAGGCAAGGATTATGGCTGCATTCACCAACTTAAACAAGGTGATCGCCCAGAAGAGTTTGCAAAGGAATCCAAAGTCGTCTGTAGGCCATGGTTGAAAAAAAAAATGACGATTTTATTGAATAAATTTACTCTTTGGTATTTCAAGATATTTTTGTGTAATTTTGGTAAATATATCTGTTAAAATGAAATGTCTGTGTTATTTTCATTTTTGCGTCAATTAGGCGATAATTTATCCATCGCACCCTCTAGTTATCATATGCAGTGACGTGCAGAGGTTTGCCCTTGATTGTATGCCCTTAACACTCAAGTAGGCGGGCCTACACCGGTCTTGTTTATCAAAACACAGATCCACATTCACACTAGCTTGTGGGACTGTAGGGCGCTTGTACAACGAAGATAACAGAGACAATTTCGAAGTTCGAAAACTAAATTTTTATTTCACTTTTTGATTGGATGTTCTTCCGATAAGGATGATCATGGGGCGGTCAAACCCTTTGTCCTTCTGCACGCTACTGATCGTAGATCAATGAGAGAAAATTCAAAAAACTTAATAATAATAATAATAAGAAGAACTAAAAATAAAAATGAAGTAGCACATTTTGGGTGGGTGGGGGTAGTTGTTTTTCGCACGTGAAGATCTTTTCTTTTTTTTTCTTTACATTTTTTTCATTTTTCTATTTTGTCTTGTGGCCGAATCTTTATTTTTTAAATGTCGGCCGTTGTCGAGATCATCGAGTCAATGCGAACAATCCCTTCCTGAGTTGCATAGTATATGCTTCGCCAGGGCGGCATACAAGGCATCATCATCATCATCATCATCATCATCTTGTTGTTGTTGTTGTTGTTGTTGTTCTTCTTCTTCTTCTTCTTCTTCTTCTTCTTCTTCTTCTTCTTCTTGTCTTATTATTATTATTATTATTATTATTATTATTATTATTATAGTAGTAGTTTTCGTTGTTTTTCTGTCCTTTCGAATTTCTTTCATTGATTGCTATACCTACGCACACAAACACACACACACACACACACACACACATATATATATATATATATATATATATATATATATATATATATATATATATATATATACATGCTATCTGTTATCACTTTCGCTGCTTAGTAAAATAAGAAAAAAAACAGGGATAACATTCAAACATCTGTACTCCCTAAAAATAGGAGTAGATAGGTTTGCCTAACGTCCAGTTAACACTCCTCTCCGGTCTTTTAAACAGGTTTAGAGTGGTATATCCATTGTTTCCTGTTTAGGATTGCGTTTCTGGTTCCTTCTAAAGTAGACTTTAGCTCAATATCCCTAACGTCCTATAATGTCTTTAAGTGCGATAATATAGCAATAACCTTGTACCTTGAGTGGCTCTTAGGCCTCGTATTAGTTGAATATTATTAATATATATATATATATATATATATATATATATATATATATATATTAATATATATATATATATATATATATATATATATATATATATATATATATATAGATATATATATATATATATATATATATATAGTAATAAAAATTACGTACCGCCAAATATATATATATATATATATACTTATTTAAAAATATGGTGCCATCGCTGCACAGGAATTACCATGTTTCAAAAGCAGAAGCTAAAAACTTCAATTATAGAATTAAATTAAATTAAAGTCCCTAGTTCAGTTTCATTTTTTGGAATCCAAAATTTGCTTGAAAATGAAACAAAACTAGGAAATTTAATTCTATAATTGAATTTGAAGATTTAGTTTCTGTTTTTGAGACATGGTAATTCCTGTGTAGCGATGGAACTAAATTCTTAAATTAGTAATGTTATAATATTTATGCTCTGTAGATTTGCATTGAGTACTGTTGTGTAAATATAAAAATATTAATAAGAACACCGGATTATATATCTTAGTGTTCTTTCTCTTTATTATAATATATATATATATATATATATATATATATATATATATATATATATATATATATATGAAATTGAGATAGGAAGCGTAAGATTTTATTTTATTTTTAACAAAGTATGTTTCTCTTGAAAAGCGATGGTAGAAATACCGCCAGGGGTTGGTTCGAATAAGTTCGTGTTAAACAAGGGCTTCCAATCAAATAACAATGAACATTACTTTTAAAAAGTCAGGGACTACTTAAAAATAAGCCTAAATTATGCAAATTTAGTTTGTATTGTATTATATTTCACTTATGCGCGTAACATTCACTGAAACAACTTCGAAAGCAACACTCCAGGTTGACCCTTGAACTCTTCGAATTCCTGAACGCTTCATTTCACCCGTCACGGTTTCAATTTAAACTTTTAGTACGCAGATGTATGTCTTAGAATATGTTTCATTAGTGGAACAATGAGCACTAAACCCCAAGGGGTCAAACTCTACAAATATTAATGCTGTTTTTGCATACTTGTAAAAACGCAGCTGGTGACCCTTACTGAAGACCGAATGAAACAAAACTCCTTAGATATCGCTTGAATATTCTCAGCAATCTTCATCTGTTTCAAGGCTTTGCGAGGTAGTCTAATTTATTATGAGGGATCCTTACGAACTTTGGATTCATTGATTACGGTATTTGACTGCATATAAGAAGCACGGGTGATCTATTTTCTTGCATTTCTCAATTTCAGCAGGGCAAATCAAGAAAAAAATTAGTAATTAGTAAAATTAGTAAAATTATTAATAAATGATACAGCCTAGGTTATATTTATGAGATATTATTTTGGTTAAACAAGCCATGATTACAATTAAGCGAAAAATAATAGGAAAAAAAGAACACGGGTCTATTTATAGGCTCGTTTTTTTATTATATCCAAAAGTAAGAAAACAAAATAAAAATCAAGCAATTATTACAAATGAGCAAAACAGTACAGATACCATTAAAATTCAGTCAAAAGATTTTCCTTTATATGATCTGTACAGCCTGCATCTTGTAAACGTCTTATTGGAATAATTTAGGATATAAAAATTCTGATTGTATTTATCCCAATGCAACCGGAAGTTATCACATGAAAAATATTAACGAAACAAATATATTTTACAAATATTTAATTTTAATTTATTGCATATAATTTTAGTGAAACAAAGTACTAATATTAAACGAGATGAATTTAATATATTGAATATGATAACACTTTTAATCTGCATAATAGCCTTTTAAATAATGACAATAGGTATATCAAAGTTACTCTAAAGTCTAAGCTAATAGGAGTTGCTAGGTAGATAATTTCAACCGACTTTCGCGAATTTTAAACCTACATGTGGCATATAAGACGCAGGGGAAATTTAAAAGATAAAGTAAAAAAGTGCGTCTTATATGCCGTTAAATACGGTAATCGATTCGTCTTCTACGGGTTATCAACAATTTTCAGCTTATTTAAAGCCAGAAAATATTTTTAGATTGTAAAAATCTTTATTGAGGGATGGGCGGGGAGATAATAATGATTTAGTGATACAAGTCTTATTAACTCATAACTGGGGTTGGGTAGGTTACGCGTTGTTTTCTTGTGTCCCTCTTTCCTTCAATATATCCCGTGAGTATTATATTTTCCAAGCCCTCTTTCCTCAGTATGTGCCCTAGAAATTCCAACTCTCTCTTTCTGATGTTAAATATAAGTGTCATTTTTGTTTCGATTTTCTCTATAACTTCGTCGTTGCTCACATATTCGGTTCATGGCATTCTTAGCATCCTTCTGTAAAACCACATTTCTGTTGCTTCCAGCCTCTTCATCTGTGAGGAGATTGTCCAGCATTCACTGTAGGACTGATGTAACAGTTCAGTACTTTTTTTTTTCTTCTAACGAAATTTTCACGTTTCTTAATACTTTGCTTAACTTTTGAAAGGCATCTTTCGCTAACTCAATGCGCCTTCGGATTTCAGTCTTACACTTTCCGTTCTCTGTTAAAACACTTCCCGGATATTTATATTGTACTTGCTTGATTTTTGTATCTCTAATTTGTAATTTGCATGTTGGTCTGTTCCTTTTTTTGATTACCATGCATTCTGTCTTGCAATTGATGCTTAGTCCTTTCTTCTCACTTTCCTTCTGTACCTTCTGCCGGGGTTCTTGTAGCTTCTTTTCTGTGTCTGCTATCAACACTGTGTCATCTGCATATCTTATGTTGTTAAGATTGTGGCCGCCAATAATGTTTCCTGATAAGACTTCTAATTCTATCAGAATTGCCCAACAGTATAGTTTGAATAAGTCCGGTGAGAAGACCTTTCTATTATTGAATATTTACTGAATTCATTTTAGATCCGTATTCAGCAGTTTTCTGCCAGTATAAGTTCTGGATTATTTTAATCATGGCCGATAATAAAGTCACAGAGAAAAAGTCACAATTTTGGCTAGAGGAAAAAAAAAAGTCATAATTTATAATAAATATTTCTGTCAGATTTTCCACTAGTTGATAGATCCGCTCAGTTTGCAACAGAAATTCATATTAAATTTTTGTAAATCGATCCAACCTCTAAAGAACGTTTTCTAACGTGCTACGGTCACCTATTCGATATATTTCATAGTTATGGAGTCCTAATATCCCATAAGACTTTATTTGAAGAAAGCCTTAAGAAAAGTGTTTTTCTTAAACTTGGCGCCAAAACGTAAAGAAGTTACAGAGATCGTATACGAAGATAGATTAAGCCGTAAAAAATGTTTTCTAACAGTCCTACTGTCACCTTTCCGATATATTTCATATTTAGGGAGTTCTAGTAACCCATAAGACTTCATGTGAAGACAGTCTCAATTTAACATTAAAATTTGAATTGAAAGTTTCTTGAATTTTCAATTTATTTATGAGACTGGGATTTTGTTCATTTTTGGGATAAGACGCTGAGATTTTGTCCGAGTTCGTCAAATGTTCAAAATCTGTGAAGTTAATAGCCCTTTATAATTATGGTTTTCCTTTGAACAAGTAGCTACACTTACAAATACATCGACTTTCATCGAGCTTTGGGAATTAGCTTCATAAAATTGCGCGGCGAGCCGGAAAGAGACGAAAATTGATTTTTTTTTTCATCAAAAATAAACTGTCCAAAAAACATTGAACAAAGCGTTTTAAAATGTTATTTGATGATATAAATGTTTAATTTCTTTCAGAAAATGATATTTTCTTCATTCTTTTTCGTTAATTTAGATATTATTCAGTTATTCGGAATTTTGAATTAACTGACTTATTATTCAATCACCGTCCCAGAGTGTCCGGATAATCGAGGAAGTAATATAATTCTATAAATCTTAAAGAATTTTTTTACGAAAAATTTGTTTCAGTGAATTGATGAAATGGAAATCTTAATTTCTTTCCCTCTTTCTTTGGTTTTCTTTAATAAGGTTGACAAATTTTAGCAGCGGTCAAGAAATTGATTACACCTGGACAGAAAGTAGATGGAATATATATTTCTACTCATAGAATATTTGAATTAGCTTATTTTTTTATTTTTTATTTTTGAAAACCACTAAATGGTGACCATATAAAATGAAAGTGATGTTAAATTTCGAGTGACAAACGTGCCATCTCCTCCATTTGTCTTTTTTTACAAATACTTTCACGGTAACTGCTCCAATGAGCTGCTTTCGCTGGTTCCCAGACTTCATGAATTTAAGCGTACTACTAGGCTGGCATCTCGCTCTCACCCTTTCACTGTCGAAACTGTTAAATGTAGCCGTCTTTTCTGCTCCAATAGCTTCATGTCTCGCACTTCTCGCCTGTGGAACTCCCTCTTCTTTTCCTGTTTCCCTGATAGCTATAATCTCCAACTATTCACATGTAATGTCAATCGACGTCTCCAGATGCCTTGATCTATCCCCTATCCTTCTCTTCATCCTTTCTTCTATCACTCTTATTTGCTCTCGCTCCAACTCTCTGTCACCCCTTGCGTGCTAGTGGCTTCCCGCCTTGCTTGGGATGAAACGCTTAAAAAAAAAAAATATTAAAAAACAAACAAAAAACAAACCCTTTGAATAATAATAATAATAATAATAATAATAATAATAATAATAATAATAATAATTTGTTTTAACCCGTGAAAATTTCACGGTTTACCTATTTTATTATTGTAATGAATTTTAATTCTTAAATTAATGATTGAGTAAGCTCATGGTGTGTTCTACAATAAAATATCGTGTCTTAAGCACAAAAATTGGTAGCAATAGCAGCTCTAAATAAACCTTGTATCAGCAGCAGCTCTTGACTATAAAAACACGTGAACCCTAAAGTAACTGTTTCTTCTGTGATTTCCTCTTTCAAACTGGTGATATGAACTTGCCACTCTGAAGCTAAAAGACCTGTGAACGCTTCACACTATAACATACCAACAACGTATATCCCACTGTAACATATTCATAAACATTTCGTTGTATATGCAATTTGCTTCTAACAAAAGAAATCCTTGTTTTCAACTTTCCTTCTTTAATAAATTTTCTCTGGCATAGCAAATCAACTGGTCCGTTATTTTGTGCATCTACTCTTTTTCACCATCATTATTTCATGTCTTATAAAATGTTCCCGTAAGAAACATTATACATTTAATTATTGAAGTAGCCAATCGCTAAAATTTTATCAACTTTAACAAAATATTGCAATTAAAATCATAAATATGAATGCTGATGGTTATTTTAAGAAGTGGGTACAAATGAAAAGATATGAAATTGGAAACTTTTCCCATTTCACTGAAACAGCCGTTAAACACTTCTATCTCCACTTCAAATAGGGCGTTACTTTTCATTCACACTGTAGAACAATCTTTCCCCTCCCCTCTTAACCCTTCTTGTGACTCATTTTGGTGCAAATAAATAAGATCAAAATGTAGTATCTGTTCTTATCAGCTTCTTTAATCTTACTCTATCTCTCCAGTGCTTTCTTTCTTTCTTTCTTTCTTTCTTTCTTTCTTTCTTTCTTTCTTTCTTTCTTCATTGAGTAGTATCTTTCTCCCTCTTTCCATGCAATCAAAACCGAATAGTTCATTATTTATGAGATATTGACAGATGTTACACACTTCTTTCTTTCTTTCTTTCTTTCTTTTTCTGCCCATCCCATTTATATTTTAATAATTTTTTTGGTGTGTGTGTGTGTGGGGGGGTCTTATTATTTTTAAGAATAAATTAAAAATATCTATTTTTATTTTTGATAGCTAGATAGATAGATAGATAGATAGATAGATAGATAATAAACACATTGGGATATATATATATGAAGAGAATGAAATAGATAGATAGATAGATAGATAGATAGATAGATATCCAGGAAAGATGTGAACGAATAGAATACAATTCCAAAGTTGGTAACATTTAATTTAAAAGAGGGCTCAATAAAAGGTAGAGCAATATTATTTATTTTAGGATATTACACCCAAAACATTACATCCGCTCCTGTTTATGTTTGGCTACCGTTAGCTGCCAAATTACGGGTCATGACCCAGTTATAAAAAATGATTTTCTAATTTTTGCTTCTTCGCTTAGTTTAAATTTAACGTTGCTCATATTTGATTGGCTGATCAGTGTAAAGCCCACAAAACTTATAAACCAACGTATTTCTTTTTCTTTTTTCGTAAAAAGAGTTTGCATTTTGCTTTTAAATCTAAATAAATCATTCACTCGCCAGTAATTTACAATCGCCTGATTAGATGCATTGTTACGCATCGAAACATGACTGCAATTGTGTAGCGATTTTGACATGTTTTCGGTGTAATATCCTAAAATAGATAGATAGATAGATCATGAAGATATTGAGATTTAGATTTTAGATAGATAGATATAGGTAGCTTCATGAGATCGCTGAAAACAGAGTATAACATGATGAAAAAGACGCCAAACTTGACGAAAACAAAATTTTAGCGTGTAAATTTTTATGTTATTATTAAGAGGAAAGATCAAAGTATTTTTTATGCGTTTTTTAATTATTTTTAAAAAATTTTCCTTCTTTTTAGAACATTCTAAATTTTGATTAAAAAAAAACTTGTTTCTCTTTGTATCACCAGAACGAGTAAAATAACATAAAATTTTTGCGCGTTTTTTTCTGTATGACAGACATTAATTTTGAAAATTTTGCAAAAATAAAAATAATTGTCGGATTTTAATGAAACTTTCAGAAACTATTCACAAATGATAGTACTTGTTATAAATATGTTTTCTTTTTTTAAAGTCATGGCAAAAATAATAGAGAATAGCGCTGAAAGTTTTCCTTTAAAATAATGAGGTAAATAATTTGTTCACTTAAATCTAAATAACTTCACTTTTCTCCTTCCGTGGAAGGAATTATCCTCACGTAAACTATCAAAACGTCATGAAAATGTCTTTCGTCACCTGTCAAGTGACGCCAAATGTTATGACCTGCTTTGTTTTATCTTCGTCTTTTCGGCGCAGAAACTAAGTTAAACTTGGTTCAAAGTATTTTAAATAAACATTATAATTTCTGATTTTCTTAAAATAAGTTTTGAAAAAATTATAATTTATTTTTAAACGAATTTCAAACTGAGATTTTCATTTTTTTTTTTTTATAAATTGGAAAAAAATGGCTGACATGATCAATTATCTGTCAATTTTGCTGACTAAAAAAACAAGATTTTTAACGAAAATTTTGGACGTGCTAGGAACGATTAAAAATGTAAAAAATACCCCCAAAATACTTTGATCTTTCCTCTTAATAATAACATAAACATTTAGATGATAAAGTTTTGTTTTCGTCAAGTTTGGCGTCTTTTTCGTCATGCTATATTCTTTTTAGCGATCTCATGAAGGTACCTAGATAGCTAGCTAGTTAGGTAGCTAGATAGATAGATGGTTGGATGTTCCGGCTTGAAAATTGCATTTAAGCATGAAACAGACCTTCGCCGTTGGGCGTTGACCTAGATGTCCACTTTTATATTTACACTCTATCGCTGATAATAAGCACTTTAACCCATAAATATAGCATACCTTGAAACTACATTTTTATCTTTTATCATATATATATATATATATATATATATATATATATATATATATATATATATATATATATATATGTGTGTGTGTGTGTGTGTGTGCATTTAGGCAGCAATGCTTCTTTTATGCACATTAAATTGAATATATCAGAGAAGGTACTTTGATTTAGTTTTTTATACAATTTTTCATGTGATCTAATATTTTTTTTCTTTCCGGGTGATAAATTATAATATAAAAACTGTTCAATTGTTCTTTTTATCCGAGCGCTTTCGGCTAGGCATTTAGCCATTTTCAAGGTTGAAATTAAATATTAACAAGAAATAGATTGTTGTATGTATGTATTTATAAAATGTTTTCATTTTCAAAACACGGCGAAGATATTGTGACCATGTTCATAAATTATATTAAAGATAATCCCTATTTTATGTATGAGGGACTCTACCGTTTAACTATATTTTTTACAAGACGATACATTCTATCATACATAAAATATGGAATTATTTTCAATCACCCTGTATTACTGGAGAAAACCAGTCTTCGCCATTCCCCATAAATAAATATCACCTCACTTAGCTCAGTGTCTTTGACTCCGTAATCAGATTAGCCACTTTTTATTATTACTCTGTCTCCGTATAACGACAAATTTGACACTCTTTGGCATCTACTTGCTAGGTAGGTTATGCGTTGTTTTCCTCTATCCCTCTTTGCCTTCAATGTGTCCTATGAGTATCAGATTTTCCAAGCACGCTTTCCTCATTATGTGCTCTAGAAATTTCAACTGTATCTTCCTGTTGTTAAGTATAAGTGTCAATTTTGTTTCCATTTTCTCTAAAACTTGCTAGGTAGGTTATGTGTCGTTTTCCTCTATCCATCTTTGCCTTCAATCTGCCCTGTGAGTATCGAATTTCCCAGGCTCTCTTTCCACATTATGTTCCCTTGAAATTTCAATGGTCTGTTAATGAATTTGAGTATAAGTGTCCTTTTTGTTTCCATTTTCTCTAAAACTTGATAGGCAAATTATGCGTTATACAACCCAAATTATGTTTACTGCAAAAGTTACCAAAGCACAATATTTTTTGTGTAGACTTTGGAAGGTCTGAGTAAATCCTTGACATTCCTTAGATTCAATCTGTAATTTCATAGTCTGCTTATTTATCTCCCTACTAAGAGCAATGTATCATCAATTTTTTTTAAAAAGTTGTCCTCCCCACCGACTATTTTTTTAATTATAATTTTTAAAGTCTAAAAATGAATAAAGCGCCTTTGAAGATATAAGTGACATAATATATATATATATATATATATACGAACCCTCTTCGATAGCGATATCAGTACGCGTCAACGGGATCAAGTTAGCACGGAACTGGGTGGGTCATCGTTATTTTGCACACTGCACCTCAATTGTTACACACACAAAAACGTAATATATATATATATATATATATATATATATATATATATATATATGTGTGTGTGTGTGTGTGTGTGTGTGTGTGTGTGTGTGTGTGTGTGTGTGCGCACGCGCGTGTGTGAGTGTGTGTGTGGAGAGCATATTGTATATAGAGATTATTATTCTGTATCAAAATTATTTTCATTTTTTAACAGATCTTTTTTCCAAATACTTTTTAATCTTCTCATCTAAATCAGTCAGCCAGTTATGTGCCATGCGTGATACATGCTTAGGCAATCATGTATATTTCGATGCATGACTGACGAGGCAGATTTTTTTCCCGCAGTGGTTACCGTTTCTTTCTGCAGTAGACCAGTTGCCATCCAAGTCTGTAGAACCCGGTCTGTCCCGCTATTTACCCATAGCTCTGGGGGAGAGGAAGGAGGATTCATACCTTTCCCAAGGGTATTAGCACATAAAATAAATTTTCTTAAGATTATTTCTGTGATTCTTTTCAATTGTTCCTAGTGCTCTTATTATTATTGGAATAGTGGTTGTGTTTAAATGCCACATTCGTGCATTTTCTATTCCCAGGTCATTATATTTTGAAAGTTTGTCTCCTTACAATAAGGAAATCATCCGGCATTCACTGCTATAAAAGGACATATATTATATAACAGTCCAGTAGCCAACGTAATACAGAACAGTGTTAAACTCTTTTCTGATGAGTGGTCACATCTATGTAACCACGAAACTTCGAAGTAAATATGAGTTAAACGAAAAAAAAAAGTTTTCATAGTAATTTTCTATCTATCTATCTATCTATCTATCTATCTATCTATCTATCTATCTATCTATCTATCTATCTATCTATCTTGACGTCTAACCACACTGATCTGCTGTGATACAGTGAAACAGCCTGTTTGTGGATGACACTATCTATCTATCTATCTATCTATCTATCTATTTTAACGTCTAGTCACACTGATTAGCTGTGATATAGCGAAACAGTCTGTCTGTGGATGACACTATCTCTCTCTCTCTCTCTCTCTCTCTCTCTCTCTCTATATATATATATATATATATATATATATATATATATATATATATATTGGACAGTTCCCTAAAATGCTTAATATCTAAAAAAAAAAAAAACACTAAATTAACTGAGTTTAATTTTTTCCAAGTTTTCACATAAGGCATTTAGCCATTTTGACCCCATCAAATCACGGAAAGACCCAGCTTATTCAGCTAAAAAGAGAGCAAGTTAAAATCGTTTTGTGTCAGCCCCACTATGTCTTTCCAACTGAGCAACGGTGAGACGAAAAAAAAACAAAACAAAAAAAACATTCAGGCCTTCAGTAATGATAGCAGCCTTCATATTCTGGCTTCCATCTTCAAAGTCCATTCAAGAACCATCAGGAGAATGTTGAATAAGTTTAAAAAAGAAGGAACAGTAGAGAAGAAAACTGGATCAGGAGGACACAACAGGAAGAGGGATCATCATTTCAACTTAGAGCTAAATACATTCTTATTGCTCAAAGTAGAGTCCAATGGTGTTATAAAAACCTCTGAGAATCCCAGTAAGACGCCTTTAATTATTTCTAAGATAGAACGGTTCAAAGCTTAATCTAACAATTGAACAATTTTGCTCTTACACGATTTGGACAATTTTACTGTTACACCCGTTATATATATATATATATATATATATATATATATATATATATATATATATATGTGTGTGTGTGTGTGTGTGTGTGTGTGTGTGTGTGTGTGTGTGTGTGTACACGACTCTCCTGTCGAATTCGACGTATGAGGGTCAAGCAGATCAGTTCCTAGGAACCGACAGCCCAACACCAGCACATGAGATTTAATTATAGTGGTGGAGATTTTGTCCAGAACCACCGACACACACACACTATATATATATATATATATATATATATATATATATATATATATATATATATACGTTTCTTAGAACTTACTATATAAGACTAAGCTTTGATTCTGAAAATAAAAAAATAAAAAACGATAAAAGAATATTCGATACTGAATGACTCGGCAAAGTTTTTAATGACGTTAAACCCTGACCCTAACCTGACCTAACCTAAAACACTGGCTTGAAAACCCGTAGAGAAAGCAACGCATAAGCACTTCACTATATTTCCCTAGAATGGATGGCAATTCACACATAATAAAGAAAGGATGTCTGTGGAGAGCCATGAACCCTTTCGTCTTAAAGAGGCATGGCATTAAATTTAAAAAAACTATGAACGATGTTTTCAAGATATATTTACATGATAAATATACATTAATTTCAGCTCATAATATCTGTTGTTATTACTAAGTTTACGAAACGTAGCCCAGAAAATCTCTAGTTGTGAAATTCAAAATTAATCGCTATCGACTTTCCAAAGTAGACCAAACAATCAAACCTTTTAGAGAAGTATTGAAATTAATTTTATATTGTTACAGTGTTAAATGAGGACTGCACTCTGTCACCTGTGTTCAGTTAAGGACCAGGCCGTATCAATAGTCAGCGTTTGATTGCCAGTGAATTCAGCTGCATCAGCCAATCGAAGTCGTCGTGAGTGTCATGTGGTGGAAGACACGTGTTACGGTTCAAGTCAGTAGAAAATAGTTTTGTTAATGTATCGGAAACAAATCGGTTCACGGGAAAGAAAATATGGTACCCGGTTCACAGCGACAACAATTCATTCATTATAAGTCTCTCTTTATATATATATATCTGGTCAATCGTATTCGAGGATACCCGTCTACTAGACCTGAAACCTGAGATAAAGAAAGAGTTTTCTTAGACAGTTATTAAGCCAATTTAAATGGAAACAGTTTTTCGGGGTCTGTGAGCAGTAATAATCATGAGAACAGTTTTCTTCTTCTTCTTCTTCTTCTTCTTCTTCTTCTTATTATTATTATTATTATTATAATCGTTATTATTATTAATATCATTATTATTATCATTAATATTATTTTGTAGATTTATATATTTGATTTATATATTTTTATACTTGAAAAATTAAAAAAATATATAACTTGAAGACTACAGACATTCTGTCGAAAAATTGTTTAACATTGTCAAACAGTTTTTTATTTTCCTAACTTTACTAAGGCGGCTAGCCAATCCCTGTTGCAGACGCTTGTTCAGGCGCATTTTTGTTTTCAACACCCACATATTGCAACTATGTTGAGCAGACCTTAGTTACAGGGAGAGAGCGTATTATCTAGCGTGATCAACAATTTGAACAAGGTCAGCACGTTGACTTGTGACTTCGTGCTAACATAGCTATCGACGGTTTCGTCTACCAAATTTTATTCACAAGATTTGGATCAACTCGTGGTATTCCAATAATGGCGCACGCATAACATCAGGAAGACTGACAAATCGACTATGGCGGGATTCGAACTCGGGTCTTATGGTCAGAATGCGAACGTTCTAACCACACGGCCATCAATCCTCTCTACAACTGGTGATTAATGTGTAACTCATAAGACTGATATACAGGCTTAACGTTTGGGGTATTATTTCCATAGATTGCTTGTTGTCACTCTTTTTAGCAATCCCTGCAGTGAATTTTTAAAAAATAAAATAAATAAAAGACGCTATTTACTATATAAAACACACTCCCCTCTCAAAATAACTCAAATGTATCTTCCAAGGTCTTATCTTCTAAGTTGAGGTATTTGATAGACGAACGTTTACCCAGACACCGTAGACAAGTAGCAATTTTACCTAATTGTCCGTTGTCCTGTTTATTGTTTGGTACAATTCTTTACCAAGCTTTTAACCTGACACCTTTACCAATTTCTGTGGACACACCAAGACATTCTCACGAAGACACTTCGCGTCATACTAGGAATCACGTTGTTACAGGATCACATTAGCAACCTTGAAATTTTGGACCGTGCGGCATCGAATCAATGCTTATCAAGGCACAAGTCCGATAGACTGGATACGTCAACCTCGTGGAACAACATCATATTCTCAGACGCTTGTTGTACGAGGAGCTGCTATATGACAGAAAGCATCAAGGCCGACCAAAGAAACGGTACAAAGATTCAGTGAAAATTAACCCCCACTGTTTCCAGATCAGACCAAAGAAGCTAAAGGAGCGTGCTGTCGATCGATCGCGTTGGCGTGCCATTGTATCGCAGATCTGTTCAAAATTTTAAAGAAGCCAGGTGTCAAAAAATCCCCCAAAAGCGACACCGTGCATCTTTGTCATCGGTCTCAACCATGGACTTCCAGTGTCCCCACTGCTTCCAGATTTTGCGCGTCCAGACTTGGTTTGCGGAGCCACCTCCAGAAAAGTGATGAAGGACAACCATGACCCGAAACCTGAGATAAAGAAAGAGTTTTCTTAGACAGTTATTAAGCCAATTTACATAGAAACAGTCTTTCGGGGTCTGTGAGCAGTAATCATGAGAACAGTTCTCTTCCTTTTCTTCTTCTTCTCCTAATCTTCTTCTTCTTATTATTATTATAATCCTTATTATTATTAATATCATTACTATTATCATTAATATTATTTTGTAGATTTATATATTTTTATACTTGAAAAATTAAAAAAATATAACTTGAAGCCTACAGACATTTTGTCTAAATATCGTTTAACATTGTCAAAGAGTTTTTTATTTTCCTAAATCACGCTCTAAGTTTTGAAAGATATTGAAAGAGTTACGCCAATCGTTTGTTCATTATTATTATTATTATTATTATTATTATTATTATTATTATTATTATTATTATTATTATTTGTACTATTAGTAATAGTAGCAGTAGTAGTAGTATCTTCTTTCGTACGGTTTTCTTTCTCAACGGGAAATCTTGCATTATGAGTGTTCAAGTCACATGTCCTCAGAAAGAGAGAGAGAGAGAGAACGAAAGAGAGAGAAAGAGAGAGAACGAAAGAGGGAGAAAGGGAGAGAGAGAGAGAAAGAGAGACAAAGAGGGAACACCTTTTGCAGAATATTTGCAATGCCAAGCAAATGCGGACTTCTGAAGGGATTGGATACAAGGTTTTATTTTCATTTTCTGACTGTTAGACTTTATGTTTAGTTGTATAGACACCAAAAATCCGGAAATTAACTGGGGAAATACTGTTCTGAATGTCCCAGATTCTGAAAACTTCAAACCAGAAGTCAACATATATTTCTTGAGCTTGTCAATTTCTTTGACCTTGATATTAAGATCACCAGAAACAGCCACGTGATTATTATTATTATTATTATTATTATTATTATTATTATTATTATTATTATTATTAAGTGAAAGAGCAGCAGGCCATCAAAGTGAAGCTGGGATACAAATATACGGATCCCAATCTATTGATAATGACACCCAGTTTGATAAGTGTATACCAGGGACACGCATCGCAGCCAGATGTGCGCGATATGGTGAGAGATTTTGATTAAACCAGCATCGGATGTTATTGCAGAAAGGGCCCAGTTAGAAAAACCTTCAAGTCGGGTAACCCTGTCCACTCAGACGATTTCCGATAAAGAGTGTTTCCAAGTATCTAGTTATGACCGCTAAGTCGCCTTGGTTGACTTATCATTCAAACTTAAAAAAAAAGAAAAAGAAAAGAAAACTCTTGATACCCCGCCTTGATGTTTCCACACTACTCCCGCTCATGAAAAGATATGAGTGCCTCAGCCCCGAGGTGACATGACCAACTGTCAACTGACAGGCAAATCTGTGATACTAGGAAGGAAGGAAAGGAGGGAGGAAGGAAGGAAGATAGATAGATAGATAGATAGAAATGTTTAACGGCTGTTTCAGTGAAATGGGAAAAGTTATCAATTTCAAATCTTTTCATTTGTACCCACTTCTTAAAATAACGACCAACATTCATATTTATGATTGTTATTGCAATATTTTGTTAAGTTGTTAAGCTCAAATATTTAACGGTGTGATAGGGGAATTTCTACGGACATTTTATTGCCGTAAAAATCGCCATGAGCTTATTCAATCATTAACTTAAGAATTAAGATTCATCAGAAAATTCGAACTGGAAAACCATGAAATGTTCACGGGTTAAGACTAGTTATTGCTATTACGAGAAACATTTTTATTTAAATAAAATAAAAAAAATGAATTATTGTGAAAAATTAAAACTGGATTTTCTAAGACGCATTCTCTTCCTAAGATGGCTGCAGGAGTAAAGTACTTAAATTGTTGGATACCAACTAAAACTAATAATTTCAGTTAAAGTGTAATTTAGTATTGCAACATGGTTAAATGCTTACATGTAAGTACAGTTTTTTTTTTTTTTTTTTTTCACTAATCCTTTCTGGATGTGTGGTCTTCAGTCAAGCCGCTCCCTCGGAAGTTCTAACAAACGTAGATATAGAATCTATATTATAGATGATCCTAACAACGCCTATGAAGAGGTCAACACACTAGTGACTCGCCTGGTTGTTAATGTACTCTGACAATTGACGCTTGATTTTTGTTTACGTATTGGCTTTCGCCTGACACTTCAAGTAAAGAAAGCAAGCAATCGGGCCTGTACAGATACAATTGGGGTGGAGGGGAGGTGATTTAATTGCTTCGACCATCATTGTGAACTTGACCCAGAGCAGATAATCTTCTGAGCACCTCGGCACTTAGTGAGTTACAACTGTGCTTACAACTTTGACAGAAGAGTTTTTATTTTTTTACTTTTTTGGTGGAAGAGGATAATAATAATAATAATAATAATAATAATAATAATAATAATAACTTTAAAAAATGCCTACATTAAGAAAATCGTTACTTGGCACTGCAAATATTTTGCGAAATGTATGACTTCATGGAGAATGCAAGATCTCTGGTTGAAAACAGAAAATCGCTTTGCTTTCCATCTCTAGCTGCACATATCAAATTCTCTGACTGATCATCGTCGTCACATCTTCAAAATTTTCTTTTTCTTTTTTACATCCTATTTCATTAAATATTTTTATTTCATTTTTTAAATATAATTAATTTATTGTTTTTCAGAGAGAGACATACTGCAATAATTAATCATTTTCTTTTTTTAGATTCAAATTTAGGGACGGAAAATAAAAAATATTAGACTTTTGAAAGTATTTAATTTAAAAAAAATACTTTATAGTTAAATAAGCTGGTTCACTTAAAATTCGAAAATACTGTCACTTCTGTCTTTCCGTACGATAAATTGCTCCGACGTCAATTGTTGATACATTGATATAAACATCAATTCACACATTTAAAACCAATCATCACGGTTTATATATGCTGCTCTTATTTTCAATAATTTTTTTCTGCTAAAAAATTAAGCAATGTTTGCTTGCATACATTAAGTAAACTTTAAATTTTCTAATTTTCCTCAAATAACTTTAAAAAAATGTATAATGGAATTTTACAAGATTTTTAAACGGAGAATTTCACTTTTGTTTACGAAGTTGTCAAAAATGACTGACATGATCGATTTTATATCAATTTTGCTGACTCAAAAAAACAAAACAAAACAAGTTTTTTAACTAAAATTTCGGACGTGCAAGGAAGGATTAAAAAATGTAAACAAAAATTTAAAAAGTGCTTTGGTCTTTCCTCTTAATAATAACATAAACATTTAAACGATAAAAAAATTGTTTATCAAATTTGGAACCTTTTCTCAACAGGTTATGCCCTTTTTTAGCGAAGTAGTGAAGATACCTAACCCACAATTCTATGTAAAATGTTTGTGATCTTAGGTGTGTTTTCCTTCCTCAAAAAATGCTCAGTGGAAAAGATGATAGCATTTCTGAACTTAGGTCTCTGGTTGGGACTCGGAAAGAAATTAGTATATATCAGTAATCAAAAGAAATAATAATAATAATAATAATAATAATAATAATAATAATAATAATAATAATAATAAGCCCACACATTACCAACAGCTTTATCCATGTAAGATGAGTGTGATCTCAGGTTTTTTGTTTTTGATTTTTTGCAAAAAACTGATCAGTGGAAGATGTCATGAAGCCATTTCTGAGCTTAGGTCTCTGGCTGGGACCCGGAAAGAAATGTGCATACACCAGAAATCCATGGAAATAATTAATAATTAATAATAATAATAATAATAATAATAATAATAATAATAATAATTATTATTATTATTATTATTATTATTATTGTTATTATTATTATTATTAAAAAAAAGATCAGTTATAATAAAAGAAAAAAGAATAAAAAGAATTTGACAAACTTTCAAAATATAATGAACTGGGAATAGAAACTGCACGAATGTGGCATTTAAACACAAGCACTATCCCAATAATAACAAGAGCACTAGGAACAGTTAAAAAAAATCACAGAAATATTCACATTAAGAAAATTTATTTTATATTCAAAATAAATACAAATTAGGAGCTAGACATAGTATTTAGATGAGAAGATTAAACAAGATCTGTTAAAAAATGTAAATAATTTTGATACGTAATAATAATAATAATAATAATAATAATTTCATAGGGCTTTACAATACACGCAGACAGAACAATCAAAGCTAATCGCCCAGACAACGTGATCAGAGATCGCAAAAATAAAATGTGTCTTCTTATTGAAATGACAGTCCCTGCCCGCTGTAATGTATCTTTTGAAGAGCTTAAAAACCCTATGAAAATAATACAAGGACCTTTAAATCGAAATCTCAAAAATGTGGCACAAGAGGACATCAACAATTCCAGTTGTAGTTGGAACCCACGGATTGATTGGAAAAGATTCCAATAGACTCATTTAAGGGATTCCTAGTAGCCCAGGCTTGAAAATCAACTTCGATGTTTGCTGCTCGAGAAATTAGTTCGCCGTGTTGTTCTATACAATTTTCTCGCCAGAATCTATCTTAAATATTTATGTCTGATATTTATCCATTCATTGAATGTTACTGCCACATCTGGTTTTGTGTTTTTGCTATGTAATTAGAGATTCTTGATAAAATACAAAGAAGAATCTGCAATGTTACTATTCCTGACCTGGCATCTCGGCTTCGGTCACTTTCCCACCACCGTAATGCAGCTTCCCTGTACCTTTTTCTATAAATATTTTCCTGGTAATTGTTCTGATGCACTTTCCTCCATGGTAACCAGACTTTATGAATTTAAGTGCAGTACTAGATTGGCAGCTAGGTCTCGTCATTTTAGCGTTGAAATGACCGTATGTAACCGTAAGTTCTATGATAACAGTTTAAGTGTCATTTTTATTTCCGTTTTCTCTAAAACTTCGCCATTGCTCACATGTTCAGTCCATGGTATTCTCAGCATCCTTCTGTAGAAAATAGAAGCATTGTTGAGTGTTATTATATGTATAATGTGAATGCATTGCTATTATCTTTATTATTGAAATGAATAGACGATCAAGAAAAATAAAATCTGTGGTCAGGAATGATTGCATGTGTTGCTGACAGAAGAAGACTATTTTCTATATAGTGTAAATGTTTGTTTTACTCATTTTACCCCAGGTAAGGCAATAAAGACACTAAGACGCAAGGGGACGGGGTTACTGAGTGTGAATATGATAAAAAGAAAACATTATTAAAGAGAGAATAATAAAAGAACAGGAATTAACTAAACGGTAGCAAACGATTGACATCGTATTTTTTTGAAGGTCAAAGTTGGCTGGAAAGCAAGAAGCCGGAAGAGAGTTACATAAGCAGGAAGTGCGAAGCTCTTAGCAAAGAACTTGCTTTCGTATGTATTTTAGGGTCATGCCCAGGACGTGATTACAGAGTGTGGAAGAATTAGAAAGCAGAAACATTACTAAAGAACGAGAACAAAAGAAGAATAATCACGAAGACAGCAGATAGCGACTGACATTGCCTTTAATTATTTGAACATTAAAGTCGACTGGAAAGCATGGAGCCGGAAGAATTTCCCAGAAGCGTGAAGTAAGTTCTATGCTAACAGTTTCTTTTATCGCACTTTGGCGACAATTTCAATTGTAAAACGATGAAACCTTGTCGCCAATCTAGTAGTACGCTGAGGTTCATAAAGTCTGGGCACTAATAAGCAAAGCTGATGAGAAGAATCACCATGAAAATATTTATAGAAAAAAACACTGGAACGCAGCGTTAAGGCGGTGGCTAACTGACCAAAGCCGAGATGCCAGATCAGGAGCAATAATATTGCAGATTCTTTTTTGTATTTTATCAAGAATCTCTAAATATATATCAGCAGCAACAGACCAGAAGTGGCAGTAATATTCAATGCATGGACAAATAGTAGACTTATAAATGTGTAAAGTAGATTCCGGTGAGAAAAATTGACACAGTGAACCAACTTTCCTAGCAGCAGACCTAGAAATTGATTCAATATAATCTTTCCACTTCATGTCAACGGAAATATTTATAGAAAAGGCACAGGATGTTACGTTACAGCGATGGGATAGTGACTGAAGCCGTGATGCCAGGTCAGGACCAATAACATTGCAGATTCTTTGTATTTTATCCAGAATCTCTAAATAGAAGCGCCAGACCTGATATGGCTGCAATGTTCAAAGTATGGACTATGGTGGTCTTATAAATGGACAAGATGGTGAGAAATATTGTCTCACAAGAGTATAGGGAACCAAAGTTCCTAACTCAGACCTAGTTATTAATATAATCTTTCCATTTCATGTCGGACTGTATTGCTAATCTAGTAGTACGCTGAAATTCATGAATTCTAGTAACCAGTAAGCAAAGCTGATAAGAAGAATTACCATGAAAATATTTGCAGAAAAGGCACTGGGACGTTCCGTTACGGTGGTGGCAAACTGATCAAAGCCGAGATGCCAGGTCAGGAGCAATAATATTGCAGATTCTTCTTTGCATGTTATCAAGAATCTCTAAATATATATCAGCAGCACTAGACCAAATGGCGTTGTGGGTAAGACGATAAACTACATCTGATTCCTGGGTAAGACGATAAACTGCATCCAACACCAATGCCTCTGATCAGGAGGTTTTGAGGAGCGTGGAAATAACTCTTAATTGCTGGTATTTGCAGGCTCACCTTCACTAGGAGTGGTAGCACCTATTAGGGTCCCAGCTATGGCTAAATAGTTAACCCCCAAACTGGTGTCAAAACACTAGGAAAGTGTAAAAATAGGTTTTAATACCAGAAATACTTTGTCAAAAATTATTACCTGAAATAGAATTTTGGAGAAAAAATATTACCAGCAATAAAAATTGTCGCCATTAAATAACCCATTGAGGTTGATATTCTTACAGAATATCAACTTCAATGGGTTATTTAATAAACCAAACCAAACCAAACCAAACCAGACCAGATGTGGCAGTAATATTCAATGCATGGACGGATGGCAGACTTATAAATATTTAAGATAGATTCTGGAGAGAAAAATTGTCTCGTACGACACGGTGAACCAACTTTCCTAGCAGCAAAACTCACAACTGATTCAATAAATGAACAAATCCAAATGTTTACGAAGCAGTGCTACGTACTTGTCACCGGTCAATGACGTTTTTGGGCAGACCATCGGAATCACCGCGTGAACAGATGCCATACGATTAAGGAATAATGTACGATGCCATGTTGACAACTTAGATTTATGGCCTCATGGGCTTTTCACTATTCCAGACCGTTACATATGACTTATCGAAATGTGGCCCCCGTCTCTAGTCATCCAAGGTTCAAGTAGCAAAATCTCTGGTCAATATTATTAAGGACCAGTAACTGCGCTGCGATGAGGTCATAGAGAGGTTACAAACAAGAAGGCTTATACTTAACATCAGAAAGAGGAAGCTGAAGTTTTTGGGACACATAATGAGGAAGGAGGGCCTGGAGAATTTGATAGTCACGGGTCAAATAGAGGGAAAAGGAGACAAGGGAAAGCAGCGCTTGAGATACCTGACGAGCTTGAGCAGATGGATGACAGGTCGTGGACTGGGGGAGGAAGCCGAAGGAAGGAACTTGTTGAGAGCTGCAAGGGTTAGAGGGAGGTGGAGGGCCATGATCGCCTACGTCCTGAAAGGACATAGCACATAAAAAGAAGAAAGAACTGCGCTGACAACGGTGCGCGATATAATCAGGTATTTCGGAAATGGAATGTTCCATTCGTCTGGTACCCGAAATCAAAACCCGTTTTACTGATAGGTTAAGTTTTAAATAATTTCCGTTTTTGTTTATCAAATTTATTTTTCAGAAAATAAACTACAATTACATTATATATTATATATATATATATATATATATATATATATATATATATATATATATATATATATATATATATAATACTTTTTTACACCCAACCGAGTTTTGCGGAATCAGAATCAACGTTCAGTTTAAGCAAGCGAATGAGCCAATTGGAATAAAGTGCCACGCAGATTTAAATTTTTCACACTTGTGACGAATGCAGCTATCGATTTTTTTGCATGCTAGCATGCTAGTTAACATTCGTGTCAGTCAGCTGTTGGCTCTCACGCTGGCCAACAGAATCTTCCTGCCTATTCGTGGCAGCCAGCTATAGGCTCTCACTACGGCCAGTACAAAATGGCCGCAAACTACACGAAAACTGCCGTAGAAGCATGAAAAAAATCGATTATTTCCACTATCGATGGGAGTTTGGAAATGCAAAGTCGGTCTTTGCCTTCCCGCTAACTTGGAGCATGTGCATTTAAATTTTGGTGCAAATCCGTCGAAAATTGCGGCCGTGCATTCGTTACACCCCCCCCCCCAAACACACATCCTGCCTTATATACATACATACATACATACATACATATATATATATATATATATATATATACATATATATACATATATATATATATATATATATATATATATATATATATATATATATATATATATATATAATTATTTAAAAAATATGATTCCATCGTTACATAAGAGTTCTCATCAAAAACAGAAGCTGAAAACTTCAATTTAATTATAAAAAGTAAATTGAATTAAAGTACTCAGCTCTGTTTCATCTTCAAGCGAATTTTGAAATAACTAATCTTGAAATTTACGGAGCTTTATAAGCATATACATTTGTAATATTAATTACTATGGAAACGGCGAAACCAATTATATTAATAAGAGACGTAAGGGTTTACATATTCACTGACAACTATTGTATCAACATATTAGTTACTTCCGGAAAGAGGTTAAGTAGGGTCGGGGTGCCTGTTTTTTTGAAGCGAACGATGACATCCGTCTGGTCTATTTCAACGACAGAGAGGTATTGGCATTTTTTGTTACGCCGTTAAATTCGTATTTCTATACCTAAAGATTTTTTTCTAAAAGAGTTGTTTGTATACAAATACGTCGTATTGAACTAGAATTTCTTTTTTAGGCTCTACTTGTGTATTGAGCACTATTTTTTTTAAAACAAAAACAAAAATACTAAACAACTTCGGATTATTAACCTAACGGTTTTTTCCTATTTTTCTATATATTTACACACACACAGACACACACAGACACACACATATATATATATATATATATGAAAATATACGCACACATATATATATATATACAAACACACACACACACTCAGATATGTATATATATATATATATATATATATATATTCATATATATATATATATGAAAAATAGCCAGTTGCTAAGAGCATTGGTTTTGTTATTGTTAGTTACGGACTTAAAATTCATTTCGTTTTTTTTTTGTTTTTTTTGCTTTGATAAAGTCCACATTGGACGAAACACGAAACACAGTTTTCCTATTGTCATTTACCTTTATATATATATATATATATATATATATATATATATATATATATATATATATATATATGTTCATTGTATATTCATAATTATTTTAATGGCTTGTTGCCGCTTATCAAGTTGCTCTTTGATATCTTTTGGCTAAAACCCCGCAGGTCTTGACGTGATAAAGTTTTCGACACTTGTATCTGGTTTCATACGAGAAAGTTTTCTCCATCAAAGCCTTTTGCGGCAATCAAAAAATGTAATAATTAGTTGGTATATGTTTCCTTCAATCCGCCATATACGCTGCTACTGTCAAAACTAAATTATTTTAGTGAACTTCTAATTTCTTCTTAGTCAGTCACTTATGTGCCATGCGTGATACACGCTTAGGCGATCATGTATCTTTCGATACATGACTGACGAGGCAGATTTTTCCCTGCAGTAGGTTGCAATTTCTTTCTGCGGTAGACCAGTTGCTATCCAAGGCTCTTGAACCCTGTCTGTCCTGCTATCTACCCATATCTGGGGGTAGAAGAAGAGGATTCATATCTTTCTCAAGGGCATTAGCACGTAAGTAAATGTAATTGTTTCGACTCGATATTGAAGTGGCTATCCATTACACCACAGTGCCTCATTACATTTGTTTCACCAAGACGAAAAATACTTATGATTCGTCATAATAAATTTTTCATCGCCTTTCTGTGCCTAACCAGTATTCACGCTGACTCACCAGATGTCAGAGCTCACCTGATATAGTTTGGGGCATTTCTATGGCGTCAAGGTATGGGCTGCATAAGTAGGTATACAGTAAGTAATATACCAGTATTAGGAGAATCATAACAGGATTTATTTAATACTATAATCCATTTAATCCATCAAAATAGTTTTTAATATTTTTATTTTATTAATTTTTATTATAATGGTAGACTCTCCCGTCGTATGAGGGTCAAGCAGCCCAGACACCAGTAGATTTGATTATAGTGGCGAAGGCTTTGTGCAGAAGGGCCGAATACAGATACCTGGTGCACTACGCGCCACAGGGTCCCTAAACGACCCTCTGCATGTCTTTGAATTCAGTCCTTCTCCTCGACCATTTGTTATCCAAATCTATAGAACCCAATCTGTCTTGCTATTTGCCCATAGCTGGAGGAAGAAGGGGATTAAATCTTTTCCCAAGTAATGTAATGGATTTGACTGAAATTCGAACTCGGCTCTCCGATTCCTCAATCCGAGCCGCTATCCCCTACTCCTCCTAATTATTTATTATAATACATTTATTAACATTTTTATTTTTTAATAAATAATAATAAATGTTTTGCAGGTAAAGAGGAGTGCGTGAATGAGGGGGGACCAAACAATTTGAACATTTGAGGGATTATGTTTGTATAATCAATACAATAAGTTCTGTGCACATGTTTTATTTTTCATTATTGTATACCTACTTTTGTATGATTTATTTTTCAGAAAGGACAAATTTAGGTGAAATTTGCTCTCTCTCAAAACATACTTCCACCTTTTCATTGTCATTTTGTCCTACATCAACTCAGGAAAAAAGTCTGAAGTAATTATACGAAACTTCCCCAGTTTGGGAGTGACAACATTCCAATGTCTATTTAGGAGCAAGATAACAAAACAGTCTGAGGATGGCATCCAACTGAAGTGACTAAATCCATCAGAATATTCTTGAAGACGAGTCAACCAACAGAAAACACAAGTGTGGGTAGTTTCTGAGTTGTGTCCAGATGATAGTGTAGTCTGGTGTGATAGAGAAAGAAAAGATGTAAAAACTATACTATTCATTGTATTAGAGAAATTGCATCAGTTCAAAGGCAGGCTGCTCATTAATAGCAGGTTTTAACCATCTAATCATCAATTAATGTTACACCTCTACTAACCATGGGTATATCAGACCCGATTTTGAAAATATCAAAAAAAAAAAAAGAAATTAAATATAAATCTTTATTTGAAATATTTTACATTCAGCCACTTTGAGTTAACATTAATAGGAACTGAAAAACATTATTTAGGTAAGAAAATCAGGTACTGAAAATTGTAATTAAAAATAGGAAAATTTGCGCTGGGTATATTATACCCATGGTTAGTGTTCTAGGGTTAAATAAATAGATGCAAATCTTAAAAGGCCATATTATATATTTTGAGTTACAAAGAAGTTGGTAATTGGATTTAGAGAGAGAGAGAGAGAGACTAAAGTTAATGTTGAACTGGCAAGAGAGAAATGTGGCAGTCAATTCCCCAAGCACATGATGAGCAAACACAATCAGGTTTCTCTCTTTTACTGTACAACTGGTAGACTATTAGAAATTTGCTGCACTGACCAAGCCAACCAAATACTAGGAGGATATAGGCGGCGGGGGGTGGGGTATTTGCAAAAGTAGGTATACATTAAGTATTATACCAGTATTATCATAGTGGTTCGAGGGTTATTCATTAAAGTCATTTGATAATTTCTTTTTTTCATAATAATAATAATAAATGTTTTACAGGTAAAGAGGAGGGTGTGAATGACGGGAACATCCTCATTGCACATTTGAGGGATTAATAATGATGTTTGTTATTGATATGTTTATGTTAATCTTTCCACTTCGTGTTAATCTTTCCCTTAATGTTAATCTTTCCACTTCATGTCCGCGGAAAATGCTTGCCGGAGAACGTACAAGGAGTCATTCCCCTGGAGGTTAGCATCAGCCATACCCTAGTAATGAATTTTATAATCGAAAGAAGAACGTAACTGTCTGTGGTCAGATATTCGTATAAGCATTACTCACAGAAGAAGGCGATTATATGTGCAATGGTAAGTTCTGAAATTATTTCTTTTTAGTTTGGTTTGGTTTAGTTTGTTTTGTGATGTCAACGAACACTTATTGCCACTTTTGTGATGTCAACGAATACTCGGTGCCACTTTCGTAATGCTCGTTGTGGTAGAGATGTTAGTAACGCCGTTGAACAATACTGGTGTCAAACACCTTCGAATATCACTCGCACTAATAGTACTTGCTCGATAATACTCGCTCGAATAGTAACCACCGAATAGTAATCCGTATAGTGATCAGTATAGAGAAATAGTATAGTGAATAGAGTAGAGAATAGAGATCCGAATAGTAATAGAGGATAGTGTAGAAATGGTGATCTGTATAGTAATAGAGGATAGTGTAGAAATGGTGATCTGTATAGTAACACAGGATATAGTAGAAATAGTGATCAGTTAGACGCCACGCTAATTCCCATCTATATATTTCCTTTATCATCACATGATCTACTTATTCAAAATGGGATCGCCTGTGTTTGCTCTCTGGTGATCTGTGTTCAAACTCCAGTGTCGGCAGCGACACTTTATTCCTATATAACAGTTTGGTTTCTTTTACGACATACCAATTTCAATGGGTTATTTAATGCCGAAATATTTTTTTATTGCTTGTAATATATATATATATTTTTTAAATGTTTTGCTGTTAAAATATTTTTGTTTTTAAATGTTTTGCTGGTAATATTTTTTTTAAAAATGTTTTGCTGGTAATATTTTTTTTTTTTAAATGTTTTGCTGGTAATATATATTTTTTTAAATGTTTTGCTGGTAATATTTTTTTTTAAATGTTTTGCTGGTAATATTTTTTTTTTAAATGTTTTGCTGGTAATTTTATTTTTTTTTCAATGTTTTGCTGGTAATATTTTTTTTTTAAAAATGTTTTGGTGGTAATATTTTTTTTAAAAATTGTTTTGGTGGTAATATTTTTTTTTTTTTAAATGTTTTGCTGGTAATATATTTTTTTTTAAATGTTTTGCTGGTAATATTGTTTTTTTTTTAAATGTTTTGCTGGTAATATTTTTTTTTTTTAAATGTTTTGCTGGTAATATTTTTTTTTTAAATGTTTTGCTGGTAATATATATATTTTTTAAATGTTTTGCTGGTAATATTTTTTTTAAAAAAAATGTTTTGCTGGTAATATTTTTTTTTTAAATGTTTTGCTGGTAATATTTTTTTTTTCAATGTCTTGCTGGTAATTTTTTTTTTTTAAATGTTTTGCTGGTAATATTTTTTTTTTAAATGTTTTGCTGGTAATATATATATTTTTTAAATGTTTTGCTGGTAATATTTTTTTTAAAAAAAATGTTTTGCTGGTAATATTTTTTTTTTAAATGTTTTGCTGGTAATATTTTTTTTTTCAATGTCTTGCTGGTAATTTTTTTTTTTTAAATGTTTTGCTGGTAATATTTTTTTTTTAAATGTTTTGCTGGTAATATATATATTTTTTAAATGTTTTGCTGGTAATATTTTTTTTAAAAAAAATGTTTTGCTGGTAATATTTTTTTTTTAAATGTTTTGCTGGTAATATTTTTTTTTTCAATGTCTTGCTGGTAATTTTTTTTTTTAAATGTTTTGCTGGTAATATATTTTTTTTTAAATGTTTTGCTTGTAATATATATTTTTTTTAAAAAAATGTTTTGCTGGTAAAATATTTCATTTTCCAAAAATGTATTGCTGATGATAATTTTTTCTTCAAAAATTCATTGCTGGTAATAATTTTTTACAAAATCTATTTTTCCACGTTTTGACCCCAGTTTGGGGGTTAACTATTTGCTCATAGCTGGGATGCTAACAGGTGCTACCTCCCCGGGTCAGGGTAGACCTGGGAACACCAGCAATTAAGAGGTAGTTCCACGCTCCTCAAAAGCTCCTGATCAGAGGCTTTGATGTCGGATGTAGTTTATCGTTTTACCCAGGAGGCGGATGTAGTTTATCGTCATACCCAGGACGCGGATGTAGTTTATCGTCTTACCCAGTATACGGATGGAGTTTATCGTCATACACAGGACGTGGATGTAGTTTATCGTCTTACGCAGGACGCAGAAGTAGTTTATTGTTATACCCAGGACGCGGATGTAGTTTATCGTCATACCCAGGACGCGGATGTAGTTTATCGTCCTACTCAGGACGCGGATGCAGTTTATCGTCATACCCAGGACGCGGATGTAGTTTATCGTCCTACTCAGGACGCGGATGCAGTTTATCGTCATACCCAGGACGCGGATGTAGTTTATCGTCATAACCAGGACGGATTTCTTTCTCCACATAGAATATTCGACGTTCATTGACTGAATGGTTAGAGTTTCTGTTGGTGGTAATATGTAATATCGTTTTATTACAGCAGTTTTTCAGGAAATTGGCCTCGAGTCCGAAGTTATCGGTCTTTCTAATATTTATGGGCGTTTCCTTCCTAAGCTTTTGTTTAAGGTAGCGTGGAAAATCAACATCTTGATTATCTCATTTTTCCCCTTCTAATTACATGTGCTACCCATTTTTTGTTCTTTTAGTAACTGTTATTCTTTTTGCAGTAAGGTTCGCCCTGTATAAGGCCCGGTGGCCACTCGAGGTAGAGGGTTACATTAAGAGGTAGTTTATACGGATAGGGGTGGAGCCATAACAGTTCACCCTAGATTTGAACAGATTAAGATTGTAGTGATTGGGGAAACATCCTATTAGGACTCGGTTCCGCAGAGCAGTGGTTCGCGGAAAGAAGTTATTCGAGTGGAACCTCCTTCTTACTAATGGAATACGAAGGGAATGAAGATGGTTTGCTACAATGTGAGTGGCATGGCGGATCCTAGGCGTGAAGGTTAGAACTGATGGAACGAAGGAATGTAGTTCTTCCGAGCACTTTCCATGGAAATAGCGACAGTGAAGTGAAAAATAACTTGGTGGGTTAAAAATAATTTGTCACCCAAAAGAACTCGAAGACGCTTTTGAACTCTATCGAGACATGAAAGCAAGGACTGGGCAGCTCCCGCCCAAATATGACAACAGTACTCGATTTTCCACCTGATCTGACTCCTGTAAAGGTAGAGGATAGCACGCGGAGTCAGGTACTTACTAGAGCGGTACAGGTAGCCGACAATCTTTCTTGCATCTTTTGAGATGGATTGAATGTACGAATTCCACTTGAGGTCAGGTGTTAGTTTAAGGCCCAATAGTCTCTCAAGGCACGAAGCCTCCCCGAGGGGGTGGGGGACATCCGTTCAGTATAACTGGCAGTAGTTCGATTTCCGATCGGCGATGATGGAATATAACATCCCGGCTGTGAGAGAAAGATTGGAGGGTTGAAAATACTTCGTCACTGACAAGAACTCGAAGACGCTTTTTGAACTCTATCGAGACTGGGAAGCGAGGACTGGTAAGCTCCCGGCCAAATATGACAACAGTTTTCCATTCTCGGCCTGATATGGCTCTTGTAAAGGAGTCAGGAACAGGAACCGACCATTTTCCCACCATCTTTAGCGATGCATCGTATGCACGAGTTCCATTTGACATCAGGAGTGTCTGAAGGCACGGAACACCCCTCCGAAGGAACAACCGTTAAACATGATTGATGGTAGTTCAGAGTTTGATCGCCGACGATGGAATGTAACTAGTTTAGTTTTCGAAGCATTGAATGTAACCAACTAGTCTTCCCACCCACCAATGAGGTTAGTGCTAGATTGGATTAAAGATTAGCTGTCAATCTCTAAAGTTGGCTCCCTGTGCCGCGCCAGGAAATTTTTCTCCCCGGAATCGATCCTTCAGATTGTCGGGGTTAGCTCCTCCTTAGCTCCGTAACCCTTTCACCAGAGGTCTCTCTCCCCTGGCTATAAATACTCGCTGACCCTTCGCCTCTTCCTCTTTTTCCCTCAGGCCTTTGGGCCGCCACCTTGAGGTAAATCTTTTTTCCTCAGGCTTCAGCCTTACCACTTCGCAGATGTGAACGCTCACAGATACAGCGTTTCCCAAATGCTGTGAACACGCTAAGAACAATACACGTACGTACGAACACTCACCACAACACAACACATCAAGAACATACATAATATTCACCACACGCACTCTCTTCATGTAACTGTCCATGTAACTTGTAACCTTTCTTGTTATTAATACATATATTTGTTTACATATATTTGTCGGTCTTGTGTTTGTTTTTCCTTGTCTTCTTTGGACTTAATTAAAGTCAAATTTTCTCATGTAGTTGGACCGGCTAGCAGGAAATCTTAACTCACGTGTGTTCTTCTACTTCTACTCAACATCACCGACACGGTCCTCTACAAGATCTATAAATCAACAATTCGCCCATGCATGGAGTATTGCTTCCATATATGGTCTGGAGCCCCTTCTGTTTGCATCAGGGTTCTTGATAGGCTCCAGAGGCGGATATGTAATATAATTGGCCCTGTTCTGGCATCTCGTCTACAGTCGCTCTCTCACAGACGCACCGTCACCTCTCTCTGTCTGTTTTACAAATACTTTCATGGCAATTGCTCCGAGGAGCTGCATTCGCTGGTTCCCAGACTTCATTAATTCAAGCGCCCTAAAATGCTGGCATCCCGCTCTCACCCTTTCACTGTCGAAACTACTAAATGTAGTCGTCTCTTCTACTCCAATAGCTTCATAGCTCGCACCTCTCGCCTGTGGAACCCCCTTCCCTATTCCAGTTTCCCTGAACTATTCAAATGTAATGACAATCGACATCTCCAGTTGCCTTGATCTATCCACCATCCTTCTCCTCATCCTTTCCTCTATCACTCCTATCTGATCTTGTTCTAAATTTTCTGTAACCCCCTGCGTCCTAGTGGCTTCCCGACTTGCTTGAGGTGAAAAGCTTTAAAAAAATATCGTCGTACCATCGGCATAGATATTTACAAATGATCTGAGCATATTCTTAGGCAGATTCTTTATGTAAATCTAAAAGATGGCTGCTACGAGAAGTATTGAAAGTGTTCTTTGTTATTTGCTAAAGTTTTTCTTTGAAATGCAATGCGACTGATCTTAATATAGAAATGATTTTGCTTTATATTTGCATCGATGGCAAGAAATAAAAAAATGGCGCCAGTTATTTGAGACAGCAATACTGACAATGTAGGAATGTTATGTATCAGAATCATTTCTACCAAAATTCTTCATTTCGTAGTGATTTCCATTGCATTTCGGATTCTTCCATGTACGGTGACCATTCTCCACAACTTCCTATCCTTTGTAGCTCTAAGCAACGTTTATCTGTTTACTATCACTTCCATTCCCTGTTCTGCCATCCATTTATACAAGCTCGTTAGGTAGGTAATCATGGCTCTCCACAACTTCCTATACTTCGTAACTCTTAGCAATGTTTTTTTTTTACTATCTGTCCGATTCCTTGTTCTGCCATCCAGTTACACAAGCTCGTTAGGTAGGTGATCATGGCTCTCCACAACTTCCTATTATTTATAGCTCTAAGCAATGTTTATCATTTTACTATCACTCCGATTCCCTGTTCTGCCATCCATTTACACAAGCTCGGTAGGTGATCATGGCTCTCCACAACTTCCTATTATTTATATCTCTAAGCAATGTTTGTCTTTTTATTATTCCCCAGATCCCCTGGTCTATCATCTATTTACACAAGCTCGTTAGGTAGATGATCATGGCTCTCCACAATTTCCTATTATTTGTATCTCTAATCAATTTTTGTCTTTTTATTATCCCTCTCATTCCCTGGTCTGTCATTCATTTACACAAGCTCGTTAGGTAGGTGATCATGGCTCTCCACAACTTCCTATTATTTGTATCTCTAATCAATCGTTGTCTTTTTATTATCCCTCTCATTCCCTGGTCTGTCATTCATTTACACAAGCTCGTTAGGTAGATGATCATGGCTCTCCACAACTTCCTATTATTTGTATCTCTAATCAATCGTTGTCTTTTTATTATCCCTCTGATTCCCTCGCATGTCATTCATTTACACAAGCTCGTTAGGTAGATGATCATGGCTCTCCACAATTTCCTATTATTTGTATCTCTAATCAATTTTTGTCTTTTTATTATCCCTCTCATTCCCTGGTCTGTCATTCATTTACACAAGCTCGTTAAGTAGATGATCATGGCTCTCCACAACTTCCTATTATTTGTATCTCTAATCAATCGTTGTCTTTTTATTATCCCTCTGATTCCCTCGCATGTCATTCATTTACACAAGCTCGTTAGGTAGATGATCATGGCTCTCCACAACTTCCTATTATTTGTATCTCTAATCAATCGTTGTCTTTTTATTATCCCTCTGATTCCCTCGCATGTCATTCATTTACACAAGCTCGTTAGGTAGATGATCATGGCTCTCCACAATTTCCTATTATTTGTATCTCTAATCAATTTTTGTCTTTTTATTATCCCTCTCATTCCCTGGTCTGTCATTCATTTACACAAGCTCGTTAACTAGATCACTCGCCTTTTCTTCCTGTCAATCTTACCTTTAATGTCTTTTGAATGTCACACTTTTGAAGCCTTTTTTCTTTCATCTCTTTCTGATTTGAAGAACAAGTGTTCTTTTCGTTTCTATTTACCTTAAAACGGCTTCGTTGTTTACATGTTCTGTTCATATTATTCTCAGCATCCTTCTGTAGAACCACATGACTGACGCTTTCAGTCAATTCTTCATCTGTTACGAAATTATCCATAATTCACTGACATATAGGAGGATTTATTTTAGCAACGACCTTTTTCTTAAAGTTATTTTCGTTTTGGACATAATTTGCGCCTACTTTATATGGTTTTACGGTCATATCACGTTGAAACATCGGTGCTCGTCGAATCATCAAAATTAAGCAACGTTGAGCAAGATAAGTACCTAGATGGGTGTCCGTTTGGGAATACGAAGAGCTGTAAGCTTGGATGTGCAGGTGGTGCAATGAATACCGGCTCGGAATTGGAACTCGGAGAGCCGAGTTTCAATTCTAGTTTCAGGATTCTCATTTTCACTAACGCTCAAAAATCCATTGGGAAAGTTATAAATCCACCACTTCTCGTTCAAGCTATGTGTTAAATAGTTAGGCTCTGTAACAGTACATTCATTATTATCTCCCCCAAATTCTTACAATATGAAAATATTTTCTTGATTTAATTAACTGCAATCTACCATATATATATGTATATATATACATATATATCTGTGTGTGTGTGTGTGTGTGTGTGTGTGTGTGTGTGTGTGTGTGTGTGTGTGTGTGTGCATACTGGATGTAACAGCTAAATTGTCCAAATCATGTAATAGCAAAATTGTCCAATTGTTAGATTAACCTTTGAAACGTGGTATTGTAGAAATGATTAAAAATATCTTACTGGAATTCTCCAAGGTTTTTATAACACTATTGGACTCTACTTTGAGAAATAAGGATGTATAATTACTCTCCAAGCTTTACAAAAGAATCGTGATGAAATCGATCATAAACGAAAATGACATGTCCATCATAAATTAATCACAGTTAAGGATCTGAAGCTCATGAAGGATTCAAATAAATTTTAAATATATATATATATATATATATATATATATATATATATATATATTATTCCAGGTTCATTTTCCAACATTTGAGATGATCTTCGTCCTCTCTAACCTCCTAACTTTCTGTCCTGGAGTAATAAGGTGCCTCACACGTTTCACGAACGATTTCATTTTCAAGATTTTTTTCACTGCTCTTTGGACTGTCATAACTGAAACTCCTCTCTCATGTGCCAAAGGTCTTATGGATTGAGTTGGATCTTTTCTAACTGATCTCTTTAGCTCTAAGTTGAATTGATGATCCCTCTATCTGTTGTGACTTCCTGATCCAGTTTTCCTCTCTACTGTTCCTTCTTTTTTAAACTTATTCACCGTTCTTTTGATGTTTTTTTGATGGACCTTGAAGATGGAAGTCAGAGGTTGGTACCATTACTGAAGGCCTGGATGATCTTTTTCCTCTCACTATTGCTCAATTGGGAAAACATTGGGGCTGACATAAAAAAAAAGAATATATGGAGGATAAAAAATGTTTATAAATCTAACATACTTCGCTTTTATTAAAGTTTCATGAAAGAATGAGATATGGGGAAAAAGAAAGAACAAGCACCATATCTCATTCTCTGATGAAACTTTAATAGAAGCGAAACATGTTAGATTTATAAAAGTTATTTATTTGTTATCGTATCATTCTACTGGATTCTGATTTATATTTGATCCCAATTCACACACACACACACACACACACACACACACACACACACACACACACATATATATATATATATATATATATATATATATATATATATATATATATATATTATGAAATGGATTTAAATCCGACAGATTTTTAATTTATTTGCTTAAACGCCATTTTATACATGGGTATTCATATTTGAGTAGATGCCGTTTTTACTTATTTATTAAACAGTATATTTATATTCTGAGAAACCGTTTAAAAATATGCATCCTCCAGAAGTATTTGAACCTGTGTCCCCTATAGGAAACTGTCATTAGATCTGAAGTGCTTTAGACAAACTCGGCTACGGACGCATATTTTTTCTCGAAATACTCAGGCTGATATATTGTTTAATTAAATAAAAACAGACCATCTACTCAAATATGTGTATCCATTTATAAAATAACGTTTAAACATATATATATATATATATATATATATATATATATATATATATATATATATATATATATATATATATATATGGTACTATCGACTACTACTGCTGTCAGTTATATGATTAAATAGCTAAATGTGCGTGCAAAAAGAGTATTAGCGGATGCTCTAATTATAGCAACACCTGGAAAGGCCGAATATTTAGCTTCGTTTAAGTCGGAGCGTGGGCCCCGGTGAAGATTGAACAAGCTCAAACTCTGCTGTCTCCTGTTGCGACATGTATTCCTTCTGTTCACTAAGAAACAGCAGACGAGACGTTTACTGTCACAAGTGCGCGTGCGCGCACACGCACACGCACACGCACACATGAAAGCAGGTTGATTAAACATGATTTAATAAGTTTTGTATGTCAGTGCTTTAAAGTTATTACGAAAGAAGTTGAAGATATTAGAAAGAAAGAAAGAAAGAAAGAAAGAAAGAAAGAAAAAGCATTTCAGAAAATTGAGGATGAAAAGATTAGAGAGAGAAGTATAGTGAGAAAGAAAAAAAAAACAAAACAATAATGTCAAAGAAAGAAACAAAGGGCCGAAAAGGATTTCAGAAAATTGAGGAAAAAAAAGATAGGAGTTACAAGAATACTGAGAAAGAAAAAAACAAAAAAAACAATAATGTAAGAAAGAAAGAAAGAAAGAAAGAAAGAAAGAAAGAAAGAAAGAAAGAAAGAAAGAAAATGTATTTAAGAAAATTGATGATGAAAAGATAGGGGAGAGACGTATACTGAGAAAGAAAAAAAAGCAATAATGTCAAAGAAAGGAACAAAATGCCGAAAAGGATTTCAGAAAAAGAGGGAAAAGAAAGAAAGAAAGAAAGAAAGAAAAAGAAAGAAAAAAAAGGATTTCCAAAAATTGTGAAAGAAAAGATAGGATAGAGAAGAATACTGCTAAAAAGAACAATAAGATCAAAGAAAGAAAGAAAGAAAGAAAGAAAGAAAGAAAGAAAGAAAGAAAAATTAAGCCGGAAATGTAAATCAAAAGAAGGAAAATAAGAAAAGCTCAAATGAAAAAGAGAGATAAAAAAGAAAAAACAATAAATTTTACGTTATTTATTTAACAACAAAATATAAAATGGCCTATTTAGAAATATTAGTGAAGTGTTGTATATATTACTAACAATCATAAGTCCGAAGATTGAAAGGACAGAAAATGACTGACTCTGTACCAAAGCGATTCACCCGACAAATGATACCAATAGACCAATAACCGGAAAGAAAGGAAAAGAGCCAATCAACATCGAGGATTGTGTTCAGATGGTTAAAAGGGGCTTTTTGAAAAAACATCATGAAAACTAATAGCAACACTACAGTAAGTGATAAAGCTTGTCTTGCTAGATCACTTTCAGTTGAGTAAAGAAGTCGATCCTCACTGGGGGGATCCAAAATTGCGGTCTTGTGTCACG
Organism: Acanthosepion lycidas; assembly: GCA_963932145.1. Classification (NCBI taxonomy): domain Eukaryota; kingdom Metazoa; phylum Mollusca; class Cephalopoda; order Sepiida; family Sepiidae; genus Acanthosepion; species Acanthosepion lycidas. The sequence continues at coordinate 32,755,098 of OZ010586.1, forward strand.
CTTAATAAAAAAAAAAACAACCTTTCAACGGGTTTTTAATGTTTAGCAAGCTTGTTTTGATAAATCACTTATAACTGAGTAGTGAGTTCGATCCTTGTTCGGGGTTCCATATTTGCGACTTTATAATCTAAGCTATCATAAAATACGACAAAGAGAATCTCAGCAAGAAATGCAAGAAAGCAGAATCTAGGAAAAGAAACCACCTTATTGAAAATTCAAATTGCTGATATCGCTGTTGAATGCCCAGGGATATGGTCACGCAGAGGGTACTTGAAAAGAGAAATGGAATATCTTATTGCATAATAAGAAAAAAATGTATCAGGACCAATTATATTAACAGCAAAAATAGACAAACCCCAGAAAAAGCTACACATTTCGACTTCGAAGAAAGAGATGAAATTGAAAACCACATTACAATCGAATGCAGTATTCTGGCTCAGAAGGCTATATAAATAAACAGGGCTGAGTAGGAACCATTTTGTTGCCGGAATGCTGATTGTGTTTACGTTAAAAAACACATGTCTTCTGGTATGTATTTTTACCCCACAACATTTTTTGCGTACTTAAATATGAGTCCGGGTAATAAATAAATAAACACCAAAACGATATACAAACAAACGCATATGTTTGTATTAACAAAAGCTATACACAGACAATAACAGAAGATTGTTGCGCGTGACAAAAACAATGAATATTAAAAAATTTAGTGGCGACCGCAATCTTAGCATCATCAGATATGCAGATGACACAGTGTTGACAGCAGACACAGAAAGGAAACCAAAAGAAATCTTACAAAACATCAACTGCAAGATGACTAAATGCATAGCTGTTAGCAAATGGAACAGCCCAACATCTAAATTATAAGTTACAATATGTATATGTGTGTGTGTTTGTGTGTAGATAGATAGATAGATAGATAGATAGAAATGAACGAACTGAGAAAGAAAGAAGGAAAGACAGAAAGAAATGAACAGATTAAGATAGATAGAGAGAAGAGAAATGAACAGAATAAGATAGATTGAGATAGATATATAGAGAGAAAGGGAGAGAAGAGAAACGAACATAGATAGATAGATAGATAGATAGATAGAAATTAAGACGGTGAGACAGATAGAGTGAAAGAAATGGACGAACTGAGAAAGAAAGAAATGAACAGACTGATATATATATATATATATATATATATATATATATATATATATATATATAGAGAGAGAGAGAGAGAGAGAGAGAGAGAGAGACAGAGACAGAGACAGAGAGAGACAGAGAGAGACAGAGAAAGAGAGAGAGGAGAAATGAACACAGATTGAAATAGATAGATAGATAGATAGATAGATATAAATTAAGACGGTGAGATAGAGTGAAAGAAATGGAAAAATTGAGAAATAAAGAAATGAACAGACTGATATATATATATATATATATATATATATATAGAGAGAGAGAGAGAGAGAGAGACAGAGACAGAGAGAGAGAGAGACAGAGAGACAGACAGAGACAGACAGACAGAGACACAGAGAGACAGAGAGACAGAGACAGAGAGAAAGAGAGGAGAAATGAACAGACTTAGATTGAAATAGAAATTAAGATGTGAGATAGAGTGAAAGAAATGGACGAATTGAGAAAGAAAGAAATAAACAGACTGATATATATATATATATATATATATATATATATATATATATAGAGAGAGAGAGAGAGAGAGAGAGAGAAAGAGAAAGAGAGAGAGGAGAAATGAACAGACTTAGATTGAGAGAAATTTTGGTGGCAATGCTGGCAATCTCACGGATGAAGAAGAGACTTGAAGCAACAAAAATATGGTTCTAAAGAAGGATTCTGTGAACCGAACACGTGAGCAACGATGACATTTTAAAGAAAATGAAAACAAAAAGGACACTGAAATGAAGATCGGTTCAAAAAGAGAAATCGGAGAGCCGTGTTCGAACTCCAATCCATGATCAAGTAAGCTGTCTAATGAGGCAGAGCAGGGATAAGGAGTGATGGGAAAGAGTCAAACGTTGTGTATGGCTAAAAGGGACAGGACGTTGTGGAGATCCATGATCGAGTAACCTACCTATTGAGTTAAATGGATAGACGAGCAGGGACAAGGAGTGATAGCAAAGAGTCAAACGTGGTTTATAACTAAAAAAGACAGGACGTTGTGGAGATCCATGATCAAGTAACCTGCCTAATGAGTTAAATTGATAGCAGTGCAGGGACAAGGAGTGAGGGTAAAGAGTCAAACGTTGTGTGGGGCTAAAAGAGACAGGACGTTGTGGCGGGCCATGATCGAATAACTTAACTAATCACTTTGCGTGAATAGATGGCAGGACATGAACAATGAGATATGGTAAAAAGTAAAACATTACTTAGAGGTACAAGGGACAAGAAGTTGAGGAGGGCCATAATCGTTCACATGCTGGAAAATAATTATGTCCTGGTGACACCAATAATGTTAGACTTCAGAATTTCCCTTTTCTAAATTTCACTAACTCTTTCCCTTCCCCTCTTCCCCGGTCTTTTGAACAGGAGTAGAGGTTTATCCCTTGTTTTCTGGTTAGGATTGAGTTTCCAGTTCCTTCTAAACTCATCTCATTCTCTTTCACTGCCAGTAGCCCGTTGTGTCTGGGTGGCATTATCGCCTTGCTTGAGGTGAATTGATTATTATTATTATTATTATTATTATTATTATTAATAATAATAATAATAATAATAATAATAATAATAATAATAATAATAATAATAATAATAATAAATTGTTATTAAAGACCACAAACAAAAACGGTGCCTCCTTATTGATATGGCAGTCCCTGCTGACTGCAATGTATCTTTGAAGATATTCAAAAAGCTGTCAAAATACAAGGACCTTGAAATAGAAATCTCGAAAATGTGGCATATGGGAACATCAACAATCCCTGTTGTAGTTGGAGCCCTAGGACTGGTTGGAAAAGATTGCAGCAGACTAATTGAAGGGATTCCTGGAAGTCCATGCCTCAAAGAGAGTACAAAAAATTGTTCTGACAAGTACAGCCCACACTTTATATGAAGGGCTTTATCTATGTAATTTTATTTTTTTTTTTTGTCCCTGGGCGGGACCCGGAAAGAAATGTATAAACACCAGAAATCAAAGAAAATAAAAAAAAAATAAAATAAAAAAATAAAACATAAAAAAAAAATAAATAAAAAAAAAAAAAATAATAATAAACAACAAACAACGACAACAAAAAAAAACAAAACAAAAAAAAACCGACAATGCACAGAACACTAGGAACAGAACATGTGGTTAACGTGTTAATTCACGAGGCAATGTATCTATTAATACGTTTGTTGAACACAAATCTAGTTCCTTATCAGTTGTCAGTTCAAACCCTGTGTTTGGCAGTGTTGAAAAAAAACCCCGCATATTCTTGTTCAGTGAAAGAAACGGACAAGCAACACAAAAGGAGATCAGACTGGTGACTATTAACTGATATGAAATATCCCCTCAGCAATGAAAGTGGAAGGAGACCAGCATGTTCATCTTGGTTGTTATACTGACAGTAGTCAGTTCAATACCTGGGTTTGGTAGTGTTGAAAAGTCAGATATTTTTGGTTCAGTTGAAGAAACGGACAAGCGACACAAAGGTGAATAAGACTGTTGACTATTAACTGATATGAAATATCCCTTAAGCATGGAAAGTAGAATGAAACCAGTATGTTTATCTTGGTTGTTATATTGGCAGCTTCCAGTTCAATCCCTGGGTCTGGTAGTGCCGAAAAGTCACATATTTTTGGTTCAGTTGAAGAAACGGATAAGCAACACAAAGCCAAAACAAACTGGTCACTATTAACTCATGAAATGGCCCTCAAGGATTGAAAGTGGAATGAGTTCCATACTTTATTGCCCAGTTCAGACATTTACAGCCATAACCCCCCACACACACACACACTTTTCTATATCCACAGGTTTGAATCACCCTCATTCCCTACGTATTTCTTTGTTAAGAAGGATGTTCCATTCAGAAAGCTTTCCCCCTCCCCGACGAACTGCTACTTTATGAAACACGCTCCCGCGGGGATCCTTCCCGACCACTGCAATTTTAACCGTTCAAGCCGAGGGTCACTCGTTATGTATCTTCGATATCATCATAATCTTCACTTCCTACCTCCTCTTTTTATTTTCATATCACACAGTTCATTCAATAATCTTCTAATTTGATTAGTTCTTAAGGCTTATAAGTTAAATAACAGGGTAGACGAGGCTCTCTTGCCTTGATTGTGTAACAGTCTAATAGAAGGGCCACTTTAAATTCAAAACTGTAGGGAGAGCAACAAGAAACCTCACTGTTATTTTTTTCCAAAAAGTCATATCAATTCACAGATAATAAATAAAAAGGGATCTGTGAAGTGCCTACGTTCTGAAGGGACATGGCATTTTAAAAATATTCGATCTATGGGGTTATTATTAGCCATTGAATTAAGTGCATCGTCAAAGAAGAAGATAAGTTTGGAAATTAATAATTTCTTGAACAAAATAAATCATTAGACTTATTGATTCAACTGAATGGATAAACGAACGCGTTGATAAAAAAACAAATACCGAAATAATCTTCAGGCCAAACAATTTTATTCGTTTTGTTAAATACTTACGTGTCTTGTGTCAATATTTGAGACATTTGTTTAAGGTTGGTTAATATTCTTCAGTGTTGCACCATGGCGATCTTAATTCACACGAAGCGACGATTTATCAAGAAACAGAATGAGAGTTTCATAGGATTTATACTAAACTGTTTGATTGATTTCTCCTAGTAGCTAATTAGCTAACGGAAAATTTCAAGATGAGCATCATCATCATCATCTTGTTAATCACGTTTCAGTTGCAGGCCATTCACGCTGGTCGGTTCGTTTCGTTCCTTTTGTTTTACAGCACATCAACCTGAATGGGTTTTTTTTTTTTTTAATGCCGACAAGATTTTTATTGCTGGTAATATTTTTTTCTTTATTCATAAGTGTATTGTTGGTATATTTTTTTCTTTTTTTAAAAATGAATTGCTGGTAATATTTTTTTTTTCTTTTTTCAGTATGTGTTTCTGGTAATTTTTTTTTTTCAAAAATATATTACTGGACTGGTAAATTTTTTTTTCTTTTTTCAAAAATGTATTACAGGTAAATTTTTTTTTCTTTTTTCAAGAATGTATTACAGGTAAATTGTTTTTTCTTTTTTCAAAAATGTATTACAGGTAAAAAAATTTTCTTTTTTCAAAAATGTATTACAGGTAATTTTTTTTTCCTTTTTTCAAAAATGTATTACAGGTAAATTTTTTTTTTCCTTTTTTCAAAAATGTATTACAGGTAAATTTTTTTTTCTTTTTTCAAAAATGTATTACAGGTAATTTTTTTTTCTTTTTTCAAAAATGTATTACAGGTAAAAAAATTTTTCCTTTTTTCAAAAATGTATTACAGGTAAATTTTTTTCCTTTTTTCAAAAATGTATTGCAGGTAAATTTTTTTCCTTTTTTCAAAAATGTATTACAGGTAAATTTTTTTTCTTTTTTCAAAAATGTACTGCTGCTAATAATGTATTGCTGGTAACAATTTTTTTTTCGAAAAGTATTACTGGTATTTAAACCTATTTTTATACTTTGATTGTGTTTTGACGTCTTTTGGCCGGGTGGGGAGACTGTCTATAGCTGGGACCCTGACAGGTGCTACCACCCCGGGTCAGACTGGACCTGAGAAGACCAACAATTAAGAGTTGGTTTCACGCTCCTCAATCCTCCTGATCATAGGCCTTGCTGTTTATCATCTTATTCAGTTTCATTCGTTTTGTCGCGTTGATTACCAGTACAGCCGTCTTTCTCGAGACATGCGACGTTTGTACAAAGACTTGTAATGTTTTGTAGATTTTTGCTTTTTATATTTTTATACTTGTATGCAATTTTTAAACATAACTTGAAGAAGACAAACATAGTGTCGAAACATTGTTTAACATTGTCGAACACAGTGTCTTTTGTTTTTCTTTTCTTAAATCCCGCACTTCTGTAGTAATTATTATTATTATTATTATTATTATTATTATTATTATTATTATTAATTCCTTTGATTTCTGTTGTATACTCATTTCCTTCCGGGTCCCAACCAGAAGCCAAAGGTTAAAAATAGCTTCATGACATTTTCCCCTGAGCATTTTTTTTAAAAAAAACAAACAACCTAAGACAACACACATTTCACATAGATAAAACCCTTCGTAAAGTGTGAGCTGTACTTGTTAGAATAATTTTTAGTATTTCTTTAAGACATGAGCTATCAGAAATCCCTTCAATAAGTCTATTGGAACCTTTTCCAATCAAACCGAGGGCTCCAACTACAACTGGAATTATTGATATCCTCATTTTATTGATATTTATTTATGTGCCACATTTTTAGAATTTCTACTTCAAGATTCTTGTATTTTGATAGTTTTTGAAAATGTCTAAAGATACATTGCAATCTGCAGAGACTGCCATGTCAATAAGAAAGCACATTCTGTTTTTGTTTGATCGCAATGTCTTGGCGATTAGCTTTGATTATTCTGTCTGTGTATATTGTAAAGTCCCATGGCATTGTTACAGGTCCTATCTCTGTAACCGGGTCTGGATGATATTCTATCTATCTATTGCTATTTTGCTGTTTTCTTTTCATAAAACGTGCAGATTTTCTTAGTGCAGTTATTCGCCTACTCTATCATGCCGAGTTCAGTGGGTGCTAATACCGTCCAACCAGATACAAGATGATCAATTGTTTCTTAATATTTATCACAAGATCTACATTTGAGATTAATACAATTTTTCAGTGTGTGTGCTTGGTAATTTTTAGTTATCAAGCATTTTGTCCTGTACAGCAAGATTAAAACATCCTTCGGTTTCAGTTTTTAACCCTACCCTACCCTACGTAGCTACTGATGGGCACGGGTTTTGCTTACCTTAGCTTGTTTAGTAGGGGCAGAGTATTGACCATGAAGAGGTTTATCTTGCCATCGTTTCTACATTTGATATATTGCATTTGCTTTCCCTTTCTTTTTTAAGCTCTTTGCCGCTACCGTAGATGTAGTTTTTTTGCAATTTCCTACCCACTTGAAATTCCATTTTCAATTTGTTGGCTTCCTTGATAGCTAAACTATTTCTTATTTCTTTCATGCTCTTTGACACAGTTCTTTGATAATCACCAAGTCTTCTGTAGTTTCCAGGTATCTTTGAAGAGCGATTTTTGTAGTTTCTGTTCTAGCTGAACTAATTGAGTTAGTACGCCAGCAAAGAGACATTCGGGTAAAAATATACTGTTATATAGGATTAAAATCTCGCTACCGACACTTGCTGTTTGAACATAGATCGCCAGAGAGCAACCACAGGCGATCCCATTTTGCATAAGTAGACCACGTGATCGCCAAGGAAATGTATATATGGGAATTAGCGTGGCGTCTAATTGATCCCTATTTCTACTCTATCCTCTACGGATCACTCTTTCTACATTCTCGTCTATCTCTACACTATTCACTATACGGATTACCATTCGGTGGTTACTATTCGAGCGAGTATTATCAAACAAATACTATTAGTGCCAGTGTTATTCGAAGGTGTCTGACACCAGTATTGTTCAACGGCATTACTCTAGTTGTATCTGCGATTACAAAGTCTCTACTACAACGAGCATTACGAAAGTGTCAACGAGTGTTCGTTGACATCACAAAATATACAAAACCCAATATACTAACAATACCACTCAATCTGATAAGGGTATGCCATCATAAACAAATGTGACTTCATGGTGACGGGTTTTTATAAAAGCAAATGGGATCCACTTAGTTGCTACTTCCAATCCGGGGTGGGGCGTGTTTAGTAACCTTCATTTCAATTTTCAAACATTTTCTTGAATTTCATTGATGGTTAAATAAAAATAAGCTTCGAGAAATTTCCATAACAAAACAGTCAAAATTTGTGCAAAAATAGGCTCAACTGACATAAAAAAAATCTTTCTCAAATTCATCCCTAATTTAAATGTTTCAAGAAATCCTATTGGCTAAAAAATAAAAAAAATTCAACATTCGCCCACGCATTTCTCAGAAAAATTCACAACAAGCTACCAAGCCGCTGGAGCCGATTTCGTTGTTAGAAAACTATAAAATAGAAATAGCAAACGAATTTTCGTCGCATTTGAAACTCACACACGCAAAGATACACACGGGAATTATGTGTCAAAATTGCCGCCAAAGAAACAAACTTTCTTTATGAGAGATTAGAAATATTCAGAAAAGAAACTTTTTCACTGAATATCTTTCATAGAAAAATCTTTTGTCTAAGTTAAATTCAACCTTTTCAATCAAAGGCAGACAACTTTTTTAGATATTGAACATTTCCGAAACAGCAATGAACTTTTCCTCTAAAATATACTTTTGCAAAGAAATTGTAAATTGTGTATATAAAATTTAATCAGTTGTTTCAAACTTGGAAAAAAAAATTTTTTTTATTACAACGTTTCGGCCGTTATACGCTCCGGCCTTCTTCAGGTGGTTGGAATGACGAACTTAACCCTTTATTTCGCTCACTGGGGTAGACTGTTCTAGTTCCACGTGACATGTTTAATGGATGTCAGTTATCAGTTATCTCCTGTTAATTCCCCTCTCCAAATTCTCCACTTAACCTACTGCTTAACCAGGTATTGAATTCACACTCTTTGGGTCCTGTCACTGCATCTAACCAACGACTTTATCCACTGTGCCATGTGTCCTTGAGGACATCTGTGCATGAATTTCTGGGTATTATAAACCTAATGTCTTCAGCAACCATTTTTACCAGTGCTCCTATTGCAGTTTTTTGCTGTTATCATCTATGTTTTTACCAGAGCTCATATTGTAACTTTTGTTGTTATTATTGCTTTTCTCTGACACTCCTTATTACTGGTTCCCATATTGTATTCATTTCTATGCTTGGTCGGCTCAGGATATTTTTGTGGCCTAGCATATGTGCTGATTCCTTAAGTTTACGAATTTTCCAATGGTGTTCCTTGTCTATGATCTCAACCTGATCCCACAGAGGGCGGTGATCTCCCTTTTCTCTCCATATGTGGTCAGCCACGCCTGATTTTTCTACTTCCGCTCGTGTTACAGCTTTCTGGTGTTCTTGAAGCATTACCTTAAGAGGGCGGCCTGTCTCCCCTTTATATTTCTTTCCGCAGCTGCACGGGATAGCGTACACACAGTCTTTAGTCATGTTCTCCTCTAGGGTGGTCTTACTTTTGAGAGATATCTACAAAGTGTTGTCAAGCTTTTGAAGGTTGTCCTGATGTTATATGGACTGCAGATCCTTTGTATTTTCTCTGATAACTCCTTCACATAAGGCAGACTGTTTTCTGAGTGTTGTTGTCCTCCTCTTGTACCCGCCTATCACAGTTTTATTTTTTTTACATGTTCTCGTATGTGGCGTGTAAAAATATTCTGATATCTACAATTTTGGGGGGTTTATTTTAAGCTGGGCCTCAAAGCCGTTAATGCTGCTCGAAGAATTCGGTAAGTGGGAGAATATGAAACATTGCCAGAACATAATGATCACTGCAAGGCCGGTGTGTACTACCCTCGAACCTAGTTGGAAGGCCCAAGTCTGATTGGTAAACCCGGGCGGTGCTTTATGACCCTTTCTATCTTATCAACATTTGCTTTTTTCTACCTACATTTATATACATTACATATTAAACCAAGCCTGGCTGACTGGACTTAAAAGATTAAAATTTTTCGTGGATTTTGACGTCATTCTGTGTCCTTTTTTTTTCTTTCGCCCAAATCCCATCTTCTTGATTTCTCTTCTTTTAGCGTTCTTGTTCCTTAATAAAGTTTTTTTTTCTTATGCTTTCTCACTCAGTAACCTCTTAGTGGCCTTATTCCCTTGTTTGGGGTGAAATGATTAAAAAAAAAAGTATTTTTGTATTTTATTTATAAACAATTTGGTAAAACGTTGAACTTGCTTTCTGCTTGTATTATACAACTATATATTCTATGCGTTTATTCAGCTAATGTCAACAAGATTGTTCCTTATTACTGCAATATCATCAATATAATAAATGCGAATGTCAGTGTGTCATTGTGTCACACTTTTTCAACTTTACTCCTAGAGGTCGTAGCCCAACATATCATACCATTTTGCAATCAGGCCGACTCCGTGAGCAAATTAAAAACATTCCGGATCGGATCCAGACCCGCAATCCTGAAATTTTGGATTTCCAGGTTTTTATTACTGCGATTGTTTTCGGCGATTATTTATTTTATTTTTTTAATTTTTTACCTGATTTTTTTACAACGGATTTTTTTGTACGATAACAATATTTATAACTTGGAAATAAATTTGGGAATAATCGAAAATTAATTGCGAAATTAAGCGAAAGTCACCCATGAAATAAAAATAATTGTTCGTAAGGAAAGTAAGGACCTACGTGCATCAAATTGTCTTTAAATTAGGTGGCGGTAGAAGAATCATCGTTGAACTTTTAAAAGTTAAACTTAAATATTAATGCAATACTTAAATGCAGCGATCAATTTTGAGTTCTGTAGTTTATTGTTTGCCTATCACATCTACTCCTCCCTAGCTCTTGTGATGAAGGCCAAATCAAAAGCTTAAATGCCACCCGATAGGTCGGCTTTTAAGCTAGTTTAAAATATTTCTAATCGGTGGTGAATAAAGTGATTTTTGGGCCCTGAGTTAGTAGAGGAGTTTTGGTTTGTTCTTTAGTACATTTGCATTTATGGAAATAAGTCAATATTTGTTCCTAGTCGTAAGGTGCTCCCTAACAATAGAAATAGTTGCTAATGAACTAATCACTGGATATTACTAACACATTAATTGCTAAAAGTGTTCACAGTAATTGTTATTTAATTAAGGCCCCTACATGTCCGCCCCTAGTAATGGACCCCAGGTGCATTGTGGCCAGGCCTGTTATAGATATCGCTTGGAATTAGACATTTTGGTCCAATTTTTGTGTTGCACTACTGAAGGTCAGACGACAAAAGTTGTATGTCTACTGCCTTCAAATTTTCTGTCTATTCTACAAGAGTGTACCAAACCAGTTTAACCAAACAAACTGAATACTAAATGATGAAGCACATTAACTAGTAAAGCACACACACACACACACACACACACACACACACACACACACACACACACACATATATATATATATATATATATATATATATATATTAGGATGGTGCAAAAATAATGTCGTTTTCTCACATAGTGACATATGGGAGAAAACGACATTATTTTTCCACCAACCTAATATATATATATATATATATATATATATATATATATATATATATATATATATATGAGGAGGAAGAGAAAGAAAGAGAGAGAGCGAAAAGAGGGAACAATTGTTTATCTATACTTCAAATGGTCACTCCTGCTTATAAAAAGCGGCAGAACTCGTCAGAATAAAAAAATGCGACCAGGTTTGAATGGCAGGTCAGCGATTATTATTATTGAAGTTTTACTGAACTGACTTCAGTCGATTCAGACAAACAGTTAATCCTACGAGACGGACACACGCACAAAGGTGCTTGCCGCACACAAACACACACAACGATATATATATATATATATATATATATATATATATATATATATATATATATATATATATATATATATATATATATATATTCACTCACACGGGCATAAAGACACGTATACCCGATCGTCCAACCTCGTTGTCTTTCGCGAAGGTCAGCTTAGTAAAAAGAATGCTTCGCCTTGCAGTTGTAGTTTCTCGACAAATTTCAATGGGCATCATTATTGTAATGAGTTCAACCATCATTAACTACTTTTGTACTAGAGTAGGATCTATCTATCTATCTATCTATCTATCTATCTATCTATGTCAATCTGAACATCTCTGTTTTCCTATCTGTCTGCGTACCATTTTGTCTGCCGCACTCCTTCTATCACTCTCTCTCTCTCTTTCCCTCTCTCTCTCTCCCTCTCTACACCACACACACACATATCCGTCTTTTTATATCTATCTTAGTTTATACTTTTCTGTTTTATCAACACGTCTACCTCAGTTTATTCCTCTCTATATAGCTACCTATGTCTTCCTCATTTTTAATATCTATCTATCTATCTATCTATCTATCTATCTATCTCAGTCTGCTCATCTATCTATCTATCTATCTATCTATCTATCTATCTATCTATCGGAGGTAGATTGTAATGCGATGCCCGACTATTGTTATTCGAACGTAGGCTTAGTATATCTCGAGGACTTGTCTCAGAATGATGGTTAAAGCTAGTCTAGAAAATGGTTTCCTCGTTTATTGTGGTCGACCCTGACTGTATGCACCCAACTAATGCCTTATAAGTGCTTAGAACGTTCGCATTTTGACCCTGAGACTCGTGTTCAAATCTCACCACGGTTGATTTCTCAGGAAGGAGACTTTCTGATGATATCGGACTGGAGGGGTCGATACCAGTGCCTTGAAAATTGCCTGAAAACCACTGGTTGACCCAAGCCTTGTGAGGTCTTGAGCCTGCTAGCCTTGTTCAAATTGTTTATCACGCTAGATAACACGCCCTTTCCCGGAAACTGTAACTAAGGTATGTGGGTTCTGTGGGTGTTGAATAATTAATAATATATAATAATAATAATAAGGATTGGCTAGCCGCCCTAGTAGACGGGTATCCTCGAATACAAGTGGCCAGCCATACAATGCCGTTGAGAAGGGTATGAATCGATCTCTTCTCCTACCACCCCTGCCACAGATACGTGCAAAATATTAAGGAAGACTTGTTTCTTTAGCCCTGTTAGTGCAACCAGATTAGGAGGCGGAGAGCTTTAAATCCAAGTCATCTCCTTGCCAATACTTCATGGACAGTGTGTGTAACAGAATGCGGAGTCTGGGCCAGGATGGCAAGCTACAGGTCAGAAAACCTCGGAGACATGGTATTCTGACAGGGGTGGTTTGTCTTTTGGGTATAAGACCAAAACAGCGCAAAGAGAGCTGTTGTCGCAAGAAGCTTGAAAGTTAACACGCTTCCACCATCCAGATTCCTTAGAGAGGCAAGCTTGCAAGTCAAATGCGAAGCCAAGGAGTCGGCGCTTACGTTCCTTCAACCATCTTCTTCCTGCTACATCCTGGAATCGATACTACCACCTCAGTAATTTTTCTACGATTAAGCGAATAACAAAAAGAAATCGTTCTTCTTTCGTATAGTCTATGACAGTCATGGAAAACTGGAGCCCCCGGGCCACATACGGCCTGTTTGATCTTTCTAAAAGGCACGCTTAATTTCATAAAGAAAATAATGTTTCTCAAATTTTATTTTTCGTTCTCACTTGTTCACTCACACACTCTCTCATACATAACCACATACATAAATAATAATTAAGTTCAATGTTTCTTAAATTTTGGAGAAAGTAACGTTGTCAGCATTTTAAACTATTGGCGATCTTTATTAAGGAAGATCATACGTGTAAACACTTTTGCTTTTAAAACAGGAAACGTTAATAAGAATTTTTTCTCTAAAGAAATGTTTTCATTTTCAAATGAATAAATTAGAAATAAATCCCAAGCAGCGACATGATAATATTATACCAAGACTTCAATTTTTTAATTATAAAAAATCTTTTCTAAAAGATAAAACTTTCCTACCATTTCTAAAGCATATGCTTACACATAGGGTCTTCTGTATTGAAAATAGCCGTGGTACCTACGACGAAAGATTACTTTCAATCTGTTTAGCAGTGCGGCCCTTGTGGTGAGCCGTAGATTATGTGGCCCACTGCTCAAAAAAAGGTTGCCCATGCCTGGTCCATAAAGTAGCGTTGGGGATGGTAGAACAGAAACCGGGGGGGGGGAGGGGCACAGAACGCAACACGTGGCAGGGTAAAGCACATTAAGCATATTCCTTGCGTTAAAGATGACCATTCACTGTAACTGATCGTCCACCAGCCGCCCTGGAAACCCGCCTTGCTACTGGATCCGGGAGGGGGATGTTGAGTGGGTGCGTCTGGACCTCTACAACACCTTGTATCGCCCAACAGCGCAAGCTGTTACAAAACCAAAACATTAACGTAAAAACTCGAGTCATGTTCTTTAAATAGCTTCGCCAGATCGAGACTTTCATATGGATGTCATGCATGGCGCCAAACCTGTTCAGAAATATCTAAACTGTCAGTTGCATGCAAGCGCTTTCTGAAATCAATGGTAAAAAAAAAAGAAGCTTCGAACGAATAAACCCCTTAGGTCTTTTAACCTCGTGGACTGACGTTTCAAAACTTAAAGAACTGTTTAAAAATAACAGAAACCACTTCAATTGATGACCGAACAGTGAAAAATTGTTTTAATAAATATTCTATAAATTTCAACTTCAAGTAACACAGAATTTGAACCTGGCTCGCAGATTTCATTTTCCATATCTATTATTGTCACGCCCCTGGTACATCTAGATTCCTCGAGGGCACTCTTTTAAAGCGAGTGTTATCGAACTTTTTTCGCTAACCTGGAGTTTGGTTCTTGCTCAGTCCTGGAGTTTGATTCTTATTGTAGTCTTGTAAAGACCATATCGAGCTTAAGAAATATTTAGAGAATATCTAGTGTCGAGCGATGCTGAACAAATTAGTTTGACAGACCGTACGACAGAGTAGCCTGTTTCCATCTTTACCGTGAAGACGGTCCTTGGTATCCGCGACATTCCGATCAACGGATCAAAAAAGTGCCCCAAAAAGCAAAACTTGAATGTGCCCCACGCCAATCACAGCACCGAACCAGCCCAAGTTTAGTGCTGTGTAGATATAATCTATAAACTGTACTCTCCCGCCGTTTCATGTTATTGGCAACCCCTGGAAACTTGTGTGTGTGTCTTTCTCAAGAACTTGTTGTCTGAGTATTGTTCATCACATGTCCCATTCGTTCAGTACTTTTGTTGGGCGTACTCCCCACCCCAAATCTGGAAAGAAAACTAAAACAAGTCTTTTTTTTTCCAATTTTTATTAACCCTAGAACACTAACCATGGGTATATAGTACCCAGCGCAAATTTTCCTATTTTTAATTACAATTTTCAGTACCTGATTTTCTTACCTAAATAATGTTTTTCAGTTCCTATTAATGTTAAATCAAAGTATAAAGTTTGAAGTGCCTGTATGTAAAATATTTCAAATAAAGATTTATATTTGATATTTTTTTGATATTTTCAAAATCGGGTATGATATACCCATGTTAGTAGTGGTGTAACTTTAATTGATGGTTAGTGTTCTAGGGTTAAAATCCAGTAAATGTTGATTTTTGATAGATTTTTAAAATGGAGTTGTTTATAGCATAAAATATTTTTTCCAATTTATATTATTACGATTTTTTTCACACTATCACTTTTCGTAAAAATTCTGATTATATAAAGTTTAATACAATTTTTATATCAGAATTTTCTCCAATTTTCTTTTTTTATTTTTATTTGCTTTATTTTGAATTATTCAATTCAAAGCGATAATACCAAGTAAGACGCAAGGGGCTACTGGAGTCGGAGTTAACTCCCCCTTAATTTCCTAATTTTCCAAACCGTTCCCAGGGGACGCTCTCCAACACTATAAATACCTTGAGATAAAATTTTATCTTTCTCTTCTTACTTGTCCGCTAATACGATAACATGTAAAATGTCTAGCGGAAGAACGTATTCCCTTTTATGGGACACGCATGAACATCACACATACACACACACACAGAGGCACGTACGTACGAACATTCACACACATTTCTTGGAACACATACTTTACTCAATTATTTGTTACACGTACACATTATTGTTTTTGCAACTTATATCTGTTCACTTGTAAATGCACATATAATTGTTTATATATATATATATATATATATGTGTGTGTGTGTGTGTGTGTGTGTGTGTGTGTGTGAATATATATATATATATATATATATATATATATATATATATATGTGCGTGTGTATGTGTAATCGGTCTTGGTTGTTTTATTTTACATTTCTTTTGGTTGGACTCATCTTGAGCCCGCCATGTTTGTAGAGGACTTTATTTCAGGAGACCACACGTGTTTAATTTCACAATACGTATAAACACACGATCCGCTACACTGGGAGAGAAAGAGACTGAGAAAAGTTTACAAAGAACATGAAACACAACCCTAAACAGGAAACAATAGATAAACCTCTACTCCTGTTCAAAAGTTATTAATGATAGCACAAAAGTTTGATAATAAAATTTACTTTTATACATTTTTTCCACAAGAGTCTATTTCGCGCCGAAATATTTTGTTCGTATGAAAGAATCTATTGACTATATGCAAATTATACGCCATTAAACTTCAACAGTTATTGGCAACCTCTGGAAACTTGTCTCCCGCTGATGCCAAAGAGACGAATTTATTGTGTTCAAAATACAATTCGTACATAAGTACTTAATGTTGATGACTCCTCATTCATTTTAACAAAGTTCATAGCAATGAACAATTATTAATAATATGGATGCGCGTATTGGCCAAAAAAAAAAAAAAATCACGATCGCAATTGTGATGTAAGGTCAGACAAACCAACGATCACGGAGATTAAAAAAAAAAAAGAAAATGTCGCCCGCAGCAATGGAAATAAATAGAGCATACAGGCGTGAAGTGACAGTGATTTAAACAACGTCAAAATAGATTAACTCACATAGAAGTAGTAAAATTAGAACAACAATTGCGGCAGCAGCCACTTCGGAAGTGGCGACGACAATGGCAATGACAATAGCCACAAAATAGCCACAACAGCGACATCAGTTACCGCAATATTAATTGTTTTGTGATAATGACCAAAATAAACAAACATGGCCGCGATGTGAACAATGAACTCCTGACAACAGTGATTGATGATAATGGCGATATTTTCTAACGGTAATAGTCTAAGTAGTGTTTGATAGCCCACGGGTTGGTGAACTAATTTTGAGGCAGTAAGTCTTCAGCTCAAATGACAGTTGCTCGTTATGAATTTGTTTCCTTGTCGCCGTGTTTACGATAAATAAAATCGGCGATAATTACGGCTGTACTTGTCTCGGGAAGTTTGCCAAGTGGTTACAAAACATTGCTTAGGTGTCGGTAAGGTCAACGGTTCAAAATCCCGATAGCTATATATATATATATATATATATATATATATATATATATATATATATATATATAATAAATCCTAAAAAGCCAGGAACTACCTACTGAGGTTTTTTTTCCTTGGCTATCAA
>OZ010586.1:32774838-32789838 GCA_963932145.1 Acanthosepion lycidas
TTGTAGTTTAAATACAGAAAATTCGACCTTGCTAACCGAACGCTCCTTCGTGGCCAAATCGGTTACAGTTGCGTCACACTAAATGACGGTTCCGTATAGGATACAGGTTCAAATCCTGTCGGAAGATAAATATTTTCTGTGAAAATTTCTCGGACATTCAGGCCGGTAAATGTTGTTTAATACTGTTTATTATAAACAGAGCATTTACTTAAATATTTGTATTTATAAAAAAAAAAAAAAAAAAAAGAATGTGTAAACATAAAAAATGTCTTTATATATATATATATATATATATATATACGCAGTACTTATTGGAAAGCGGTCAATATCAGTGATAGAGCTGACATATTCAGTTGTATGGAAATGAGTTTATAACCTTGAGTTTTACTCTTTTGCGATCATCAGACAAACTGATTTAGTTTTTAAAATTTGAATCTATTTTAGTTTGTGTTTGATATATATATATATACACACACACAGACATGTATATATACACATATATATAGGTATAACATCGCTACAAAAATGAGATACCAGTAGTGTTGAAACAAATTTATAACATGCATATGCTATAATTTTGAATATATATATATATATATATATATATATATATATATATATATATATATTGAATATATGTATATGAATATAATATATAAATATGAATATTATATATATTGAATATATATATATATATATATAAAATACAATATAACATATTCAAAATATACAGAATACTGTTGATTGCATAACTAGGAGTTTCAAATTTTATTTTATCATATATCTCTGTTATTTAACCTTGAGCACCGTTTTTTCTTTATATATATATATATATATATATATATATATATATATATATGTATATATATATGTATATATATATATGTATAAAAATTTTATTCATATAAAGAAACAGACGAGTTTAAGGGTTCTTAGTATTATAATTTATTTCCTGAGGACCGAGATTTTGGTCCTAATATATCATTTTCATGCATAAATATTGGTGATTAATTAAAATAGAGATCTGAGGAATTAGGACCAAATTCCGATTCAGAGGAAATAAATTATAACCCATGAACCCTAAAGTTTCGATTTCTTAATATAATTAATATTTACTCTTTTTCATTGAGCTCTCTGGATTAAAACCTCCTCGGAATTATTCATACGGATTACCATATAACGTCATTAACTAGCCATATATATGTATATATATATATATATATATATATATATATATATATATATATATGTGTGTGTGTGTGTGTGTGTGTGTATGAGTGCGCGCGTGCGTGTGAGTGTGTATGCGCACGCGCGTGTGTGTGTGCGTGCGTGTGTGCCTGTTGAGATAAGTTTATAATCAATTATATGATGGCTAATTAAGTCTATTCCTTATTTATTTATTTATATTGCTCTGTATATAAATTTAAACGCTGAGCTCTCATCATGGAGTTAACATTTAAATATTTTTATATTAAAAAGACCTTATTGGAATAATCTCTAACACCTACAGATTTGGTATGATATATATATATATATATATATATATATATATATATATATATATATATGCATGGATACATACATACATACATATATATATATATATATATATTTATGTATGTATGTATGCATATATATATATATATATATATATATATATATATATATATATATATATATATATATATATATGTATGTATATATATATATATATATATATATATATATATATATATATATATATATATATTCCCCTCCCACCACCAAATATAATCAATCAGAATATCATTACATTATTGTTACATAATTATAGTGAAATCATTAATTTTTTTTTTGTCAAAATCATTTTATTTTTTGTCGTATCTAAATTTAAAATATTCCTTTAGGACAGGCTTTATTTTTAAAATGGAAGAGGATCATTCTAAATTTCAGAATTTCACTATTGCCCATCAAAATGACTGGAAGAAAGCGATCTAAAAACAACAATGGAAAAGAGAAGTAACAAAGCGTAAACGAAATAGCTTCAATTTTTTTTGTTCAACTTAGGAAACTTAGCATTGCAGCCAAAGTATTCTAAAATGCTGCCAACAAAGAAGAAAATGAAAAAATACCTAACAATTATTCGAATATAGCATCAACATTTATATTATTTTTCTTTATTTGTTATGTAACTAAATACATAATTGTCGACAATGTTTCCGTAAAATTTGATTTTTCTTGTAATAAATTCTTAATAAATATTATTATTGTTATTATTTCACTTAAGTGTAAAGTAGTCCTAGATTTACAATTCCTTAAGGCTAACCATGTAAAGAAATGTTGATCCAAACTGCCTAAAACCTTTAAGCGCGTATTGCTGTAAAATTATCAAATGTTGAATGCGCCCCCTCCCCGCCGAACGCGTCATATGCCCAAACACAGAAAAAATAATTAAAAGTTTAGTTCGATAAAGTCGTAAAGGACGAAACGCGTAACAGAAACATTTTCCCACTTTTCATTAATAAGGAAGATAGATATAAATAGTGTTGACATAAGTAATCAACATTGCCTGGTGACAGTCAGTTTCACTCTTTAAGCGATAATTATACAACATGTTCATAGAATTGTTTAAGAATATGTTGATTTCGATGTCCACACTTTATATTTGTAAACCCTCTATTCTCGTTATTGAGTCCTTTTCCTATCAAATATAACACATTTTATTTATTAAATATTGCACGTCCATATATATATATATATATATATATATATATATATATATATATATATATAATAATTTTTTCATATAGACAAAAACAATTTACTCAGTACGAAGATGTAACTTCGTTTCGGTGCATTTAGTTGCACCTCGACTGGTGAGAAGCAAAATGAAAAAATAAAAAAATTAGGTACATTTTAAAGTGGGGTAGGGGCGTTCATCCTTTTGCCTCACCTTTTTTCTTCTTTATCCTTATACGTCTTCTCTTAAGATGTACGTATTTATTTATTTTTTTGCTCTACTGTCGGTTTTGAACCCTCTTTTGAATTAATGCTGAGAACGTTAAAATTTATATATTATTTTCGTTCTCATTACATTCGGGTATATATATATATATATATATATATATATATATATATATATATATATACTAGTAGCATGGCCCGGCGTTGCCCGTGCTTGATTCAAAAATCGTACGACTCATACAGCAATCGCTATCACTTGACTTAAAATATGTTTTCCCTTCCTTGACTTTAAAGGAGTGCCCTTTGCCGTGCTGATGTTGCTACATGCCTTACTTCTTGCCTATCTCACACTGAGAATTTTTTCTAAGCTCTATACTAAACATTAAATCTGTTATGAAAAAAGAACTAAACAAAATGAACGCAAAACGATCAGCTTTAAAAAAGGACTCGTAACTGGAAAAACCAAATGAAAAAAGAATGTTAACAACAAATACTTTTTCACACCCAACCCAGTTCTGCGGAATCAGAATCAACGTTGAGTTTAAGCAAGCGAATGAGCCAATTGGAGTAAAGTGCCATGCAGATTTAAATTTTTCCCACTTGTGACGAATGCAGCTATCGATTTTTTTTTGCATGCTAGTTAACATTCGTGTCAGTCAGCTGTTGGCTCTCACGCTGGCCAATAGAATTTTCCTGCCTATTCGTGGCAGCCAGCTATAGGCTCTCACTCTGACCAGTAGAAAATGGCCGCAAACTACATGAAATGTGCCGTACAAACATGAACAAATCGATTATTTCCACTATCGATGGGAGTTGGGAAATGCAAAGTCGGTTTTGGTCTTCCCGCTAACTTGGAGCATGTGCATGTAAATTTTCGTGCAAATCCGTCCAAAATTGACGACATGCATTCGTTACACACACACACACACACACACACACACACACACACACACACACACACACACACACACACACACACACACACACACATCCTGATATTTCTGGGGGTATGTGACTCAATTTCCAATGATAAAGTCCTCCTTAACGGGTATGTCCCTGGTCGTAGTTGTTAACGGCCAGTCCTCAGGGTTTTATTACTTTACCTAAATGATCTGCCTAAGAGTATATTCAGTTCATTTGTGAATATCTATGCCGATGATATAACAGTATATGGCCGCACCTCCCATACTGTAGATGACCAGAGATTGGCAGCTGATCTCTCCTTTGATCTACGTCTAACATCTCAGCGGGGATGGGAGTGGGGACTGGCTGGTTACATTCACTGCCTTGAAAACCAAACTAGTTACATTCCACCATCGACGATCGAACCCTGAACTATCACCAATCACAACGAATGAATATTCCCTCGGGGAGTGCCTTGAGCGACTATTGGATCTTAACACTAGGATGGCCAGCTCCTTTGACATCTTTATTTACATGACGCCGTGAAGCAGCCATCTTTAATATATTCAATATTCAAGTCAAGAATAACAAGTCTGAAAAGAAATTCACAAATATTAGTATACCTCATACTGAAAGAAAGTGATTATATATATATATATATATATATATATATATATATATATATATATATATATATATAAATTATGTGTGTGTATAGATAGATAGATAAATAGATAGATAGGGGGCATAAACACAAGTTTGTGAGAAATGTTTCAATGCATTTCCCCTATAAATAGTCTAGGTGTCAAAAACGACACCTCGGCCATTCAAGGTAAAACCTCAAATATCAGCTATTCCACTGAATATTTTTTAAAGAATTAAGTTTGTTAAGCATCTTTGCTAAAATTCAATAATTGTCCATAAGCCTCAAAGTCGAACCAAAACTAGTTATTCCATAGGAATTTGTTGAAAATTTGAATGTGTCGAAAACGACACCTCGGCCATCCTAGTGTTAAACTCAACACAGACCTTAAATGCCAAAAATGCTTAAAAAATGGTCGATTCCCTGTACCTCTACAGTAAAGTACCTGGTTCCTCATGCTATGATCTTCATTTACAAGAGCTAGATCATTCAAAATGGTCTACTGCTGCCATATATGGGCAGTAACTAACCAGTTTTCACTTTCCTATCTCGATAAAGTTCAAAATCGTCTCCATTCTCACAGACTTTGAAACCTTTCACTGCTCTGTTGCTATTTCCATGGAAAGTCTTTAGACGGACTACATTCCTTTATTTTACCAGTTCTAACCTTAACGTCCAAGACCCGTCATACTACGCACATTGTAGTGAACCACCCTGATTCCCTTCGCATTCCATTGATGAGATGTTCCATCATTTTTTTCCTACGAATCTGCTTTGTGAAACCGACTCCCAAGAGGATATTTACCCGATCACTCCAATCTTAATCTGTTCAAGTCTAGGGCTAACCGTTATCCTCCACACATATCCCAATCAATTGTGCCTCTTACTCTGTAACCCTCTACCTCGAGTAGCTCTTGGGCTTTGTACAGAGTGAACATTACTGTCTAAAAAAGATCTTTCTTATCAAATCGTGAAATGAAATATATTTTGGACAGCAACTCTTCTCGAGCTTTTTTGTATATATAGGCAGGAATAATTGTTTCAAACAGATTTTATTAACTTCTACTGGCAGTGACGCTCTATATTTTTATTACATCTTTTTAGAGTTTGCATATAAGTTCTAGGACAGATGGATTAAATTTATGGAGAAACTGTCCGAATTCATAAATTTGATCCAAAAGTGCGTTATCTTATACGCAAGATAAAAAAAAACGTAATAAAAAATTAAACAGACTGACATTGTTGGTCGAATTTAATAAAACTCAGTTAAAAATATTAACCTATTAAATATAACTTCTACAGAAAGTTATATATATATATATATATATATATATATATATATATATATATATAAAAGGGAACATTGAAGCCAACACTCAGATGCGACAGGCTGCTTCATGCTGGCGCAATCGATTGCAGCATGAAACAGCCTGTCGCCTCTGAGTGTTGACTTCAATGTTCATTTTTATATTTATATTTACGTACGCTCTATCTCTGATATTGAGCACTTTATCCCATAAATATAGCACACCTTAAAAATATATTTCTTTATATATATATATATATATATATATATATATATATATATATATATATATGTGTGTGTGTGTGTGTGTGTGTGTGTGTATGTGTGTGTTTTGAACAATAAAAAACATTGAGAAATTAAAAACTTAAAATTTTTAGACACACTCGGTTTCAGATTTTCCCACGTATTTTTTCTGCCATAGGTAGACTCGTGGTAGATTTCGGAAGTAGATTATATATATATATATATATATATATATATATATATATATATATATATATATATATATATATATATATAATCTACCATACCGTAAAACCATATTTCTGAAAATGAACTTTATTTATATTTTTCATTAGGTTCTTTATCGTTAATTTTGGTCAGTACTTGTGTTGGTCAAACGGCCTCTTTAAAATATGTTTTTTTTTAAAGAAAAAGCCTGGATAGATTCATGCTACTCTGAATTGGCTTGTTGTTAAATTTGTGATTAACCCCGTCTGGATTGAGTGTTTTTGAGGCGCAAAATCTCTTTGTCTTCATAGTCTTCTAAAAAAAATTTAATGTTATCTTTGTCTACTTTTTTATTTTTTCATTTATAGTGAATTTGGCATGTCTTTTAAAATCATGTTTTTCTTGGTGGAAATATTGTTCTACCGGTAGTAAGCTTTTGTGGGAGCCGACTTAATTCCATTACGATGATTATTAATTCTGTGGTGAAAGGGCCTTTACACATATTTTTTCTGGCATAGTGTGCATTCTAGGAGGTAAATTATGTTATGACTTCTACAGGTAGACTCATAGTAGATTTCGGAATTAGATTATATATATATATATATATATATATATATATATATATATATATATATATATAAAAGAAAGGTTGTAGCGGTTCCAACGAGAGAAAAGTATGTATATTAAAAAGAAGAGAAGAGTAGTGTCGCAAACGTTTTTGGTTGTAATATCGATTTTTTTAGAAAAAAATATGCTTTTTTCCATAATTTTACTACACGTGTTTCTCGTTTCTAATTTTTTTTCTTTTTCAATGTTAAATATTCTCGATATGAGACAATATCTGTTTTTGTGTTAGTAATCCGAATGTCTAAAAACGTTTGCGGCACCTCTCTTCTCTTCTTTTTAATATATATATATATATTGTATTATACAGTTGTATTATATACAGATAGTATTATAGAGTTGTATTAAATATACGACAAAAGTATTACATATATAGTATTATATAGTTGTATTAAAATACTATATATGTGTGTGTGTGTGTGTGTGCGTGTGCACACATTTCATTGAATACGACAGACAAGGTGCTTTTATTTAGTTTTTATACAATTTTTTCATCCGATCTAATAATTATTTTACTTTTCAGATGATAAATTACATAAAAACTGTCCGGATATTCTTTCATTCCCAGCGCTTTCGGCTATACATTTAGCCATTTTCAAGGACTAAATATTTTAACCGTTAAATAAGAAATACTTTGTTGCGTGTATGTTTTATAAAATGTTTTCATTTTTCAAAACACCGTCAAGATATTGTGTCCATGTTCATAGTTAATATTAAGTGTTGCTTTTTTGTTTTTATTAATAAGGCTTCCATTATTTGTAGCCTTTTTTTGCATGTAGATGATGCTAATATATTAGTGTTGTCAACATGTATGTTACGAATAGTGTCCGGTAGGTCTCCATGAATATTTAAATGAGATCTAATTGAGCTATGGTCAGAAAGATGTAGTGTGAGTCTTTGCGTCAAACATGTAGGCTTTGACAGAGTTCAAAATCATTTACGCGGCTTTGTGGGCGATGAATTATTTTCAACCCTCCATCACCTTTGCCTTACAAAATAGTCGCATGCCTTTCGCTACTTTATCGCACTTTCAATCGCAAATATCCAGATGACTTACATTATTTAATTTCACCAATTCGGTCTTTTAGAGTCATGTACACAGTGTAGAATCATCACCAACCCTTTCGTATTTCATTGGTAAGGAGGAAGTTCATCTTTTTTCAAAGAATTGCTACGTCGTGGAACAGACTCCCGAGAGGATGTTTCCCCGGTTAATGCAATCTTAACCACTTCCATCCTACGGTCAACCGTTATCTCTATCTATAAAAGGCAGGATGTGTGTGTGTAACGAATGCACGGCCGCAATTTTCTACGGATTTGCACCAAATATTTACATGCACATGCTCCAACTTAGCGGGAAGGCCAAGACCGACGTTGTATTTCCCAAATCTCATCGATAGTGGAAATAATCTATTTTTTTCATGCTTCTACGGCACTTTTCACGTAGTTTGCGGCCATTTTCTACTGGCCAGAGTGACAGCCTATAGCTGGCTGCCACGAATAGGCAGAAAAATTCTATTGGCCAGCGTGAGAGCAAACAGCTGACTGACACGAATGTTAACTAGCATGCTAGCATGCAAAAAAAAATCGTTAGCTGCATTCGTCACAAGTGTGAAAAATCTAAATCTGCATGGCACTTTACTCCAATTGGCTCATTCGCTTGCTTAAACTCAACGTTGATTCTGATTCCGCAGAACTGGGTTGGGTGTGAAAAAGTATTTGTTGTTAACATTCTTTTTTTATTCGGTTTTTCCAGTTACGAGTCCTTTTTTTAAAGCTGATCGTTTTGTGTTCATTTTGTTTAGTTCATTTTTCGTAACAGATTTAATGTTTAGTATAGAGCTTAGAAAAATTCGCAGTGTGAGAAGAAGTAAGGCATGTAGCAACATCAGCACGGCAAAGAGCACTCTTTAAAAGGCAAGGAAGGGCAAAAATATTTTAAACCAAGTGATAGCGATTGCTGTATGAGTCGTACGATTTTTGAATCAAGCACGGCCATGCTGCTAGTCTATTATATATATCCTCATATCCTGAATTTATTTTCTCCTCTTAAGAAAATATCATTCAATAACATTCTACCTTAAGTGGCTCTTGTGGCTTTTATTGTGTAGACATTTATTAAACAAACAAGCAAACAAAAAAAACCCTCTAATTTTCCACCAAGACGTACCAAGTTTTAACTCATCGGAAGCTTCAGTTTCAAATCGTGGTACGGGTAGTTGTTTATCATTGGTATTACAAAAATATCCGTGGAAGCCCCCAAATTTTGAAAATGCTAAACTTGAGTGCTGTCATTATTATTATTAATATTACTGTTACAAATAGAATTAGCCCAGAGATAAAGCTAGTAATCAAAAGGTCTGTGGTTTAATAATACTTATCGGGTTGTTGATGGTTCTCGATGGCAGGGAAATATTTAAAACATTTATTTTGATACTTGACATTATGATAAAAGACCTAGACAAAGAACTTCCTTCAGACACCAAACTAATAAGTCCTGTGGATATGTGGCTTTGTCAGATAAATTCGTTCGTTTATTCCATTGTCATTTGAATTAACATACAAAAATATTTTTACCGTAGTGTTTTATGGTTTCGTGTAGCTCTATTCTTTCTCTACATCTTTTGTAGTCCTGGGTATAACGATAAATTACATTCGGCAGCAAGGCTTCTGATCGGGAGATTGGAGGTTTTGAGGGGCGAGAAACCACCTCTTAATGCGGTTGTTCGCAGGTCCACCTTGATTCGTGGTAAGAACATCTATTAGAGTCCCAACTATCGAAAAATATTGTACCCTTAACCAAAACACTATGAGTGTATAAAAATACATTTTTATAGTAAACAATACCAACAATACTTCTTTATATCAATATAAAAAATGAACAACAATATATATTTATAGCAAAATGAGCAACAATACATATTTATAGTAAAATGCAACGTTATTTGAATTAATCCTCAAGATAGTTTTGCCGTAGGGTTTTATGGCTTTGTTGAGCCATTCTTCATGTACATCTTTTGCATTTCGTTTTATATTCTGGACTGATTTGTTAAAATCTTTGATGATAGGATTGAAATAAATGAAAAATAAAAAGAACGAATGTATCTCACAACTCAATATATATGTGCGTGTGTGTAGGCAAATAAAAATGATCTCCTAATTTTCTATTTTCACCATAGCAACAAAATAAAATCCGGAATAATTATCGGTTTTCATTTAAGAGCACTCAGAATTTGTAGACCTTAAATGAAGAGTAGAAATACACTGAAAATGCTTTTTAAGCTCTTCCAATGCCCTAATTATTTCATATTTAACGCGAAAGAGAAAGGCACATAAAATATGTCACAATAGAAAAGTGGAACCTTCTGAGAGACCGAACGAATCAAAATGTATTATATACGTACATACATACATAAATACACGGAGGAATTTAAGTGGCGTAATTATTCGGCCTATTAAACGAAAGTGACTCACATCTTTTATATACATACGTACATACATGAGTGTGTGTGTGTGTCTCTCCCCCCCTCTCTCTCTCTCTCTGTATAAATATAATGATATTTATGTATATATATATATATATATATATATATATATATATATATATATATATATATATATATATATATAAATATATATATATATATATATATAAATATATATATATTTGGTTGGATAGATGTGAGTTTGTGACCCTGGGTTTCACGCTTTTGCGATCGTCAGACCGCGCATATAATATATAAATAATTATATATATATATATATATATATATATATATATAATTATTTATATTTATATACACACACACACACACACACATATATATATATATATATATATATATACAAAGAGACACACACACACTCATATACATATATATATTATATATATATACATATATATATATATATATATATATATATATATATATATATATATATATATATATGTATGTATAAAGAAATGTGATGGATTTTATATTGATCATTCCGACTGATTTTTTTTTCGCAGACCACATATTTTTCTCTAAAAAAATTTCTCGAGTATTCAGACTGGTAGAGGAAAATAATTAAATACACTGTTTAATAAATAAACAGGGCGTTTACTCGAATACGTGTATCCACTAAAAATAACAATTATATATATATATGTTTGCGTGTATGTGTATGTATGTATGTTTATATATATATATATATATATATATATATATATATATATATATATATATATATATATATATATCCTACGCGAAAATTACTAGAAGAAATATTCATAACGAAAAGTAAATGGATAAAAGAAATAAATATAAATAAAATAATAAAATATATAAATAAATAAAGCAATCTTGAGGTCATGGCCATAAATAAACCCTAAGCATTCGCGCCTCAAACAAAAGAAATGGGTTGGGCCGATTTCCGCTTTCTACCACTTCTCTTAATCTTCTAATGACCTATATATAGAACCCGTTAAAATAGTAATGGGTCTGGTCCGAGTGGCCCATATTAATTCTTGACGTTCAGTCTCATAGTTGCCGTCACCCAACGCAATGTCTCTCCCTCGGGAATGGCCTAGGGTCACTATCTGGACCCCGGAGGTGTATCAAAAATTGAATGGGCCAAAAATACTGGACTATTTTTGGATTCTGGTTCCGTTTGGAATTCCCACAGCTTTGTGACACATTTTGTTCAAGTGGGCGTGGTGATAAATGCCTTATACCTGAAGATAGCACTGAGGTTTGAAATTGGCAGTCATCGCGTAGTGTTTATTCCTATGTCCCCACTATCTATCTATCTATCTATCTATCTATCTATCTATCTATCTCGCACTCATTTACTACCATTCGCCGATCATCACTAGGCGCAATGAGTTCGATGCTCACTGAGTGCCCTTGTATCAAACTAAGATAAGTTTAGAGTAAGGTACTACCCCGAAAAACCTGACCTGATTGAACCAAACCTGATTGGGTGCACTGGGGAGTGCTTTGTGACCTTCGCTATCTTAGCATTTAGTTTTTACTATTTACATTTATATACGTTAGAAATTAGCCTAAGTACTAACTGATTAATGGTGATAAATTTTCCCGCATTTTGTTATCATTTTGCGGTCTTTTTTTTTCGTTCAAATCTGTGAATTTGTTTTGCTAGTGCTAAGTCCCGAAAAAAAAAATATAAAAAATACTATTTTTTTTATCCATGTCTTAAAATTATACAACTTTTTAACAAGAAAAATCACAAGCTGATGTTAAAAATTGCCGCAAAACATTGTTGATTCATTTAAGATGGAATGATCTATTATGACATGTCTCTAATTTGTATCTAGATACATTGTATTTATTTTTAATTTTTCTAGTTGAATTGTTCACCTATATTGTATATGATCCATTATTGTATATAATCACCGTAATTCACCGTGTATAATACGCCTTCATCCATAATACGCACTTCTAAAATTGTGCTGAAAATGTGGGAAAATGCTTCTACTCACGCATAATACGCACCCCTTTGTTTGATAATCAAATGCTATGAATTGTACCTCTCCAACATCATTATGGCTAGCGTTTCCTGCTCTTATAAGAATAGTTTTAAACATAGAATAATATTTTTCTAATTTAGTTTTATGATAATTCTTATTTTATTTTACATTAGTAAGCATTGTTAGGCACATAGGAATGTATTTGACATCCTTATGGGGTCGCAATCGCCGAATGTTAGTGTCAAATTGTCGTATGTTTGTGGTGAGTAGTCATTTCGAAACTGAAATCGACCTATGAAACGGTAATTTTTTAAAGATTTTTTCGTAGCTGTGCATAATACGCACCCCTAAATTTGCTTGTTAATTTTTAGAAAAAAATGCGTATTATACATGGGGAAATACGGTAAGTTACAATAAAATTTGTATTTTATATGATGACTACCTTATGAAAATTGAGATCTAGTAGAGTAGTGGGTCCAGTATCATAGATTCAGAGGAGAAACCTATGTGGACTTTGAACCGGCCTTCTATCTATCTATCTATCTATCTATCTATCTATCTATCTATCTATATTTTGCGTATCTATATATGGGAAAACGATATATATATATATATATATATATATATATATATATATATATATATATATATATATAGATAGATAGATAGATAGTTTGATAGATAATATTAGTGGTCAATATATATATATATATATATATATATATAAATTCCCAAGAGGATAGAATCCAGGTAGAACTCAACGTCTAAGAAAGAGTAAGAATATAAAATAAAAAGTTTATTGAATTTGTAGGTCTGATGAATTGGATCGTAATTACCATTCCAATGTAATAAATTATAACCATGGAATATTAGTGTTTGAGCCTTTTATATTATATATATATATATATATATATATATATATATATATATATATATATATATATATATATATATATATATATAATACCTTTATAAAATGCAACGGTAGAGGTCATCAGTGATGTTACCCTGGCTTCATTACGCATTTCGGGTATTGCAACATCAGATCCATTCTGCCAGTTACACCGACCTGTTAACTGGTTGCCTCTCCGCATAATTCGCTCGACGGTGTGATTTTAACAACAGAAAATGTATTAACAATCAGGAGGTAGATCTTTCTTTTATAATGGCAACGAGGCTCGCAATGGCCAATCAGAATTTGCTTGTCTGCTGTCTCGAGGTAAAAGAACAAAAACGCGACACGCGCGCGCTTTCTCGTTTTGTCTCAATTTGCACATGCGCCAATGTTATGGTAATTCTTTTTCTTTTACATTTAGTTGAAGAAAAAAAAAAAGAAAAAAAAAGCTGTTTTATTCACCGAACGGACTTATTCATTCTTTAATCCACGGGTCATTCCTTTTCAACTAAATTCTACCGGTTGCCTTCTTCTGCTGCCTCTAAGCTTTCCAATTTTCGCTAATGCTTTGCACAGTGAGTGTCCCACAAAACTTCTGCACTCCATTTCTATCTGATCGAAGTAAGTGTTCCAACCATTTTGTTGGCACTTTATGACCAATTCCTGGTATTTCTCACGCTTTCTTTCGTTGGTCAGCTTGATGTTCTCTGCCCAAGCAATCGATAATTCCCAAATTATTGACTTCTTTGTGCTATTCGAATAAATTAATAGATCGGAGCGAAGTGTCGTCTGTACTATATGATTAGGGAATTTCAATTGTTTTTTTCAGGTCCACGATCAGATACCAGCCGGGTGATGTTGAAATCATGTTCGGGGTATTGTTTTCAGATCCTGTTTTCTTTCTTTTCGTTTTCATATATCAGAACAATTTTATGAAAATCAATGACAAAGAGGAAACTTTTTTCGTCCTTTAGGGCTTCATCAGCTTAAAGTGTTTAAATTGACGTGATTGCACATGCGCAGATTTTCTATTATCACAATGTGGGATATTTAATAACGAAAGGGATAACTGCAATGTTATTGGTCCTGAACAGGCATATCAGGTTTAATTACTTTTTAACCATCGTGATGTAGCTCTTCTGTGCCTATTTTATAAATATTTTCATGGTAATTGTTCTGATGAGCTTTCTTTTTTGGTATCTCGAAGGTATGAATTTAAGCGTACTACTAGATTGGGGGCATGGTCTCGTCCTAGATGTAACCGTAAGTTCTATGCTAACAGTTTCTTCTCTCACACTTCATACTTCCGTCCTGTGTATGACGATAAACTACATCCGCGTCCTGGGTAAGACGATAAACTACGTCCAGCAGCAAGGCCTCTGATCAGGAGGTTTTGAGGAGCGTGGAACCACCTCTTAATTGCTGGTGTTACCAGGTTCACCCTGACCCGGGGGTGGTAACACCTGTTAGGGTCCCAGCTATGGGCAAATAGTTAACACCCAAACGTGTGTAAAAATAGGTTTTAATGCCAGAAATACATTGTAATAAAAAAAAAAATTATTACCAGCAATAATTTTTGAAGGAAAAATTATTATCAGCAATACTTTAAAAAAAATACTAGCAATACAAACAGCTATACATTCTTTGAAAAAAATATGACCAGCTATAGATTTCTTCAAGGAAAAATATTCCTAGAAATAGATTTTTGAAGAAAAACATATTACCAACAATAAAAATTTTGTCGGCATTAAATAACCTATTGA
>OZ010586.1:32797338-32819838 GCA_963932145.1 Acanthosepion lycidas
ATATATATATATATATATATATATATATGTATGTATTTATGTATGTATTTATGTGTGTGTGTCTGTGCGTGTACTTTAAACTTTATTTTTAGTGAATACTCGCATTTGAGTAACTATCCGTTTATTAGTTAAACAATATTATTTATTTTCGTCTACCAACCTGAATGTTCGAGAAATCTTATTAAAGAAAAAACTACGCTCTCTGGCAGGTTATATATATATATATATATATATATATATATATATATATATATATTGGACATTACATCATATTACATGTCGTAAATTTGGCTCCAAAGATTATTGGCGTCTCTGCAAGAGCGTCCTAAACAACAGCAAACCCGTAACACCTCCTTTTTTTCAACCAATTTGAGGTCCCGACTTCCACAGCTGATAAGGCCGAGTGCTTTGCTTGTAAATTCTCATCCAATTCAACGCTCGACTCGTCCGGTGTACCCACACGCGATTTCTCCCTAGAACTGAGGCTTTTTTGAGCGAGTTGCACATAACCCCATCGTTGGTATTGGGCATCATCTCTAAATTAGACTCCCATAAGGCTAGCAGTGGGGACCGGATACCAGCCATTGTCTGGAAGAAATGTGCTCCTGAACTGGCTCCTGTCCTCTCCAAACTATACAACTACTGCCTCAACAACTCCTGCTTTCCATCCTGTTGGAAGTCTTCATCTGTTGTACTTGTCCTCAAAAACTCTGGCGACCATTCTGACCCATCTAACTACCGTCCTATCAGTCTCTCTTAATCAACACCGAAGTAGTTAATCCCCTTACATCTCATAATCTGCTCTCTGACAAGCAATATGGTTTCCGCTTTGACCGGTTTACAACTGATGTGCTCACGGCCATAACTGAATTTGTTTACCAAGCGCTCCACAATAACAGAGAAGCTTGTGCCGTGGCTCTAGATATCTCTAAAGCATTTGATAGGGTTTGGCATACCAGCCTCCTTCATAAGCTTCAAGGATATGGTGTCTCAGGACGATTATTTGACTTAATACAACCATCCCTGTCAAACTGTGTAATGAAGGTCATCCTTAATGGATTCACCTCCAGTTCCTTTCTCATGAATGCAGGTATTCCCCAAGACTCTGGGTCCTACATTCTTCCTTATCATCATTAATGATCTTCCTGATGTCATTAGTTTCCAAGTAGGCATCTATGCAGACAACATTACTATTTACTTCTACCTAAATAGAAAATCTGGTATAGCTGACAAAACTAACCTGACCGTTGGATTTGAAAAGGACCTCCAATCAATTGTTGACTGTGGTAGAAAATAGCTGGTTAACTTTAATGCTTCAAAAACAAAACTGCTCTCTATTGCCCACCACAAAGAACCCTCCCTGCCTCCCATTAAAATGCCTGATGCTCATCTCCATGAGGGCCTCTCTTTGCGGCTGTTTGGTCTCACACTGTCCGCTAACGTCAAATGGAATAATTACATTGAATCAATAGCTTCATCCACCGCAAGGAAAGTTGGTTCTTGTCGGTGTCGTGCCAGAAAGTTTTTCTTGCCCGAGTCCATCCTTCAAATCTATAAATCAAACATTCGCCCTTGCATGGAATACTGCTGCTATATATGGTCTGCAGCCCCCGCTGTCCGTCTTAGGGTTCTCGACAAAATCCAGAAACGGATATGCAATATTGGCATCTCGTTTACAGTCGCTCTCCCACAGACGTGTCATCGACACTCTCTGTCTTTTCTACAAATACTTTCACGGTAACTGCGCCTCCGAGCTACTTTCGCTAGTTCCCAAACATGAATTTAAACGTGCTACTAGGTTAGCATCTCAGTCACACCTTTTCACTGTCGAAACGGTAAATGTGGCCGTATCTTCTATTCCAATAGCTTCATATCTCGCACTTCCTGCCTATGGAACACCCTTCCTCTGATTGCTTCCCTGATAGCTATAATCTCCAACTAGTCAAATGCAATGTCAATCGACATCTCCAGATGCCGTGATCTATTTCCCGTCCCTCTCTTTATCCTTTCCTCTATCACGCCTCTTTACTCTTGCTCCCACTTTCTGTAACCTCTTGCGTGCTAGTGGCACTCCAGTCTTGCTTGGGGTGAAAAGTTTATATATATATATATATATATATATATATATATATATATATATATATATATATATATATATATAAACTTGTCATATATATATATATATATATATATATATATATATAGATAGATAGATAGATAGATAGATAGATAGATAGATAGATAGATAGATAGATACACCTAGTGAGCCAGACAAACCTACCTAGGTTTCACCTAAACGGATCGTCAGGGAATTCGAGATTGATTTGATTATTGGCAAATCAAAAATTCGAGGGTTTTTCGAAACGAGTCTAGTTATCTATATTTGTATGTATAAAGCTCTAGGTTATTCTATCGAGCACTGTTTTAAATCGACTAATATGGAACGTGTAGACATAGGTTATTCACTTAAAAACATACCTATACCTGACCGTCACTCATACGAGTTATGTTTACTAAGAAAAATAGAAAAATTTATAATAAATATGAGGAGGCGTGCATATTTTTGTCTAAATAATAAACCTAATAGCAAAACCAACGAGAGCTATGGATTTAAGACCAATGCCCATTCCCCGTATGTTAAGGAACTCAATAACTTCGAATCGGGGTTATTCGGCATTATTAAATAAATTAAAATATAGGAAGATAAAGAATAATAACGTGCAACAACAAATTACTAAGAATATAAAAGAAATAAAGGAAGACAAGAATATCTAAAGTAAAAGCTGATAAATCTAAATTCTTATATAAAATGAGCCCCAATAATTACAAAAAAATATTACATAAAGAGGTAATAAAACATTATATAAAAGCTCCTAATGACATAGAGACTAAAATTAACAATGAGGCTAGTGTCTTAATTAATAAATTTGAATTAGGTAATCGGGTTGAGAAAATAAACCTAAACACTTGCTTTATTACCATGATCATAAAAGTAATTTTATTAATAATCCTGAATATAGACTTATAAACCCTACCAAGACAGAATTAGGTAAAATAAGTAAAATAATTCTGCAGGATATATGTAAATCCTTTAGGACTTTCCTTAATATTAATCAATGGCAATCCACTAAGGATTGCATTAAATGGTTTGAAAATTACAACAAAAATAAAAAGTGCTCATTCATTAGGTATGATATTAAGGAATATTATCCGTCTATTTCAGAGAAAATCCTAAATGAAGCCCTCAGCTTAGCCAAAGAATACATCCAAGTTTCTGATGATGAAATAAACCTAATTAGACATTGTAGAAAAACATTGCTATTCCACGATAATACTATATGGATAAAAAAAGATAATATTAACGGTTTTGATAACCCTATGGGAGCGTATGATGGAGCAGAGGTGTGCGAGATAGTAAGGTGCCTGCTGCTCCATAGGCTTAATGAATATATAGATTTTAATAACCATGGGTTGTCCCACGACGACGCTTTAATCATAGTGGACAATAGTAACCCTAAAAAATGTGACACTATCCGTAAAAAACTGCACTGGTTTTTTAAAAAATTCGGATTTAATCTCGATATAGAAACTAATTTGAAAATCACCAACTATCTAGATATTACGTTGAATTTACAAAATGGCACAATATCCCCGTATAAAAAAGAAAACCAAGAACCCCAATATTTAAACATAAAATCTAACCACTCAGCCCATATAAGGCATATTCCAAAAAATATTGAGTATAGACTTTCTACTAATTCCTCCAATAGGGACATTTTTGAGGCCAATAAAACAAGTTATGAGGAAGCCCTATTTAAGAGTGGACATAAAAATAAATTAGAATATATTAATATAAATAACCACAACGGTACTCAGAATAAACGTAATACTAGGCAAAGAAAGATTTTGTGGTTCAATCCTCCTTTTAATTTAGCGGTAAAAACAAAAATTGGCAAGATATTTTTTGATTTATTAGAGCAACATTTCCCCCAAAAAACTGAGTTACATAAAATATTCAATAAAAACAATGTAAAACTTAGTTATTCTTGCATGCCGAACGTAGGGACTATAATAAATGGATTAAATAAGAAAAAAACTAGGAATAATGCACGCAGTAATCCTTCTACTTGTAATTGTAGAAACAAAAACATCTGTCCATTACAGGGAAAATGTCAGCAAGAATGCGTGGTTTATCAAGTGAAAATTTACAAAAATAGCGAGGATATTAAACCTAAAATATACATAGGTGCTACTCAGGATAAATTTAAAAAAAGATATTATAACCACACGAGTAGTTTCAAAAACGAAAAAATTAAACATAGTACCACGCTATCTACTTATGTATGGAAAACCAAACAAGAAGATAATATAGACCCCATCCTTAAATGGGAAATATTAAAAAAATGCCCCAAATATGAAGCAGGCCATAAATTTTGTAAATTATGTGCAGAGTAGAAATTAGCCATAGCTTTATATGATCAACATAATCAGCTATTAAACTTCCAAACTGAAATCCTTAACGTATGTAGGCATAAAAAATCTTGGTTACTAAATTAGACGTTTTCCCGTTTATTTGTCATTCCACCTTAATGTTCGTGTTTTTTTTTTTGTTTTTTTTTCCCTCCCTCCCCATTTTTGTTAAATAAATATTTACCCCCCCCCCACTCAGGTTGTGTTTGTGGTTCTTTGGTCACGTGGTATAATTTTAGCTATCGCCTATAAATACGCGTTTCTCTTTGCCTTAAAACTAAACTCTCATGTGTAACTTTTAGTGATGAATGTAGAATGACTTTGGACGGACCTGACGCTTAGGCTAGGGTTTGGACTTTTCATAGAAATAGTGAAAAAAAAAAAACGTAACTTAGAAGGCAGTAGTGTGTATGTGGAGTACTGTATTGCGTTAGCAATATTATAGAACTCTTCAAAGTGATGCTTTGAACGTAGATGCCAAAAATTATTTTAAGGCCCTGGATAAGATATTTTTTTCTTTTTTGCGTGTTACAGATCCCAACCAAGAAACTTTAAGCTAAAAAGGATATTCATGAAAAACAATTCTTCTTTAGATTCTGTAAAGCTGAATATTGCCCACCTTGCCCACACCACACCCAACAAAAATGTTTAAAAACACCAAATAAATGAACTGGACACGATCTTTTCAACTATTAATCGCATTAAAAACAGCTTATCATCCATTAAAATAGATGCATATTAGAATGGGAAACAATATTTAACCTTGCGTTAGTCACATGGGGTGTTTTGTTATGGGTGCCGTTTCAAATCCCGAATCTTAAAATCCCGAATGTCGAAATCCTAAAATTAAAAATCCCGAAATTTGAAATACCGAATTTATAAAATTCTAAAAGATCAGAATTTCGAAAAATAGTCTTTTGGGAGAAATTGAAAAAAAAAATTGAAATACCTTTATTTCTAAACATTTACAAAATGGCGTTTAAATAGTGTTTATACATTGAGAACATTCAAAATTCATTAAAAATATATAAAACCAGAATATGGCAACGCTCATGCCAGTGTTTATCGCATTATTGGAAAAAAGAGCAATAGCACATATGAAACGAATGTGAAAGCATTCCCCGAGGAGTCTTGTCCAAAAAGAAAAACAAATGTGTCTTTTATCGTGATGAAAGGCGTAAAAATATAGTTAACGATCGTGAAAACTGGCCAGATCTTATAGAATAACTTAAGGTTCTTGCTCATAATCTTTCATTATAAATTATTCATATATTCTGGTTGTATACATTTCACACCCTGTCATTACCCCAGATAAATAATAAACCATTACGTTTTGATTGTCAGTAAATACGGAAGAGAAATATATATCAAAGACACTGATTTTAATAAGAAAAAGAAAGCATACAAAGAAAGAATGAAATGAAAGAAAGATAGTATAGGCCATAACGCTCTCATGGGTTTAACGTCTGCTTCAGTGAAATCGAAACCTTTGTCAATTTTGAATTTTTCATTTGTACCCTATTACTTCTTTAAATAATGACATGCAGGATGTCAATGTGGAAAAATAAAAATGAAAAAAATATTGAGGAATTTTCGTAGGTTTCTGCCAATAATACTTTATTCTTGTATACGGTATATTGCGTTATTCAAATATCTTTTCTGCGAACTGTACCAAATAACATAAACCATATCACTTGAGGACTTTCAGTTGCAGCAACAACTAAAATGGATAGCACATGTAACTAGAAGATAAAATGATGACATAATCACGATGTTGACATTCCACTCTACTTCAAATAAAAAGTTAGGAAGGAAACACTCATTAATACTGGAAAGAGCGATAAGAACAAGAAGAGTTAACAAACCTGTTTTCCAGAAAAATTGTTATAAAAGCAAGATTTTATAAGTTTAAACAGACAGAGCAGTGGCTGTTCGGCCAATGAATGTCGAATGTTTCCTTATAGGGAAACATTTAATATTACCATTGCCACAAGTTATGGATTTATTCAGAAATAAAAAATTAATTTTCCTCTTAAATCGTTTGCATTATAAAATCTGACACTCCTAAAACGAGTAATTATCTATATTTTTAATAAAGGTAGTAATTATTGGCTAAAACTGAAATGATATATATATGGCTCATATAAATATTAGTATATACTGAAAATGTTATTAGCATCAGTTAATACCTATTTTTATTGGCTGGCATAATAAAACATGGCATATATATGACCCGAAGATCATTTGAGGTAGAAGCTGTCAGTCAACATTGAGTGTTAATTTTTATGTCAACAATCTCTCTCTCTCTCTCTTTCTATACATACATATATATATATATATATATATATATATATATATATATATATATATATATATATATATATATATATATATATATATATATATATGGAGAGAGAGAGAGAATGCTTAGATAGAAATATTAGGTTGGTGCAAAAATAATGACGTAATAATGTCGTTTTTTGACGTTAAAAATAGGTAAAAAAACGACATTATTACGTCATTATTTTTGCACCAACCTAATATATATATATATATATATATATATATATATGGAGAGAGAGAGAATGCTTACATAGAAATATTAGGTTGGTGCAAAAATAATGACGTAATAATGTCGTTTTTTGACGTTAAAAATAAGTCAAAAAACGACATTATTACGTCATTATTTTTGCACCAACCTAATATATATATATATATATATATATGTGTGTGTGTGTGTGTGTGTGTGTGTGTGTGTATACAAGCACTCACACACATATGTGTGTGTGTGTGTGTGTGTGGAAATTTCTCAAAATTAACCTGTAGAAAAGGACAATATGTTTAGAGGAAAATTACTTTATGTGTCCACACGTGAAAATATTCTCTTCAAACATAAAGTAATTGACGTAATTGGAAATCCAACAGTTTATTGAAAAAAAAGTTTGAACAAAGTAACTATAAACGATTTTTTTCTCTCTTTTTTGCTATCCTCTGCCAGCCGCAATGATGGAGAAAGCATTACCTCCTACCATCGCCAGTGAGACACGCTGCAAGAGCCACTCCGTTTCGACGACAGGAGAGAGGATGCAAACCAAACTCATCAATGGAAGCTCTACATCTACATCTGTGACGCTCATATAATTTGAGTCCAAGACGGATCGCGACTCCGACACGAGTGCACTCATCATCTAAAAGGGTACCGGTACATGAAGAGGGCACTGCGTTGAGCCGGGCGCCACTACTCGGTTGTGAAGCAGATAGTAGACAGGCGAGGCGATCCTGATCCAGAGAGAACCTCAAATGAGTAAAATTGGCCTCACATTTTATTTTATTTCAGCTTTTTTGTTTTGATGTGTCTAGTGGGATAGAAAGTAATTCTTGGGTCCAGACACTGCAAGCTTGTTCGAAAGAACTACCCGAGAATCACTGAGACGATCCACCGAGTATCTCATCAATTAATTCGTGACTGGACGAAAGGGAAGAAAGATATGATGGAATGGCCAAATCTACCGCTGATCGAAGGCCCAGGCCTCCAAAACTCAAAGGGAGCTTTGCCTGCCTCCATCCTGTGTCGTCGAAATTAAATTAACGTCGAAATTAACGTAATTTATCAGTTGACCATATAAATATACAATAGCGTTTCTAAATTCTTCTAGTTGCTAACGGCATTTTGTTAGTTGTTTATAGATATTTTGTTTCAATAAATTCATTTCGTTTATTTTTTTTTGCTTTGAAAAAATCCACATTAGTCGAAATAAAACTAAACAGTTTTCCTATTGTATTTTTTCCTTTATACATAATATATATATATATATATATATATATATATATATATATATATATATATATATATATATATATATATATATATAATGTATATATGGGCAGTAACTTCTCTTTTAATCATGTTTTGTTGAATATGACAGACAAAGACAATTTGATTTATTTTTTATTTAGTTATTCCAACATTCTTACATTTTCCCGTTTGGTTGAACAAGGGAGTTCCAGCATTGTCCATATTGGCCATTGTTTTTAAGCGCTTCCGGTCACTTCTTTATCCATTTTCAAGGTGAAAAAATAATGTCGTTTTCTCACATATGTTACTATGTGAGAAAACGACATTATTTTTGCACCAACCTGATAGTAAGCGACTATCGATCAGTGCTCTGGAGAAATCTGAGTAAACAAAAGTTTTCCCCGGCAGGGATCGAACTTGTGTCCTCCTTTCTAGGGGAAACTACCGTTTGATGATACTGTTTGATAAATAAAAACAATGGTGTGTATATTTCAAATAAGAAGTGTCCACTATAATATTTGAAGGAATAAAAAAAATCTCGGATTAAAATAAGTCTATTAATTTATATATATATATAGAGAGAGAGAGAATTGATATAAGTAAGAGATGGCCACTTAGCTGACTAATGTTACCTTCAGCATCCCGACTCCAGACTTTCGTAGACGTGTGTATGTGCATCAGTAATCCCCAGTCGATTCAGTTATGTGCCATGCGTTATACACGTTTAGGCGATCACGTATCTTTCGATACATAACTGACGAGGCAGATTTTTTCCCTCAGTACGTTGCCATTTCTTTCTGCCAGTTGCCATCCAAGGCTATAGAATCCGGTCTGTCCTGCTGTTTACTCATAGCGGGGGTGGGGAGAAGAAGAGGATTCATATCTTTCCCAAGGGTATTAGCACGTAAGTGAATGTAATGGATTCGAGTGGAATACGAACTCGGCTCTCCGACTCCTCGATCCGAGTCGCTATCCATTACTCCACCGTTTATAATTGTTAATTTCTATGACAAAGAACTCGCTCCCCGTTTTTTCCTCAAAGAAATACTCCTTTTCCAAGCCAACATACATGATCGTAATTTTCTTTTAAAATTAAAAGTAAATGATTAAATCAAAATCTTCTAGAAATTAAAATTTACATAATATATAATTACATTAATAAATATATAGAAAGAAAGTAAATAAACAAATCCATATATATATATATATATATATATATATATATATATATATATATATATATATATATATATATATATATATATATATATATGTGGATAGATATATGTAAACAAATAAGAAAATAAAACATCCAACAACAGCATTAACAACACTTACTCACTTTCGTTTATTAGGCATGGAATTATATCACTTAGAATCCTCCATAGTTTACCTTGACACTCACAATAAGCCTGAAGTATTTTTATGAGCCTTTTTAAATTTAAACCCTAACAATAATTTTACTTCTGTTTATAAATACTTGTTACAAAATAAAATCCTTACATTTGGCTTGATAAAGTCCATCAGAAAATGAAACGCGTTGGTAAAGAAAAAAAATATATAGTTTTACACTTAGCATATTGATGTTACACCATCACGACTATATAGTTTCGAAGATGACCCTCAAGCATTCAATCCATCCATTCATCAGGGGATATAATGTTTACGCGCGCTACGTCAGAAATCTCCAGACGTTTACCATTTTTAATTTCTATATCAACAATTTCTCCCCCACCTCTCTCTCCCTCTCTCTCTCTCTCTCTCTCTCATATATATATATATATGGGTAAAATAGCAGAAAAGACTGGGTTCTATAGCCTTGGATGGCAACTGGTCTAGGGGAAAGACAACTCTGAATTCAAAACCTGCGGAGGGTCGTTTGGGAACCTTGTGGCATTCGGTGCACGAGGTCTCTGTATTCGGCCCCTCAAAAAGTGGTCCTGCACGAAACCTTCCCCACTATAATCAAATCTCATGTGCTGTTGTCGAGCTGTCGGTTTCCTAGGAACTGATCTTTTTGACACTCATACGTCGAATTCGACGGGAGAGTCTACTATATATATATATATATATATATTTAGTTTATGAAAAACTAGGTAATCCGTATGGGTAGACCCAAGGAGGATAAAATCCAGAGAGCTCAATGTAAA
The DNA here is from genome assembly GCA_963932145.1 of Acanthosepion lycidas. Taxonomy (NCBI): domain Eukaryota; kingdom Metazoa; phylum Mollusca; class Cephalopoda; order Sepiida; family Sepiidae; genus Acanthosepion; species Acanthosepion lycidas. Next base: position 32,807,755 of record OZ010586.1, read on the forward strand.
TCCAGATTAACTCACTCATGTCTTCTCTCCCCCCCTCACTTCCTCACTTCGTTAATTTACATTTGCTTAATACGGCCCGTCAAAAATGTGTAAATTTCTTTTAATTTTTTTTGTTTCAACCTTTGGAAGTAAAGTCTGATGGTCCGCAGTCCTTTAAAAGGGCTGTGGTGAAATAATTTATTACATGGAACCTTAAAGTAGTCTGTTTTTATTTAATATATATATATATATATATATATATATATATATATATATATATATATATATATATATATATATGTTATTTACCTTAAGCTCCTTGACGAGAACCAAAGAAGAATCAGCAATATTACTGGTCTTGATCTGACAACTTGGCTTCAGTCATTTTTCCCACCGCCGTGTCTCTGTGACTCTCTGTGTCTTTTCTGCTTTCATGGTAATTGCTCGAATGTGCTCTTCGCTATGGTACCTACCCTTTTTTTTTAAAATTTAAGTGAAGTACTAGATTGGCGTCGAGATCTCATCAATTTACAACTGAGCTGGGTAGATGTAACCGTAAGTTCTATGTTAACAGTTTCTTTTCTCGCACTTCTCGCTCGTGGAACTCCTTCCGGCTCTATGCCTTCCAGCCAACTTTTCTTCGCAAAAATTTAAATACAATGTAAATCGCTGTCAACTGTTCCCTTGAATACGCTTTCCTCTTCCCGCTCATTATTAATGTTTCTGTCCCTAATTTTTCTATACCATGTAACCCATTGTGTTTTAGTGGCTTTAGTGCCTTGTTACCGATTCTCTCTCTCTCTCTCTCTATATATATATATATATATATATATATACATATATACAGTGTGGTGCAGAGAAATCCGGGAAAATTAATGGATAATAAAAAGTGTTTCTTATATAACATGTTAATAAATTTTAATGAATATTTATACACATTTAGGCACATAGTACACGTACGTACACGTACACACACACACGTACACACACACACACACACACATATATATATATATATAATGAAAAGGAATGAGTTCGACAATAATTTAATATATTTTCTGTTTATACGTTATTTTTATAGATACAATTATTTAAGTAAATGTCCCGTTTATAATGGGAGGTACGGTGGAGTAATGGATAGCGGCTCGGATTGTAGGAATCGGAGAGCCGCGTTCGAATTCCATTCGAATCCGTTGCTTTCACTTATGTATAGCTATATTTATTATAAGTATTAATCCTCTCTTCCCTTAGATGGCAATTGAACACTTTATTTCCTCAACGGAAAATTTTGTATATTTTTCGCATTCCGCTGAGCTTGCCTAAGGATATATCTCGTCTCGTTCTTATTTAGTATCGCTCAGTTTTTATTCGTCCAAGCACTGCAGAAAGAAACCTATTCATCCGTCATGTATCGAAAAATACATGATCGCCGAAGGGCAAAGTTTCGTCCTGGGAGGTAGACAGGCCCGAACCAGTTCATGCGGGTTCTACGGGGATTTTTTGGCCGTGCCTACGGACTCGGATGACCACGTTAAACTCGGCCTTGTGTCACTTCAACTCTATACTTACAAAGTCACCACCTAAACTCGGAAATTTTTACCATTTATTTTTCATTTATTTCTCCACAGTGGGAGTAGATAGGTTCACCTATTATCTGGTTCATACCTCTCCCCAGTATTTTGAACAGGAGTAGTGGTTTATCCCTTGTTTCCGTTTTAGAAATAGTGTTTCCGGTACCTTCTAAATTCTATTTCAAATCTATACTTCTAACATCACCACCTAAACTCTAAAATTTTTACCATATATTTTTCATTTATTTCCCTCGTTGATTCTGTTAAATATTAATGGTGATATAGACTGAACGCTGGTCAACCGACACACACTCCCAGGTCGTGTAACCCACTTCTGTTGCATTTACTGTTCAATACACTATTTATCTGCAACCTCTTTTGTTATTTCTTAACCAATTATTTGGTCACAACAGTTTCGTTCATTATCGCTCAGAAATACCCTTAGAAAAGGCATGACTCTATCTCTTCCTTTAACAGTGGGTTAAATATCAGGCTATACTGGGCTCTCTTACCGGTGTGGCACGCAGAAGGAAAACTTTGATTTTAAAACCACCCTGAAAAAGGATAGGCTCCTCCGTCAGGTTATCTTACCCTAGACACACCACCACCGCTATGCGTGCAGTACTTGTGATGTCTCTACGTAACCTAATGGGTTACGGGACTCATAACGTGATGTGACTTGACGTGAATACATACTTGTAAATAAAAAGAAAATTACCACACGAGCCACGTCCGACCTGTGCGCAGGTTGGTGCGTGTCTGCGTTTAAGGCAAACAGATAATTTCAGTGAATAAATAGAAAGAAAGTCGATAACTATAAGTGGATGAGAAGGCAGTGTTTGAAGCAAAACAGGTCAAGATCTGCCCGGAATAGCCTGTTTTCAGTAACCCTTATCCATACACTACGTAATGCAAATCTCATGTGGGTAGTACATATGTCCCTCTGTTCAAATATTGTTTTGTTAATCTAAACTTGGGTCGCACTGATAAGAAATATTTCTTCATCATGATCAGGCGTACACGGCTGGAAATAATCAGTTTTAATTGACGGAAAGAAAAATATGATCAACGTTCATTACACATTTCGATTAAAAATCATGATAATCAGTTTGAAAATCGCCCGGTTCAAACTCTTCCATGGGCTTTTGAATAGGAGTAGACGTTTATCCCTTGTATCCTGTTTAGGAATGGGGTTTCCGGTTCCTTCTAAATTATATTCCAATTCTATACTTCTAACGTCACCGCCTAAACTCTGAAGTTTTTACGATTTCTTTTTCTTTCTTTCTCTACAACAGGAGTAAATAAGTTCATTTTTCATCTGGTTCACACTCCTCCCAGGCATTTGAACAGAAGTCGAGTTTTATCCCATGTTTCCAGATCAAGTATAGTGTTTCCGGTTCTTCTAAATTCTACTTCAACTCTATACTTCTAACGTCTCTACCTAAACTCTGAAATTTTTGCCATTTATTTTTTATTTATTTCTCCACAATAGGAGTACATAGCTTCACAGATTATCCGGTTCACCCCCCAGTATTTTGAACAGGAGTAGTGATTTAACCCTTGTTTCCTGTTTAGAAATAGTGTTTCCTGTTCCTTCTAAATTCTACTTCAACTCTATACTTCTAACGTCACTACCTAAACTCTGAAATTTTTACCATTTATTTATATTTTTTTTTCTCCCTAGCAGGAGTAGAAAGTTTTACCTCCTCCTCGATCTTTTGAACAGAACTAGAGGTTTGTCTTTTGTATGCTGTTTAGGACTGACATTTTATGAAAGCTTGGGTTTGCATAACAAACAAAAAAACAAACAAATGTGTATGCTGGAATTTCGGTTGAAGCTGCTTAGGCATTTTGCAAGGCATGAACCCCTTCCCTCATCTCCGGCAAGGCATTTTTGCATCCCAAAGTATTATGAAAAAATTCTGTCATTGTTAATGAAGAACTGAATGGTTGAGAGACTGGGAAAACAACTCTCCCATGACTACTTTTTTAGCTACCCAAATAATTCGTAAGAAAAACCTGCAGTTCCGGTTAACACATCTTCCCAAGTCTTTTGAATAGTTTTTCGGCTATAGGAGCGGCTTCCTCATATATATATACATATATATATATATATATATATATATATATATATATATATATATATATATATATATATATATATATATATATATATATATATATATTTCTTTCAGACTCGATGAATTACTTAATTATAATTATCAAATCCTCCTAATAATTTCTATCATTTGTATATCATTGCTTGAACCGGCTTCAAATGTTCAAGTTTAAGCGGCTTGGTGATAGTAGTCGTAGCTCTTGGGGGGCACTGTCCTATGGTTAGAGAGAATCTCAGTTGAGTTCCACCATGGAATATCTGAGCGAGCGGCGCTCTATTGAGTCTGATTTGCAATCTCTCCGTCACCGAGGCCCATTGGAACAGTTGGTATGACGTTTGCATGATACCCTAACTGTCAGGGTTTCGATTCTCGGTCGTGTATGCGCTCTGCTATGAGTCCCAAATATAGGACGAAACCGCCACCTAGTGCTTTCTGCAATTTGCTGAGGTTTCTTTCAGCCTCAGTTACTTAATTTTATATATATATATATATATATATAGAATTATTACAAGTAAAAGGTTTAGCTGATTCATGTTACCCTCAATATCTCGACGTAGACGGACCCTTCCTGTAATATCCTGCGTCTTAGTGACATTATCGCCTTGCTTGGCGGTGAAATAATTTTAAAAACAGAAGAAAAAAAAAAGAAAAATATGACCTACAAATTCACAAATGCATCTGCTTGGAATTAGATGAAAAATTCCATGAAACTCTGTGTCCGTATAAGATAAATGAACTATTTTATTTTATTTATTCATAATTACTATATTTGTGATAATATTAAACCCTCTATTCTCATTTGAAGAACGATAATATGGCTGTCACTAATCAGATTTACAAAACCAACCAATCTTCGACCAGATCAAAACGAATTTTCGCATTTAATCGATTTTAGCCGACAACCGAAAATCCAGTCATTTTTTTTAAAAATCAATGCCAGTTAAATTTAATTTTTTTTAAAGCGTTTCACCCCAAGCAAGAATGGAAGCCACTAGCAGGCAAAGGGTTACAGAGAGTTGGAGCGAGAGGAAAGAGGAGTGATAGAGAAAAGGATGAAGAAAAGGATAGGGGATAGATCAAGGCATCTGGAGACGTCGATTGACATTACATTTGAATAATTGGAGATTATAGTTATCAGGGAAACAGGAAAAGGGGAGTTCCACAGGCGAGAAGTGCGAGATATGAAGCTATTGGAGTAGAAGAGACGGCTACATTTAACAGTTTCGACAGTGAAAGGGTGAGAGCGAGTTGCCAGCCTAGTTTAACGCTTAAATTCATGAAGTCTGGGAACCAGCGAAAGCAACTCATCGGAGCAGTTACCGTGAAAGTATTTGTAAAAAAAGCAAAGGAAGGCAACGGCACGATTGCAGACGAGATGCCAGATCAGGGCCAATTACAGTGCATATACGTCTCTGGATTTTATCAAGGACCTTGAGACAAACGGAAGGGACTCCAGACCATATATGGCAGCAAGTTATGGCTAATTCAACTTTTTACCACATTTTAATTTTAATATTGGACAATATCAGTTCATTTTAAGAATGTTATTCTTACCAGTACTTCCTAGTTTTTCATCGGCAACTCAACCGGTTCCCCATCCAGGCTTTTCTCATAACGAAGGTGGCTAGACACCCAGCAGGATTGAAAACAAAAACCGGTCAAAGGGCAGATGAACCTTCGTATGTCGCATCAACGCCATTTAGCACAATTGGATAGAGTGGGCTCCATAGCTATGTACACAGGCAGTATTGCTATCATATTGTCTTCTCCCATCTAAAAATGAGAATATCAGTTTGTTTCGTTCCCAGCCAAAGGCAAACTCTTATGCCAGTACAGGAAGGCAGGACATGATGATTAGCATTGCATTTAAATGAAAATCGTCAGGTGATTTCAATGGCGAAAACTTCAAGAAAAGGAACTATTAGAATCAACTGCCAGTTGCTTCTAGCTAGTTCAAAAGTAAAATGATGAGACCTACTTTAAGCATGAGTAAGCGTGCTTAAATTCATGCAGTCGTGTCACTAAGGAGAACATCTCATCAGAACAATTGCCACGGCAATATTTGTGAAAAAGACAGAGGAAAGCCACGTCACGTTTGTGAGAAAGTGACTGAAGTCGAGATGTCAGGTCACGATCGATTACCTTCGAGACCCTTCTTTGAACTTTGTCAAGAATCTCGCGATATATAGCAGGAACACACGACCAGATATGGCAGAAGTATTCAATGCACAGGCGAATAGTTTATTTATTTATAAATGTTCAAGAAGGATTCTAACGAGATAATCGTCTAACATGACAAGCTGAACCAATTTTACTTGACCAGAAATAGGTAATAAATGTATGACTTGTTGTTCATTCTGCTATCAGTAAAGTATAAGCTAAATATAGTATTGAGGCTACTGTCTGTTGATATTTAACCAAGGTCAATGATAAATCTGGTTAGATGGCGATTGATGTTGCATTTAAATCTTTTTGGTGAATAGAAGGAATAAAATATCTGTAGAAAAGATGGTGAGAAAGTGATTGTAGTCGCAATGCCAGGTCAGAATCGATTATATTCCAGACCCTTCTTTGAATTTTGTCAATAATCTCGAGATATATAGCAGGAGCACACAACCAAATATGGCAGAAGTATTCAATGCACAGACAAATGGTAGATTTATAAATGTTCAAGATGGATTCTAACGAGAAGAATCGTCTAACACAACACAATGAACCAAATTTCTTAGCAGCAGACCTAACAATTGATTCAATATAATCACTCCATTTCATGTCAGTGAAAACCATGATCTCAAGAAGACGCAAAGTGTTGCCCTCCTGGAGTTTACCATCAGCCATGTTGCTGGCAGACAGAAAAAGTTCTCTGTAGCGATTAAATGAAAGCAGTTTTTTTTGGTGGGGGTGTGTGTTAAAGCCACTCTTTAACAAGCCACACTTTGCCGCAGTTAACCATTGATTGAAGGTCCTTTTTGAGAGTTAGTTTTACTTTGTCGGATCTGTCGGGCTTGCTACTAAGACAGAAGTAAATAGATGTGTCATACCTAGTTGGGAACTGATGGCATTGGGAAGGTCGTTGATGAAGATCAGAAATAGCGTAGCTCCCCGAGTATAGAGCCCTGGGGGATCTCTGTATTAATAGGAAATGAACTAGAAGCGTATCAATACAACACCACCTTTATTACACGATTTCTTAGGATCGATTGGATTAGGCCAAATATTTGTCCATAGACAGAGTGGCGCATTAAAAAAGTTATTTTTATGCGGATCAACTTTAAAATATTTCTGTTAAACTGCTTAATTAAATTTTATTTAAACAGTTTTAAAACATTTCTGTTAATAACATAAGATTGATGCATTAGATAAAATTTTGAATTTCTTCAGGTGTAGTTAATTAATAATATATTAGATAAAAGTTAGATTTTAATGGGGTAGGGACTTTTCACATAAGGTTTTCTATTATTTTATTGGCCGGGAGATAAAAATGTCTTCGCGTCTTTTAAAGTAAATTTCAATGACAATCTCTCTATATAAAACAAAGGATGTCTGTCTGTCTGTCTGTCTGTCTGTCTGTGTGATACCTTTTCATTCGAGATCCATCCAACCGATTTTGACCAAACTTGGCACATACAATGTAAGAGATAGGTTCTTAGCGTAAAAAATCGATGATTTTTAAAAAATCAATAATCGATAGAACCGATCAAAAATCCATTAATTCAACTTTTTTCCTCCGATTTTGTTCAAACTCGGTATGTAGGTTACTTACATCATGACGAGCTCAATGATACCTCATTTTTATTTCTACGCCACTGCGTTTAGCGAAAAAATGCGAAAAACGAAAAATCGATTTCAACACAAATTTTAAACTAAAATCTCCCTCAATTTTCAAGCAATCTAATACAGACTTCAATCAATTGCAGCCAACAATAAGTTGATTGTTTAACAGTCATTTAACTTGATAATTGAGTCCACCCATAGAGTGAAAACCCGCGTAAATAGTGAAAAATGGCGATTTTTACTGGTTTCTTTCTTATTTTTCGTTGATCTTTCAACCAATTTTAATCAAACCTAACAATTGCTTTATAAATGTATCCTCTTTTACATCCCTGGTAGCATACTGACAAATTGAATTTCAAAAACACCAAAATAATTGTGGTCTGAAGTGGGTCTTCATGTTGTTTGTTTTACCCCATTACCTCGGCTAACTTCGATTGAATAAATACAGACAACTTCTATTATATCAGTAACTGCATTAAGTCAAAATGTTTTTTAATGAAAGTACTTTAAAGTAATTGAAGAAGATAAACACTGTTACATCTAAACATGATGCTGTTTTTGCTCCATTCTAATTGAACGCTTTTTCTGATCGACCACCTGGCTATGGCTGCTAGTTATTAAATAAATTATTCATTTTTACTAAGATTCATAAAAGCGCAAAGAATAAAATATTATATTCTTAAACTATTGGTTATATTGTCGTCGTCACCTTTATCTCGTATCCAAGAATTTCATTTCTTCTTTGCTGGTCGATTTCTTTATGATGATGGTGTTGATGACTAAATTCAAAATCTTTAAAATAACTGTGGTCTGAAGTGGGAGGGTTTTCATGTAGCCTGTTTTACACTTTCATGTCTTCTGCTAACTTCAATTAAATAAATACAGACTACTTCTGTTATATCAGTAACTGCAGTAATTCAAAATGTTTTTAATGAAAGCACTTTAAAGTAAATGAAGAAGATAGACTCTGTTACATTTAAACATGATGCTGTTTTTGCTCCATTCTAATTGAACGCTTTTTCTGATCGACCAGCTGAGTATGGCTACTTGTATTTAGATATTTGTACTTAGTTTTACTCAACAACTAGACTACCCGTGACCCGTTGGGTAACTGACGGTTCAGGTTATAAAACATTGAAGTTGATTTTAACATTTCATTGAAATGTAAGTAAATTTTATTATGATTCAGTTAAATATTTCAATTCGTTGACACGTCATCATTGGTCTCGTTTACAAAGTTCATGTTTAACGTTTTATTGATTGTTTACAGCATTTAATAAGAATAGAACTTCCGGGATGAACTTAAACTTTAAAATTAAATTAATTAGAAATATTTGTTTAATATGCTAAAAAATATTTTTTTAAATATGCCAAAAAAATCTTTTAAATATCTAAAATATTGTTTGTTTAAAGAAAGCTGAAATATAAATAATTACTTTACCATCAATTTGACGAAACAGCAAAGCGGAATCTCTTTGTGTCTGTCTTTAACATAAAAAGTTTTTAAGTAAAAAAAATTTCTAATTGAAGAAAATTGAAATAAAAATACGTACTGTATAAAGAACTCATATTTTTAAGTTTTATTCACTTAAAATATTTTTAAATCAGTTTAACTTAAAAATATTTTTTAAATATTTAAAATATTGTTTATTTAAAGAAAGCTGTAATATAAATAATTACTCTACAAACAACTGGACGAAGTGGCAAAGCGGGATCTCTTTGTGTCTGTCTTAAAAATATTTTAAGTAAAAAAAAAAACTATTTGAAGAAAGTTAAAATAAAAATACTTATTGTATAAACAATTCATAAATCATTATACACCGGGCGGGCGCACCATACAAGCACGCACACAATCATAGACTTTTAATGTTATATAGATGTATATGCCGTTTTGTTCGCTATTTTTAGGTTGATTTCATCCTATTAGAACGTGGCCTCTCTCTTGGCCATGAACTTGTCTAAATGGTTTTTACAGGCTTCTAGACTATTAAAGTTCTTACCTTTAGGTGAAATTTGTACGGATTGAAATTAGTGATAAACCGAAAATGCAAAGCCAGGTGAATACAATGAGTGTAATTGGACATTTCAGCTAAGATGTACAGATTCCGTGAGGTCTGGCACTGATGAAAGATATCGCTCTTCCCATTGGCCAACTTCGGATGCTTTTCATCGATTACTGCCTGTAATGTGTTCAATTGGAAAAGTACTTTTCTGAATTTGACGTCTGATTTGGAGGAAGTAGCTCTTCATATGCTTTCAATCCCACCAGATTTACAGTATCACCTTTTTTCGGGTGCAGACGTTTGAAGTGGTCAACTGTGGCTCATTTCGTTCATTTTTCGCTTACGATTGTTATAAACAATTCATTTTTCATCGTTTGGGATCATTCTTTCAAAAGAAAAAAGACGTTTTATTACGCTTGACCATAGAATCGCAGGTGGAAACACGGTCCATTAATTTTGTTCCGTTAAATCGCAAAGCACCCAAATATCGTAGTGTTTCACGTATCTATGTGGTAGAACACTCTTTGGGCTTCATGCTCTCCAGCCAACTTTGATCTTCAAAAATTTAAATGCAATGTCAATCGCTATCTACTGTGTTGATTTTATTCTTTTATTCCTCTTGCTCCCTCATTTTTTTTTCTTGTTCTTCAACATTCAGTAACTCCTTGTGGCTTCACTGCCTTGCATGGGGGTGAGATGATAAAAAAAAAACAAAAAAAAACTTACTCTCTGTGATGTTCCGTGTCGCGTGACCTGCATTATTTTTTATCCTCATTTCCATTTCGATATCAACAAGCCTGCCGGTAAGTTCTCGGACTTTCAGATCAAAATTTCCCACTCCGAACCTATTAAACTTACTTACGAACACTACTCACAGCTACGGCACCATCTCCATAAACGACGCACATCTTTTACGCTGTCTGTACAGCGTTCTGTGCAAATGACGAAAACGCATGCCATTTTCATCCATTTCATTTTTAAAGATTTTTTGATTATTAAATTATATTTTTTTAATCCTTTTTAGAAATTTCGAAATTCTTGTTAAAAATCTTGTTTTTCTTGCATCAAAGATTAGTATACTAAATTCTACCTTTTTTGGCGGTGAAAAACGCATTAATTTGGAAATTCCGACAAGAATCAAATAACTGTTGGATATTAATGAAACTGTAAGGACAAATGAATAAGATTAATTTAGAATTGTTTACTTTTAGAAAATCTTGGTAAAACTTTTTTTACATCTGTTACTCACCCCACCCGGCTTCCACACATAATTAATTTTATGAAATTTCGAAAAATTCATTTTTGTACCGTTTGAATTTAAAGCATCAATTTTTTGTAAAATAGGCCCCTCAGTTACCGAAAATCAGCTCTGAATCGTAAAATAAAAATTCAGTAAAACTAAGACTTTATTTAATTAGAAAAGTTTTAAGTTGCTTTTCTGAATAACATATATTATGGTCACTATTATCTTAAGAACTTTTTTCGATGAATAATGAATTTTTACAAGAATTGTTTTCGGTTTTTTTAATTTTAATAATTTATAAAATTTTAAATCTTCTAAATTTCCTTATTAATTTGTCTGGCTTAGGCGATATTGTTATAAAGTAAAAACTATATTTACTAATCATAAATAGAAAAGTTTACTACAATTCATCGACCTCCCAATATTTTAAAAAGAAATTTGAATTTTTTTATGCATATAAACGTGTCGATTTTTGTAAATACGGACGTCCATACACGACTTCTTTCTAGTTAATTTAAATTAGTTTTGAAATCGAGCAAAGTAATTTGCTTATTGGAAATATTAAATTTAATTTTTTAGATTAAAATTAAAAGTAAAATAAAAGATTCAAGGAAGATTTTTTTCATATAAAAAAAAATTAATTTTAAAAATTAGGTATCACATTTCTCTGGGAATACAGAGCAACATCGGTTCTCGAACGTCTCACGTGTCGAACAAATAGGTTTTCGAACAGAAAATTCGAGATGAAAATGCCTCGGTTAACGAACAAAATTTCGGTTCTCGAACAACAATGCCGAACCGAGTTAACCAGAACGGAATCATTTTTGGTTCGACTGAAGTGTTGCATACATTCGTGTGTTGTGGCGTGCTTTTATTTCCCAACTTTTATTGTAATGTGACTTTTTTTTCTCTACATTGATTCCTATTGGAAAAATAGTTTCTGTTTACGAAAATTTCGGGTTACGAATGGCCTTCAGGAATGAATTAAATTCGTGAACCGAGGTTCCACTGGACGGGAACGCGCACATACATCATGAAAGAAAAACTCGTAATAATGAAAAGTGCAAATAAAAAAGAGAAATGGAGAAGCATAAGCAGTCAATTGCTGATACCACCTGACGAGTGGACGGAGTGATTCCTGGAAACTCCGTCCACGTCGAGATATTGAAGGTATCATTAATCAGCAATTCTGTCTGTCTGTCTCTTTCCCTCTCTCTCTCTCTCTCTCTCTCTATATATATATATATATATATATATATATATATATATATATATATATATATATATATATATATAAATTATTTATTTAAAAATATGATTCCATATTATTATATAATATTTTTAAATAAATAATTATATTTATGCTCTACTTTTGTATCGAGCACTATTTTTAA
>OZ010586.1:32824838-32899838 GCA_963932145.1 Acanthosepion lycidas
ATATATATATATATATATATATATATATGCACTTGTAACGGCTTTTGGTTATCATCTTATTGTATGATAGATAGATAGATAGATAGATAGATAGATAGATAGATAGATAGATAGATAGATAGATAGATAGACAGTTAGATAGATATGGAACAGACTGAAATTTAAAAAAGGATGGGCGGGTAATATAGGGTAAAAGTTAGAAATTTGGATGTAATCAAAGAAGAAAAGATGAAAAATTGAGGACAGAAGAACTAAAAAAGAAAAATATGGAGGTAGGAAGAATGGAAACAGAAAACAGCAAAGTTGAGAAGAGAATAAAATGTTATAGAAAGAAAGAAAGAAAGAAAGAAAGAAAGAAAGAAACAAACAAACAAACTCAATCGCTAGAAATTGATAGAAAATAAAATAAATTAATTTATTCAAATGACGACAAAAAGCGAAAAAAATTAGATATATTATAAAATGTCTCAATGAATGAACGAAAAAATCAGTTATCGAAATAAGTAAATAATTAAAAAAAGAAAGAAAGAAAGAGAGACAAAAAGTAAGGTATAAACAAAAGAAAACAAAATTTAAATGAAGAAAAAAGTAACGTAACAGAAAACCATTCGTTGAAAACAGACAATAAAAATTGAAAATAAAATCAATTATTTAATTTATATAAAAAATTGAGTAAAATCAATAGTATAAAAAAAGTGTACCAATGAATGAACAAAAGAAAGAAAAATCATTTATCTGAAATAGAAAATGAAAGAAAGAAATTCACTCATTGAAAAGGATAAATTAAAAAACAAAAATAAAATCAGTAATTTTAAGAAAAGAAAATGAATAAAATAAAGAAAAATAATTATAAAAAGAAAACAGTGAACGAAAGAAAAATCACTTATTTAAAGAGAAAAAAGACGAACGAACAAAAGAAAAAAGAAGACAAAGAAAGAGAAATAAAGAAAGAAAGACAGAAAGAAAGAGAAATAAATAAAGAAAGAAAGAAAGAAGTAAAGGAAGGAAGGAAGGAAGGAAGAGAAATAAATAAATAAAGAAAGAAAGAAAGAAAGAAAGAAAGGAACATAAATAAATAAAAAAGAAAGGACGGAAGGAAGGAAGAGAAAGAAAGAAAGACAGAGACAAATAAATAAAGAAAGAAAGAAAGAAAGAAAGGAAAGAACAAAAGAAATAAAGGAAGAGAAAGAAAGAAAGAAAGAGAAAGAAAGAAAGAACGAACGAAAGAAAGCATGTAAATGAAAGAAAGAAAGAAAGAAGGAAGGAAAGGAAGAGAAAGAAGGTGCTGTTAAAAGCAAATAAAAATAAAATTTATTTATAAATAGAACGCAAAGCAAATAATTAAACGAAAGTAATGAAAACATGTAAAAAAAATCAAATGAAAATCAACAAAAATAAATGTCGCAGGGATAAAAAAGAAAAAGAAAAGAGAAAATAAGAAAAAAAAGAAAAAGAAAAAAAATTAAGTAAAAAAAAAAAAAAACTCACCCAATAATGAAAAAAACAATTTTCTGCACTTCCATAAAATGGAACAACAGACGACTTCTCGATCTCATATGGGAATTTTGTATTCTCTTTCTTTTACTTCTCTTTCTTTTACTTCTCTTTCTTTTCTTTCTTTTTTCCTCTCACATTACTGATAGTATCTATTTATTACCAAGAACAATCTCTCTCTCTCTCTCTTTCTCACTCACCTGTCTTTTTTATCCCTCTCTTTCCCTTCGTTCTCTCTGTCACGCTTTCTTTCACTGTTTGTTTTACTCCCCGCTTTCTTTTTTTTTTATATTTATTTATCTTGTTCACTCTCTCTTTTTATGTTTCGCGTTCATTTTCTTAAAAATCCTTGACGTTTTCTTTTTTTTGTTCTCTCTCTCTCTCTCTCTTTATCTCCCATTCCCTCTTTTTCTTTCTTGCTCCTTTTATTTTTCTCTCTGTGTCTTTTTCTTTGTCTCTCACTTTCTCGCGCGCTTTTCTCTCTTCTTCTTCCTCTCTCATTATATTACATACGGTTAATTTTGGTTCTTTTCTCACCCACCTTTCGTCGACTTATACTTAATTGAAATAACTTAACGAAGAAATAAAAAAAATGCAACACTTTTTTTCCTCTCTTCTCACTCTCCTTTCTTTTTCTTTTTCTCTTTTTTTTTCTCTCGTTTCCTCTTAGTCTTTTACTATTTACACATCACTTTCTTTTTTATCGGTCACCCTCCCTATTTCTCTCTCTATCACTCACACACTCTCTTTCTCCTAGTATCCCTAGCTTTTCTCTCTTTTCTTTGTCATTATGTTACTTTCGTTTAATTTTGATTAATTTCCATTCTTTTCTTTTTGTTTTCTCCCCTCCATTGACTTGTACTTAATTGAAATAACTTTCTAGGAAATAAAATAAAATATTTTGTATCCTTTTCCTCGCCTCTCACTCCCTTTCCCTCTCTTTCTCTTTTCCCCGCTTCTACGTCATTTCCGTTTCACCCAAATCATTTGCAGCAGACAAAATGTCTACCCCAGCAACCGCCTCTATTCTCGTGCCAACTCCTGCCCTGTCGGATACTTTCATAATTATCCAACCAATATAACTTCCACTTGTGGAGTGGGGCCAGACGTTATGAAACAATTAAATTAAAACAAAACAAAAGGTTGTGGAATTTTTTTAATCTCTCCCAATCTTACCATGCCCAATTCATTCATTTCGTTACACTAGTTATCTCTTTCTTTCTTTTTCATTTCTTTCTTTCTTTCTTTCTTTCTTTCTTTCTTTCTTTCGCTTACATTTCTCTTTATTTCATTATTCCTTTTTCGCTTCCCTTTTCTTTTATTTGTTTCCTTCGCCTGCGTCTTTTGTTTAAGTATTTTTATTTCTCTACTTTTCTGTCTTTTTTCCTTTGTTTAATTCTTCTCTATGTTATTTTCCCCTTTCCTTTCTTTCTTTCTTTCTTTCTTTCTTTCTTTCTTTCTTTTCTTCAGTTTCTTTCGCCCTTTCCTTTGCTTATTTTTTTTTGTCATTTAGTTTTGTTTTCTTATTTCTTTTGAATCTTTCTTTCATTTTTAATCTTCTTTTTCCTTTTTATTTATGTATTCTTCTTTCTTTCTTTCTTTCTTTCTTTCTCAATTTTTATACTCTCATTGATTTTGCACTCCTCTCTTTTATGTATCTTTCTTTCTTTCTTTTCGTAATATCTTCCTTTTTTCTTTGATTTCATATTGTTTAACTTCTTTCTCTCTCTCTTTCTTTCTTTCTTTCTTTCTTTCTTTCTTTCTTTCCCACTTTAGTCTTCTCTTTGCTTTTGCATTCCTCTTTCTTTCTTTTCCTTACATCTCCTTTCTTTTTTCTTTGATTTCAACTTGTTTAACTTCTTTCTTTCTTTCCCACGTTTCTCCTCTCTTATCTCTCATTTCTACCTTTTCCTTTTCTTCTTTTCTCTTTGCTTTTGTACCTCTTGCCTCTACGTCTCGATCTTTATTTCTTCCGTCTTAACACTTTTTACTTTTCCCTGGTAATTCATTTCTCTATTTCGTTTTCTGTTTTTCCTTATTTCTTTTCACTCATACTTTTTAAAATCTCTCTCTCTCTCTCTCTCTCTCTCACACACACACACGCGCGCGCACACACACAGGAATTTAAAGAAGCTCAGAGTATATAACGACAGAAACATTCTGCCTGAATTTCTGAGATGCGGTGTTTATTTACATTCGGACTAATGCCCTCTTCTTTGTAGTTGTTATCACAACGTTTCGGCTGTTGTGCGCTCCGATCTTCTTCAGGTGTCCGTCTGTTACTATACTGTTGTCCATATCCAGGTATATCTCGTCTTGGTCTCTTTTTAGTACGACTTGGTTATCACTAATTCTGTTTCACCCTGGATCGAGTCTCTACTACTTTTCTCAGGGACTGAACTCACGTGGGACAATAGCCAAGTGGATTGAAGCGTTGATTCATGAATTCGGTGGTATAATAGTTGTGAGTTCAATCTTTTAGCCGGGTAGTTAAGACAAAATCTCAGGAGTGGCAAATATATTTCTCTGATCACCCCTCAGCTGCCAGTCATATTTGTGGTTACTTAAATATCCACTATTAGGAATGGTTAGTTCTTTCCAATATAAGCGTTGGGGAAGGCAAATACTGTCCTGATATTTCTATCGCCTTCTGGCTGACCCAGATCGCGCATAAGCTTACTCGTGTTCTTGGTATTATACTAAACTCGTAGACCTCTTCCTCACCTCTTGTCCTGACGAATTTAACACTGAAGTAGTAATTCCCTAAAGTACCTTCGCCCACTTACTGGTCAATGTCAAAACAGATGTCAAACTGAAGATTTTCCCTCGTGTTCCAGAGTTCAAAAGCGTTTTCGCGCCCTTGTAGGCGATGAATTGTTTTATATCCTACAACTTTCTTTCCCACAGGCAAAACGTTGCTAGCCTTTTGATACTCTATCGATATCTTCATGGAATTCCTTTGTTCTACTAGTCCAGACCTTTATGGTTAGAACACACCAGTTCATATACACTATGTTGACTCATCCATATTCCTTTCCTGTTTCAGTGGTAAGGAGGAAGTTCCACTCAGACAGAAGTTCTACTCCAGAACTTTGCATTGTGAATCGACTCCCGAGAGGATGCTTACCCTGTCAAATTCATATCTTAGGTCAACCTTTCTCTATCCTATATATGAAATAAATACCTAAATTTATTAGGTATGTAATCCCGACTGAGTTATAAGTTATTGGCATTTTGGGTAAAAAAAATTATTTTCGAAGCATACGTTCATGAACGTTTTTCCAGTCAGTTGTCAGGTATGTGCCATGCGTGATACACGCGTAGGCGATCATGTATCTTTCGATACATGGCTGACGAGGCAGATTTTTCCAGCAGAAGGTTGTCATTTCTTTCTGCGGTATACCAGTTGCCATCCAAGGCTATAGAACCCGGTCTGCCCTGCTATTTACCAATAGCTGGTGGGGAGAACATGAGGATTTATACCTTTCCCAAGGGTATTAGCACGTAAGTGAATGTAATGGATTCGACTGGAATTCGAACTCGGCTCTCCGATTCCTCAATTCGAGCCGCTATCCATTAATCCACCGTTACATACAGTCGACATGGAGGACGCATGGATAAAAACAATTCTTTCATCTATTTTCTACTCATTCTGAATGATTTTCCATTTCAAAATTCGGACACTTTATGCGGAGAATATAAAATGTTAAACAATTTAAAAAAAAAAAAATCACTCATTATTTTTCTCGAGCAACGCCAGTTTGAGAAAAATAATATAAGATTTAATTATTTTAAACAAACACAAATGCATACGCACATCTTTTGTTATTCATCTGATGAAGCCATATAGGCGAAATACATTATTCGGTATTATTTTCGAAACATTCTTTCATAAACGTTTTTCCTATCCTATATATCGGAATAATATGCACTATTTGCTCCCGCCCTGTATACTATAATAAGAACCACATTTAATAACACTCTACATTGAGTGGCTCTTGGGTCTTGTATTTGCTGAACAGTATAAAAATGAGCAGTATTAAGAAAAAGCAAGATGAGATATCCCTAGACATGAACTTAATAATTCAAAAACGAATTATTTGCGGACATATGTTTATATGGACTTTTGTCCTTGTTTTATTGTGAGGAACCCGCCACCAAAGTTTGTAAAAGTATTTTTGATACACCATATATATATATATATATATATATATATATATATATATATATATATATATATATATATAATTTTATCATATAGACAAAAACAGTTTACTCACTACAAAGATGCAACTTCGTTTCGGTGCATTTCAATTACACCTCGACAGGTGAGAACTAAAATATATTTCAATTGAGCGACAAGTTAATTCTATAAACAACAGCCACCTGCGCTAACGCAAAGCTCTTCAGTAAAATGAATGGAGCACTCCGGCTGTTTGGCATGTGTTTACATTCGTAAAAACAATACGCTAGATTTAGCTGCGTAACTGCCGAGTGAAGATAGCTCAGTGGTAGAAACTTTGAGCAACACCAAATCGGTTGGGTTTCAATCCTGGCTTGATGCATTCGGATGTCTAGTTGCACCGAGGAGCTGTGGTACGGTACTCTCTGTGAATGACAGTAGATGGAAGTCACATCGACAAGATTGAGTAATATTGAAAATACATCATTTTTCTCTACAAATAACAATGAATTAAAAATCAATCGTCCTTTACTTACGAAAAAACACGCATCAAGCCGGGGGTAATTTGGCTAGTATATATATATATATATATAAAGTTGGCTGCATGTTTGCGTGTATGTGTGTGCAAATATTACACAAATCTGTAACATGAAATAAATTCGGTTTCATCATAGTTTTTATCCGCACGCCTACTCGAACGGATCGAAATTAGGTGGGTGTGTCACTTGTACATGGGATTGACAAGAAAAAACAAGCCCTCAACTTCCTTGGCACCTCATTTGGGACGCCTCAGGAATTAAGGATTGAACGTGTCCTTCCAATTCAGTGTAAATAGGAGAGGTGCTGCCTAGGAGACGAAAACCTGGGACGCTGCATAATAAATTCGCCTTAGTAAAGTGCTTTAATCATTTAAACCTATCGGCACGTGTCTTATATCTTGGTTCTATTTAGTGGTTCTTTCCTAATGGCGATAATTAATTTGCCTGCTCAGCTTTAAAATAAAATTTGTAAAAAATAATTTGCGCTTTGTTATACATTTCCAATCTGAACTTTATAAATCGTTTATCTTGTTAATTTTTTTTTTATTGTTGCTTAGTTATTCAATGAAAGCCTTTTATTGTCCTGAATGTAGTAACCCTCTTAGCATTTAAATCACAGCACAATTTTCTCACGGATGATTGCTGATCGATGGATCCGTTTTCTACGGCTTATCAACCCCTTTCAGTTTATTTAAAGCCAGAAAATACTTTTTTTAAATTAATAGTGATTGAGTGATAAAGGTCCCTTTAAGCAACTCATAGATGGTGGAAGAGGTGGCTTCATGCCTTTCCCAAGGGTATTCCGGCGTAAGTGAATATAACGAACCGAACTGGTATTGGAACTCTGTTCTTCAATTAACAATTACGAGCTATTATCCATTACACCATCCGCACATCCAAGCTTACAGCAGGTGGTATTTCCAATTATCTTATCTTATTTCACTTATCTATTCTCAATGCTGCAGAGTGGATTTGAAGCAACAGAGATTTGGTTCTACAGAAGGATGCTGAGAAAGTCATGTAGAGAGTATGCAAGTGCTATCCTGATAGCTGATACCTATAATCTTCAATTATTCAAATGCAATGTCAATCGACATCTTCACATGCCTTGATCTAATTCACCGTCCTTCTGTTCATCCTTTCGTCTATCACGCCTCTTTACTTTTGCTCCCACTTTCTGTCACCCCATTGTGTGCTAGTGGCACCCCACCTTGCTTGGGGTGAAATGCTTAAAAAAAAGTAAAATTCAAAGTTCAAGGAAAATTTGAACAAAAGTTCACAGTTAAATTAAGAATCAAAAACCGACAACTGAAATATCTTGGATGCCTAATGAAGAAAGAAAGCTTGGCAAATTTGATACTCACAAGATATCAATGGCAAGAGAGACATAGGGAAACAGTGAGTAACCTATTTAATGAGTTTGTGGAAGTATAATTCGTTAGAAACTAAGAAAATATTGCCGAAGTGCTGTGTAATATCAATCGTCCTACACGGCAGTGAATGGTGGGAAAATTTCCACACAGATGAAGAGGAGACTCGATTGCAACAAAGATTTGCTGGTTCTACAGAGGAATGCTAAGAATACCATGTATGGATCATGTGAGCAACGAAGAAATTTTTACAGAAAATGGAATTGAGAACACTTAGAATCAGAAAAAAAGACTGTGAACATTTCTAGGAGAAACAATAAGTGAGATGACTTGAATTTGACAGTCACATGATATACTGAAACCAAAAGCGGCAAAGAGGAACGCATTTTTTGGTTCAATTTATACTAATCAGTATCATTATCCCCCCCCCCCATATATATATATTATATATATTAGGTTGGTGCAAAAATAATGACGTAATAATGTCGTTTTTTGACGTTAAAAATAGGTCAAAAAACGACATTATTACGTCATTATTTTTGCACCAACCTAATATATATATATATATATATATATATATATATATATATATATAAAAGTGAACATAGAAGTCAACACTTAGAGGCGACAGTCTGTTTCATACTAGATGCAATCGTCAGGTCACGACGATTGCATCTAGCATGAAACAGACTGTTGACTTCTATGTTCACTTTTATATTTACACACGCTCTATCTCTGATATTGAGCACTTTATCCCATAAATATACCACATCTTAAGACTATATTTCTTCATATATATATATATATATATATATATATATATATATAGATATTCGCGTGTGTATGAGTTTCATTAAAAACGACAGACAATGTATTACGATTAAAGTTTTTATTTAATTTTTCTTGTGTTCGAACAAGTGTTTTCTTTTCTGGACACAGAGTGTGTAGAAACTGTCCAAATGTTCTATAATTCCGAGCGCCTTTCGGCCATACTTTTAGCCATTATCAAGGATGATTTCATTTTTTGCTTTTTTTTGGGCACATTGTGGCTGTGTCTGTAGTTAATGTTATTAAATGTTGGCTTTTTCTTTTTTATTATTATTAAGGCTTCCATTATTTTTAATCTTTATCGAATCGAGTTCTCTCAGTCACTGTGTGTTTATCTAAAAATAAATACGCTTAAATTCACCTTCATCCCTGCCGTGAGCCAACGGCTTAGTATTAGAATCCCGCGACTGACGCCAATTCTGTTGGGTTTCGATCCTTGCTAGAGGCAACCGGACGTCTAGCCACACAGCGAAGCAGTCTGTCTGTGGATGACGATATATATATATATATATATGGTCTGAAGATGGTTTATTAGACCGAAACGTCCGACGTTGACATTTTATTAACATTAAAACAGCATAATTGCATATAAGGATTTTTGTTTGTTTTTTCCGTATATTTTTTCTTCATACTGTCGGATCTATATCCATATATTTGTTTACATATATATATATATATATATATATATGTATATATGTATATATGATGAAATATTTGGTTGGATTGATGTGAATTTGTGACCCTGGGTTTCACGCTTTTGCGAGTCGTTTGTGTGACGATCGCAAAAGCGTGAAACACAGGGTCACAAATTTACATCAATCCAACCAAATATGTTAGCTCTATCTCTGATAAGTAACGCGCGTATAATATATAAATAATTATATATATATATATATATATATATATATATATATATATATATATATATATATATATATATATATATATATATATATATATATATATATATATACTTTTCACATATATGATGAAATATAGTTTTAATGTTATGGCATATTTATGGGTTAAAGTGCTTAATATCAGAGATACAGCGTATGTAAATATAAAAGTGGACATTTTAGTCAACACCCAGAGACAACAGCCTGTTTCATACTAAACGCAATCGTTGCCTCTGAGTGTTGACTTCAATCTCCACATGTATATATGAAGTTGCTGCGTGCAAACATTTTTTTTTACAAAACGTTAATTAAATCTTAGATGTGTCTTTGAAATTTACTCGAAACTTCCTTGCTTTAGTCAAAATTCAGAAAACGGCAAAGTGAGTTTCGCCTGAAGTTATGAGACTGAACCTCAGACAGAAATTCAGCACTGGTTTGACACTGGTGCTACTATAGTATGATATTTACCGAGGTATTTGCAACCAACCGTAAATGACGATGCACTCATTATTGCTGGAAAAATGCTCCAAAAAAAAAAAAAAACGATGACCTGTTTGCTGTTTTTTTAAATGGCATCAAATCAGTTTACACACATTAAAATCACAATTTGATGATTTTCTTTTTTTGTTTTGTATAAAAATAAATGTTAATGATTTTTAATACATAACCAGTTCACTGTTTACTCCCCTTAACCCTAAACTCGTAACCCCTAACATCTAACTTTTATATTTCCAACAACTGAGTAAGGTTGTAAGAGGAGGAAGTACATATTATGAGGATAGGTAGGATAGATAACGGTTGAAATTTGACTTAAAGAAGTTAAGCTTGTAGTGATCATTGTAACTTGCCTCTGAAAAACAACAGCAAAATTTACATTGATTTGCCGTAAATATTCATTCATTATATTTGCTTTTGTCATGCACTTTTTGGTTCGATCTTTGAACACTGGGATTTTGTGTGCAACTGATGCATGGTTCATTTGTGCACTAATAAAATATATACCTATGTTTTGAAGAAATCATATTAGTGCTACTATTGTATGATATCTACCAAGGTACTTGCGACCTACCGTAAATGACGATGCAGTCATTATTGCTGGAAAATGCTCAGAAAAAACGATGTCTTCTTTACTGATTTTTTTAATGACATCAAATCAGTTTACAAACATCAAAATCATGATGATATGTTTTTACTTTTTTGTATAAAAAAATTGTTAATGATTTTTAATACATAACCAGTTCACTGTTCACTGCCTTTAACCCTGACCCAAATCCTAATCCCTAGTCGTAATCCTAACTTCCAACCCTAACCATAACATATATCATACTTCTGACAGTTGGTAAATATCATACGATGGTAGAAAATGATATCATATTATAGATATCATATCATAGTAGAATATGAATGGTAAATATCATACCATAGTAGTACCCTTTCACTTTAGTCGACGGAGTAAAAAGCAATATTGGAACAAGATAGACATTGTTAATCGATAAGGATTTATTGAAAATATCCAAAAATGAATAAATTCCTAACTACCGGACAGCCTTTTCTACATAACTTTAAATAGGATAGATTGAAAAAAAGAAAATTTTTGTCTTATGCGAGTGAAAAATAAAATTAAAAAAAAAAAAAAAAAAAGAAAAAAAAAAGGGACCTGTACAAGGCTAAGCAACACTGAGCAAGTGATTCATTTGAATTCTTCATTGGGATAATAATGACCTTTTTTCAAGATCAGAAAGTCAACAGCCTATATATATATATATATATATATATATATATATATATATATATATATATATATTATATATATATATATATATATATATATATATATATATATATATATGTGTGTGTGTGTGTGTGTGTGTGTGTGTGAAAATATATAGAAAATAGGAAAGAACTGGTTAGGTAAATAATCCAAAGTTCTTTAGTATTTTTGTTATTATTTTTAAAAAATAGTGCTCGATACAAAAGTAGAGCATAAATATAATTATTTATTTAAAAATATGATTCCAACATGCTACATAAGAGGTCTCATGTTTCAAAACGAGAACCGAAAACTTCAATATAATTATTTGAATTAAATTGAATTAAAGTAAGCTCTGTTACATCTTCAAGCGAATTTTTTTTTTTTTTTTTGGAATAACTTATTTCTGAAATTTACGTGTTTTAATAGCATATTCATAATTGAAATCAAAATTTCCATGGTAACAGCCAGGGCGATTGTTTAAATAGGGAGGGGTTTTGGGTGTTAATAATTTGTATCAGTATAGAGCTACATTCATAGATGTCAAGTCAGGGTAAGGTGGGGGTGTCTAAATTTAAATCGGAAGATGTTTTCACCTAGTCTGGTTTACGGGTCTATGGAGATTTATTTATTTATTTATTTTTTTCTTTATGAAAGGGATTTGTGTATATAAAAACTGCCGTAACATTTATCTTTTTTTGTAGGGTATTTAAACTATTTATTGGGGCTATGGATTATAAAAATTATTTTATTGTATGTTTGTTTTTAAACTAATTATTCAATGCAAAAATTTGATGATGTCGGCAATATATATATGTGTGAAAAGTGTGTGTGTATATATATATATATATATATATATATATATATATATATAATTATTTATATATTATATGCGCGGTACTTATTAGAAAGCGCTCAATATCAGAGATAGAGCTAACATATTTGGTTGGATTGATGTGAGTTTGTGACCCTGGGTTTCACGCTTTTGCGATCGTCAGACAAACTGATTAATTTTTTAAAATTTTGGGTTTATGTAGATTGCGTGTATTGGTGTTATTATAGGAGTGGGGGGGGAAACGTCGTCGTGATGTCATCGTGCTAACGCAAACATCGATGTATGTTCATACGCTCAATGAAGTACGCAGACACACATACACACTTGGTCGTCCGTCGGTACTCATACATATATAAACATATGTGGACAGTTTCGGATTTGACATATGTATGCATACGGGTGGTGTTGTGTCTATACATACGCATTTGTATGTTAATCTACATAAACCCAAAATTTTAAAAAATTAATCAGTTTGTCTGACGATCGCAAAAGCGTGAAACCCAGGGTCACAAACTCACATCAATCCAACCAATATATATATATATATATATATATATATATATATATATATATATATATATATATATATAAAGAGAAAGAACAGTAAGATTTATAATCTGGTGTTCTAATGTGCAGCAGACAATGCCTGTCTTTATGTTACAAATGCCACGTCACAAAACTATCGTGGAGCTTGTGCAAATCGATGATAGAACACGGATTTAAGGGGACAAACATTGATGAGAGCTACAAAGAATAGGAAGTTGTAGAGAGTTTTGATCGTGACGCCTTGGAAGGACGTGGAAAGGAAACATTTTTAATGCTTTTAAATCCTTTTTTAATGCTTTACAAAAAAAATAAACCAAAAAAACTTAATCTAATAAAATCTTTAATGTAATGTGTTTACTTACAGCGATCAGATAAAAAATCAGTAATTCCTCCGAAAAGCCTACGTTTCACCCTATTTTGAAAGACCCCTAACTTCCACACTCCCTGGAATAAAAATAACATGAAACCAGAAATTATTTATTTCGATGGAAAACTACAGACGTCCCAAATTTTAGCTTGACAGCTTCTTAAATATCAAAGTTTTGTCGCACCAAATTTGGCAAAATCAAGCTTGCAGTATGAGAGCTCATTAGAAAAAAAAAAAATTCAAACAGAAGGTCAAAGGCAACACTATATTTTGATCTACAGTTATATAAGAATACTGTAAGAATTTTAAAATGTTTTTTTCAACTACTCACATAGTCAAACGAAGAAATGTAAATAGGTAATTTTGGAAATATTTTAAAAAACACTTCTGTTATTACTGTAACCAGTATCGGAGAGAGAATTTCCGAGGTCAGGCACTCAGGTTATTTTGAACCCATGCGGAAAAGGAGATATGTTCGGACAAACAAACTCGATCTAGTGGATTTTACAAGGCTTTTTAAAGAGCCTGTCTTACTTGGCAACCATTGCGATTGACTTAAAGAAGTTAAGCTTGTAGTGATCATTGTAACTTGCCTCTGAAAAACAACAGCAAAATTTACATTGATTTGCCGTAAATATTCATTCATTATATTTGCTTTTGTCATGCACTTTTTGGTTCGATCTTTGAACACAGGGATTTTGTGTGCAACTGATGCATGGTTCATTTATGCACTAATAAAATATATACCTATGTTTTGAAGAAATCATATTAGTGCTACTATAGTACGATATCTACCAAGGTACTTGCGACCTACCGTAAATGACGATGCAGTCATTATTGCTGGAAAAATGCTCAGAAAAAACGATGTCTTCTTTACTGATTTTTTTTTAAATGGCATCAAATCAGTTTACAAACATTAACATCACTATATGATGATTTTCTTTTTTTGTTTTGTATAAAAAAAAAATGTTAATGATTTTTAATACATAACCAGTTCACTGTTCACTTCCTTTAGCCCTAACCCTAACCCTAACCCCTAACCCTAAACCTAACCCTAAGCTCTAACCCTAACCCTAACCCCCAACTCTAAACCCTAACATATTTTATATTTCCAACATTTGGTAAATATCTTACCATAGTAGAAAATTAATAGTAGATAACACACTATAGTATTACTATATATTATTAGGTTGGTGCAAAAATAATGTCGTTTTCCCACATATTTTAATGTGAGAAAACGACATTATTTTTGCACCAACCTAATATATACTGTTATGTAACGTGATCATTTTTGAAAGTATGGTCGACCATACACGACATTATCAGAAAATAAGAGCGATGACTATAGTAAATTTAAAGTCAGCATTACTAAAATTGTTGTTGATGATTTTTAATACATAACCAGTTCACTGTTCATTGCCTTTAATCCTGACCCGATACGATCGAGTTAGACTTTGAGGAACTCATCGCGCATTCAATGAAAGTTCGAAAAATGCACTTTTAAGCTGTTTTGGAATTTCGATTTTTTTTTTTTTGCAATAAAATACTGATTCGTAATTTTGCTTATTTTTTTGTAAAGAAGCCCCTAAAGGTATTTTCTTGAGGCCCATCGGGTTTCGAGGCCCGGCACATTTGTGCCGGCTGTCTCCACCTCTTGCTATTCTGGCTGTAACTAATGAATATAGTTACTGCATATACCGGGTGAGGCACAAGTCGAGCACCACAGGGATAATTTATTAAAAGTATAATTACACATGAAAATTTCATTTACTAGTTATTTAATTGTTATACGTGCTGTTCAAAATGTCCTCCTCCTTTTTCAAAACACATTTCAATTCTGTGCCCGCATGAATTCATTAACACGTCGGAGAGTTTCCTCTTTCATTTTACTGTATTTATTTTTCATTCTTTGTTACTTTTTCAGCCATTTTACTTCGTCGAAATTGTTGCTGCAAAATAAGAAAATATCAAAACAAATTAGAAATATTTAATTAATTAAGCCCTATGGTGCGCCACTTTTGTCTCACCATATATATATATATATTATTTATATATATATACAGACATGACAGAATTGAATAGAAGATAAATTTTATTTCTGATTTTTTTTTAATAACCAAGATAAATTAACTTAGATTATTTGATTAAAATTGTAGATAACAATACTGGAACATGCCACAAACCAAAGGAGCATCAGACCTATCCGAATTTCAGCGAGGACGTACGTGGGCCAAAATGAAGGTGGCCTTAGTCAAAGAAAAATATCTGAAAATTTTTCAATACCCTTTTCTACTGTTAATAGAGTGATCGTACAATTCACCAGAGAGGGCAAGAAGTGCACAAAACCTCATCCAGGCCGCCCTGGGTCCTCTGAAAGAACCATGCGTCTTGTCGAAAGAAATGTTGAACAGGATCCACGTTGCAAGGCCTCTGACATAGTAACACAAGTTGATGTCAGTCCCAGAACAGCTGTCAGGTATCTTCACAAGCTGGGCTACTATGGCAGAGCTGCGAGAAGGAAACCACTTCTCCGTCCAGCCAATATCAAACGCAGAAAGGATTGGGCTCATGAGATGGTGGAGAGACCTATGACCTTTTGGACCACTGTCATTTTCTCTGATGAGTCAAGATCCGCATTATTTTCCGACAGTGGAAGAGTATGGTGAAGAGTTTGGTTTAAAAAGACTGCAGCCAACGGTGAAACATGGGGGCCTTTCAGTAATGGTATGGGGTGCAATTTGGAGTGTGAAGGAAACATTAATTCAACCGAATATGTTTCTATATTAAAGAAAGAGCTCCTTCCAATATTCTCAAGTAGTAGAATGAGCAAAGTTGACTCCCTATTTATGGAAGATGGAGCTCCATGTCACACTGCTCAAGCAACGCAACATTGGTTGAGACAAAATGGGATCAATAAACTTCCATGGCCAAGTCAGTCCCCGGATATTAACCCTATTGAACACCTTTGAGGCATATTAGATGGAAAACTCCGCAAAAATAACAGGAAACCATCTTCTAAGCCCGAACTTTTAGGATTATTGGGTCAAACATGGCAAGAAAACCCTCAAGATGATATTCGTGAACTCATCGCTAGCATGCCTAAAAGGGTCCTTGCATTAAAAAAAGCAAAAGGGATGTCAACCAAGTATTATTAAATTTATGACCATTTATAATTACTTCATTTGTATAAATTACTTGTTTAATAAAGTAAACAGTTTATGTGAGCGTCTATTCAATTCTGTCATGTTTGTCTTTTAATATCTAATATAAAATAATAATAATAGTATATATATATATATATATATATATATATATATATATATATATATATATATATATATATATATATATATATATATATATATATTAGGTTGGTGCAAAAATAATGTCATTTTTCTTTTGAAGTAGAACGTCAAAAAACAACATTATTTTTGCACCAACCTAATATATATATATATATATGTAAGCAAATATATGGATATATATCCGACAGTATGAAGAAAAATATACGGAAAAACAAACAAAAATCCTTTTATGCAATTATGCTGTTTTAATGTTAATATAATGTCAACGTCGGACGTTTCGGTCTAATAAATATATGTCCTGAAGATGGTTCATAGAAATTAAGGCACGTCAGCGTAAATGACGGTTCCGTATAGGATGCAGGTTCGCATCCTGTCAAAGAACGAATATTTTCTATGAAAATTTCTCGGACATTCAGGCCGGTAAATGTTATTTCATACTGTTTATTATAAACAGAGCATTTACTTAAATACTTGTATCTATAAAAAAGAACGTTAAACATAAAAATGTCTTTAATAATATATATATATATATATATATATATATATATATATATATATATATATATATATATATATATATATATATATATGTAGTGTGAGGCAAAAGCCGCGCATCATAGGAATGATTTCCCAAAAGTATAATTTCACATGAAAATGTTATTTGATTGTTACATGTGCCGTTCAAAATGTCCGCTTTCTTTTTCAAAACATTTTAATTCTGTGCCTCCATTTTTCATTAACACGTCGAAGAATTTTTTCTCTCATTTTACTGCATTCATATTTCATTCTTTGTTTAAATTATTCAATATTTCTTTGGTGCTTCTGATACAACAACTGACTTTGAATGGACCCACCGAAAATAATCCAAAGGTGTGAGGTCTGGTGATCTCGGTGGTCACTTAAGCTGTTGTCGTAAGAGCCAGTTACCCACCTTACTATCCTGAATGGACTGAATCCATTCATGATAAGTACTACTGGGTAATTGTCTAGAAAGAAAAGAAGATAATACTATTGCAGTGACTTGTCAAGCTGAGTACTGAATATTACTATCAAGACAGATTCTGTTAAATGCTGTGTCTTGCCAGACCCCACATCACAACATCAGCCATTTACTTCGTCAAAATACTTTCTGCAAAATAAGAAATATACCGTTTGCCTCACTCTGCATCTACGAGGTTTGATCAAAAACTACCGGGACTGGTGCTATAAAAAGAAAACTATAATACATATCAATTCGGCATTTAATCTCCTTCAAAGTAGTCCCATTCTGAAACCACACGCATTATCAAGTATTGTTTCCATTGATGGAAGCCTTCTTGGAACTTCTTTTTTTTAAAGGTAGCTCGATAGAGAGCAACTGTTTCGTCGCATTCTCTTGGATTTCACTGAAGTCTTGAAATCTTGTTCATTTCAAGTGACATTTGGTTTTTGAAGAGGAAACGGTCGCAAAGAACGATATCCGGAGAATATGGTTGCTGTCGGTCCTAGGGAATGTGGGGATTGATCCAAAAATCCCTACAGAAGCCATGATCACTGATGGAACCTCATGGAGTGGTGAGACGACCACACTCTACACAATTTCCTTCCAAGCATGGGTATAAACAACGGAAGTGAGCGAGACGTTATAACTTAGTGTACATGCGCAACAGAATTCAAGGTCAATCCAGGCGGTTTCATTCAGCGTACTTCAGCTCCGTTACCATATATTTCTGTCCTGATATTTTTGATCAAATTCTGTATATATATATATATATATATATATATATATATATAAACATAAAGATATCTAACGAGCATGCGTAAGTAAATTTCGTTAGAAACAACTGCTGAAATGCTATGTAATATTTATCCTCCTATATAGCAGTGGCTGCTGAACAGTATTCTCAAAGAATGGAAAGGAGTGTAGGAGCAATATAGACGTGGTTATACAGAAGGATGCTGGGAATACCTTGGACACATCATGTGAGTAAAGGAGAAGATTCAAGAAAAATGAAGACAAAAGTATCACACTATGAATCAAAAAGAGACAGTTGAAATTTCAACTACTGAAATTTATTATGCACTAGCTTAAAAGCCGCCCCACCGGCATTTAAGGTCGCTCCTGTGGAGGGATCTTGGCTGGACTTCCATCATAATAGGTAGGGAGGAGTAGATGCGATAAGCATCAATAAACTAAAAAACTCAAAATTGATCGCTGCATTTAAGAATTGCATTGATATTTAAGCTTACCTTTTAAAAGTTCAGCAATATTTTTTGTCTGCAACTTAATTTAAAGACAATTTGAAGTACGTAGGTCCTTACTGTTCGCACAAACAATTATTTTATTTCATGACCGACTTTCACTGGATTTCGCAATTAATTCCGATTCTTCCCAAATTTATTTCCAAGTTATAAAAATTGTTATCGTACAAAAAAAAAAAA
Source organism: Acanthosepion lycidas (assembly GCA_963932145.1). Taxonomy (NCBI): domain Eukaryota; kingdom Metazoa; phylum Mollusca; class Cephalopoda; order Sepiida; family Sepiidae; genus Acanthosepion; species Acanthosepion lycidas. Next base: position 32,843,376 of record OZ010586.1, read on the forward strand.
AAAAAGAAAAAAAAAAAAATCCCCGAAAACAATCGCAATCCGAGACTTTCAGGATTTCGCGTCCGGATCACGGCTCGGAATGTTTTTAATTTGCTCACAAAGTCAGCCTGATTCCAAAACGGTATGATATGTTGGGATACGGCCTCTAGGAGTAAAGTTAAAAAAGTGTGACACAATGACACACAGACATTCGCATTTATTATATAGATGAATTGTGTGTATATATATATATATATATATATATATATATATATATATATATATATATATGCGTGTGTGTGTTTATATACACACATATATATATGTATATATACACACACACATATATATATGTATACACACATGTACACACACACACATACACACACACACACACACACACATATATATATATATATATATATATATATATGTATATATATATATATATATATGTATATATATATATATATGTATGTATATATATATATATATTATACTTATAAAACCCAGGTTGTGTGTGTGTTTGTGTCTGTTCGTTTATATATTGGATCGGATTTCCTACATTTTTCAAACGATTTCAGCAAAACTTCAGAGGAATACGTAAAATTACCTTGCGGTGGTTCTGACAGCGCCAAAAATTAGAAAAACAAAATTGTTTTTGCACAAAATTAATTTGAAAACACGATTAAGCGGCATCGCTGTCGCGAGAATGAAAGGGGGACAACTCATATCGAGTTATACTTATTATAAAACCCAGGTTGTTTGTGTATGTGTGTGTCTGCGTTCGTTTATATATGGGATCGGATTTCCTACATTTCTCAACCGATTTCAACAAAACTTCTCTTTTTTTTTTGGCAGGTAGTGTTTCTTATTGTCTAGCACACTTTTTTCTTCATTTTTACATTCAGAATGCTTTAAAAATTCCATTTGCAAGACAATTGTTTATAATAAAATTCTATTCAATCGGTAGACTCATAACGATTGAAAACAATGTTTTTGTTTGAGTTTGGGTTTGACCAATTAGTAAAACAAAAACAAAAAAAAAACCTCATTAAGACATGTGTGTCCGTCAACCTTAAATAGTAATCTTTGTCAATTTTATTTTTCACTCTTTATGATGGTCGATACTTGATCTATCTCTTACTGCGACATCCCCGGGCAACGCCGGGCTCTACTGCTATATATATATATATATATATATATAAGTAAACCTAAAGAGCCAGACAAACCTATCTAGGATTCACCTACGCGGATCGTCAGACTTATTTTGTTCTACTTAGTGTATTGAGCACTTTGCTTAGTTATTTTTACTTTACTCGTGTCGGAGGTTTTTTTTCTTTGGACTCTGAACTTTCATTCTAGATGATTATTTTCGTCGGAAGTACATGTTCTTAGTTCTTTCTTTTTTCCCTTGGGTATTGGTTTGTTCATTTACAAGTTAAAACACCTAAGGTTTTGCCGGACGAGTATAGCTGCTTACATTTATAAGTTTATTAGTGTTATATATATATATATATATATTAACTTTTCTGAATTAGCGTATTTTCCGGCATACAAGATGCTGCGTTTTGGAAGACGCACCCTAATATTTGAAAAAAATTCTCATACAACAACACATTCACCATGCGTCCCTTAAATACTCACGCCACGGCGTGGGGTTATGGTTAGCAAGCTGCTCTTACTAGACCAATTACGATTGGGTAGTGAGTTCGATCCTCATAGGGTGCCCCATACTTTCGGCTACGCTTAGAAAATTGCCATACAATTAGAAGATTAAATTTTTCACGTATTTCTTTAATAAATCCAACCTGTGATATCACGGCTTGTATAAACATCTAATGTACATCAATTGTTCTATAAAGACGAAAGGTCAACGGAACTTACTTGTGTTGTTTGTAGTAGAGTCTTCTACCAGGTAGGATGAAGTCTGTATCGTCACTACTAAACAAATTGTAGTTCTCGATGTGGTAACACGAAAGAATTGGAAGATTCTATTCGTGCCAGAGCAAAAGTAAATACCTTAAGAGAAATAGGAGAACTATCCAATGCTAGGTAGATAATGATCTTCTTACTGAGTTCATGAATAATTTGAAACTTAACCTAAATATAGGTAAATTTCAACTCACAAACTGAATAGCAACCATTTTATATTATCCTACGGAATTAAAACACGATCCCTCCGGTTCCCGTGGATCCAGCCTAGATAGATCAGTCAGTTATGTGCCATGCGTGATACAGGCGATCATGTATCTTTCGATTTTTTCCCGCAGTAGGTTGCCATTTCTTTCTGTGGTAGACCAGTTGCCACTCAAGGCTATAGAACCCGGTCTGTTTACCCACATCCTCTTTTTCTCTCTGGGGAGAGAGAAGAAGAGGATTCATAGCTTTCCCAAGGATATTAGCACGTAAGTGAATGCAATGGATTCGACTGGAATTCGAACTCGGCTCTCCGATTCCTCAATCCGAGCCGCTATCCATTACTCCACCGTACCTCCCTAGATAAGCTAGATAAGCATCCTAATTCATTGCCGGATAGTTAGAAATTTATTTATTGATTTATTTACGGTTTATCAACCCTTTGGAGATAATTTAAAGAGAAGAATATTTTTTTTTTGAATTGTAACATTTTTTTTTTTGCGAGAATCTATTACATTAACACTTTCTGCAAATAGCAATGATTTTTACAACAAATACTAGTCCTACTATTTAACACATAGTTAGGGGGGAAGATATAGATCAACACCTTTTCACAAGTTTATTTGCGTGTAAGTAAATGTAATGAATTCGACTGGAATTTGAACTCGGTTCTCTGATTTTTCATTACGAACCGCTATCCGTTACACCACCTGCACATCAGTTAAAGAGGCAAATTACAAATTTGTTAGTGGATACAACTAGACGGATGTGCAGATATAAGTAAACAGGTAGGTAAGAGAGCCAGACATACCTTCTGGTAAAAAGGTAACAAAACAGAAGGAAGTGCCTATGAATTTGAGGTCGATTATAAATTTCACTTCAAAACTGACATATGACATGCAATGTTCAGATTAACAAAATGATATGTTATAAAATTTGGCATGTAACATAATTTACGAATATCTGGGTTTAAGAGGAAACACCTCCTCTCTGTGTGTCTTTCTCTGTCTGTCTCTGTCTTCACGCACACACACACGCACGCACACACACACACACACACACACACATATATATATTTATATATATATATATATATATATATATATATATATATAAAAGTGAACATTGAAGTCAACACTCAGAGGCGACAGGCTATTTTTATGCTAGACGCAATCGGCAGGCGGCCTGACGATTGTATCTAGCATGAAACAGCTTGTTGCCTCTGAGTGTTGGCTTCAATGTTCACTTATATATATATATATATATATATATATATATATATATATATATATATGTATGTATGTATATATATATGTATGTATATATATATATATATGTTAGCTCTATCTCTGATATTGAGCGCTTTCTAATAAGTACCGCGCATATAATATATAAATAATTATATATATATATTTATTTATATTTATATACACACACTATTCAAACACACACACACACACTTTTTACACACACACTTTTCGCACACACACACACACATATATATATATATATATATATATATATATATATTATAAACTGTTACATTGGAACATACAATATTAACCACCTGATAACATGTCTAAATTAGACATCAATATAAATATGCATTTTTGTCGTGGTAACTTGTATGTTTTAAAGTAACAGTTTATAATAAATAACTATTCCTTTACTTTTGTATTGACCTTCTTTTTTAAATTAATGTTATGAACGTTTGAATTTATATTCTTTTCGTTCTTATACGTACATATATATATATATATATATATATATATATATATATATATATGTATTGCTTGGAATGACAAAAAATGTGTAGGATTAAATAATCAAAGCAAATCCATTAATTCTTTACAAATTGCTTTCTTTATGTATCGGATACGAAACTGAGTTTCGCGAAAAATCTCAACGAATGAATGGTCTTTAAAGGCAAGAAAAAATAGAAACCCTGCTTGATTGTGAAGCTCTTCGTCGCATAGAGATCAAAACACGCTGTATGAAACGGCGCTTCTCCTGCAAAGAAATACGCACGTTCAAATTCTTTTTAAAGTTTTCTCGAGTACGCCGGCCGGCCGACAAAATAAATACTGTTTAAAATAAACGGAGCGTCTACTTATATGCGGGTATCCACTAAAAATATTAGGTTGGTGCAAAAATAATGTCGTTTTCTCACATATGTTACTTTGTGAGAAAACCTAATAACTTTTGAAATAAAAAATAAGGTTGGATTAAAAAATAAAATGCATTAAAAAAGATAATTAATAAATATGTATATTAATACACATGCACACACACACACACACGCACACACACACATATATATATATATATGCGCGTGTGTTTGCGTGTATGTATGCATGTCTATGAGCTTTGTTAAATTCATCCGACAAGGTCTGTCTGTTTTTGTATTTTTTTTAAATTTTCGTATATGATGTATTTCGAGAAAGAAATTTGTAGATAAACTATCCAAATTTCATGTTTTGTCCTGTTTTTGTTCAAACACTTTAGGCCGACTCAGTCATTATCAAGAATTATGTGTTGTTAGTGTAGTAGAAAAGATTTTGTTGCGAAACCTGGAATTCAAATCTCTTCATATATATATATATATATATATATATATATATATATATATGATGGACTCTCCCGTCGTATTCGACGTATGAGGGTCAAGCAGCTCAGTTTCTAGGAAGCTACAGTTCAGACACCAGCACATATGATTTGATTATAGTGGTGAAGGTTTTGTGCAGAACCAACCACACTTTTCGAAGGGCCGAATACAGAGACCTGGTGCACTACGTGCCACAAGGTCCCCAAACAACCCTACGCATGTTTTAAATTCAACGTTTTCCTTCTCCTGAACCAGTTGCCTCCTAAGGCTATTGAACCCGGTCTGTCCTGCTATTTACCCATATATATATATATATATATATATATATATATATATATATATATATATATGGGATAACGATATATGATTTTTTTTTCATATAGCAAGAACAATTTCAGGTGAAAAATGTATAACAAAGTGAAGAAAACGTTTTCGTGTGACGCGTTTCGACCTTTAGAACTTCATCAGACTAAGTTTATGTTTGCATTGAATGCGACTACACATGCGCACGAACCGAAGACGCTGGGAATTTTAAATTTAAACCTTTTTTTTAAAACATGTGTTTTGGGTATATAATCTAACCTCTTTTCTTTAAATTCTTTTTTCACTTTTGTTATTAAATATTCCGCATTACAAGAAGAGAAGACCAGCCAAGAATGGTGAGACATTGTAAGAACTTTATTATGGATTAAAGCACTTTCTAAACATTTTTGCCTTAATGAATTGTTTTCTCTTTTAATTAAAATAGCATTCTTAAATCAAAATTATGGTCAGTCTCGTTACGGTGAGCAACTAATGCATTTAATGTGTTGTTCCTTAAAACATGTCTTTTCTGTTCATATAATATTTTATTGAAATTCCTTGAGGTTTCTCCGATGTATTTTTGTGGCAATTATTACAGGTGATAGGGTAAATTCCTTTTTCAAGTTTTACTTTTTTATTTTGTTTTGTATTAAGTCTGTTATGTTGAGTTTAGATAAATTTCAATTGTAGTTGCAATAAGGTTAGTAGATAGAATAGTATATTTTGACTCGTTGGCTTTCATAGGGAAAACCCACTTTCTAATTTTTAAATATTTTTTGTTTTGCATTGAATATCAAATAATTAGCGCATTGGAGAAACTTGAAAGTAATTTCAATATATTTCTCATCTTCGTGTAAATATTGGGGGCTGCAAATTCTTAGTGCTCTTTTATAGACTCCGATGATTATTCCGAATTTTATTTTGTTATTGCGATCGGATAGAAAATTATGAGTTCATTTTTCTTAGTTGATTTTCGGTGGACACTAAGTTTTAAGTTGGTGTTAACGAGGTATAGCATGATATCTCGGAAAGTTAATGTATTATTTGTTTCCATTCCATATGTAAATTCTATTGTATGTTCGACTTTGTTTAGTTTATCTACAGGTTAATCAAGAGGATATATTAATAGAACATCATCTATATATCGGAAGTATGTTGATGAACAATGTCGAACATGAATTTAAAATTCACTGCACCTCTCGTTCGTGCGCATGTGTAGTGGCATCAACGCAAATATAAACTTAATCCGATGAACACCAAAAGGTTGAAACGCATCACACGAAAACTTTTTCCATTTTCTCATATTACTTTTCCCTAATATATACTTGGTGTGATGGATGAATTGACGTCTAAATTAAGCAAAAATGAAAATAACACCGACATCTCATTTTAACAGATATATTTGCGAAAATTATACAAAAATATCTTGAAATACTAAAGAGGAAATTTGTTCAATAAAATCGCCATTGCTTTCAATCACGTCTTCCAGACAACTTCGGAATCTCTTGTAACTCCCCTCGGAAGTCTCCGTGTTTAAGTTGGTAAATGCTGCCATAATCCTTACCTTCAGTTCATCTTCGGCGTTATAAGGAGTTTTTTTTTTTTATTGGTCTCCTGCTCAACCGCGCATCACACATCAAAAGCGGTTGCAAGTCTAGGGAGTTAGGTGGCCAAGTGTAAACGGTGATGTGATCGCAGAAATTATTTGACAGCCATGACTGGGTTCTCCTGCCTGTGTGGCATGGTGCGGAGTGCTGTTGCCAGACATAGGGTCTTCTAGTTGCCATCTAGGGCAGCATTGCCTCTTCAAAGTTCTTGATGTAAGCCTCCGTTTGGAGTCTAAAACCCAATGGGAAGATACAAGGAGTCATAACGTCGCTATCACTAGTGATCACTTCAAAAACTTTCGTAATCACCATTAGACTCATTCAACTCTTTCCGAATCCTCTGCTATAAATACCCAAGCACTTTGAAATGTTCTTATTGGAGCTTCTGGCGCGAATGCCAAGCAGTGCAGCATGCCTTTTTCAAATTTCTTTTGGAGTGAATTGCATCATGGTGCTCTTTTTCTCACAGACGGTGCCCAACTAACCCTAATACATTGTGCAGTCAACAAAATAAAATTTAAAAAAAAGACAACGCGCATGCGCGTAATTAAAAACATAAAATAGCGTACGAGTTCAAATTCCCCTTAAGGAGCTGTCCTTGATAATATCTAAAAGTATTAATTACGGAAAATTTGGACAGTTTCTACACACTCTGTGTCCAGAAAAGAAAACACTTATTCGAACACAAGAAAAATTAAATAAAAAGCTTAAACACAGTACGTTGTCTGTCATCTTTAACGAAACATGTATAAAAGAGGGATTGCTGCCTAAATACACAATATTGGTGGACTCTCCCGTCGTATTCGACGTATAAAAGTCAAGCAGCTCAGTTTATAGGAACCGACAGCCAGACTTCAGCACATATTATTTGAATATAGTGGTGAAGGCTTTTGAAGGGCGATCTGGTGCACTAAGTACCCCAAGGTCCCCAAACGGCTCTCCACAGATTTTGAATTCAGAGTTGTCCTTCTCCTAGACTAGTTGCTATCCATCGCTATAGAACCCAGTATCTCCTGCTATTTACCCATAGCTGGAGGGAGAACAAGAGGATTAATACCTTTCCCAAGTGTATTAGAATGTAAGTGACTAATGGATTCGACTGGAATTTCGAACTTTGCTCTCCAATTCCTCAATCCAAGCTGCTATCCACCACTCCACCGTGCTCTCTCTCTCTCTCTCTTTCTCTCTCTCTCTCTCTCTCTCTCTCTCTCTATATATATATATATATATATATATATATATATATATATATATATATATATTTGATTAATACAAATATAAAATTTACTTAACTGACTGGTTTTATATTCAGCATCCTGACTGCAGAGTTTAGCTGAACATTTTTTGTAATCGTTCGGTCCACTTGTCAGGAGTTATCACCAATTATCTATCTATCTATCTATCTATCTATCTATCTATCTATCTATCTATCTATCTATCTATCTATCTATCTATCTAAGTGGACACTGTGATCAAACACAGAGTGGTGACAATCTGTTTCATACTGGAACGCAATCTTCAAGTGGAAGATGGCCTGATGCTTGTGTGCAAGCATGAAACAGACTGTTGCCTCTTGGTGTTGACACCGACAGCCACTGATATAGTTGCACGAACTCTATCCCTGATATTAAGCACTTTTGTCCATGAATATAGCATACGTTAAAACTATATATTTATCATATATAGTGCTGCTCAAAAGTAAGTGAGTCCATAAGATAATATTAAAGATATTTGTCTCTTTTCTCCAGATAATCAACAAATCTTAAATAAACTATATATTCATTAAGAAAAGCCTTTACCAAAAGAAATAGAACCACTTCAATTTTTTTAACAATCTGGCATATAGCGAGAGGCACGGTGGAGTAATATATAGCGACTCGGGCTGAGGAATCGGAGAGCCGAGTTCGAATTCCAGTCGAGTCCATTACATTCACTTACGTACTAATACGTTTGGGAAAGCTATGAATCCTTTTCTTCTCCCCCACCCAGCTGTGGTTAAATAGCAGGACAGACTGGGTTCTATGACCTTGGATGGCAACCAGTCTAGGAGAAGGAAAACTCTGAATTCAAAACCGGTCTGGAGAAGGTTGGCCTCCGTCAGGTTATCTTGCCCAAGAAACATCACTTCTACTGGGGCTGCAGTATACATGGTGACCCTACGAATCACGGGATATATAAATAAAAATATTCATTAAAAATTAAGATGGGCAAAAGTAAGCGAACGGTTACAATTAATATTTGAATACTTTTGAAGTCTCGATCTTGATCAGACTTTTTCTTTTGCAGAGCATTATATATATTTGGCTCTCGTGATTATGACATATTGTTTTTGTAAGTGAGGGATTGATTTCCATATCTTAGAATAGAAACTATAAAAGAGCTGTCTACAGTTCATGGCAGCTTATTTTTATATTTCAAGGCTTTTGGCTGATTTCAGTCATTGTCAAGAATGAAAGTCCATTAGAATCTTTTAATGACTTTGTATTTCAATTTTAAATGTTTTAGTTATTCTTAATTGTTGATTATAATCGATATCCCGTGAGTTTTATGCTATTTTTTAATCTAAATGTTTGTGATTCACGTGAATATGTCGTCATATGCCTACACTTTTAATCTATCTATCTATCTATCTATCTATCTATCTATCTATCTATCTATCTGTGTATGTAAATCTATTTAATCTCTCTCTCTTTCTCTCCCTATCTATCTATCTATCTATCTATCTATCTATCTATCTATCTATTTAATCTCTCTCTCTTTCTCTCCCTATCTATCTATCTATCTATCTATCTATTTCATCTCTCTCTCTCTCTTCCTCTCCCTATCTATCTATCTATCTATCTATCTATCTATCTATCTATCTTTCAGTCATCAAGGTATCTTATGGGATTGGTTCATATTGATTGTAATAACATGTAAGCAATAACTTACTTTCATCAGCATGTTCTCATGGCAATAAAATCCACGATACCCTCGGAGTACATCTATCCATAACCGAGCGGTCAAAGCACGCCTGATCAGGCGGTCGTTTTTTTTTTCTTTAAAGGGGAATGCAGTTTCGAATCCTGCCAGAGAGTACATTATCTTTATTAGGTTTTCTCTAGTATGTAGACCGGCACAGGAAATGAATCCTGTTTAAAAAACGGAGTCTCCCCTCAAATAAAGGTATCTTCTACTAGAAACAATGTTTGTAGTGATATATATATATATATATATATATATATATATTGGGATTACACCCACTTTGCCAAGACGCCGTAAAGCGGCGCTATGTAAGACCTATAAAAACTGGACACTTCCCGTTTCAGCCTCTTTTTCTTTCTTTCCTTCCAGCATGCGGCAGAACTAACACAAACACGTGTCATTTTTTTCGCGGCTTGAGGATATCGTTCCCCGGGTGATCGGTCTCCTGCACACACACACAAACACACACACATACACACATGCACACATAGATGCATGAATACATACATATGCACAAACACAAAATTATTCATATCTAGATTTTAAATGGGGCACTTCTTGTTTCATCCTCCTTTTTCTTTCAGGGTGTAGTAGTAGAAACACCAACACAGAACTTGTCGTGAGCTTGGGAATATCTTTCACTGATGACTGAACTCTTCTACACACACACACACACACACATACACATGCATACATACATACATACATACATACACATAATTTCTAATATTTAGATTTTAATGTCTAATTTCTTTTCAGCTATTTTGGCATGAATCCAAGTATTTTTTTTTATTTCTTGTTAATCATCTGTTAGCCTGTTTATAAAACACATAAAAAATGGCCGCGTTGAAATCAATTCTATTTCATTTCTCCTATACAAGTAATGACATCCTGTTGTTTAAATGCAACTATTTACTCCTGCTTTAGTAGCAAGTCTGACAGATCCGATAAAGTAAAACTGGCAACTGCTCTTGAAAAGGACCTCCAGGCAGTGGTTAACTGGGGCAAGGAATGGCTTGTAAATTTTAACGTGTCTTGAGAGACTCTTGAGCCTTAAACTCACACCTGACCTCAAGTGGAACTTGTACATACTAAAGATGCAGGTAAGATGGTTGGCTCCCTATACCACTCTAGTAAGAGCCTAACTCCATGTGCTATCTTCTACCTTTAAAAGAGCCAGATCAGGCCAAAAATGGAGTAATGTTGGCATATTTGGGTGGGAGCTGCACAGACTGCACTTTCTAATCTTGATAGACTCCAAAAGCATCTCTGAGTCCTTGTGGGTGACAAATTATTTTCTACCCTCCAACCTCTCTTTCACAAGTGGGATGTGGCAAGCATCTCCAGATGAACTACATTCCTTGGTTCCACTTGGTCTAGGGATTGACCATGTGGAATTACTCCTACTTGGTTTGCCAAATTGCCGTGTAGAAACTATAAAAAAAAATGGGACACTTCTTATGTCTTCCTCTTTTTCTTTCTTTCCTTTCGAGATATGGTAGTTGAAACATCAACACAGAACTTGTCCTGAGCGTAGGGATGTCTTTCACTGATGACTGAACTCTTCTACACATACATACATACATACATACATACATACATACATACATACACACAATTCCTAATATTTAGATTTTAATGTCTTCTTTCTTTTCAGAAATGAATCCAAATATTTTTTTTATTTCTTGTTAATCATCTGTTAGCCTGTTTATAAAACACATAAAAAAATGGCCGCGTTGAAATCAATTCTATTTCCTTTCTCCTATACAAGTAATGGCATCCTGTTGTTTAAATGCAACTATTTACTCCTGCTTTAGTAGCAAGTCTGACAGATCCGGCAAAGTAAAACTGGCAACTGCCCTCGAAAAGAATCTCCAGGCAGTGGTTAACTGGGGCAAGGAATGGCTTGTAAATATGAACATCTTCAAAACAAAACTGCTTTAATTTAATCACTACAGAGAACTTTTTCTGCCTGCCGTGAGCATGGCTGATGCTAAACTCCAGGAGTGCAACACTTTATACTTTTTTAGGCTCATATTCTTCACTGACATGAAGTAAAGTAATTATACTGAATCAATTGCTAGGTCTACTGCAAGGAAAGTTGGTTCACTGTGTTGCGTTAGGCATTTTTCTTGTCAGAATCCATCTTGCACATTTATAAATCTACCATTCGTGTGTACATTGAATACAACTATGATATCTAGTCCGGTGTTCCTACTATTCTGAAAGACCCCTATATATTTACAAGTATTACTACATATAATGGAATGCATAGCATTACTTATATACACACTTTTGTGTAATGGTAGCTTCTACCAGGATTTCCTTTCACCTCGACAAAGAATGACAAACCGTTGTTTACATGTGTAAATTCTGTATTCCTCTATTTGTAGTCCCATTTGGAGCAAATCCAAAACAATATATATATATATATATATATATATATATATATATATATATATATATATATGGCTATGTTACGCTCTCGTCATTTCGCTCGAGCACTATCGAGAAAAAGGTAATTCCAAAACAGTAGCTGTCGCCGCTATTATCGCACCGCTCTTCATTAATGAATTGAGCAATCTGGCTGCTGGCGTTTGTATACATCTCGTATATAATACGTTAAAATTTCCCTTTCTCTCGTGTGCCGATAGCTTAGTGGGACGACCTCCGGCTGATGCCAAATCGGCCAGGTTTCGTTCCTGGCTTGAAGCAATCGGCTGTCTAGCCACATTGATGAGCTGTGATACAGTGAAACAGGCTTGTATGTGGATGACTATATATATATATATATATATATATATATAAAAGTTAAGGGAATTGTCACTCGAGCACCCCTGTCATCTCTATCATGTGCTTTCGCCTTTCATTATTACATTCTATTAGCTATCCCTTTTTCCTTTATCGCTCCTCCTTTTCTCAGGACTGTAGTATATTGGACATAATCTCCGACAGTATCGAAACAACACTCTCTATCCATCTGTGGACATCTTTGTCTTCGGTGATTTTAATGCGCATGACGACACGTAGCTTAACTATTTTAATGTTACTGATGTTGCCGCTATTCAGTTATTAAACTTTTCCATTGATCAATCCCTTACTGTTGTAACCTAGGGAAAGTTGGTAATGAACGATAATACTTAGGACAAGAACAACACATATAAGATTCGCCAACGGCGCGTACAAGAAGTAGTCTACTACTAGAAGTGAGGCAAGTGAATTCCACAATGAATCTCCAACTGCAGGATATCTACCATCCGCCTCGCGCGTCAGATGTGACAAAAGGCCGAATTTATTGTGGGGTATCCGAGCCTTAAAAATTCCCTTTTGACCCAGTATAAAACGGGGTCGGGTAGCTGTTTCCCGAGACAAGACTCTGCCCCTCGACATAGCCTCGTCTGGGGATCCTCTCTGCTCGGAGGCAGAGAGTTTGGCCAGCATAACTAGAAACAAATCTCCAACTGCAGGATATCTACCAACCGCCCCACACGGTCAGATGTGGCACAAAGCCGAATTTAATGTGAGGAATCCAAGCCCGTAGGTTAAGCCAAAAATTCCCTGTAGACACCGTATAAAACGTGTTCGGATAGCTGTTTCCCGAGCCGAGAATCTACCTTTCGACATAGTCCCGTCTGGTGATCCTCTTTGCCCAGAGGCAGAAAGTTTAACTAGCACAGCTTTAGGCGAATCTCCAAATGCAGACCAACATACAGTATTTACAGTATTCATTCCGTTACCAGTATGCTGATTAGGACTCACTTCATGGTTTTCTTCGGGCCGCCATCTGGACAGATATTTTCAACCTTCAAAAGGATAAATGTGTCACTGAGGTTTCCTCTTGAGTTAAAGCCGGTATGGATACTACTTATTCCTTCTCGGAAATACCAAGCAAAGCCTCAGTCTTCTCCATAGTTCACACCAACATGCGTTGCCGCTATACAGGAACCACTATTATCGACTGTACCAACGCGACAGCTACCCTTCACAACGGACGCCTATTCGTAGTAAATGTAAACGTATCCGCGAAGAAGCTATGTTTCTGTTTGCTGAGAGAATGAGACACCGTATTTCATCCAAAATGTTTGGCTCTCATGATTACTGGCGGCTCTCTAATAGTGCATCAAATAAGTGTAAGTTCTCTATTTCTCCTTTCTTCAATCAAGTGCATATAAACTGAATGCTTTGCCCGTAAATTCGCTTGAAACTCTACCCTTGAATCATCTGGGGTACCCCACTTAGAACTGTGTCTGTGTTAAGTGATACGAATGTTACCCCTTCTATCTGGATCCCGACTAAGCATTTGGATTTGATGGTGTCCCTGTAATAATTAAGAAGTGTACCCTCAAACTGACTCCTGTTCTTTCTAAACTAAATAAGTGCCTCGACGCCTCTTGCTTTCTTGTCAGCTAGAATTCTTCATCTGTTGTTCCCGGTGTTAAGAACTCTGGTGAATCATCCGACCATTCCGACTCTCGGCCTATTAATATTTTACCCTTTTTGGAGAAACTTCTAAAAGACCGAATCAATGTTGAATTGGTTAAATTGGTTTCAAAATAGTAGGAACACCAGACTAGAATATCGTAGTAGTATTCAATGCACGTACGAATGGTAGATTTATAAATGTGCAAGATGGATTATGATAAGAAAAATTGTCTGACACGACGCAGTGAACCAATATCACATCGCAAGGCCTTTTTTCAGACAAGCAATATGGCTTTAGTTTCTCCAGGTCAAGTACTCATGAACTGATGATAAATGCGGAAAGAGTCTACCAAGCTCTAAATAAAAATGGCGAAGCCTGGTCTGTAGGTTTGGACACCTTGAAAGCTTTCGTCAGGGTTTGGTATGCAGGTCTTCTCCACAAACTGAAAAGTTACGGTGCCCCTGGACAAAGTTTTGAATTGATCCAATCTTTCCTATTGCACCGTGAAATAAAAGTAATCCTGAACGACCACTCTTCCACTTCCGTTCGTGCTAATGAAGGTAACCCGAAGTGTTCCATCCTTGGACCTACTTTCTTTATCGATTTTCATTAATGACCTTCCCGATGGCATCAGTTCTCAACTTGGTATCTACGCTGATGACGATATTCAGTCACCCCCACCACGAGGGCGTCATGTGGCACAAGGCCTTTTTAACGTGGGATCTCCGAGCCCGTGGGCTCGGCCAAAAATATGCCCATTGAACCCGTATAAACGGGTTCAGGGTCGGTTTACCTCCCTGAAAGAGATTCCGCCCTTCGGCGTAGCCTCCTTCGGGTTCCTCCCCGCCCGAAGGCAGAGAGTTCAACCGATCTGTCGTTCAAGATTTGAGCGACTAACTGACTGATGACACAATCATTTACTGCTCTCTCGATAGTAAGTCTGAGAAGTCTGATAAGGTCAAAATGGCAGTTGATATCCAAAACGACCAGTCTTTTGTTACCTGGGGTAAGGATGGCTTGTTTATTTTAACGCTTCCAAAACTAAACTTCTCTCCTCTCCATTAATCATCTGCGAGAACCCCCTCTGCCTTCCATAAGCATGGCTGATGCTGACCTCCAGGAGAGTGACTCGTTGCAACTTATCAGGCTAACGATCTCGGCTGACATGAAGAGGTAAGACTATATTGAATCTATTGCAAGGTCAGATGGCAGGAATGTCTTTGTATCGTGTTAGATGGTTTTCTCTCCAGAAAATATCGTCCATGCTCGGAATATTCTTGCTACATGTGATCCGGCGCTCCTGCTTTTCTATTTAAACATCCTTGATAAAATCCAAAGAAGAATCAGCAATATTATTGGCCCTGATCTAGTATCTTTGCTTTAACCATTTTCCCACTGCCGTAAATTTGCTTCTTTATGTCTTTTCTATAAATACTTTTATGGTAATTGATCGGATGAGTTCTTCGCTATGGCGCCTAGACTCTTCAAATTTATTCGCAGTACTAGACTAGCGACGAGGTCTCACCAATTTACAGTTTAAATGGCTAGATGCAACCGTAAGTTTCACGCTAACAGTTTCTTGTTCTATTTGGAGAACTCTCTTCCGGTTCCATGCTTTCCGGCAAACTTTAATCTGCAAAGATTTAAATTCGATGTCAATTGCTATCTGCTGTCCACCTGATTACTCTTCCTCGCTCCTTGACAATGTTCCTAACTCTTCCACACCCAGTAACCCCTTGCGTCTCGCTGGCTTTACTGTCTTGTTTGGAGTGAACTCGATTAAAATAAAAGAAACGACTGTTTGTTTAATTTTTTTATTATACTTTTTTTTCAATATTCCACATATAGGGCAAAGATGAGCACCCTTTGGGAAGACAGCAAGAATGTTAGAGTGATATTCAGTGTTCTGCCTTGTAATACACAGATATTCAAAGCGGGATATCTCCAAAGTTGTTCTTTTATGCACAATATATATATGGCGAAGGTTTTTCGCCATTTTATATGATTATCTTTACTAATTTACTTTTTGTATGGATGATTCATTGTAATATAAATTGAACTGCACCACAGATTATATATATATATATATATATATATATATATATTTTTTATCTAAATTTGATATATATATATATATATATATATATATATATATATATATATATCAAATTTAGATAAAAAAGTAGATTAGTAAAGTTAATGATATAAAATGGCGAAATCCCTTCGCTAACAAATTTTAAAGATGCATTAACCTCCTAATTACTCGATGAATGTTATGATCCTTGCTTTTAAAATTATAAACTGTATTTTTCGTCTCGGATGGTACCTGATTTTTACCAAAAACAAAATAATTTCCATGCCTGATGATAACTGGACATACAGTCGAAAGTACTTGCGTATTTAAGGAAGATCTAATACAGCTGATAATTTAAGGAAGATTTAATACAGTTTTTAATCATTGTAATATATATATATATGTGTGTGTGTGTGTGCGTGTGTGTGTGTGCGAGCCCGCGTGTGTGTGTACAAATTGTTTAATAAAAATACCGTTAAATTAAGCTATAGTTGCATGCCAAACGTTGCAAATTTGATCAATAAAAGCAACATTAAAAACTAAAAAATTAATAACATAGAGAGTTTCCCAAATGCAACTGCATTAATAAGGCTGCTTGTCCCCTTAAGGGTAAATGCCAATATGAATGCATAGTACATAAAGTGCGGACCCAGTAATAGTAGTAATAATAATAGTAGTAATGATAAAAAAAAAGTATACGTGGGTTCTACCCAAGGAACTTTTAAAAAAAGATATTACAACCATGGAAGTAGTTTCGCACACGAAATATGCAGGCACAGGACTTGTTTATCTATGTGTGGAAAATTAAAAAGAAGCAAGGTATAGATCCTATATTAAAATTGGAGATAGTAAAAAAAATGTCGTAAATATAAGGTTGGTGATATATATTGCCTCCCTTGTATGGAGCTAAAATTAGCTATAGCTTGTTATAATAACCTTAATGAATTACTCAACCAGAGATCTGAAATACTTGATGGTTGTAGGCATAAAAAGCCTAGTTACTTGGAAAATAGAATGTAGTTATTTTTTATGCTAATTTTTTATTCTTTCTGGCGGCCACTTTATCAATAAAATGTCGTTTGGGGCACCCTTCTTTACACAGAATTATTCTGATGATCCGGTAGGTGAAACCTAAGTAGATAGGTTCTGGCTCTTTAGGTATTTTAATTTTGCTCTTCTTAGTGTATTGAGTTCTTTTACGTATCAAGTTAGGTAACTCTGGCGGTGTTTGTTTTTTTTTTTCATTTATCTAGACATTGCAGTGCTGGTTGATTATTTTCAAACAGTACGGATGTTTTTAGTCTTTTCTTTTTTAATTCATTCTTTTTTTCCCTAGATATCAGTTTGTGTAATATTTTTTCATTTAAAAATTTCATCATCTGTTTTTTTTACAGAGTTAAAGTATAGGTATAAAAAAAATAACACACACACAGACACACAGACACACACACACAGGTACGGTGTGTAAAAGGAAAAGAAAAAATCAGAAAAGACATTATAAATGAGTTAGAGCAATAAAAGAAGAGGCATCAAGAAGACAGTAGATAACGAGTGACATTGCATTTAAACTTTTGAAGATCAAAATTGTCTTGAAAGTAAGAAGACGTACAAGTGTTCCACAAGCGAGACGTTCGAGAAAAGACATTGCTAGCATAGAACCTACGGTTACATCTAGAAGAAATCGACTGTAAATTGATGAGACCTAGCTGCCAATCTAGTAGTGTGCTTAAATTCATAAAGCCTAGATACCATAAGAAAAAGTTCCTCAGAACAATTACTACGAAAGTATTTATAGAAAAGGCACAGGGAAGCTACATAACCACGGTGGGAAAGTGTCTGGAGTAGCGATGCCAGGCCAGGACAAATAACATTGCAGATTCTTCTTTGGATTTTATCAAGAATCTCTAAATATATAGCAGGAGCATCAGACCATATATGGCAACAATATTCGAAGCATGGACGAACGGTAGACTTATAAATATGTAAGATAGATTCAAAAGAAAAAAGTTTTTAGAACGACACAGTAAAACAAACCTAGCAACAGATTCAATATTATTTTTCCACTTCAGGTTAGCTGAGGATGTTCGACAGAGAAGGCGCAACGAACCACTCTCCTGAAGGTAGAAAGAGGTCATTTAGATGATCTATAGAGAGCAGTTTCGTTTTCCAGGCTTTAAGATTAACAAGCCATTCGTTGCCCTAGTTAACAACCAACTAGATCATTTTTTTTTATATCAACTGCCAATTTAACCTCATCGAACTGATACGACTTATATTAAGACTGGAGTAAATATGTGTGTCATCAGCATACATACAGAGTTGAGCGAATGCCCCTATAATACATAAATCTTTTCTCTTATTGCGGATTGATTTCCGTATATTCAAATTGAAAGTACGAAGGTCATGTCACTTCGTTTAATATTCCAAGTTTTCGACTGACTTCAGACATTTTCATGAATCAATATTGTTTTATTTATTCATTTTTATTTTTTTTTTTGTTAGAATTCGGTGAAGACTTTGTATCTCAATTTTTATGTATGATGCGTCAGTTATTTTTTAATTTTTAAATATAATCAATGTCACGTGAGAGTGTTGTTATTTTGTAATTTGAATAATTTATGTCACGGGAATGACGCATTAAATGGGTCCTGAGAATCTGAATACATTTTCAATTGCGTGTTACCCAAAATTGATTACATTATCAATTAGGAAAAAAGAACAATTTTAAAATTAGTCAATTCACTTAAAAAAGAAACAAAGCAAAACAAATAAACAAAGCCGAAAACAAACTTGTCTAAATGAAAACTTGTTGTCGAAGTAAAAGTAAAAAACACACACGCACGCACATATATATATATATATATATATATATATATATATATATATATATATATATATATATGTGTATGTATGTAAGCAAATATATGGATATAGATCCGACAGTATGAAGAAAAATACACGGAAAAAACAAACAAAAATCCTTATATGCAATTATGCTGTTTTAATGTTAATATAATGTCAACGTCGGGCGTTTCGGTCTAATAAACCATCTTCAGGACATATTCATAAAATATAATTAACATTATCAATTCAACATGACAAAGACGATGGACATAAGAACAAGACTTATCCAAACAGACCATTTTTAAAACGGAACGCTGATCATATAAAACTTTCAGTTATCTGTTTGGATAAGTCTTGTTCTTATGTCCATCGTCTTTGTCATGTTGAATTGATAATGTTAATTATATTGGTTATTTTGGGTACTCGCATCGGTTTTTTTTTTCTTTTGGCATTGGACTTGCATGCTAGACGATTCTTTTCGGCTGACGTACATGTTCTTGGTTCTTTCTTTTTTATACCTTTTTTCCCTTTGGTATTGGTTTGATTATTTGCAAATCAAGACACCGAAGGTTTTCCGAATATATATATATATATATATATATATATATATATATATATATATATATATATCAGGTGTAACAGTAAAATTGTCCAATTGTTAGATTAAGCTTTGTTCTGTTATATCTTAGAAATAAAGATATCTGACTGGAATTCTCCGAGTCTTTTTATAACACTATTGGACTCTATTTGAACAATAAGAATGTATTTAGCCCTACGTTGAAACAATGATCCTGCTTCTTGTTGTGACTTCCTGGTCTAGTTTTCCTCTCTACTCTCTCCCCCAACACTTTTTTTTTAACCATATTCACCATTCTCTTGATGGTACTTGAATGGACTTTGAAGATGAAAGTCAGAGTATGAATGTTAGTACCATTACTGAAGGCCTGAATGATCTTTTTCTTCTCATCATTGCTCAGTTGGGAAGACATAGTGGGTCTGACACAAAACGATTTTAACCTGTTCCCTTTCTAGCTGAATAACTCAAAGGGATTTTCGTTGATTCTTACGACAAATGGTGGCAAGATGGCGAAACGTCTTATCTGAAAACCTTGAAAAAAGAAACTCATTTTAGTGGTTAAACATTTTGTGGAATGGACAATTATCCCATGCTGTTACACGATTTGGACAATATATATATATATATATATATATATATATATATATATATATATATATATATGAGATTTAACATTTAAGAACAAGCAGTTATTTTTATATATAGTGCTCAATATTAAAAATATTGAAATAATATTAAAAATAATTAATAATATTATATGAAAAGATTAATTAACTTTTAAATATCAATTTTATCACGACGTAGATGTTTCTTGGTAAAATGTTCACTCTTCAGGGGTTATGGCTTTAAACGATATTTAAAATTTTTTTTAACAAAAATTGGAAATACCGTTTAAAACCACAACCCCTGAAGAAATTTTACCAAGAAACATCGATGTCGGAATAAAATTAATATTTAAAGTTAAGTAATCTTTTCATGTAATATATATATATATATATATATGTCATTCGCAGACAGTACTGTTTCACTGTATCACAGCTCCTCAGTGCGACTAGACATCCGAATACTTCAAGCCAGGATCGAAACCCAAACGATCAGTCAGAGTTTCTGCTCCAATTCATTTTACTGAAGAGCTTTGCATTAAGGCATTATAGAATTAGCTTATCACTCAACAGTGCTCAATTGAAATATATTTTCAAGAGCTAAATTATGTCATCCATCTCTACTTTTTCCCACGCACCACAGCAGACTTTGGAATGGCAACTCTGAATTCGAAACCTTGTGGTTTGTGTTTACTTAAAAACCAACCAAACAAAAAGCAATTACTACTTTCCCAAACCAACATAAACTACTAAATAAACGATCAGAACCCATCTCATATATATATATATATATGTATATATATATATATGTATATATATATTTATGTATATATGTATATATATGTATATGTATATATATATTAGGTTGGTGCAAAAATAACAACGTATTTTTTAACGTCAAAAACCGACATTATTTTTGCACCAACCTAATATATATATATATATATATATATATATATATATATATATATATATATATATACAATAAAAAGGCTTAAACACTAATATTCCAGGGTCATAATTTATTCCATTGGAATCGTAAATACGATCCAATTCATCAGCCCTACAAAGTCAAAAAGCAAACAGAAAAAACAACTCTGGAAATAACAAGATATATATATATATATATATATATATATATATATATATATTAGGTTGGTGCAAAAATAATGACGTAATAATGTCGTTTTTTGACGTTATACGTCAAAAAACGACATTATTACGTCATTATTTTTGCACCAACCTAATATATATATATATATATATATATATATATATATATATATATATATATATAGATAGATAGATATGTATGTACATATAGATATATATATCCAAATAAGCGAAAGAACAGATGGCGTAAAATTCTACCGTTTGTTTCGTTTACTCTTAATTAAGTGCCCAATACAAAGTAGAGCAATATATCATTATCATAGTTTTATTATAATAAATCATTTTGAAATCGCTGCTCAAAAGCTTTTACGTTTCAATACTATGAGTGTACTTCTTCAGGCGATGATAAGTAACTGGTGATTAAATGATTTTTAAGAAAATTTGAAAAGCAAAATGTTACCTCTTTTCCGAAAGATGAAGTGGGTGAACATAAGGCCAGAATTAAAAATAGACTTGTGGGTATGTCTGGATTAACCAATTAAATATCAGATCTGCGCTAAATAGAAAAGTTCAGAGGGTGGTGGTGGTTGAGGTATATTGATTATTGCGGAAAATATGTAAGCGACAAATATTTCTTATAAACATTGCTTATATATTTTCCGCAATTGTCAATGATGGCCTGTCTATGTTCCGGCTTATCATGGAATGAAAAAATAACTCCCCCACCTTCTGAAGAAGCACAATTGAAACATTGAAACATGAAAGCTGTTGTGTAGCGATTTCAAAATATTTTCATTACAGTCTCTTATAATAATAATAATAATAATAATAATAATAATAATATATATATATATATATATATATATATATATATATATATATATATATATATATGAAGAAATATAGTTTTAAGGTGTGCTATATTTATGGGATAAAGTGCTCAATATCAGAGATAGAGCGTATGTAAATATAAATATAAAAGTGAACATTGAAGTCAACATCCAGAGGCGACATGCTGTTTCATGCTAGACGCAATCGTCAGGCCGCCTGACGATTGCGTCCAGCATAAAACAGCCTGTCGCCTCTGAGGGTTGACTTCAATGTTCACTTTTATATATATATATATATATATATATATATATATATATATATATATAGATAGATAGATAGATATGTATATATATAGTTTTTGGTACCTCAGTATTCAATTACTATTGTCATCTCGACTTCAGTCACTTCCCAACCATCGTAGCGTAATTTCTCTGTACGTTTTCTATAAATATTTTCATGGCAATTGTTTGTTTTGATGAACGTTTCTCGTTGCTTACTCGACTTCACGAATTCAAGCGCGGTACTAGATTGGCGGCTAGGTCTCACAATTCCACTGTTGAAGTTATTAGTTCTAACCGTAAGTTCTATGCTAATATTTTCTTCTCGATTAGACCCGGAAAATATTCGGTTCCTTGTACCGCTGTAGAAGGCACCCGGCTCCACATGTCAGGAAATATATTTACAAGATCCAAATCAGTTCAGTAATAGTTTAGTGCTATCCAATCCTCACTTCCCAGACTTCATAGACTTCAGAAGCGTCTTCGTCGCCTTGTGGGTGATGAGATTTTCCATTCTACAGGATGGTCCGAAAGTCTTGTCACCTCTAGGAAAACGTGAGAACAATAGAAGTAATGCAAAACACGTTATACTGTCTAGGAGTGACAAGACTTTCGGACCAGCCTGTAGATCGAAAGTATCATAATCAAGAAATGTTCGGATAATAAATATTTTATATATTTCCTTCTGTTCTTTCTTACCGTCTTTGATCAGTATTTAAAAGGAACTCTTTTTCTTTAAGGGGTGTATAAAACTACAGGGTGGTCCAAAAGTATTGTTACCCCCTACGAAAACGTAATGACAATAAAAGAACAAATAATACAAAGCACGTACTTTATCCATTTGCATTGACGCTGTCACACATCAAGAAAATTACCTTTTGTACGGGTGTCACGACTTTAGGACCACCCTGCATATCTACCATACATCACAATGTACAGGGTGGTCCGAAAGTCTTGTCACTCCTTTAGAAGGAAAAAGTAATGTAGTAATACAAAGCACGTTATTATCTAGGATGACAAGACTTTCGGACCACCCTGTAGATCGAAAATATCAGGAAGAAATGTTCGCATAATAAATATTTTATGTTTCCTTCTGTAGATCATGTTTCGGCCGATCTATTCTTTCGTACGGTCTTCAATCAGTATTTAAAAGGGAGCTCTTTTTCTAAGGGATGTATTTTAAATTACGGTGTGGTCCAAAAGTCTTGTCACGCGCTACCAAAAAGTAATGAGAACAACAGAACAACTAATAAGGTATTGTACTAGATTCAGTTTATTCACTGTCACGCATCGAGGAGGTCTGTATAAACACCCTCATTTTCGTAGCACAAAATGATACGGCGCCATGTCCTGTGTGATATTTTACGAAGCTGTGCAAAGTCTCTTCGAACGGCATCCTTCAACTGATGGGTATTCTGGTTTCATTCATGTGAAACTCTTTTTGATAATACCCGACAGAGCGTTGAAATAGAAAATTTTATTATTATGGGAGTGACAAGACCTTCGGGCCACCCTGTACACTCCCTTTCCCACAGACGAAATGTCGCAATCCTCTGTCTACTCCATCGTTATTTACATGTTAAAATGTCTTTAGTTTCACCGGTTGTGACCTTCACTGTTAAGACATGCCATACCACGTACTCCAGGACGAATTCCCACCCCCTCCTAATCTACCTTGTCGGTTAATGGTAATCTTAGGGCTGGCGGATTTTACATTTTAGGTAACCCCTCACTAAAATATTAGTCTACGTGCACAAATACTTTTCACAATGATATTCACCCTGTACAGGGCCCAAGAGCCATTCGAAGTAGAGGGTTACAGAGTAAGAAGCACAGTTTATAGGGATATGTAGGGAATATAACGGTTAACCCTCGACTTGGACAAGTCGTAAAAAAAAAAGAAAACAGATCAAGGAATCAATCAGTATCTGAATATCATAGTGAGGGGAGTTACAAATTGTGCAGTTCGACCAAAATCACTCCCCTCTCCACCTCAAAAAAAAATTATATTTGGTCAAATTTTAGCAAGTGGGCCAGACCAATAACTATTTAATAACTCCTGGGATATCGATTTTATTCCTTTACTTAATATATCAGAAGTTGACATTTCTAGGGCATATAATAAGGAAAGAGGGCTTGGAGAATTTGATACACACAGGACAGATTGAAAGCAAGAGGGACGGTGGAATACAAGGCGTAATTTACCCGGTGAGCTTGAGAAAATGGATGGCAGAACAGGGATTAGGAGAGATAACAAAAAGATAAAATTTATTAAGAGCTAAAATGAAGAGGAAATTGTGGAGAGCCATGACCGCTAACGTCCTGAAGCGACACGGTACAAAAAGGAGGAGGAGGAGGAGAAGGAGGAGTAGAAGAAGGGGGAAGAGGAGTAGAAGAAGAAGAAGAAGAAGAAGAAGAAGAAGAAGTGTCATACGTCGTGAGTGTATGAAATCAACTGAAAGAAACACTTGCAATATTGCATTGTCAAATTTTACAATGTGGATTTTCCATTCAGAATCATTTTTTTCTTGATTTTCCTCTATTTTATGTTGAAGAAGATGCATTGCGAATATAATAATTTGCGTACTAACTAATGTAGATGAAATTTATGCGCCATTACTGGTGTAGTGGTCGTCTTTATTGAGCTTCGAACATTGCAAAATGAAAGAAGCGGCAAATAATATTGTAAGTGAAGAAAGTCTGTCCGAAAAATAGACTTTGAAATCATGACCTTTAACCTTTAACATTATATACAACGATATACAACAAACCCGAAAAAAAATTCTTTACAGCTCGCAAGAAAAATAAATTTCTTGAATTTGAATTTTATTTCCGTAGCGAATATCAAAGATGAAGAAGAGACTTGAGGCAACGGAGGTATGGCTCTACAGAAGGATGCTAAGGATACCATAGACCGAACATGTGAGTAACGATGAAGTTTTGGAGAGGATGCAAACAAGGAGGAAGCTTATACTTAACATCAGGAAGAGATAGTTGAAATTTCTGGAACACGTAATGAGAAAAGAGGGCTTGGAGAATCTGATACTCACAGGGCGAATAGAGGGGAAGAGAGACAAGGGAAAAAAACGGATGACATACCTAGCGGGCGTAAGCAAGTGGATGACAGAACATGGCCTGAGGGAAGTAGCAAAGGGACAGAACTTATTATTATTATAACGGATAGGGATAAGTGGAGAGCCATGTTCGCCTACGTCCTGAAGGGACACGGCACATAAAACAAGTTTTTGTCTCATTTTTTTTTTATAAATCTATATTTTTAATTATTCAATGAGTTTTTAATCTGATTTTATTTCTTATAAAAACATTATATTTAATTTAATTGAGTCAATTTGAGACAATTATTTGAATAGACATTGTTGTTTTAGATTTTTTTCAAGGAAAATTCTAAAAAATAGGAGTTTTTACTCAAACTCGGGTAGCCACTAACGTTTATATAAATAAATCAATAAGTAACTTAAAATTAAAATTGAACATAGACTAAATTCATTTTTACATATATATATTCTTATACATACTTTCTTATCATTTACTTAACTTGTCATAGTCTGGTTCAAGGCCACTGCAATGCAGCGCTCAGTCAGAGTCTAACATACAATATGAGCGAAAGTATGTCTGCATGAAATTCGTAGTAACGACGATGAAAACAAAAAGCTCATTAGTTAAATAAAAAAAAAAAAGCGGCTGTCTTATTCAAATGCCGTGACCAGGATTCGAACCTGGGTTACCACGGCCACAACGTGGGGTCCTAACCACTAGACGATCACGGCTAAACACAACCAGCAATTGCAGAGCTTTTCGTATCAGTTAAATTACTTTCTCTGCAACAAAGAACCGCTTTGCTTGACATCTTCATATACTGCTTTGTTAAAACTATCGCTTAATACTACTACTAGTATTAAATACTATTACTACTACTATTATTAGGTTGGTGCAAAAATAATGACGTAATAATGTCGTTTTTTGACGTATTTTTAACGTCAAAAAACGACATTATTACGTCATTATTTTTGCACCAACCTAATACTATACTGACTACTACTGCCACTATTAATATTCTGAGTAACTACTATTATCATTCTGACTGCTACTTACTACAATCACAGCATTGTTCACGTTCAACTGATCAATCTCTCCTCTCACAAATTTTCTCTTTCCTCTTCTTTGTATCTTTTATATTTTTCTTTCTCATTACTGCTTATCCCTTCTTTCTTTTTTCTCATCTCTTTATCCCTTTGTTTGTTTGTTTGTTTCTTTCTTTCTTTCTTTTTCTCTCCTCATTTACTGCCTATCAGTTTCTTTCTTTCTGACGGGATTTCTTTTTATTTTTTATTTATTTTTTTTTTTTTTCATTTTTTTTATTTTCTCATTAATGTTTTTATCCGTTTCTCCCTTTGTTTCTTTCTCTTTTCTTATTACTGCTTATCCTTTTCTTTCTTTCTTTCTTTCTTTCTTTCTTTATGTATTTATTTCGGGATTTCTTTCGAGATTTCTTTCGAGATTTCTTTCGCAATTTCTTTTTATTTTCTCATTACTTTTTTTAGTTTTATCCCTTTCCCGCTTTGTTTCTTTTTCTTTCTTTTTTTAGTTTTTATCCCTTTCTTTCTTTCTTTCTTTCTTTCTTTCTTTCAGGATTTCTTTCTTTCAGGATTTCTTTCTTTCTTTGGATTGCAGAACAAACTATTGAGTTTTGATTTTTCGTATCTCTTCGGGGAAAGTCACTTCGATATTTGCTACCTTCTATTTTTGCATAAAACTGTGGATAAAAAAGATTTTCTCCGATTAAGGGTATCATCATAATTTGCCATGGTTCATTAGCAAATAATAGTAACAATAACAATAATAATATATAATAATAATAACACTACTTAAATAGTCCAATAACTCTGTTAAAGTCTGGAATCGATTTTACACTCGTATTATTATGAAGAGAATTTCTCTTCTAAATCGATAAGGAATCAATATTTTCGATTCTGAGAAATGTAGCAAACTAAGGAGGGTTTTCACCTTTAAAGAATTCTAATGTACAAAAATTATATCCCCCCCCCCCACAAAAAATCTCCTTATTTTATACCAGACAATAATAATAATAATAATAATAATATCTCCGGTATCCATGTTTTAAAGAAATAAAAAAAAATGTACTCATAGTCATAACATTACGAAGAGCTATATAAAATATGTGTGATTTTCGTTTTTTTTTTTTGTTTTTTTTTTTCAATGCTCAGTGGAAAATATCATGAAGCCATTTCTGACCTTAGGTCTCTGGTTGGGGTTCTGAAGGAAATCTGCATAAAACAGAAATCAAAAGAATTACCACTACTACTACTACTAATAATAATAATAATAATACATTGTCATATAATCAAAGAGGGAACTAACCCTAAATTAAGGATCTGCGGAAAATATGATGAAACTGTCGACGATATTATCTCAGGATTTCCGGAACTAGCAAAAAATGAATCTACCCACAGACAAAAGAAAGTGGCGACCTATGTGCACTGGAAGATATGCAAGAAGCACAGAATCGAGATGGTATGAGCACCAACCAGACACAGTTACCCAAAACAACGATGTAACTATACTCTGTTCAAACTGACAGGGAAATAGCAGCCAACAGACTTGATATTATAAAAGACAAGAAATTCAGGAAGTCTATGCATATTGGCATAGCAGTACCATCTGAGAAAGACGCCTCCATGAGGTCCAAATACAAGGACCTGGAGATCGAGATTAACAGGATGTAGAGAATGAAGACCGAGACTGTCGTACCAATAGTAATCGGAGGACTGGGCCTCGTGAGAAAAAGAATGGACAATTTTAATAACAGTGTCCCAGGTAACATCAACATAAAAGTTACCCAGAAGATCGCCCTTCTAGGAATATCCCATATACTAAGAAAAGTGTTATCAATTAATGACAATTCTCCTATAAAGCCTAAAGACCATAGTGTGGACCAGGCTCTACAGGATACAAAAGCAGGAAACATAACATACACAAAGAACAACAACAACAATAATAATAATAATAATAATAATAATAATAAACAGCTTCATCAATTTTTAATTTTGTACTGTATTGTAGTAATTTAATCTTCGTTAAGATTATAATTTTGGTTTCGTAAAAAATATTTTTGCAGGTTGACTAAAAAAATTATCCAAATTAAAACAAAAAAGGTTTTCATGAATGAATTCATTCATAAACGCATAAATTGCGAAATCTTTATTGAAATACATCCGAAATTAACTTATTTTTGGTACCCTTAAAATCTTCACATCTGCTTCCCCTGTCGCTTTCTTGCTAAAAAAGCGCGCGCGCACGCACACACACACACACACACACACACACACACACACACACACACACACACACACACACACACACACGAGATGGCCAGCTTCAATGTTAAAGCAAAATTTATGTTTATCTTAGATTTGTTTGAGATAACGAGAAGAATAAGCAGAATAAACATTGTTACATTTGTCAAAGCATTTGAGATACGGTCGGATTTGTTTTGGACAAAAACAAATAAAAATAATGTATGTTTATAATTTCTATATCAGTGTATGAACCGAACAACAGCATCCAATTGTGAAAAAAAAAAAAAAAAAGAAAGAAAGAAAGAAAAGAAAAGGAAAAGGAGAAGAAAAAGAAAATGAGAAAGAAAAAATAGAGCCATCCATTTTTTTTTTATGGCGTTAATACATTTTTATGGTTATAAAGAACCGGAAGTGCATAGTCAGATCCAACCACTCCTTCATAAATAGAGTGGAAATCTTTTTTGCACGTCTCTACTATAGTTCCATTCTAATATTAATTCATTCTTCATCTGCGCCTACTTCTTTCTTTTTTTTATATGCCGTCTGGCTTCAGAACGTAGGCGATCAGAGCTCTCCACATCTTCCTGTTCCTTGTAGCTTGTAATAAGTTTTGTCTTTTTATTATTTCTCTCAAACCCTGTTCTGCCATCCATTTGCTCAAGTCCATCAAGTACGTCACATGTTGCTTTAATTTGTCCCTCTTTCCCTCAATCTGTCCTGTGAGTATCAGATTTTCCAAGCCCTCCTTCTTCAAGACGTGTCCCAGAAATTTCAGCTGCCTTTTCTTGGTGTTAAGTATAGGTTTCCTCTTTGTTTCCATTCTCTTCAAAACCTCGTCGTTGCTCACATGATCTGCCCATATAATCTATTTCAATAATTGATAATATCTATCTATCTATCTATCTATCTATCTATCTATCTATCTATCTATCTATCTATCTAAGCCTATTGATATCTATCTATCTATCTATCTATCTATCTATCTATCTATCTAAGCCTATTGATATCTATCTATCTATCTATCTATCTATCTATCTATCTATCTATCTAAGCCTATTGATATCTATCTATCTATCTATCTATCTATCTATCTATCTATCTATCTAAGCCTATTCATATCTATCTATCTATCTATCTATCTATCTATCTATCTATCTATCTATCTAATGATCAATTTCTTGATCTTCATATTTATATGTTAATAGTCTGTAGATTTTTTTTAAATTAATATTTTACATTATATTTACCAACCAATTGCTCTCGCCATAAACTATTTTACTCATTTATAAGTTTGCCATTTTTCAATGCATTAAATATCGCTGTCACGCCTGGCCAGGCCATTCGGCTATGTATTTAAAGGTTTTACATAAAATCCAAGGAAGAATTTGCAATACTATTGGTGCTGACCTGGCATATCGGCTTCAGCCACTTTCCCGCCATAGCTCCCCTGTATATTTTCTATAAATATTTTCAAGGTAATTATTCTGATTAATTTTCCTCTATGGTCGCTAGACTTTATGAATTTAAGCGCAGTACTAGATTGGCGGCAAGGTCTCATTATTTTTATTATCGAAATGGCAACCGTAAGTTCTATGCTGACAGTTTCTTCTATCGTACTTTTTGCTTGAGCTCTTTTCCGACTTCTTTTTTCCTTTTCCAGTCGACTTTGATCTTGAAAAAATTATGTCTATATGCGTGCGTGCGGGCTGCATTAGTTGTGTGTAAATTCTCAGGTTTTGTTTTTTTTTATTAGTAAAAAAAAAAAAACAACAAAAAAACTCTAGTATTCTTATTAAGTAAACATCAAAGAATAAAAAGCGGTATTCTATTGAGCATTCAGTCTCCAGTTTTCAAAAAACGTGAGCGCTGAAAACTTTTTTTTCACGCACCTAATAAATATATAATTTGGTTCTTAATAAAAGCAATCATTATTATCTACAAGTTAATTAAACTCTATTATAATACAGAACAAACGTCGTAAAAAAGTTTTGAATGAAAGACAATTGTTTCAATGACGTATTTTTTTATTCATCGGATAAAATGACAGTGTTAAAAACTCATTAAGTAGACACACACGCACACGCACACGCACACAACACACGCACACACACACACACACACACACACACACACACACACACACACATATATATATATATATATATATATATATATATATATATATAATTATTTATTTAAAAATATGATTCCCACACGCTACATAAGAGGTCTCATGTTTCAAAACAAGAGCCGAAAACTTCAATATAATTATTTGAATTAAATTGAATTAAAGTAAGCTCTGTTCCATCTTCAAGCGAAATTTTTTTTGGAATAACTTATTTCTGAAATTTATGTGTTTTAATAGCAGATTCATAATTGAAATCAAAATTTCCATGGTAACAGCCAGGGCGAATTGTTTAAAATAGGTAGGGGTGTTTGGTGTTAATAATTTGTATCAGTATAGAGTTACTTTCATAGATGTCAAGTCAGGGTAAGGTGGGGGGTGTCTAAATTTAAAACGGAAGATGTTTTCGCCTAGTCTGGTTTACGTGTCTATGGAGATTTATTTATTTTTTTATTTTATTTCTTTATGAAAGGGATTTGTGTATATAAAAACTGCCGTAACATTTGTTTTTTGACGACTTCATATATATATATATATATATATATATATATATATATATATATATATATATATATATATTAGGTTGGTGCAAAAATAATTTCGTTTTCTCACATAGTAACATATGTTAGAAAACGAAATTATTTTTGCACCAACCTAATACAATGAGTACAATTCCAACGTTTGTAATATTTAATTTGAAAGAGGGGTGAATACAGAGCAGAGCAATATTATTTATTTAAGAATATTACACCGAAAACGTAAAAATCGCTTCACAATTGCAGTTGTGTTTCGATGCGTACCAATGCATCTCATCAGGCGATGTTAATATAATACATGAAAGGTTAATGGTCAGGGTTGAAATGAACCAGGGGACAGTAGAATTAAAAATTTGTTCATTGTTTAAAATAAAAAAAGGCGTTGGGGGGTCAATTAATAAGAATCCCCTCAGAATACCGTATAAGTTGAAACCAAGGTAGCGAAATCAATTGATCTCCTACTTTTTAATATAAAGCGCTGGTATTATTGAAACAGTGTTTGATGTTATATAACAGAACTATAAACTATATATATTAATAAATATACTTATTATTCCACACTGTTTTCACTACACAGAGTTTCAGGCCAAACACAATCTACACCAGCATTACGATAAACTGATATGTTTTCAAATTAGAGACAAGTAATTGTCAGTATACACCCAGCACCTGAAGATAGCGTTTCGCATGAAACCCTGTTTCTTATTTAGAGCGGTTTATCGCATAGCATTCTTCTGTTCTTCATATAAATAGCGGAACTGAGAAATTGCACTTTCAAATTTTCTGTAAGTCCGCTTCCAAACATTTTTCTTTAAATTCTTCAATGACTCTGCAAAATTCTTCTAATTCCTTCTTTGTCATCTTATGCTGGCAGATAGTTAAATATGCAAATCTAAAACAAAACAAAAATAAATAAATAAACAA
Organism: Acanthosepion lycidas; assembly: GCA_963932145.1. Taxonomy (NCBI): domain Eukaryota; kingdom Metazoa; phylum Mollusca; class Cephalopoda; order Sepiida; family Sepiidae; genus Acanthosepion; species Acanthosepion lycidas. Next base: position 32,875,638 of record OZ010586.1, read on the forward strand.
AAAATCAATTTAATTTCTCAAAAAAGAAACTTCATGCTATGTATATTTTCTACTTTTAGAAATTTTCCAAACATATAATAATCATTAATATTTTATCCTGAAAATTTTATTTATAATCTTTGCATAGTAAATACATACATCTTTTATATTTCGATATTTTTTAATAAATATAAATTTTTGTATCTAATTAAATCGTCCATTTTTTAAAGAAAAATCAGGAATTTCCTTTTAACACCTTCAAAATAAACCTGAAAAAAATCGAAACTTTCAAAAATTTTTAAGAGAGACAAATATTCAAATATGTATTTTTTTTTTTATCGGCTTATATTATAAAATTTATCTAAAAAAAAACAAACTGTGAGTTCAATACCCGGTTAAGTCAGTGGAGAACTTGGAGAGGGGAATTAACAGGAGATAACTGATAACTGACATCCATTAAACATGGCACGTGGAACTAGAACAGTCTACCCCAGTGAGCGAAATAAAGGGTTCAGTTCAACATTCCAACCACCTGAAGAAGGCCAGAGCGTACAACTGCCGAAACGTTGTGGTAAATATGGCGAGAAAGATTAGGACAATAGTCCGAACAATGTAAATAGTGTTATCTATTTATAAACGTCCATTTTTTAACGCTACTGTAATTACTTAAATAACGAAATACTTGATAAACAAAATAGTTGGCCATTTTCCATTTAAAAAATTTAGAAAACTTTTATTTGATCGGTAAATATAAAAAAAAAATCAATTTTTAATTACTATGCTTAAACTGAAGAATATATATATATATATATATATATATATATATATATATATATATATATATATATATATATATATATAAAATTGTAGTCTCTGTCCGTTTGTTTGTTATCGAACTCCTCGTAGGGTTTTGGAAACAGACCCCCGAACCATATATATTCTGAAACTACATTACCCAGGGTACTTGGATAAGTATATTTCATTTTAATGAAAGGGGGGCCTCAGAGGCACACCATCCACTGAAATTTTTTTCCCCTTTGATTTAAATTAAATTTAAATTTGAACAGGAGAATGGCTTTTATCTAAAGTAAAGAAGGAGAAAGCCAGAAGATGGAGGTCACATCGGTAAGATCATTTTGATCAAAGGAGAATCCCCGGAGCCACAACCCCCCACACTGATTTTTTTTTTCCTTTTGATTTAAATTAAATTTAAATTTGAACAAGGGAATGACTCCTAGGATACTTGGGATAAGTATATTTCATTTTGTTCTGTGTAACAAAATTTTTTACATTTTTTTTTGTCATTCGTCAGTAAGTGTTATTTCCTAATTGTTTCTGTCTAGAAAGCATATGTAATTATTATTCACTTGAAATTTTGCTTTTGTGACCTGGACCTTGGGGATATTTTGAAACTAACCTATTTATCCATTACATTCGAGCCAGATTCAGCGCTGAGTTGCTGTTGTGGATTCCGTGAATGGAATCCTGCACAAATAAATAAACAACGCCAGTAATTGAGATAGAAAAATAAGTGTATTAACGTAAGAATACAGACTTGAAGTGAAGATTAGTAGTCCAGGAATGCGGGTTAGTAGAAAGTATATATACAAGTCTCTGTAAGTAAAGCCGTAATCATCTCTCTATCTGGACTCTTGTATAACTCTCTGATAACACCCTGTGTCTGTCTCCGTATCTCTCAACATATCTCCACGTATCTCAACATATCTCAACAGCAGGTATTCTCTCTGTCTGTATAAGTATACTTTGGACGAGTCCATCTTATGTAAAAAGGGGAGAGACCCACAACAGTTGCTGAAGGAGAATTTTCTAAAACTTTCTAGAAGTTTCAAGAACTTTCGAGAAGTTTCAAGAATTTCTAGAACGTTCTGGAAACATAGATGTCAGTATAAATACAGGGAACATAAGCTCAACAGTTCAGTTTATTTCTAGCTGCCTAAGTGCAGACAAGTCGTCGTTGATACATGTATTCATCACAAATGGCATCAAGTGGTTGTAAGCATCTGGCAGACACATTTTGCTATGTCTGTGGCAAATTTATTAAGACAAGAAAGGAAAAGTACGCTGTGGCAATATTTGCTAAAGTGTGAGGCATATATGGTATATTTCATCATGGCTGTTGGGGATCAAGACAAACCCTGGGCACCTCATTTTATCTGCAAACTCCAGAGGGCAATATGAAAAGTTTTGCTTGTATGGACAGTGGAAATTTTATGTGTAAAAGTTTGGGATTTTTTTTTTAAATTTAAATATTATTTACTTTTATTTTTTTATTTTTTTAAGCGGTATTGAAAAATATGTATTAAATATGTTTCAACAATCCTAGCGCCCACAGTATCATGGATTCTTTCTTTACCGGATCAGCGGCAAGATCAATATGGGATATTAGAGATGTTCAGTATTCAAGATTCCATATTTTTTCAGCAGTTGCCTCATTAATTGAAGTCCAAAGCATGTATTTTACATATCCAGCACATGACTTTTAGAAATTTCAAAAACCAAACATATCATTTTTTTTAGAATTTTTCGATAACACTGATTGAAATATATTTCTATTCTCTATGAACTTTGCTTTTGTGACTTAGACTTCAATTTTTTTTAAAACTTATTTATTTTCCATTACATTCCAGATAGATTCAGATATTCTAGAATTGTCAAGAAACGTCAGGGACTTTCGAGAAGTTTCTAAAATATACAAGAATTTCTAGAACGTTCTGCCACCATAGACGGCAGTATGAATACAGGGAACATAAACTCAACAATTCAGTTTACTTATAGTTGTCCAAGTGCAGCCAAGTCGTTGATAAATGCATTTGTCACAGATGGCATCCTGCAGATGCATTTTGCTATGTCTCTGCCGAATTTACCAAGGCAACAGCGAAAGGGTACTATGTGGCAACGTCTGCTAAAATGTGTGAGGCTTACAAAGCATATTTCGGCATGCCTGTCGGGGTTCAAGACAAACCCTGGGCACCCCATTTCTCCTGCAAACTCTGCAAAAGAAGTCTAGAAATTAAAATGGAAAGTTTTGCTTGTTTAGATAATGGAATCTTTAAATGCAAAAGTTTTTTATTTTTTTTTATTTTAAATATTTTTAAAATGTTTTATTTGTGTTATTGAAATATATATATATATATATATATATATATATATATATATATATATATATATATATATATATATATATATATGTTTCAGCAATCGTGTATTAGTGTCCACAGTATATCATGGACGTTTTCTATACTGGATCTCTGGCAAGAGCCATAAAAATACGGAATATTTTGTGATGTCAACGAACACTCGTTGCCACTTCGTAGATGTCAACGAATGCTCGTTGTCACTTTCGTAATGCTCGTTGTAGTAGAGACTTTGTAATCGCAGATACAACTATAGCAACACCGTTGAACAATGCTGGTGTCAGACGCCTTCGAATATCACTCGCTCGATAATACTCGCTCGAATAGTAACCCGTGTAGTCATCCGAATAGAGAATAGCGTAGAGAAGAGAATAGAGAGAGAATAGTGTCCGTATAGTAATAGAGGATAGAATAGAAATAGGGATCAGAACAGTAATCGAGGATAGAATAGAAATGCAATTAATTAGACACACGCTACCTCCCATATATGCGTTTCCTCTATGGCCACGTGGTCTACTTAATTCAATAATGGGATCGCCTGTGTTTGCACACTGGCGATCTATGTTCAAACTCAAGTGTCGACAGCGACACTTTATTCCTACAGTTATTTTCTAAGCGTTGCTTAGATGTGGCACAAGGCCTAAAGTATCGGGCACCCAGTGAAGATCGAACTCATTTTTCAGTCGTAACTGATCTAGCGAGAGAAGCTTGCTAACCATTACACCACGACAAGGTGCCTCACTTTATTCCTCTGTAACAATTAGGGATGTTCAGTATTCAAGATTTCATATTTTTGTGGCATTTGCTACATTAATTGGGGGTCTAAATTCCCAATTTTACATATCCATCGCACGATTTTTAGAAATTTAGAAGCTCAAAAATATAATTTATTTTTTACTTTTCCAATAACACTGGATGTAATATATTTGTATTTTTCTATTCAGATTTTTATTTTGCACTATTGCAGGATGGTACCGAGGGAAAACAGCGTAATAAAATTTGCAATACCGCGAATTTGGAGGGGACCAACTGACCACTCAAGTAATAGCTTCTTCTGCATGGTGGGCCCTTCCAAACGTAGAGCTGGCAAGAACGCATCTGCTATCATATAATCCAGAGGTTCTGTCATCCATCGCCCCAGTGCCACAGCGCCCTGAGCTCCCGGTACCCACTCCTCTAAAGAGGGAGAAGACGTCTTCAGAAATGAACAACCATTCAGCATAGGATGATGTCATTGATCCAGATAACATATGCATAGCTGATGAGAGAAACCCATACGACACCAACGAAAAAATACCTCAGCGACCTGATCAGAGATTTTGGTCTCAAAGCCCAATGCTGACCTTTTGACGTTGAGTCTGAATCAGTGGAATTTTTTTAGATGTGTAATCCGTAAGTCACAGAAAGCGTCAACCACTGTTTTGCAAGACTTTTCACCCGTTAAAACGGACTTTGCTTCTGCCACATTGCCATGAGGCAAAAGGAATCGACTGTAACCCCAGCGACATGAATAAAGATCTTGATCTCACAAAGTCCAATACTGACCTTTTAACGTCTAGACTCAAGCAACGGAATTTGTTAGATGAAATTGCGCAAGTCGCAGCTCAGAGAAAGCGTCATTATTGTTTTTCAAGCCTTTTCACCCATTAAGACAGGATTTGCTTCTGCCACAATGTCACCGCCCTGTTCAAGGCAAATGGAATCGCCTTTAACCCCAGTGAGTGGTTCCACTTCATTGACAACTCATCCAGAAACCTCAAAGCCATGATGCTTAATAACGGGAACAATTATTCATCTATTTCCCTGGTCCACTCGGTGCAGCTCAAAGAGGAATACTGCAGTGTCAAGATCTTGCTAGATGCCTTGAAATATGAAGAGTACGGTTGGGAGGTTATCGGAGACTTCAACATGATGACCTTCCTGATGGGTCTCCAAGACGGCTTTACCAAGTACTTTAACAAATTTTTAACTTTTTTAAAAATCTTTGGTCAGTAAGTTTTATTTCCTAATTCGAATTTGGAGCAAACCAACTGACCTTTGAAGCAATTGCTTCTTTGACATCGTCGAGCTGCCAAGAATTCACCTGCTATCATACATTCAGATTTTCAGCCATCCATTGCGCCCAGTATCACACTGCCATGAACACCATGTATCCACTCGCCTAAAGAGAGAGCAACCATCTTCAGAAGAGAACAGCAATTCAGAAGAGAATAAAGTCATTGATCTAGATTATAGAAGCGTAGTTGGGTTGAGAAACCAATAATACCACAATCAAAAACACCTGAACGACATGAGCAGAGATCTTGCTCTCTCAAAGTCCAATGGCGAGCTTTTGACGTCGAAAATCAACTAGTGGAATTTGTTAGATGAAAGTTATTCTCAAAAAAAAAAAAAAAAAAATTCTTAATGCAATATTCCCTCGCAAAAAAAAAAAAAAATTCTTAATGCAATATTCCCTGGCAAAAAAAAAAAAAATTCTTAATGCAATATTCCCTGGCAAAAAAAAAAAAAAATTCTTAATGCAATATTCCCTCGCAAAAAAAAAAAAAAAAAAAAATTACAATCCAAAATATGTTCCGGCTTTAAATAACCCCCCAAAAGGTTGATAAAGCGTAAAGAAAAAATAAATTAAAAACATCCATTGAGTTGTGAGTGTTGAATCAGAGGAGAGATCAGCTTTCAGGCTTTGGTTATCTTGATATATGGAGGAGTAACGATGCGCTGTTGAATCAACCTCATAGATAATTCAGTGCATAACAATTGTTTTAATTTGTTTTATTTTTCCTCATTAAGTTTCATTTCCTAATTGTTTCTGTTTAGAAAGCAAAGGAAACAAATATGATTTCCTTCAAACTTTGCTTTTGTGACCCGAATAGAAGGCAAAATAGAACCATGAAATTCGCAATTCAACGAATTTGGAGCAAACCAACTGATCTTAGAAGCAATTGCTTTTTTTACACGGTGGACCCTTCCAATCATCGAGCTGCCAAGAATTCACCTGCTATCATACATCCAGATTTTCAGCCATCCATTGCGCCCAGTATCACACTTCCATGAGCACCATGCATGGAGTATGGTTGCATGCCTTTACTTTATAGCCAGAATTCCTTCTTTGTGTTCCAGTCTACCCAACAGGTGCTGCCTCTCTTGATGCACAAGAAGCGCTCGCATGTTGTGCAGAAGACTGAAGACTTCACGGCCTTGACAGGATAGTAGGCCACGGTTGGGTTTTTCTGCTTGAATTTATTGTATTTGTAAGCACAGAGGTTGTTAGTGGAGACATCTTCTAGTATTTCTGGGAGGTGGAGGCCGACATTTTGCAGGCGTTCCAGAGCATCAGCATTGATTGACTGCCTGCGCACTGTAGCTGGCCGGAATGCACCCACCAGATGTACACAGTATTGAACTTAGGAACTTTCTGAAGCTGAGGATCTTGGCTTGCTAGGGGGAAAGTTGTCTGGAACAAGACAATAGCAAAACACGACGGAAGTGCTTACCCACCGTTCAACCGGTGGCTAGGTATGTCATTTTTCTGTACCACCGGTAAAGCGGTGGTCAGGTTGCAAAGGGTTAAGCTGTCTACGGCAAAAGTCGGACGACGAATATAGACCATAGAGTGCGAGGAATTCCTCAAGAAGCTCACTAGGACAGAGAAAGCAGCGCAGAACAGCTTTGATGCAGTAGTTCGGGTTTCCCTGGGGAATAACCAGGCCGAAAATTATATGGAACTTGTTGAGACACTGGTGAAGAACCACAGAAAAATAGGCTACATGATGTCCCTCAAAGTCCATATCCTTGACGCTCCTCTTGATAAATTCAAGGAAAACATGGGGGCGTACTCAGAGGGGCAAGGCGAGTGCTTTCACCAGGATATACTGAAAGTCGCTATCAAGGATCGTATACTGAGTTCTCTTGTGTAATCGTAGAAATAAATGCTACTTTTGAATCATATATCGTTTTGTTCGTACTTCAAGTGAACGAATCTTCATGTTCGCTCGTTTTCCCAATGGGAATAGGTAAATTTCAGAAACATCATTATCTTCGTCACAAAATCAAAGTTTGAAGGAAATATTAACCATTTTTCGTACTTTGTAGGTAGAAGCAAATAGGAAATAATAGTTGCTACTCAAGGACAAAAATCGTGGATACTGTAGAACAATCACGTTGTGAAGATAAACCTTCAGTTGTGGAACAAGCTGAGTGAATTGACACTCCACCTTCAGAAAGAGAACTATTTATGGTGCCATGGAGCATCTCATTGTACTCAAATGGAATAGTCCATTACTTGGGCTATGATTGGAGGTATTTCTGTATAAATACCAGCTTGATTCCAGTCAGTTTGCAGGGTTTCTATTGAGTTACAACCTGCTTTATTTTTGTCTGCCAGTTGGACGCTAGCTGGGACCCTTACGCCGGTAAGTGCTTTTTATTCTATTATTATTCTACAGATACAATAAGAATTTTTTAAATAAACGTTGTTAAAATTTCACGCAGAGCACAATACATTTCAGTATTGTACTTTGAAGTATTTTGTTTTAGGAAAAAAACATAATATATACTATATGAAAACGATGACAATAATTTAAATATGCATTGCCCAAGTTAACAATATAAACAGTTTAGAAATTACAAAACTTAAAGTATTGGCGTGTAGTAAAATTACTCTGACACTGTTAACTTTATTCAATGTCGTTTTCATTTAAGTTTAAGAATTAATAGCAAGTGTATTTTATGAAGAAAGTCATTCAGAGTTAATTCGTTTGGATCAATTAATTTTGCTGATTTATTTGTTTTTACAGGTTCACAAGCAAAGACATTGGTTGTAGGTTGATTAGTGGATTTTATGATATATTAACTCTTGCTGGATTATATAATGTCGACTCTTTTAAAAATGATACTTGATTCTGTTGTCAACCATAGGTACGTTTTATAGTTCAGCCTCTATGTAAATATATGTCATGCTTATACTTGAGTCTATATGTCGACATAGATAAGAAGAGACTAAGATAGATAGATAGATAGATAGATAAGAAGAGACTAAAATAGATAGATATAGATAGATAAGAAGAGACTAAGATAGATAGATAGATAGATAGATAGATAGATAGATAAGAAGATACTAAATTAGATAGATATATAAGAAGAGACTAAAATAGATACATAGATAGATAAGAGTAGACTAAAACAGATAGATAGATAAGAAGAGACTGAGATAGATAGATAGATAAGAAGAGACTAAAATAGAAAGATAGATAGATAGATAGATACTGAGATAGATCGATAGATAAATAGATAGATAGATAAAGAGACTAATATATATATGTATATATATATATATATATATATATATATATATATATATATTAGGTTGGTGCAAAAATAATTTCGTTTTATAACATATGTTACTATGTGAGAAAACGAAATTATTTTTGCACCAACCTAATATATATATAGAGAGAGATAGATAGATAGATAGATAGATAGATAGATAGATAGATAAGAATAGACTAAAATAGATAGATAGATAGATAGATGAGACTAAAATAGATAGATAGATAGATAGATAGATAAGAATAGACTAAAATAGATAGATAGATAGATAGATAGATAGATAGATAGATAGATAGATGAGACTAAAATAGATAGATAGATAGATAGATAGATAGATAGATAAGAAGAGACTAAGATAGATAGATAACATAGATAAATTGATAGGTATGAACTGATTAATATAGATACACAGTTAGACAGATAGATACGGAAAAGGGGGATGAGAGAGATAAATCAATAATCGAAGTTGGTTCGTTTGGATTAATTAATTTTGCTGATTTTTTAACAGATTCGCAAGCAAATACATTTTGTAGGTTGGTTAGTGGATTTTACGGTATAGCAACCCTTGCTGGATTATATAATGTCGATTATTTTAAAAATGATACTTGATTCCATTGGCAAACAGAGGCAGGTTTTATAGTTCAGCCTCTAGATAAACATATGTCATGTCTATATGTCGGCATAGGTCATGTTTATATTTGAGTCTACAGGTAAACATTTGTCATGTTTATACTTAAGTCTTTACGTAAACATCGATCTTGTTTATGCTTGAATATATCTGTAAATTGTTATCGTATTTTAATTTGAGTCTGTAGGCAGGCATAGGTCATATTTATTCCCGAGTCATTAGTTAGAGATAGGTTATGTTTATACGTGAGTCAATTGGTAAATATCCGTTGTTTATACTTAAATCTATAGGTAAATATTAGTCATATTGTTACTCGAGTCAATAAGTAGACATTGGTTGTGTTTATACTTAAGTCATTGGGTAAACATCGCTCGTGTTTATACTTTCGTCTATAGGTAGGTATAGGTCGTGTTTATACTTGAATTAAAAAAAGAGGTCTGGAGAAGTGGCTACTAAACAGGTCTCAGAAACCATAATGCAGTGACGCAGATAGATAAATCTATGCTTGTGGTTTTGGGCTCAGCTGGGTTAATAAAGGTACTTCACCGTGTGGTAATGGTTAACGAGCTTTGTCTAGCAAATGCTGATTAGTGATATCAGACCTCGCGAATGTGTGAGGTTATGCCAGGTTAAGATTAATAATCCGTTATAGGTACAGCACCACGCAAGCAATAAGATAGATAGATAGATAGATAGATAGATAAGAATAGACTTAGATAGATAGATAGATAGATAAGAATAGACTTAGATAGATAGATAGATAGATAGATAGATAAGAATAGACTTAGGTAGATAGATAGATAGATAGATAGATAGATAGATAGATAGATAGATAGATAAGAATAAACTTAGATAGATAGATAGATAGATAGATAGATATGAATAGTCTTAGATAGATAGATAGATAGATAGATAGATAGATAAGAATAGACTACGATAAATAAATAGATAGATAAGAATAGACTAAAATAGAGAGATAGATAAATAGATAGATAGATAAGAAAATACTAACATAGATAGATAAGAATAGACTAAAATAGATAGATAGATAGATAGATAATAATAGACTAAAAAAGATAAATAAGAAGAGACTAAAATAGAGAGATAGATAAATAGATAGATAAGAAAATACTAACATAGATAGATAAGAATAGACTAAGATAGATAGATAGATAGATACATAGATAGATAGATAGATAGATAGATAGATAGATAGATATGAACAAAGGGATGAGATAAATTGATAGTTATGAACTGATTGACATAGACACACAGACAGACAGATATGGAAAAAAGGAATGAGATACATAAATCGACAGGTAGATAGATAGATAGATATTATTTATTATTGCAGAATACAATAATTGTGGTACATGGCCTTAAAGTGGGGGTTGGGGTTGAGGTTGGTCATCCTTACTTATCCTATACCTAGCTAACCCCATTCCAGACTCATTCATTCAATACAAATAACCCATTCACCGAAAGAATTCACCCTTCATATTTTACTCCTACATATACCACAATACCACATTCACAAAGGGACCATAAAAATAAACCCCATGTTTTAAAATCTCTTATGTACAAAGGTTCATAATATATATATATATATATATATATATATATATATATATATATATGACGATGATGTGAAATGTTGGGGAGGGTTCTGAATCCCGATACAAAAATTATATATAAAACAGAAAGTAACAGAAAATAATTAATGTTAGTAGGGCCCACAAAAATCAGAGTTGCCGCTGTATTCTGTCATCAGACAGAATCAAGAGGCCAACTCTCTAACGGAATGGGGGAGGTGAAAAATAAATGTAAGGCATGGGGAAGTCAAAGACTGAACCAGTTGAGATAAAAAGGCGGCCGAAAACAAACTGGGGAGGTTGGGAATCTCAACTTGGCTCATAACCAAAGTAAAGCGCCGGGAACAGGCCAGGAACGACACTCACTCACGTTAACTAGGTACACTTAAGGGGAATCTACCTTAACCAGCGGGGAGGGGTTCGCAGAAAACCACCCCGTTGTGACGAGAGGGGACTTAAAAAAGGAACTCAAGGATAGCCCCTTTCACACGAACCAAACTCGCTACTTTTACCCATCTTTCGTTGAAACCTGTCGACACCAAACGCTTTCTATCAGTTCTGATCTTCACTTTCAGCTGATGCTGAAAGTATCTGATCAGAACCTGATGAGAATAACGTTCCCGTCGCAAGATCCCCTCCTTTCGCGTCATCCAGATCACCATTCTTGCCACGGCTAGCAACGTTAGAAACACTGTTCCTATCACCCAAGAATACGGGGGCGACACATTGTCGCACACGTATGCGAGATCAATGAGCACAAGCTGATCGGGGGGCGATACGAGCCGTCAGCTCGTCGACATAGTCCCAGAAAGCGCGTACCTGAGGACAATGGTAGAAGGCGTGCAAAGCCGTTTCCTCTAAACCAAGGTCACACCGGTAACAGTCGGGCAAATCCGCCCAGCCCCATCTGAAGGCCATGTCGTTGAGAGATAGCACGTTACGGATCAATCGCCAGGTAAGCGAAAACTCAGTGTTACTGAGGTAATTCGCCGCTGGCGCCCAAAACCAGAAAGAGCGCAACTCATCCACCGACAAGACGAGCCGCTCGCAGAGACGATCCTTCACGAGATCCTCCACTAATTCACGATACAAGACCTTTCGAGGCCGTGAAAAGTCACATGGACCGAGGAAAAGCCCTCAAGGCCGCTCGACACTTGTTGAGAAAAGTTGACAAATTCTCGGACCTACGACGGCGCTTAGCCCAGGAAATGGGAGGAGTGGCAGTAAGGCTAGGGAAGGCGTCCCTAACACTCCCCACCAAAATCGAATCCTCTGTCAAAACTACGCCGCGTAGCAAAGCCAACCTCGAGGCGTGTCGATGACTCACCACGTGCGGCAATCCCAGCCCCCCATGACACGTACGTTGGACACAAGCTTCTTTACGGACCTTCTGCTTCGGCCACCCCACAAGAGGGTGGACAACAAGCGCTCGATCGCCTTCCTATGGTCCTTGCAAAGAGGAAGTACAGCCAAGCGGTAAAGGACGAGAGGAAAGACGTAAGTAGCACACGCCTCCACTCTACCCTTCAAGGACAACCTCCTTCCGAGTCAAGTTCGGACCGACGCTCCGACCTTTGCCTGTACTTCTGACCAATTTTTCTCCAGGTGGAGGTCGGGTCCAAACCACACTCCGAGAATGCGGACAGGACCGTCCGTCCAACTGAAGGGTCCCGGAAGAGAGATCCCATTTCAGGCACCTAACCGCAAGCCGGAAGACTTGTTTCGGTTAACCTTGTTCCCTGTGACCTTTTCGTACCGTTCAAGCGCCTTCTGTACCACATCAATGTCGCTGCGGCACGACACGAAAATGGATACATCATCGGAGTACGCGGAAACCCTGGCTCGAGACCCAGCAGGGACAGCGATTCCACGTAGGGCCGGACTGCACGCCCCGTCCCTCAGCCGGCGAAGGTGAGGCTCCAACGCCAAAGCGTAAAGTAGGGGCGACACTGGGAAACCCTGACGAACCGACCGAGAAAGCGCAAAAGCCCGCGACCTCATTCCGTTCACCTGTATCACAGCACTGGAGGAGCGATACAGGAGGCTAATCCACTTGCAGAAGTCGGTTTGGAATCCGGCGGCCTGCAGGACAGCAGCCAGATACCGATGGTCGACCCTATCAAATGCCTTGGACAGATCCAAACTGATCAGCGCGGCTTGCTCGTCGTCTTTTACACCCTCTAGGATCGTGCGGATCAGATGCAGGTTGCTCTGAATTGTTCGGTCCTTCACAGCACAAGTCTGATCGGCTCCCAACAGTCTCTCGGCAACTGACTGCAAACGCTCCGTCAGGATCTTGGTCAAAATCTTTAACTCTGTGTTAAGCAGAGTTATGGACCTATAATCGTCTAAATCCCGCCCACCATCCTTGCCCTTTTTCAACAGCGTGATCACATCCCTGGTGATCCAACTGGGGATGGACCCCTGCCGGAACCAGTTGTTGAACACGACAGTCAAAATCGGCACAAAGATGTGCGACAGCCTCAAGTACAATTCATAGGGTAAACCATCAAGTCCCGGAGACTTGCCCCTGCCGACCCTCTTTAATGCCAAGTAGACTTCGCCCTCCGTGATCTCACCCTCGCAGTTAGCCGCTTCAGTCGGCGAAAGCCGAGGAAAGTCAGCCAAATAGCTGTGAAACTCATCGCTACTGAGACCAGGCTCCTTGGTAAATCGGCTCTTGAAATGCCGCCGAAACGTCTCGCACATATCGTCAGACGACCACAGAGTGCGCCCCTCCGGGGTTTTGACTTCACGAATGTAACGATCGGAACCTTGACGGATCTCTTGTTCACGGGTTCGTTAGACATCTTGTTTAACCTATGTCTAACTACCTGACCCTGGTAGCCCGCTCTAACCGCGCGCTCCACGGCCTGCTTAGCTAAACCTATCTCTAGGGAATCCCCACCAGCCACCGCCCGGGACAGACTATCTTTAAGTGTCTTCACCTTTTTAGCCTTATCTAGTGCGAGCCGCTGGCTATATTCGGTGGTGAAGGACCTAATCCTATCATTAAGCCTCTCCCACCACCTATTCCCAATAACCGCCCCCCCACTAGTTCCCGCTGCACTAGTCTAATTAGCTGTTGTGGAAGTCCCGCCTGTCCAGTAAGGACAGATTGAACTTCCAGTGTCCAGCCATTCTAGACCTAGAATCTAACGCCATACGGACACAGACGAGTCTATGGTCCGTATAGCCTAACCAGTGGAACGTTGGACAATCTAACAGGTCTACATCGGCCCTTCTCACTATCATTCTATCCAGGTAGCTGGCCACCTGGGTAGACGGCCACTTACGAGTTCACATCCACATCTCCCGCCCGGGGTGATCGACTCGGTATCTATCGACGAGACCGAACTCTTCGATCAGATTAACCAAGCTACGATCACCCAATGAACTCCCGCTAGCTCCCCATCCCCTGTCTATCTTGGGGTTCAGGATGGCATTCCAGTCCCCCACTAAGACTAAGCGCGAAGAACCGACCAGGAAAGGCTCCAACTGCCGAAAAAACGAGACACGCTCCACCTGATCGTTGGGCGTATAAACCGCAACGATGCGAAACGAAGTACTGTTCACGGCAATATCAGCCACGATCAACTGCTCCCTACGCATCGACGTGGACAAGGTCCACCCTCGCATCCAGGGTACGTTTAACCAACAAGGAAACACCTCTGGCCGGCTGGTCCACGTATGCTGAATAGACAACATAGTCGCTAGACAGCACACGCGCATCAGCCTCGCAAGCAAAGTGCGTCCCCTGTATCGCAGGTACATCTACGCCGAACGACAAGAGATCACGAAGCAGGCGGGCCGCCTTACTCCGATCCCTCAAGCCCCTCGCATTCAAACTAGCTATCTTGAGAGACATTTTTCAAGTTGATTCCCTTACTCACAGACCGGACGGAAATCTGCGGATGAAAGGACCCCGACGGATTGCCCAAGGCTCCCTGTCCCCATCTCTGTCGTCATACGACCATCTCGGACAATACCACCAACGTCTAACGGGTATGTTAGTTTTAATGTCCTGTATAATGAGGGATGAAGGATTACTGGGACCCTCCCTGCACAAAATTTCTGTAGTTTTCTCAGTTCTGGGGTTCCTATTGCCGCCATACGGATCTCCGGAAAGGCATCCTTCACCTCGTGAAGGTGATCCCACGCTATTAGATTTCGCCCAGTGCTCTTTATCCATGTTATTACGCCGGTGGCTTTGGGGAAATTTCGGGGATCATCTGTAGGAAGTCCGTCTACTGACGTCATCTTTAACAAGGGCTTCAACAAAGCTCTAGTTTGCTTTGATATGCCCGCTTCTATTGACTGCTTGTCCACACAGCAAGACATTACCCCACTCGGGAATTTCTTCTTATGAGAAGAACTCTGCTGGGAGGTGCTGGGGATTGTAGATTTGGAAAGTGGGATGTTGGGAGGAGTTGAAATATCATCGGGTGCATTGGTATTGGGAGGGGGTGTTTGACGAGGAGGTGTATTTCGAATGGGGGACAGTGGTGCTTTCAGAGGGGAAGAAGGAAGACTTCTTGTGGTACTTTCTTCGGTATTCTTGACTGGCGAAGCCGGGATTGATTGAGCCTTGGTTTTGGCAGAGTCTTTGTTGGCTTCAGCTTGCTTGTTTTTTTTTCTTTATTTTTCCCCCTTTTCTTCTTCTTCTTCTTCTTCTTCTTCTTCTGTTTCCACTCTCCCTCTTTTCAGTGAAGACGACCGAGGTGGGGGCATCTCATGTATTTCTAATTCCCTTTCTTGCTGGTAATCTGACTCTGGTTGGGGACCCTCATTTCGCTGCTGAAGGGGAGTTGTGGTACTTTTGGTTCCCTTCTTGACGACTTCCGTCCACTCTCCAGTTTTTTGGATTGTCTGTGCTGTTGCTGCTTCCGTTTACTTTTGGGGTTGTGGGGTAGGATTCTGTCCAGGGCAAGCCTTTGACAAATGCCCCGCAGTTCCACAAGCCCAACAAAGTGGCCGACGACCCTCCACAACGACAGAGATAAGTCTACCCACACACATTAACGTGTTGGGCATTTGCTTAAATTGCTTTTGATTTAATGTAATTGAGATTTCAATATCTCCTGTGGCAATTCCGGTCTTACTTTTTATAGGGCGGACGTCAGGGGCGTCCCCATATTTAGAAAAGAAAAACCCAATATGGTCTTCAGAAATGTAGAGTGGTACCCTATGTAGAGTCACCTTTGTCTTGTTGCCATATATTCAGTCTGAAGCCTGACTGTCGAAGTAGTTAGAATACAGCCTGCCAGTGATTTGGTTTTCTCTTCTGTCAGCAATAACATGAACCCATATTGATTTACTTCTTCTGGCTAGAATTTGGGTTGCAATTTGAAGACTTTTCAGAGCCTCCGTTATCACTTCCCTAGTCATTATATTTAGTTTCCGGGTCTTGGGGTCCGTTGTTAATAACGAGATTGTCCTTGGATTCACCGTGTCCAATACAGACGGCACCGGTAATAATTCATTTCCATTAACATATCGATCAAATGTCTCTTTTAAATTTTTGAAATATTCTGGCCCTTTTTGTGGGGGCCTATCCCTTGCCCATGCCGAAGGAGTTAGTTCTATAGGAGAAGCAGGAAGAGATTCGGGCTCCGACACGATGTCGGCGTACCCTCGTCATCCCAACACAATTCGAAACAAAATACGCAATTCAGACGAATAAGACGACAAAACAAAGACAACAATGGATACACAAGATGATGGGAGGCAAACAAAAAATAACACTTACTCCGAAGAATATCCGACGGCAATGTCTTGTACAGCTCGCGGTATAACTCGCTAATAGATAGATAGATAGATAGATAGATAGATATGAAAAAAAAAAGGGTAAATGAGATGGATAGACGACGACAACGACAACGACGACGACGACGACGACGATGATGATGATGATGATGATGATGATGATAACAGCAATGATGGTTATGACAATCATGATGATGGTGATGATGATGACGACGATCATGATGATGGTGATGATAATGATTATGACGATTGGATGATGATGATGATGATGATGAGTATGACAATGATGATGGGAATGGACATGACTATGACGATGATTATGGCAATGATGATGGTGATGATGATGATGATTATGATGACAGTGATGACGATGATGGTGATGATGATGATGATGATGACAGTGATGACGATGATGGTGATGGTGATGAAATGTTAATAGAATCTAAATATATTTCCGTGAACAAACCGATGAGAAATATACATATTAAATTGTACATAGGAAATATGTTAAAATAAAAATGTAAATACGGGGGATTTTCAAATAAGAAAATAAAATAGATAACATTCAGTCGTGGTGACGGTGAAGTAATGGGATTGCGGAAGAGGGGAGCCGAGTTCGAATTCTACTCGAATCCATTACTTTCACTTACGTGCTAAGATATGAATCCTCTTCTTCTCTTCCCCGACCCCGCCATCAGCCTTGGATGGCAACTGGTCTACCGCAGAAAGAAATGGCAACCTACTGTGGCAAAAAATCTGCCTCGTCAGTCATGTATCGAAAAATACATGATCGCCTAAGCGTGTATCACGCATGCCACATTACTGACTAACGTGTTTATACAGTTGGGAAAAGGTATGAATCCTCTTCTCGCCCCACCAATGTCTGGGTAAATAGCAGGACAGAGCGGGTTCTATAGCCTTGGATGGCAACTGGTCTACCGCAGTAAGAAATGTAAGCTACTGCGGGAAAAAATCTGCCTCATCAGTCATGTATCGAAAGATACATGATCGCTTAAGTGTGTATCTCGCATGGCACATAACTGAACTGATATTCACTTACGTAGTAATAACCTTGGGAAAGGTATGAATCCTCTTCTCTCCCAGGCTATGGATAAATAGCAGGACAGACCGGGTTCTATAGCCTTGGATGGCAACATGATCGCCTAAGCGTGTATCATGCTTT
This sequence comes from Acanthosepion lycidas, assembly GCA_963932145.1. NCBI lineage: Eukaryota > Metazoa > Mollusca > Cephalopoda > Sepiida > Sepiidae > Acanthosepion > Acanthosepion lycidas. Next base: position 32,893,272 of record OZ010586.1, read on the forward strand.
GGAATATCAGGTGCTGTAGGGTTGGATGTGTGGGTGGTGTAATAGCTAATGGCTCAGAATTGTTAATCGGAGAGCCGAGTTCAAATTCTAGTTGGGTTCGTTATATTCACTTACGCGCAAATAACCTTAGGAAAATTATGAATACATTCCTTCTCCCCCAGCTATGGATTAATTAGTAAGACAAGTATAACTAAATCATTATTATCTCTCCAGCCACCTCACCAAAAAATATTTACAGTCGAAAAGTATTTTCTGGCTTTAAATAACCTGCAAAGGGTTGATAAGCCGTAGAAAAAGGAATCAATTAGAAACAAAATGATTCATAATGAGTAAATTTAAGCATTTTAGCGTTTTTATATTCACTTAGACCAATCTGATCCAGTGAAAGGAGTGAAGATTGAAGTGTCTGTCGTGCCAACGATCCGTTAGAGTAGAGAGCTAACCGTTACACTACGACAAAAAATCCATTTGTAAGTTTGTTTTATTTTTTGAACTTTCAACGATGACACGTAATGGCTTACAAATTATATTGCATCACTTTCATATTTGAAATTGGCGTCTGTCAATTCGTAATTTAGTCTGAGTGGAGTACAGCCGTTCTTATGTTTACAAGGATTGCATGATGACGAGTGGGATAGGAAGAAGTCTCACCAGTAGGAGTGGTCAATGACTGACTCCAGACAGATTGCTGGATCTATCTATCTATCTATCTATCTATCTATCTATCTATCTATCTATCTATCTATCTATCTATCTCAAGTTGTTTATAATCTATCTATCTATCTATCTATCTATCTATCTATCTATCTCAAGTTGTTTATAATCTATCTATCTATCTATCTATCTATCTATCTATCTATCTATCTATCTCAAGTTGTTTAAAATCTATCTATCTATCTATCTATCTATCTATCTATCTATCTATCTATCTATCTCAAGTTGTTTATAATCTATCTATCTATCTATCTATCTATCTATCTCAAGTTGTTTATAATCTATCTATCTATCTATCTATCTCATGTTTTTTTATATATCTAGTGTTCAAAAGACCGGGGAGAAGTGTGAATTGGATGATAAGTGAACCTACCTACTTCTACTGATGAGTTTATCTGTATGGATGACAGAAGAGAGAAAAAGAGGTTGGGGTAAATGGTCAAGAGTTACTTGGAGCAGCAAAAGTAGATGAACTTATGGAGAGCCATAAGTGCTCATGTCCTGAAAGTATTTGGCAAAAAGAAGATCTGGCTCAAAAGTTACTTTTTTCTTACCCGTGTCTAACGAGGAAGAAAAAAGTAACTTTTGAGCCAGATCTTAAAATGACTTTTTCTTTTGCATTTAATCAGAGAGACATTGACTGATGTTTGTTTCTGTAAATTCACATGATACGATTTGTCTATATTCTGAATATTTTGAAAGGGTTTAGAAACCAGCGACAAGGTTTGCTGCAAAAAATAAAGAGAGCTTGCAATGTTAGCTTGTAAGCTGTAAATAACGTTCACGCATTCTTTCAAACAATTCGGGTCACCAAAACGCCACCCGCCGTTCACACATGCAATGCATCTTTTGTTTACTGCTTAACAAATTTTATTCTTTTTTTATGCTGCCCCGCCCGCCAAATTTTTATCAATGTCTGGCCTCGTTAAAAAACATTACTAATTATTCTTTATAGTGCTTTTTGCTATCGCGTCTCTTGCTTACTTGTAATAATCCATCTGTCTGTCTATTCGTATCGTTCATTCTTACAGTCAATGTCTGTCTGAAATTCTGCGTACATTCATATAATTATTTCATTCATTATCCCAGTTTGTCTATTATTCTTTTTATATAGCTTAATTCTATTTTTAAAGATCATCCTCTATCTATCTATCTATCTATCTATCTATCTATCTATCTATCTATCTATCTCAGTCTGCTCATAGCTATTTCATTCTGTTCATATCTGAGGCTGTTTATATCTATCTATCTATCTATCTATCTATCTATCTCAGTCTGCTCATAGCTATTTCATTCTGTTCATATCTGAGGCTGTTTATATCTATCTATCTATCTATCTATCTATCTATCTATCTATCTATCTATCTATCTATCTATCACAGTCTGTTCATTTCTATCTATCTCAATCTGTTTATATCTATCTATCTATCTATCTATCTATCTATCTATCTATCTCTGAACAAGAGTAATAGCGATAAAAAAAATACCAAAGCAGAAGCAGCAGGAATTTGAATGACGTTGGCTAGTTAGTATATGCGAGGCACATTGTACTCGTGAAATTTAAAATTTAAAGTTCAGCGTCCCTACATTTTCAACATGTACTTGTGGGGCTGACACAAAATGATTTTATCGTTCTCTTCCTAGCTGAATAACTCAAAGAGTTTTTCAGTCATTCTTACGACAAATGGTGTCAAGATGGCTATACCTCTTATCTGAAAAGCTGGAAAAAAGAAGAAACTCAATTAGTGTTTTTTTTGTTTAGATATTAAACATTTTGTGGGATGGACAATTATGCTGTTACACGATTTGGATAATTTTGCTGCTGCATGCGGTATACATACATACATACATATATATATATATATATATATATATATATATATATATATATATATATATATATATAAGGCTTCTTTTTTGAATTTGGAGGTCTGATGAATTGGATCGTGATTACGATTCCAGTGTAATAAACTATAACCATGGAATATTAGTGTTTGAGCCTTTTATATTATATTATTACTCTGTCCTCGACATTGAGTTCTACCTGGATTCTATCCTCTTGGAAATTTTTGTATATATATATATATATATATATATATATATATATATATATATATATATATATATATATGTATGTGTGTGTGTGTGTGTAGTGTATATTTAAGCAGCATTTTTCATTGATGCATGTTTCATTAAATAGTATAGACAAGCTTTGTCTATTTATTTTAAGTAAGTTCCTTTCATATTATCTGATAAGCTTAATCAGATTATCATTGATAGCATTATCAAAGATGACAATTACATTTCAATATATCAAACAATACACAGACGAAACAATAATGATAGTCTGTTTTTGTTGCATGAAAAATTTCAAAGCAACGACAAACTCGTGTATACGAGACGCGGAAACATGTATCAATATGGTGATTTTCTTTCGTCTTTCAATGATAATGTTATTAAACCTATCAGACAATATGAAAGGAACTTACTTAAAATAAATAAACAAAACTTGTCTATATTATTTAATGAAACATGCATCAATATATATATATATATATATATATATATATATATATATATATATATATATTTGTGTGTGTGTATACAAAGATGCCTTAGATAAAAAAAAAACGGATTAAGTAATAAATAAAACCGACGTATTACAGAACGCTTGTTTAAAAATTCATTAAATTTGACAAAAAGATGCTTAAAAGTTGAGAAAAAGACATCAATATTTGTTATGGTCCAAGTTCCTTGTAGCACGGTGATGGTCCAAGGTTAGAACCAATGAAAGAATAACACGAACGCAGGTATGGAATACAAAGATATATTACAACAGAAATATAATATTAGGTTGGAGCAAAAATAATGTCGTTTTCTCACATATGTTACTATGTGAGAAAACGACATTATTTTTGCACCAACCTAATACAAAGAAGTAGAAGTATTAGTAATGACTATCAGATTTGGTTAGAATGAATTATGTTGTCTCGACAAGTATCACTATTCCAATGTCCTTACAATATGCTCTCATTTATCTCTCCTCGTCTTACAATATCTTCATACCTCTTGAGAGGCGCAGTATTTATAATGTCAGGAATAGTCCATTATTATTTTTTTTAAGCATTACGCCCCGAGCAATTCGTGAAGCCACTGGGATGCAGGAGGTTGCAGAAGATTTGGAGCAAGAGCAGATAGGAGTGATAGAAGAAAGAATGAGGAGAGGGATAGTGGGTAGATCAAGGTAACTGGAGATGTCGATTGACATTACATTTGAATAGTTGGAGATTATAGCTCTCAGGGAAACAGTAATTGGGAAGGGTGTTCCACAGGCGAGAGGGGCGAGGTATGAAGCTATTGGAGTAGAAGAGACGGCTACATTTAAAAGTTTCTACAGTGTAAGGGTGGGAGCGGGATGTCAGCCTCGTAGGGCGCTTGAATTCATGGAGTCTGGGAATCAGTGAAAACAGCTCATCGGAGCAATTACCATGAAAGTATTTGTAGAAAAGACAGAGAGAGACGACAGCGCGTCTGTGAGAGGGCAACTGTAGACGAGACACCAGATCAGGGCCAATTATATTACATATCCGTCTCTGGATCTTGTCAAGAACTCCGAGGTAAACAGAAGGTGCCCCAGACCATATATGGCAGCAATACTCCATGCAAGGGCGAATGGTTGATTTGTATATTTGAAGTATCGATTCCGGGGAGAAAAATTTCCTGGCGCGGCACAGAGAGCCAACTTTCCTCGCGGTGGAAGAAGCAATTGACTCAATGTATTTGTTCCATCTCAGGTCAGCAGTCAACGTGAGACCGAGCAGACGCAGGGAGTTGCTCTCAAGAAGTTGACTATCAGACATTCTAATGGGGAGCAGGGAAGGATCTCTATGGTGATTAATAGAGAGTAGTTTAGTTTTTGAGGCGTTAAAGTTGACCAGCCAATTCTCGCCCCAATTAACAACCGATTGGAGGTCTATTTATGGGTAAGTTCCCATAACAATAAAAAGAGAGCGAAATAGCCGCCGAGTAAACATCGATGATAGAATCAACAAATTACATAAAAATGATCATTTATCGCTATTATCCTTTTGTCTCTCCATGGTTAGAAATTCAAAGTTTTCCTTCACATACACATGTTGCCGCACAAGTTTAGAGAGCATAGATTACCTTAGGATTTAACCCATCATTGGGTTGCAAAGGACATTTGTGTGGCAATGTGCGAAGTCCCCAACAGATGTTCATCACTGGTAAAGATGCATAGCCTTTGGTGGCGATGTAGAAAAATCCTGTATTTGTAGCTGAAAACTTGCTCTATCCGACGGTGTTATTGCTCTCCTTGTATCTGCTGTACCTTCTGTGGGAATAAATAGGAAATAAAAAAAACAACAAAAAACGATGACATATTCGTTTCGGACGTAGATGATCATGACTCTCCACTGTTTCCTTTTCTATATTAACTGTGAAGCACCAGAACTTCTTGGGAAAAATAGTGTACTGTTTCTCCGTTGTCTTTGTTTTTTATGGCTTATCGGCCTTTTGCAGGTTATTTAAAGCCAGAAAATAGTTTTAGTGTGTAAGATTTCTTTTTTTTTAGATAATGATGATTTGCTTATGAAAATCCTACTAATTAACCCATAGTTAGGGAGAATAAGTGCATTCATAACTTTCCTGCAGCTATTTGCGCATGAATATAACGAACCCGATTGGAATTGGAACTGGGCTCTCCGATATCCAATTCCGAACCATTATCCATTATACCACTCGGACATCCAAGTATTCTCAAGCGGTCACCCATCTAGGTACTGAACAGACTCGACGTTGCTTAACATCGGTGATCATATCAGAGTGATATGGCCATAAGCCTGCACAGTTTTTTTTAATAGTGTGTAGGCATCAGACCATTTGTGCGAAAGTATCTTTCACAGACTAGTCTAGAATTTGAACTAGGACGATTGAAAACTGATCCATGGATCCGCTGAAGTTCAACAATGACCTTCCGTTTCTGCCCTCTGAGGTCTAGCAAAGACCTTCAATTTTTACCGAGTGACCTTCAGCAATGACCTTCCGTTTCTGCCCTCTGAGGTCTAGCAAAGACCTTCACTTTCTACTGAATGACCTTCAGAAATGACCTTCCATTTCTACCCTCTGAGGTCTAGCAAAGACCTTCACTTTTTACCGAGTAACCTTCAGCAATGACCTTCCGTCTCTGCCCTCTGAGGTCTTAGCAAAGACCTTCATTTTCTACTGAGTAATCTTAAGCAATGACCTTCTGTTTCTAGCTATTGACATATAGCAATAAGCCTCACTGGATATTCTTATTCTTCTCTTCTTATCTTCTGGATATTCTTCATTCACTGATATTAAGCAATGACCTTCACCGTTAATTCACTCATATTAAGCAATGACCTTCATCGTTCATTCACTGATGTTATGCAATGACCTTCACCGTTAATTTACTCATATTAAGCAATGACCTTCACCGTCTATTCACTGATGTTAAGCGATAACCTTCACCGTCTATTCACTTTAGTTCAGCGATGACTTTTATCATCCACTGATTGATGTTTAACAAGATCTTAATCTTCCATCAAACGTAACTGATATATGTAAAAACGAGATTAAATATCCACACCAATAGAAGAAAAGATTGATTGAATTACAATCCTTCGTCGACGTAAGGAGAAAATATGTCAGAACAACAATTGATAGAAACTGGAAAACCACAAAACCACAGATTCGGTAAAATCAGAAGCTTTTTCTTATTGGTTTCTGGAATTATCCTGACACGTGTCGAGTTGATGCAATTGATAGAGAAGCAGAAACTATCACCAACGTAAAGTTTGTGTGATTGAA
>OZ010586.1:32909838-32947338 GCA_963932145.1 Acanthosepion lycidas
GAGAAACAGAGGAAAACAATGCATAAAATAATTAATGAGCTTGAGTAAATGGATGGTAGAACAGGGATTAGAAGAAATAACAGAAAGATAAAGTTTATTAAGAGCTACAAGGAACAGGATGTTGTGGAGAGCCATGATCGCCTACGTCCTGAGGTGATATGGCACATAAAGAAGGAAAAACACCAGTGACACACCACGGCTTCATACAAAGTTGTCAAATCACGCTTATACCACTTGTTCTCGTTCGATCACCGAAGTTAAGCAACGTGGAGCTCGGTCATTATTTAGATGGGTTCCCTCTTGGAAAACTTCTGACTTAGCAGACGCATGGTCCGCTAAGTCAGAAGTAGATGCTGGAGGTATGTCAGTCGAGGTTCAACCTTCCCAACAACAATCCGTATTTTTTCCTTGTTATAGATAGCAGTTGAGCAACGGTCTGTCAAAATGGCATCTGGCATAAAACTGCATACGATTTATTTATTTTTTACGACCTATCAACCCTTTGTGTGTTATTTAAAGCAGGAACAAATTTCGAATTGTGGGAGGTTGCCCCGGTGTTTCCAAGAGGAAACCCATCTAAGCAATGACCGGGCTTCACGCTGCTTAACTTCGGTGATCGAACGAGAACAATTGGTATAAGCGTGATTTGACAACTTCGTATGAAGCCGTGGTGTGTCACTGAATTTCTATACGGGGAACACAAACTGTGGGCAATGCGTTTCAACAGTGGCGATAGCGATGTTGGTATATATATATATATATATATATATATATATATATATATAATTAATTAATGATGATATTATTTGACAATCCGTATGGATCATTCCAAAGAAAGAGGATATAGACCCGGAGAGAGCTCAATGTAATAACAGAGCAAATAATAATTATGAAAGCGGAGACTTTAAAAGTTCATGGTAATATTTTATTTCATTCGGTTTTAATGAAATAAATATTACCATGAACTTTTAAAGTCGCCGCTATATATATATATATATATATATATATATATATATATATATATATATATATATATATAAAGAAAAACAGACCACTTTAAGGCTCCATTGTAATAGTTTATTTCACCAGAGACTTTTAATTTTCCCTGGATCCTCATACATAAATTTCAAAAGGTGAAACGAAAAATTAAATTAAAATTTACACTTTTGACGGGAAGTATTAAGCTTATATAAGTTAACATAGAAGTTAGCGAGGAATGGTGTGAGAGGTATGGTTGACCGATTAAATAGGTCAATGTCTGATCCTTACCCCCTCCTTCCTCAATATTAAGTATTATAATAGAAAGAAATATAAAAATAAATTTTAATATTCTCACTTCCCTCTCTAAACTCGACCACGTCTCTCACATCATACCACTCACATTGTAGCGAGCCACCCTCATTCCCTTCATATCCCCCGGGTGAGAGGTTAGTTCCTCTCCAGCAGCTTCTTCCCGGGAACTGCTGCTCTATTATTACTCTGTAACCTTCTACATCGAGTGGCTCCCGGGCCTTGTACATGGTAAATATATATGCGTGGGTATGAGTGTCTGCGTCGAGGACACATGGCACAGTGGATAAAGAAGAAGGCCGCAGCGTACAACGGCCGAAACGCTGTGATAAATATGGCGACAAAGATGAGGACAATAGTCCGAATAATGAAAATAATGAATGTTCTATGTTTTACAAAATATTTATAATCAGGAAATAAATTATTAGTTATTTTATATATATATATATATATATATATATATATATATATATGTAAATATATAAACATTTCTTTACGTTATAATATATATATATATATATATATATATATATATATATATAGAGAGAGAGAGAGAGAGAGAGAGAGTGCGGGAGTGATATATATATATATATATATATATATATATATATATATAGATAGATAGATAGATAGGGTGTATCAAAAATACTTTTACATACCTTGCCGACGTGCTCTTCACACCAACCCCAGACAACAGTACATATAAACATATGCCCGCAAATCTTTTGTTTTTTTGAGTTATTAAGTTTAAAGAGAGTTTACATTAGATGGCGCTGTGTTTCCGTGTAGACTAGATTACATTTGCCATTCATGTACATTTGTGGCTAGTCTGTCTTCAACGTTTAAAATGTGTAGTAGCGAGAAATGTTCCCTTTAACAATGGCAGGATATTCATATCGTGAGCAGGCAGATATTATTTTCCCATACGGCCGAGCAAATGGTGATGGACGCGAGGCTGTACAATTGTATCAGATTGCGTTTACAGACCGAAGGCAGCGGAGTCATTCAAACTTTGCTGCTGTTCATCGTCGTGTTGCTGAGACGGGATCCGTGGCACCACAATCTATGGATCGAGGAAGACCAAGATCCGCTTGTGCGACCGACTCCGAATAACACAATCTACGGGGTTTTGGAGGCGTCAAAGTGGCCCTAGCATGTCGTACATCTCATAGTAACGCATGGAGGTTACTTAAAGAGTGGCTCATGTATCTGTATCATTTGCAAAGTGTGTAGGGTCTTTAGTCAACTGATCACTCACCACGGGGAAGTTTTTTTCCGATGGTTTATCGGACAAACTGCCGATCCGTTGATTGTCTCGTCAGTCTTGCTTAAGGATGAGGTAACAAATAAATAACCAATTTACACAACCAACATTTGTAGGCGGATCGAAATCCTCGTTGTACAATACAGGCTAGACACCATTAATGTGGGGGCTGGAATTGTAGGTGACTGTCTTGTAGGTCCATAAGTTGACCCAGCGCGTCTTACAAGAGCGGTCTACAAGGACATTATTTCAAACACACTTCCAGACCTGCTCGGTAAATTTTAAAATAAATTATTCCAAAATTCGCTTGAAGATGAAACAGAACTAATGCTTTTAATTAAATATAATTGAATTTGAAGTTTTGTTTTTTTAAAAACATGGTAATTCCTGTGTAGCGATGAAACCATATTTTTAAATCAGTTAATTTATAATATTCATGCTCTGTAAATTTACATTGAGCACTATTTTATAAAAATAACAATATCAATAAGATCACCGGATTAAATATCTTACTGTTATTTCTTTTTTACTACACACACACACACACACATATATATATATATATATATATATATATATATATATTTATCCACCTTTGCAGCAGTAGCAGTAACTGAGTCGGTATTAGCACGTCGGGTCTAACAACGGTTTCTCCTGTTAAGGGGTTCGTAAGTTCGTTTCTTGTGGGAGAGAACATATTTTTTCCCTAATAAGATTTCCCCAATATTCAGGCCGGTAGGAGAAAAAAAAAATACTGTTTAATAAATAAGCGGAGCGTCTACTCAAATATGGGCATCCAGTAAAAATAGCTTTTAAGTAATAAAATCTATTGGATTAATAAATAAAAAAAGTCCATTACTTCTTTAGGATAATATATCTAAAAATATTAAATTTCAAATGATCAAATGATCAAATTATTGAATCAGGAATCCTTAACAGCCCGCCCATTTTTTTTTAATCCCTGGTTTTACCCCCTACTCCCCACTTATTTATATTGTGGCACGCGGCTTTTTATGCTGAACGCCAAACTAAGTACAGCGTGTACTGTGTTTTTAATCACTTGATTCGGGTCGGTTTGACGTGATAATTAATCTGCCAATGTCAGAGAACGACTTGTACCGAGAGAAAGCTATCAACCTGTATATTAACTAAGGGGGACAAATGAGGTAAATGAATACAGAAAAGGATATCTTTTGCCTTTTGCCAACCAATCAGCTTCGAAAGTTGACTTACTTCTGTAAGTGAAAATAGCTGACATAAACGTTGTACCTTTGTAACATTTTCAAGTCAATCTGGTGATACATCTAATAGAAAACTTGGCTAGAGGTATATAACGATTTTTCGATATTTATAAATAAAAAACTACTTAACTTGCATATATATATATATATATATATATATATATATATATATATATATATATATATAATAAATTAACTGATTTAAAATATGTTTTTTCGCTACACAGTTCTAACCATATTTCAAAAATTGAAGCTAAAAGCTTCGAATTTAATTTTGTAATTAAATTAAAGACATTAGTTCCATTTCATCCTCAAGCGAATTTTGGAGTAATTTATTTTTAAATTTACTGGGTTTTAAAGGCACGGCAAAAATCATAATTTACAGTTTCCAAGGATACAGAGAAATCCATTCATCCAGACAAGGGGTGGTTGCGTGTTCATTTTCATTAACTTTTGTAAAAATAAAAATATCTATAAGAACACCGGATTATATATCTTACTGTTCTTTCTATATATATATATATATATATATATATATATATATATATATATATATATATATATATAAAGGTGTTCCGGTTTTAAATGTGAATTAAGCGTCTAATGATTTCTTTCTTTTTCTTTCAGATCTAACAACTTGAGCCATTGGCAATTTCAACCCTGAAAAGAACAATTAAACATCGTGTTAAAGTTATCGAAGCCTATTACGAAAACGAACGTACAAACAGAAATGCAATAAGTTCCCAGGTCTCTTGAAACAGCGAAGTCAATTGGCCACCACGATCGGGCGACTTGACGCCTTTAGATTTCTTCTTTTAGGGTCATCTCAAAAGTAAGGTCTATGCCAACAAGCCAACAACAATTCAACAGCTGAAGGATGAGATAATAAGGCATATTGATGAGATCGAGGAGCAACTATGCAGAGACGTCATGAAAAATTTTGACCATCGAGTGGAGGTGTGCCGATGAAGCATTGGCGGACATTTGATCAATATTATTTTTCACATATAATTGCCATGACTTAAATAACATGATCCAATAGAGAAATAAATAAATTTTTACCAATAACATTGATTTATTTATTGCTGACTTTATATACGAGTTTGTCGTTACTTTGAATTTTTTCATGCAACAAGGGCGGACTATCATTGTTATTTCGTCCGTGTGTTGTTTGATTTATTGAAATTGTCATCTTTGATAATGGCTTATGTAAGCCGAAAGCTTAGATTGGATTAAAACATGTATCAATATGGTGTCTTCCTTTCGTCTTTCAACGATAATGTGATTAAGCATATCAGACAATATGAAAGGAACTTACATGAATAAATAGACAAAACTTGTCTATATTATTTAATGATACACGCATTAATATATATATATATATATATATATATATATATATATATAAAGAAAAAAGTACAAAATTCACGACTGCAACAAAAGTAGCAACATTATCCACAATAATAAATTAAACCAAAATAGATACATAACACTACCTACCAACTCCATAAGATCCTCTATCCAGAACAACTTATCCCATGTAAACAACATCGAAATAGTCGCAACCACTTCGAAAACTGTTTCTCACAATACATCGGGGTAAAATGTAGAAATTAAAAAATGTATTTATGAACACAAAACAGGCTTCATAAATAACAATTTAACAAATGCACTAGTCATACACAGAAATAAATTTGATCAGAATTTTGATCTAAAAAATGCCACACTCATCAAAAGAGAATGTAATTTACTCAGAAGACATATCCTTGTGAGTGTCGCCATCAAATATTATCAAAATATCAATCTATGCTGTGGTTTCGATAATATTCGATGTATGGATGAGATCTGGAGAGGGAAGATATAATATTACAGAGAAACAATAGCGAGCCCAACTTTGATGTGTACAGAAAAAAAAACTACCAACAAAAACGATCTGACCAACTTCTACTCAAACCACTCCTATAAAATTAAATTTAGTATAATTATAGGTTTGTACTTAAGAGCTTTAAGAAGTTGCAGTCCCACCCCAATACCTACCCAAAGATGAAGGACACATTCAAAAACCTTAAATATCCTTATCACTTCATCCGCAGTGCAAAGAGAAAGGCACAAAAAATACATGACTGCAACAAAATAACATTATCCACAATAATAAATTAAACAAAAACAGATATATAACCCTAACTACCAACTCCATAACATCCTCTATCCAGAACAACTTATCCCATCTAAACAACATCCAAATAGTCATAACCACTTCTAAAAACTGTTCGTCACAATACATTGCGTGAACATTTAGAAATTACTATGTGGGTAATTATTTCAGAAAATGTGAGATTTGATAAAACTGGAACATAGATTGATATTTTGATAATATTCGATGGATGGTTGATATCTAGAAATTGCCAAAACTGTTCCTCAAAATACAGTGGGGAAACATACCCAAATTTAAAAAAAAAAAGTATCTATAAATACAAAAGAGACCTAATAACAATTTAACAAATGCACTAGTCGTACACAGAAATGAATTTAACCAGAGTTTTGATCGAAAAAAAAAAAAAATGCCACACTCATCAAAAGAGTAATTTAGACAGAAGGAAAATCCTCGATAATGCCGCCATAGAATCTTATCAAAATATCAATCTACCCACCCCCGGGTTTTCTAAAACTTACTTGAAAGAATTACTACTTTCCCAAGCCAAGATACACGACCACAAATATATTGAAAAATCACAAATATATTGAAAAATCAAAAGAAAACGCCATAATCCATCACTTTAGCCTTTGAAGATGTACAGCACAGGCGGCCATCTTATACCATAACAATGTAATCACAATCCAAACATTATTCATTTTTTTTTTAAATCGTACTCGTTCCCTCTACCTTTTGCCAGACTTTGAATTATGACACTTTGTGACCTCCACATTTTGACTGACCTTTCAACAACCTGAAGAATATTCCTAAATGTTCTCAGATTTATAAGCATTGATAAACCATGGCATTCCTGCCTTTGGGTATAAACATATACATCATAATAAATCCTATACTGCCTTGATAAAGTCCTTCAGAGGACGAAACGCGCCTGCTAAGAATAGTTTTTCTTGTCTGCTTTTATTCATATATATATATATATATATATATATATATATATATATATATATATATATATATATATATATATATATTATTATTATTATTATTATTATTATTATCATTAATAGAAATCACCAGCTCTTAAAATGAGCCTGCTGTGAGCGCACACCGGAAAGAAAATGTTATCACGCCATATAAAATGGCAGAGTTTTACTAAATTAGAAATTAAATTTCTAGCGTACAGTAACCGACAACCACTGCCAGTTTAATGCTTTCACATTATGACATATATATATATATATATATATATATATATATACAGGGTGTCCCAAAATAATGTATACACTCTTTAAATATTAATAGTTAATAATACATTGTTTTTATATGGATGAACTCTGTGTCATTGGTTCACAGAAATCTGTTTGTTTCAGACAAAACCTTTAAACTTTACTTTTTGCCAGACTTTGAATTATGACACTTTGTGACCTCGACATGTTTTGACTGACCTTTCAATCACCTGATGAATATTCATGAACGGTCTCAGATTTATAAGCATTGATAAACCAATGACATTCTTGCCTTTGCATATAAACATATACATCATAATAAATCCTATATTGCCTCGATAAAGTCCTTCATAGGACAAAACGCGTCTCTAGGAATAGTTTTTCCTCTTCTCGTTTTTTATTTATTATGACTCTTCTACAGACGCACTCCAGCAAAGAATATTTACACACACACGCACGGACACACACACACACATAGATATATATAGCCGAAGCAGTGTTGAGACATTGTCTGGTACGGCTCAGTGAACCAACTTTCCTAGCAACAGACCTAGTAATTGATTCAATATAATCATCCCACTGATTGTTGGTGGAAAACGTGAGATCAAGAAAGTGTAATGAATTGCTCTCCTGCAGGTTAGCATCAGCCATGCTGATAGAAGGCAAAAGAAATGAGTAGATCATCAGTATGGTGTCACTGAGAGACCATATTGCGGAACTTTTTATTCACAGTGTTATTGGGAATCTTCTGTGTGTCATACTAATTTGCCAACTGCAGTGAAGTGGAGAAAGAAATGCTTCTATTTCTTCTTCTTTTTCTTAAAAAAATGTCTACCGTAATTATTGAACACTTTTCTATAAGGTTAGTAAATTTTAAATAATATATATATATATATATAATTATTTATTCGAAAATTATAACATAAATATGTTTAAAATCACTACAAAAATAGCCATTTTGTTCCAACGCTTCTGGGGTATAAGACACCAGAAGATAAGACACCGTGATTTTATAACATATTTATGTTATAATTTTCGAATAAATAATTGTTTTTGCCCTACTATGTATTCAGCACTGTTTTACGAATAGTATTTGTTGGTTATTGGAATTTATTCCGTATACACCAATCCTATGCTTATATATATATATATATATATATATATATATATATATATATATATATATATATATATATATATATATATATATATATATATATATATATATATATATATATATATATATATATATATATATATATATATATATATATATATATATATATATATATATATATATATATATATATATAAACTTATTTGTTAATAAATTTAGCGGATAAGCAGGTTCAAAATAGAAGTGTCGCAGGTTCGAACCCTACCGAAAAACATATTTTCTTTATTTCTAAAGATTTATCGAGTACGCAGATCGTCTATTTCAAACACGGGTATGTTTCCATGTTATGTTCCGCATAAGAAATTATGGTCTAGTCACACTTCTCTACATCTCAATTTAACTTTAGAAAATCATAGAACTGTGAAACCGGTGAAGTTACTTTAAATAAATATTCTTAAAAACTCCAGTTACATTTCCAACTTCTTTGACCTATATATTATCACCCGTGTGGGATATATAAAAAAACATCACTTTCTTACACACACACACACACACATATATATGTATGTGTGTGTGTGTGTGTGTGTGTATGTATGAACTAAATCCCCAAATCTGAGCCAATGGACAAATATCAGATTGCTTTGCATTCCAGAGAACGTTTAAGTACTTCATCGACGAAGAAAGGATCTTAAAAATATATCTTGTTTGTTGGTTGGGTATGATTTTGAGTAGTTAATCAGGCCGAATACTTTTCAGCACCGCCTCAAATAATTGCCCAATATATATATATATATATATATATATATATATATATATATATATATATATATATATATATAGATAGATAGATAGATAGATATCGTGAGTGAAAGCTGAGATTAGTAACTATATTAAATATGTGTGTCTATGAGTGCAGGCATGCGCAAAGGCTGACACACAGTTGGTTGGTTTTAAATGCTAACCGCTAACGGTTCACTTATTTGGGACATCTTAACAGAAAAAGAATCGTGGCTAATCGATGTTTAGTGGTCTTGATTTTGGGGTTGTGAGCTGGAAAGAGAAATAGAACAGATACATAGAGAGAAAAAAAAGCTGGAGAGAGAGAGGGAGAGAGAGAGAGAGAGAGAGAGAGGGCCCGAATGTAAATTTGCCTTTTTATTTTAGGAATTTATTCTAAGGCTTTTCGTCATTTCTGTATGTATCTATTCATCTTCGGGGCCAACGACTTTTCTTTCTAACACCCGAATTTAATGTCCAACTTTATATATAATATCTCAGTCTCAGAATTCTATCTATCTATCTATCTATCTATCTATCTATCTATCTATCTTGCTAGCAAGCTAGATAAGCCTATTCGTATCTATCTATCTATCTATCTATCTATCTATCTATCTATCTATCTATCTATCTATCTATCTATCTTGCTAGCAAGCTAGATATGCCTATTCGTATCTATCTATCTATCTATCTATCTATCTATCTATCTATCTATCTATCTTGCTAGCAAGCTAGATAAGCCTATTCGTATCTATCTATCTATCTATCTTGCTAGCAAGCTAGATAAGCCTATTCGTATCTATCTATCTATCTATCTATCTATCTTGCTAGCAAGCTAGATAAGCCTATTCGTATCTATCTATCTATCTATCTATCTATCTATCTATCTATCTATCTATCTATCTATCTATCTATCTATCTCAGCCTCTTCATATCTAGCTATCTATCTATCCCAGTCTCTCATGTCTATCTATATCCGTTAATGCCTAGTTACATAGACAAATATTCCCTCACGTTGTTAGAAAACAGATCATGCACAAAATATATTTGCTTATGAAAATATTGACTATTTTCTTAAAATGTTTGTTACGTTAAAGGCTACTTTAATACTGCGAGAATATATGAAAAGTTTAAATTATATTTCCAATTCCATTTGCATTTTTAATTTCAATTTTACACGTAAGTTTGAAACAAGTGTCAAAATATTTAACACATTGGTATATAAATATATATCCAGTTAAAATAAGAACAAATGGAATATAATTCCACTGTACGTAACATTTAATTTAAAAGAGGGCTCAATACAGAGTAGAGGTAAATATTTATTTTAGGATATTAAAACAAAATCATATTAAAAATAGCTATACGATTACAATATCATAAAATAAATATTATATATATATATATATATATATATATATATATATATATATATATATATATATATATATATATGATGAAGATCACAAAAAAGTGAAACCCAGATTACAAACTCATATCCATACAATTGAATATGTGAACTCTATCACTGATATTGAGGACTTTCCAACAAGTAGCGCGAATATATTCTCTGAAAATTTCTCGGACATTCAGGCAGATAAATGTCGTTAATACTGCTTGTTATAAACAGAGCATTTACTTAAATATTTGTATCTATAAAAAATGTCTTAAAATAATTGTCGGACTTTGTCTATTTCATAATATGTGACGTCATTTGTTTACATTTGGATACGCATCGAGCAGATATGAATGTACGAGAAAAAAATCATGGAGAATTGTAGTTTAAAAACAGTAAAATCGACCTTGCTAACCGAAACGCTCCGCTGTAGCTAAATCAGTAAAGCACATCAGGCTATATGACGGTTCCGTATAGAATACAGGTTCGATTTCTCTCGGAGGACGTATATGTTCTATGAAAATTTTTCGGACATTTAGGGCGGTAAATGCCGTCAGTACTATCTTCTATAAAAACGAACGTATAAACATAAAAAAATGTCTTAAAATTATATATATATATATATATATATATATATATATATATATCGCTCGGTCGGGGATGGAGAGACGATCCCAGCGTGCGGCACCTTTGGAAAGTGTCTGAAAGTGTCGGGTTGACGCAAGCATTGAAATCAGGTAGACCTCTGTGCTAGCAGAAAGTCACAAGTCATCGTGACAGAGGGTTTGAGTGTGATGCCCTTTTTCAGATTGTTGATTACGCTAGGTAACTGTCGGTGTTGAACAAACAAAAACACAAACGTGTCTGAGAAAGCGTCTGCAATAGGGACACCCTAATAGACGAGTATCATTGAATATATATATATATATATATATATATATTAACTATTATATATATATATATATATATATACAATATATATTAATTATTATTCTCATATATATATATTAATTAGTCCATAGTTAATATTGTTAAGAGTTACCTTTTTCTTTACTATTATTAGGGCTTCCATTATTTTTAATCTTTTTTTACAATTGGATGAAGTTATTATGTTTTTGTTTTCTACTAGTATGTTTCGAATGGAGTCTGGTAAATTTGTGTGTGTTTCTAAATGGGTTTTAATGGATCTCTGGTCAGATAAGTTTAATGTAAGGCGACTGGATAGACATGTAGTTGTGTGGCCGATGTAATTATGAGTTCGGTTTGATCAGGAACACAGTTCCTTAAAGGACATTTGAACTTACAGATAATGTTCGTTCGTTGTAATTTTGACTTAGCCGGTGTGTTGTTATTTTTTAGGATAAGGTTAGTTGTCTTAAATTTTTTATTGTAGATAATTAATTTGATTTTTTTTTATTCGGGTCGATTGGTGTAGTGCATGTTTTTATAATATTTCTAAGTGAAGATTCATTTTGTTTGTAGCTAATCTGCATTTGGTTGTTGTAGAAAATATGAAAAAATGTTGGACTCTCTCGTCGTATTCGATGTATGAGGGTCAAGCTTATGATTTGATTATAGTCGTGAAGGCTTTGTGCAGAACCAGACTTTTTGAAGGGCCGAATACAGAGACCTGGTGCAATACGTGCCAGAAGATCCCCAATCAACCTTCTGGAGGCACGGTAGAGTACCCTTGGAAAAGGTATTAATCCTCTTCTTCTCTCCTCAGCTCTCGGTAAACTGCAAGACACACTGGTTTCTATAGCCTTGGTTGGCAACTGGTCTAGGAGAAGGACAACTCTGAATATTTATATATATATATATATATATATATATATATATACATACAGAAGGCGATTGTTAAATTGTCGCCATTTTTAATTTCGCGCATGCGCTTTGCTTATTTTTTAATTTTGCCGACTGCCCAGTATAATAGCGTCAGTTGAGCACCGTTTGTGAGAAAAATAGCATCGTAACGCAATTCACCCTGTCAGAATTTTGGAAACTGCATTCTGTACCGCACAGTTCAGTGTTGGGGGTTTAATCTGAGGACAATGCAGAGGATTCATAAAGTGTTCGATGAGTCTAATGATCATTACGAAGATGTTTGGCGTGATCACTAGTGATGGCGACGTTATGTCTCCATTCATCAGCCCACAGGGCCTCAGACTCAACACGGAGGCCTACATCAAGTGTCTTTAGGAAGTAGTGCTACCCTTTGTCAAGAGGGTGGCTGCTGAAAGACCCTATGTCTGGTAACAGGATTCTGCACCATGCCACACAAGCTAGAGAACACAGTCATGGCTGTCAGACAATTTCTGCGACTACATCACCCCTTACATCTGGCCACCTAACTCGCCAGATTTCACCCCCCTTGATTAGAATATGTGGGTCGAAGTTGAGCCAGAGACCAACAAAATTCCTTGTAACACCAAAGATGAACTGAAAGCAAGGATTATAGTAACATTCACCAACTTAAACAAGGAGATTGTCGAGAAGAGTTGCTGGAGATTCCGAAGCCTACTTGAGGCCATGATTGAAGCCAATGGCGATTTTACTGAATAAATGTACTCTTTAGTATTTCAAGATATTTTTGTGTAATTTTTAGTAAATATATCTTAAAATGAGATGTCAGTGTTATTTTCATTTTTGCGTAATTTAGATGAAAATTTATCCGTCGCACCCTATATATATATATATATATATATATATATATATATATATATATATATATAGTTGGATTGATGTGAGTTTGCGACCCTGGGTTTCAAGCCTCATCTTAAGTAAGGAAAAAAAAAATGCACACAGACGGATAGAAGGTATTTGAATGTGTGTGCATACGTATATGTGTGTGCGAGAAAAATTATTCAGAGAACAAAATGGACGAACGATCTATAAGTTGACACTGCCACTTTGAAAAAAATCGCTATACAATTCCAACATTGAATACAGCGACCAATTGCGTACTTATGCACGTAACGACGCATGAACGCGCATACACGCCCAGTCCAACACTGTTCATATATGTTTATATTTGTGTGAGTTGCAATGCGTAAACGTGCGTGTATGTGTGTCTGCGTACGTATGAGTGGCGCTCCGAAGACAATTTGCCCTCCCAATACCATCAAAACACCGATATACGCAACTATATATAAATCCCAAATTTCAAAATTAATCTGTTTGTCTGACGATCGCAAGAGCGTGAAACCCAGGATAACAAACTCACATCAATCCAACTAAATATGTTTGCTCTATCACTGATATTGAGCGCTTTCCAATCAGTACCGCGCATATATTATATATAGATAATATATATACAAATTGCATATACAGTGTAACCCGGATATAAGAGAGTTGTCGGGGCCGGAGACGAAGTCTCTTATATCCGGATTTCTCTTATATCCGGATTTGGTCTAATTTATATACATTAACACAGGCTCTAGTTTGGGACCAGAGAAAATCACTCTTATATCCGTGTTTCTCTTTTATCCGGATCTCTTATATCCAGGTTACACTGTATATATATTTATATTTATATACATACACATTATATATATACACACACACATACATACATACATATATATATATATGTGTGTGTGTGTGTGTATAATATAATATAATATAATATAATATAATATAAAAGGCTCAAGCACTTCCATAGTTATAATTTATTACATTGGAATCGTAACCACGATCCAATTCACTCTATCCTGAACATTTGAGTTCTACCTGGATTCTATCCTCTTGGAAATTTATATATATATATATATATATATATATATATATGTTGACCATTGATATTATTAATATGTATATATATATATATATATATATATATATATATATATATAGATAGATAGATAGATAGATAGATAGATAGTTGTGAAGAGAATTTTGCATAAATTTATCATATATTTTACTCATGTACTCACCAGTTATCAAACTATTACTCTCTTTTATATATTTAAAACTTTTTTTAAAATCAACGACGTCTTATGTTTAATTTGTATATTCCACTCGTGATGATATCGACTGAGGACCTGGCAAAAATATCCAACATTTATTTTCATTGATTTAAATGAATTGAACGCATCAATATACTAGGAGAAAATGAACGTAAATCAATAATCAACTGAATCAAATACCTGCAAAAAATAAGAAAAAAAACAAACTATTACTGTTTCTAATTAAATTTACATACTTTACGCATCTACAGAAATGTCATCTAATGAATGCGTCAGTTCTTTTTTCTTCTTAATCAGATAAGGCGATAATGCCTTATGGAAAAGGTTACTGAGAGATTTATAAGACTTTAGTAAGGAGAAAGGACAATAAAAGAACAGGTTTCAAGAAGACAGAAGACGGCGATTAAAGTTGCATTTAAATATTTGAATTTCGTATGTGGCAGGAACGCAAGAAATCAGAAAAGAATTCTACCGGTGGAAACAGCAAGAAAAAGAGACCACAAGAGTTGAACTTACGAATACATCTAGCTATTTCAAAAGTAAAACGATTAGACCTACACTATTTACATTATTAGGACTATTGTCCTTATCTTTGTCGCCATGTTTATCACAACGTTTCGACCGTTGTACGCCCCGGCCTTCTTCAGAAGGTTGGAATGTCGAACTGAACCCTTTATTTCGCTCACTGGGGTAGACTGTTCTAGTTCCACGTGACATGTTTAATGGATGTCACTTATCAGTTATCTCCTGTTAATTCCCATCTCCAAGTTTTCCGCTGTCATAACCGGATATTGAACTCACACTCTTTGGGTCCTCTCACTGGATCTAACCAACGCTGATCTAATCCACGGTGCCATGTGTCCCTATCTGGGTATTATAAACCTAATGTCATCGTGAAACATTTTTTACTAGTGCTCATATTACAATTTTTGCTGTTATCATTGAATGTTTTTACCAGAGCTCATATTGCAATTTTAGCTGTTATCGCTTTTCTCTGACACTCCTTATTACTGGTTCCCATATTGTATTCATTTCTATGCTTAGTCGGTTCAGGAGATTTTTGTGGACTAGCATATGTGCTGATTCCTTAAGTTTACGAATTTTCCAATGGTGTTCTTTGTCTATGATCTCAACCTGATTCCACAGAGGGCGGTGATCTCCCTTTTCTCTGGTCAGCCACGCCTGATTTTTTACCCTTGTGTTACAGCTTTCTGATATCCTTGAAGCCTTACCTTAAGGTGTGGTCTGTTCCCCCCCCCCCACCTTTATATTTCTTTCCGCAGCTGCACGGGATAGCGTACTTAAAGTTTTTAGTCATGTTCTCCTCTATGGGGTGAGGGAGTCTTACTCGGGAGAGATATCTGCGAAGTGTCGTCTAGGTTTTGAAGGTTCTCCTGATGTTATATGGACCGCAGATCCTTTCTATTTTCTTTGACAACCTCTATACAGACTGTTTTCTGAGTGTTGTTGTCCTCTTCTTGTACCCGCCTATCCCAGTTTTTGGGGGCTGCTGCCATGTACCCAGGGAAGTTGTTACGTTGTAGGGTACTACTTATACTGACCAATTCTTTATCTAATGTCTCTGTCTCGCCACTTGTGACTTTTGCTTGGCGTTTTAAGCAGCGGACGATCCCTTTCTTTACGCTGTATGGATGGTTGGAGTTGAAATTGACGTACTGTCCGGTGAATGTTGGTTTATGGTATACGAATGTCTTGAACCCATGCTCTGTTCGACATATTAGAACATCCAAGAATGGGAGTGTGTTGTTACTCTCTTTCTCCGTCGTGAAGTGTATTGAAGGTCTTATTGAGTTCCCATCGTCCAGTAGAACCTGAACATCTTCCTGGTGTGGCCAGAGTATGAAGGTATCAACTACGTACCTTATCTATAGAGTTAGTTTTAGAGATATAGATTCTAATGCCATTTCCTCAAAGTATTCCATGTATATATTCGCCATTGCTGATGATAATGGCAAGCCCATTGCTAAGCCCTCATCCTGTTGATATATGTGTGATCCCATTCTGAAGTGTGTTGTTTGTGTGCAGAAATCAACATCTCCATCAGATTATCTATTGGAATTCTTTTTTTTTTTTTGTAAGAAAATGATGATTGATTTTAAATCATTGTTATAAATTATGGAGAAAAAGGATGCATTTTATTATAACTCAATGATCTTCTAGGTTTCTCCTTGTATATTTTAGATAGGGGTCATTCCCATATTCAAATTTAAATTTAATTTAAATCAAAGGGAAAAAAATCAGCGATGGTGGGGATGCAAAAACAGCTTGATCTGACCCTTTGATATCTATTTGAAGCAATACTTGATTGAAAGAATTGATGAGCAGATTTCAATATTGATAGTTGAATTGTCGCAGCAAATATGTATTATAAGGCACTACCCACTGATTGGTGATTTCTTGCAGAACTTGACGTCCATATTATCTCATTATGATCGTGTCGATGTGACGTCCATCTTCTGGTTTTCTCCTTCTATATTTTGAATAAGAGTCATTCCCATGTTCAAATTTAAATTTAATTTAAATCAAAGGGAAAAATTCAGTGGGGGTTTTGAAATTAACAAGACTTAATAACAAAACCTCCTTGAAAATGCATAAAAAAGGGGACCAAACGCGCTTGTAACAATAAAAAATACGGAAAACTTTTACACTTTTTTATTCCCAAATGTAAGAATATTAGAAAAATTAATAATTCGTCAAATTTTTCTAATCTGTCAGTCATATTCAAGGAAACATGTCTCAAAGAAAGGCTGCTGCTCACACACACACAAACACACACATATATATTAAGACATTTTTATGTATATACGTTATTTTTATTGATACAATTATTTAAGTAAATGCTCTGTTTATAATAAACAGTATTAAACAATATTTATCGGCCTGAATGTCCGAGAAATTTTCATAGAAAATATGCGTCCTCCGACACCAATTGAACCTGTATCCTATACGGAACCGTCATATAGCCTGACGTGCTTTACCAATTTAGCCACAGAAGAGCTTTTCGGTTAGCAAGGTCGATTTTACTGTTTTTAAACTACAATTCTCCATGATTTTCTCTCGTACATTCATATCTGCTCGATGCGTATCCAAATGTCAACAAATGACGTCACATTTGTATATTTGTATCTATAAAACGAACGTATAAACATAAAAAATGTCTTTAAAATAATTGTCGGACTTTGTCCATTTCATTATATATATATATATATATATATATATATATATATATATATATATATATATATATATATAAAAGATAAAAATATATAAATAAATAAAGTATCTAACATTATGTAGTAAAATTATACGTTATTTATATAGATACATATATTTAAGTAAATGCTGTGTTTATAATGAACACTATGAACAACATTTATCTGACTGAACGTCCGAGAAAATTCATAGAAAATATGCGTTCTCCGACAGGAATCGAACTTGTATCCTATAGCCTGACGTGCCATACCCGTTGAGCGAAATCGTGGTAAATTTGTAAGTTTAAAAAAGCAGTAAATCAAACTTGCTAACCAGCCGATTCCTTCGCAGTTGAACAAGGCATATAAAGAACGTATAACAATATAATATATTAAAATAATGTTTGGACTTAGTCCATTTTCATATTCATATTCATATATATATATATATATATATATATATATATATATATATATATAATTATTTATTTAAAAAAATTATAACATAAATATGTTATAAAATCACTACAAAAATAGCCATTTTGTTTCAACACCCTCAGTGTCTTATCAAGTGATGATGCTGAATGTAAAATAAATGGTTTTAAAAGTTTCAAATTAATTAACGATCCTTCGCATAGGGAAAACGTTGTTACAAAAGCTAGAATGACCAATCAAAATACAAGTATAGGAAAATTCAAAAAGATTGACAACGAAGTCATGTTATAATAGCTATTCAGATCCTTAAAATAGTGGTAATATTAAAAAATAATTTATTCTAACCAATAATTATTAAATTATATGATAAAATTTTATATTAAAATTAAAAACTGCCAATTTTAAAATCCAAATTATATCTGCTCTACTTTGTATTGAGCACACTTTTAAGAATAGTAATTGTTGGTTATTGGAATTGATTACGTATACACCAATTATATACTTGGTTATATATATATATATATATATATATATATATATATATATATATATATATATATATACTTGGTTATATACATATATATATATATATATATATATATATATATATATATATATATATATATATATATATTATTTTCCCCTCGACAGGTTTTAGTTTTTTTAATGACTCATGTTGAATTCCACCCAAAATAAAATAAAAAGGGATTAAAAAAATGAAAATTAAGGCAGTTTATCTCTAAGAAAGCTTTAATTAATGTCTGTGTGACCGGAAGTAGAAAGCTTTTAAAAGAACTCTTTAGGTTCTTGTAACCTCATAAAATATAGACGTTACGCAGGAAAAAAGTCATAACTTTAGTTTTCTATAACATTGTGGGATATTTGTTGTCAAGTATTATCTTATGTGATCTGTTAAACCGGACACGTAAGATATGCGCAACATAAAATAATTTTGCCAAGAAAAATGCAGCGTATTTCTTAAGATGAAGTTATGGCCTCTTTTTCTTAGATATTTTTATCTTTTTTCTGTACATTTAACTTATATATATATATATATATATATATATATATATATATATATATATATATACATACAGTGTAACCCGGATATAAAAGACCCGGATATAAGAGAAAACCGGATATAAGAGAGATTTTCTCTGGTCCCAAATTATTACCATACTTACCTAAACAAAATAGACCAAACCCAGATATAAGAGACTTCTCCTCCGGTCCCGACAACTCTCTTATATCCGGGTTACACTTTATATATATATATATATATATATATATATATATATATATATATATATATGTATATATATTTATATATATATATATAAGTTAAGTGCACAGAAAAAAGATAAAAATGGGTGTGTATACAGTATATGACAGAGCAAGATCTTTAATATTACCTTCAAATATTACCCCATATTAACTTAACTAAAATTTAAGTAGAAGAGATTACCTATCGAGAAACAGTCACGAGTTAAATTCATGAACAAAATTCAAACGGATAGAGATGTCAATTTAATAATCAATAATGAAAATTTTTAAAGAGAATAAAAAAAAGATTACTAGAAGTCAACTTATATTTTAAAATAAAATTTTATTCTTTTAATGTACTTTCTATGAATATTTTTCTAATCGACTCTTTCATAGAAAATCCCAAAATTTTAAAAAAAATTTTAAATCACTAACAAACATCAAATTAAATTATTTGTAGACAGTTTAGAGACATTCAAATATCAAACATTATAATCTTTATGAACCCCCAAAATAACACTTTCAAAGTAAAACAAAATAAAAGCGTCCGTTTCCAACCTTTTTTTACAGAGAAAATTAGTGACAACTTCTCTCATAACTTCCTTCTCTCTTTTTCTCTCTAGGGTTTTTTCTTCTCTACCCCTTCGATATCAATATATAACTTCCGTTAAGTTAACCGTTTAAATGTGTCAATATCTGCTAACTCACTCATGTCTTCTCTCTCCGCCCTCACTTCCTCACTTCGTTAATTTACATATCTTTAATACGGCCCGTCAAAAATGTGTAAATTTTCTTTTCATTTTTTGTTTGGAAGTAAAGTCTGATGATCCGCAGTCAAAAGGGCTGTGGTGAAATAATTTATTACATGGAACCTTAAAGTGGTCTGTTTTTATTTAAATTATTTGCTCTGGATTTACATTGAGCTCTCTGGATTTTATCCTCCTCAGGTTTACCCATACGGATTACCTAGTTTTTCTTAAACTATATATATATATATATATATATATATATATATATATATATATATATATATATGCACTGTTACATTAGAACATGTATATACCCACTACAAAACTGCACATATTGTTTCAACGTTAGATTAATGTTTCTTCAGGCGGGAATCCATGATGGTTTTTACCATGATGGTATTTACTCAACCCCACCCACGAGGTCAGCTTATGACACAAGGTCGGTTTAATGTGGGGAGCTCGAGCGCGTACACCCGGGCTAAGAACAAAAAATTGCCCGCAGCCCCTCCCCCGCAACCGATCCCTCTTTCTGGTGCAATGGGAGGTCGCGGCCTCGTGCAGCTTTTCCCCACCAAGGCTAGCCACCTTTCTGTATACTTTTCCTCAGTTGCAACCCTGTCCTTTGACAGAGGCGCCCCTGAGCCCACTCTGCCCAAAGACAGAGATGCAACTGTGATATGATAAATAGAGTGTTGCAAACTACTCGAGAGAGTAATTTACACAGTAATTTGAGACTTTGAGCACATCAAGAAGAGGTGATAAAAGCAAAATTTTGGACGAGAGTACAGTTAAAGACAGCATGATTTAATTCTTTGAATCTGGAAAGAAATCATCACATTTTGTGCATCCATTTCCAAAAGAGAAAAGGGGCAAAAATGACACATGATTAATCACTTTTACTTTCATTTTAAAGTTGTTTTGCAGGTAAAAACGTTTCCCACCCGAAGAAACATTAATTTAACGTTGAAACAAGATGTACAGTTTTGTAGTGGGTATATACATGTTCTAATGTAACAGTGCATAATAAATATATATTTATTGCTCTACTTTTGTATTCCCTCGTCATTTTCCACCTGAAGAAACGTCACTTTTTAACGTTGAAACAAGAAGTACAGTTTTGTAGTGGGTATATGCATGTTCTAATGTAACAGTGCATAATAAATAAATATTTATTGCTCTACTTTTGTATTGAGCCCTGTTTTAAATTAATATTTTGAACAATGAAATCTTACTCTTCGTTCTTTTACATTTGCATGCATACACACACACACACAAATATATATGAGTATATTTTGACAGCATGTTTTCATTGAGACATGTCTTGTTGAATTATTTAGACATATTCTGACTACTTGTTTTCAATTTTCAATGTCATCATCAGGGTATTGTTTATTACAAGATAAATATTGCAGTGTTCATTATTATCAAAGACAAAAGTGTTGTGTTCATCTGAAAGTTAAATTTCTTAAAAGTGACATGCTATGTCGAAAGTACCCGGATATAAAAGAAATATGTATAAACACTGAGATTTTCTCTCGTTCTTCAATAATGACACCAAAAAGCTTATCCGCGAATATAAAAGGATTTTATTGAAAATAAGTAGACAGAAGAACATGTCTAAATTATTCAACGAAACATGTCTCAATATATATATATTATATATATATATATATATATATATATATATATATATATATATATATATATATATATATATATATATGATTGATGTTACCTTTAGCATCCCGACTCCAGTATTTCGTAGACGGACTCTTTCTGTTTTTATTTTCACCAAACAAACATACAACATTAGAACGGCTCATGATTAAACATAATAGACATTCATTGTCTGTTATATTTAACAATATATGTTTAAATAATGATCTGCTGCCCCAATACACTATGTGTGTGTTTGTGTGTGTCTATGTGCTTCCAAAAAATGCGATACCTAGCGTTTAATATGCATCTTAAAAATGAAAAATATTTCTTGATGTTTTTTTATTTTAAATTTAATTTCAAGCTAATAGAATACTCTGCTGTATTTCAAACTGAATTTAATTTTTTTAAACCGCTAAAATAGGCCATATTGGAAAATCTGTTAATATATAATTCTCCTTATTAAAACTTCTTTCAAAACTAAAATATTCTTTTCTGAAAATTTATTTTAGGAAGATTAACTGATTTAAAGTTTAATTAATCTGAATTAAAACAAATACTATTGACTTTTAGTATCCCAAAAAAAGTCTATTTTAATATGGAGGTGATTATTTTGTATGGTATTGGCACATTTGTCGATAACTTAATGATTGGTATTTTAAGTAAAGGGTACATAACTATAAAAATTACATGACGACAAGAAGGTGAACGCCGTTTTTATATATATTTTTAACTACCGTGTACTGAGAAAAAATTAGGGAAATATTCTAAATAATTTAATACTTTATTGAATTTTAGGTACTGTGACTTTATAGATTCTTTTTGCGGAAATCTTAGAAAATTACAAATAAATGTTATTTTCAATTTTACTAGAGTTAACGTTCTTATTTTCAGATAATGTCGTGTATGAATGTCCGTATTTAAAAAAATCAGTACATTTATATATATACACACACAAATTCTTTTTAAAATACTGGGGATCGCAGAATTGTAGTAAGCCTTTCCATTTATGATTTGTAAATATAGCGTTTACTTAATAATATCACCAAACCGCTACAGATTAATACAGAATATGAAAATATTTAAAAGATTGTAAATTATTCCAATTAAAATTCACAAAAAAAAAAAAAAAAAAAAAAAAAAATCATAACATTTCATAAATTTAAAAAAGTTGGGGTAACTAAATCTCAAAAAAAATTAGCAAGATTTTTTAAAAAAGAAACTTTTCTAAAACAATTTCATTAATTTGTAAATAAGTTCTGAAATTTTCCTTAGAATCCGACAATTACCTTATTTTTGCAAAACTTTACAAATCAATGTGTTTTTCACCGCAGAAGAAAAAACGGTCAAATTGACCAGATTAATTACTTATAGTCAGCTGTTGATGCAAGGAAAACAAAATTTCAACCAAAAGTTTCGAAGTTTCTAAAAACGATAAAAAAAATATATATATATAATTTAATAATAAAAAATTCTTTGGTCTTCTTAATAATTGATAATTTTACTGTTCCTATTGCTTTCTGTAGCCCACAAAAAAAAAAAAAAATGGCGACATCGACCAAATGGTGTCTTTATTTCATGTAAAAACAAAATAAAATAAAATAAAAACAACGAAAACGCAAAACACTTAATTCTTTCCCTTCTTTAAATCACCTACGACTAATTGGAGGGGTCAAGTTTTGCAGTACTACTTAAGCAGGATTGAGAAAAAAGAACTTTAAGATCATAACCATATTTCTCTCCCTCCATCTTTATACGACCCCTCCCACAAATTTCAGTGTATTACAGAAAGAATTTGTTGAAACAGCCAGTCATTTTAGTATTGTCTATTTATTTATTGAATCCCTTTCAATAAGTTACAAGATATTTTTTCATTGTCATTATTTATTTTCTATTTTTTGTTTTTTTAAAAAAAAGCTAAATTAAGATTAAATTTTTATGTCTTTCTGTTTTGTAGATATCTACTCCGAAAATCCAGGCTTAAGTGGAATGATTACATTGAACTCCCAAATAGATGACCGTTTTTTATAAATATAAATTCTACACAACAAATCAGGCAAAAGAAGTTGTTTTTTTTTTCTTATTACTCAACAACAGAATGATAGGCGAAAATACATTTTGTCCATTGACATCAAATATGTGAGAGATGTTCATCGTTCTAGCAGATAGAATCGCTTACAATAGAATCTTGACAATTCATACAATTCTCATCGGAGACGTCATTAAGAAGGAAAGAAAAAAAAGGAAGGAAAGTAATAGAAAGAAGGGAGTAATAAGAAAGAGGAAAATAACGAAAAGAAAGAAAAAGAAAGACAGAGAGAAAGTAAGAAATAAAGAAAGAAGGAAAATCAGAGAAAAAGGAAAGAAAGAGTGAAATAAGAAAAAAAAGAAAAGAAAATTGTCGAAGACAGTGGAAAGGCAAAAATAAAAGAAAGAAAGAAAACAAGGGAATAACAGGAAAAAAAAAACAGACAAACAAAAAACGAAAGAATTACCAGAAAAGAAAGAAAGATAAGAATAAAGAAAAAAAGGAAGTCGAAATTTGTGGAAAAACAAAAATAAAAGAAAGAAAAACAAATATAGTGCAAAAACAAAAAGAAAGTCAAAAATAAAAAAAAGAAAGAAGGAAAGAAAGAAAGAAAATAATGGAACAACAGAAAAAAAAGAAAGAAATGCCAAAAAAAAAAAAAAGAAAAAAAAGAGAAGGATAGAATAAAGAAAAAAAGAAGTCGAAAATTGTGGAAAGATAAAAACAACAGAATGAAAAAAAAAAGACAAAAAGAAAAAAGGAATAATAGAAAGTTAGCAAAGAAAGAAAGAACAAAAAAATAAAAAACGAAAATGATGGAAAGACAGAAAAAGTAAGAAGGAATAGACAAAAAGAAAGAAAGAAAGAAAGAAAGAAAGAAAGATTAAAAAAGAAAGGACACGATAAAGAACAAAAGAAAATACAGTGTAACCCGGATATAAGAGAGTTGTCGGGACGGGAAAAGAAGTCTCTTATATCCGGGTTCATCTTATATCCGGGTTTGGTCTATTTTGTTTAGGTAAGTATGGCTCTAATTTGGGACCAGAGAAAATCTCTCTTATATCCGGGTTTATATTATATCCGGGTTTCTCTTTTATCCGGGTTACACTGTAGAAATTTGAGGAAAGACAAAACTAGAAGAATAAAAAAAAAACCGAAAAAATGGAAAAACAGAAAAAGTAAGAAGGAAAAACGAAATAGGGAACAGATAGAAAGATAGAAAGACAAAAAGAATAAAAACAAAAATAATGGTATAACAGACAAAAGAAAATAATATAAAAAGATTTAATAAACAAAGACGAAAATAATGGAAAGAAAGAGAGAAAAAAATATTGATTTTGTCTTTCAATAAAAGATAAGAAAAAAAAAAAAATACCGCGAGAGGAAGAGTACGGTGTGTCTCTCTAATACAAAGTGAGAGTAATAAATGAGCGAATGCGCGAGATAGATACCGTTTTAGGGAGAAGAGCAGAGAGTGGATGAGTGAGAGAAACGCAAAGAGCGAGTGGT
This sequence comes from Acanthosepion lycidas, assembly GCA_963932145.1. Lineage (NCBI taxonomy): Eukaryota > Metazoa > Mollusca > Cephalopoda > Sepiida > Sepiidae > Acanthosepion > Acanthosepion lycidas. Next base: position 32,935,123 of record OZ010586.1, read on the forward strand.
TAAAAAAAAAACACAAACAAAAAAAACACAAACAAAAAAAACAAGTGACCGCGACTCTTACGGAAATAGTTGAATAAAGAAGGAAAAAGGTTGGCGTGTGTAATTCATCTCAGTGAATGCCAAAGATCCGAAAGTCGAGACAAGATGGAGAGAGAAACAAATAAAGAGAGGGTGTTAGAAAGAGCGTGAAAGAAAGAATGAGCGAGAATTGAAACCGTTGTCATGTGTATGGGAAAGAAAGAAGAAAAGACAGAGAGAGAGAGGGAGAGAGAAAGAGAGATGTCACCAAAGCCGGGGATGTCACCTGTGTTTCCTGTTGTCGCTAAAGAGTAGAATATCTCGTCGCTTCACGCTTCATTCATACGACATCGAACGCGTCAGGACACGTGAAGAAATGAAAACGTGATTTCTGGAAATGTAGAGCGAAAACAAAATCAAGGTCAGGAAAAAGAAAGAGAGAGAAAAATAGTAAGGGAAAAAAAGAAAGAAAGAGATAAAACAAAAGAAAGAGAGAAGAGAATGAAAGGAAATAAGGAAGGAAAATAAGGGGAAAATATTGGAAAGAAAAGAAAGAAAAAGGCGGTAAGCAGAATGAGAAACAATGAAGAGGAAGGAAAGCAGTGAATGAAAGAAGACTAAAACAATGGAAAGAAAGAAAGAAAAGGGAAGGACGTGAAGGAAAGACAACGGAAAATAATGGAAAGAAAGAGAAAAAAAGAAGAAGAAAAATAATGGAAATAATTGAAAAAGAATTATAGAAATAAGAAAGTGAAAGTTTTTTCTTTCACTTTCTTATTTTTATAATTCTTTTAGACGGTGAATAATTGAAAGAAAGAAAGGAAGGAAGGAAGGAAGAAAAAGGAAGGAAGTGGCGAAAAGTAAACGGAAAATAATGAAAAGAAAGAAAGAAAGGAAGGAATGAAGAAAAAGGAAGGAAGTGAATGAAAGAAAAAGGAAGATAATGGAAAGAAAGAAGGAAAAAGAAAAAGAATAACAAATGGAAATAAATAAAAAAGACTATGGAAGGAAGAAAGTGAAAGAAAGAAGACGGCGAATAATTGAAAAAAAGAAAGAAAAAAAGGAAGGAAGTGAAGGAAAGAAAACAGAAAATAATGGAAAGAAAGAAAGAAAGAAAGAAAGAAAGAAAGAAAGAAAGAAGTGACAGAAAGAATAAAAATAATGGAAATAAATAAAAAACAATTATGGAAGGAAGAAAATGAAATAAACAAGACGGTGAATAATTGAAAGAAAGAAAGAGAGAAAGGAAAGAAGAAAGAAAGAAAGAAAGAAAAAGAAAGAAAGTGATGGAAAAAACGGAAAATAATGGAAAGAGAGGAAGAAAAAGGAAGGAAGTGAAGGAAAGAAAACGGAAGAGAACGTTAAAAATATGTGTTTATATCACCAAATGCGTTTGACCCGACCATCAAAACGTTCATGTTGAAAAATTAAACTATAACTACTCAGTAAAATATATTGGAAAGGAAATATATATATATATATATATATATAGAAACAAAACCCATCAAAAACATCTGGCACCCAGCATTAATCTCACTTTATTTAACAATGGAAATAACAATCTAAAAGGTCATTTTTTTTCCATTTTTTTTTTTTTTTTTTTTTTTTATAAACAGGACAACAAGTCGAATTCCAGCCACGTTCGTTTCACGGGGCTCGGAATAAACGCTATTACCATTCAATCAGCATCACAGAACTACATCTTAAAAGACCATCAGGAAAAGAAATTAGCAGAAATTACCAACGAACCCTTTGAAAAGGGCTAAAGAATTAGCCGAAAGTGCTTGCTATAATAGACACTATGGACAATTTTTAGACTCCCTTATTTAAGAATATTAAATTTAAGAATACTAGAAAAACTCAATAAAAAATTTTTTTCAAATTTTGCTTGTTTGTATTCATTTTTATTTTTTGTTTTTTATTTTATTTATTTATTTATTTATTTTTTAATCGGTGTTTTTATTAACGTAGTAAAAATTTGTTTATATCACTTATTTAATAGTTTTGTTTTGGTTTGAGAATTTAATTAAAGCTATTTATTCGATTTTGGGGTTGATTGTTGTAGTTTGTTCTATTATTTTGGCAGGAACAGTTTTTAATTTGTATTTATTTGGGTTGAAAAAAATAAAAACAAGCAAAATAATTTAACCCAAATAAATAAATAAACGACTCCCGGTAAAATAACCGCCATAATAGACTACCCACAATGCACCACTGACCCGTATGTATATAAATAGCCGAGAAAAATAACAGCACACGTGGCCTGACGATTGCATATAGCATGAAACAGACTGTTGCCTTTAAGTGTTGACTTCTATGTTCACTTTTATATTTACACATGCTCTATCTCTGATATTGAGCACTTTATCTCATAAATATAGCACACCTTAAGACTATATTTCTTCATATATATATATATATATATATATATATATATATATATACATACCTTTTCTGAGTTATTTTATAACTCTAAAGGACTCTATGTATTTAGCTCTAAGTTGAGATGATGATGCCTCGATGTTGTGGCCTCCTGATCCATTTTTCCTCTCTACTGTTCACTCTACTATAAACTTAATCAATATTCTTTGGATGGTTCTTGAATGGACTTTGAAGATGGAAGCCAGAGTATGAATTTTGTTATCGTTACTTTCTTACTGAAGGCATGAATGATCTTTTTTTTCTCTCACCATTGCTCAGTTGAGAAGACATAGTGGGGCTGACAAAAAACAATTTTAAACTGTTCCCTTTCTAGCTGAATAACTCAAAGTGTTTTTCAGTGATTCTTACAACAAATGGTATCAAGATGGCTAAACGTCTTATCTGAAAAGATGGAAAAAAAAACTCAATTAGTATAGTGGTTTTTTTTTCTTAGATATTAAACATTTTGTGGGATGGACAATTATGCTGTTACATGATTTGAACAATTGAACACCCGATATATATATATATAACTTAACAATAATAATAATATTTTGAAAAATATAGAAGAAATTCTCTTCTATGTACCGTGTCCCTTCAAGACGTTAGCGATCATGGCTCTCCACAATTTCCTGTCCTTTGCAGCTCTTAATAGATTTTGTCTTGTTATCTTTCCTAAACCCTGTTCCGCCATCCATTGACTCAATCTCGCCAGCTAGGTTAAGCGTTGTTTTCCCCTGTCCCTCTTGCCTCCCACCTGTGAGTATCAAATCGTCCAAACCGTCTTTCCTCATTATATTTTCCCGAGAAATTTACATTGTCGCTTCATGATGTTAAGTGTAAGTGTCTTTTTTGTTTTCATTTTCGCTAAAACTTCATTGTTGCTCACATGTTTGGTCCATGGTATTTTCAACGGCCTTCTGTAGGAGATTGTCTGTCATTCTCTGCCATATAGAAGGCCAGATATCACGTGACTGTTCAATGAATTTAAATGTTTTCAAAGCCATTAACTTTTAAGTTGTCAGAGGACTATTAATTTGAGGTTTTCCCGTATTTAAATTTGTGGGTAGAAGAATTGAACAGAATTAAACCTGTTCGTTTCATCGACAATAAATTGCGCCGGAAAGCAATAAAATTTTAATTAGGCATTTTTTAAAAAAATAGGGCGTCGATTTCCCGGTCAAAATTTATGGACAAGTATAAATTGTTCTTGATTACATATAATGGAAGTTCATATATATATATATATATATATATATATATATATATATATATATATATATATATATATATATATATATAGGCCGACTCCGTGAACAAATTAAAAACATTCCGGGCTGGATTGAAACCTGTAATTTTGGATTTTCATTACTGCAATCGTTTTCGACGATTTTTTACGTGATTTTTTGCGACGAATTTTTTTTGTACGCTGACAATTTTTATAATTTTGAAATAAATATGGGAATAATCGAATTAATTGCTAAATCCAGCGAAGGTCACCCATACAATAAAAATAATTGTTTGTACGAAAGGTAAGGATCTACGTACATCAAACTGTCTTTAAATTAAGATGGCGACAGAAGAATTATCGTTGAACTTTTAAAAGGTAAGCTTAAATATTAATGCAATACTGCAATAACGCAGTGATCAATTTTGAGTTCTATCTCATCTACCTCTCCTTATCTATTGTGATGAAGGCCTAATCAAGAGCCTTCAACAAGAGCTAGTATATATATATATATATATATATATATATATATATATATATATATATATATATATATATATGATCGAAATAAAAGTATAAAACTTAATATTACGAAACATATTAAAAACGGGCGAAGCAACCGGTTTCGCTTCCGCTCTTCAGGCTTCAACGGGAGATTTAAAATTAACACAGAAAAATGTACAATAAAAGGAAGTTGGAAAAAAAAATCTCCCGCTGAAGCCTAAAGAGCGGGAGCGAAACCGGTTGCTTCGCCCGTTTTTAATATGTCTCGTAATATTAAATTTTATACTTTTATTTCGATCATTAAATTTTGTACCTACAAAAATATCTTTAAATATATATATATATATATATATATATATATATATATATATATATTGATACATTTTTTATGTTTATACGTTCTTTTTATAGATACAAATATTTAAGTAAATGCTCTGTTTATAATAAACAGTATTAATGACATTTAGCGGCATGAATGTCGGTTCCGCATAGGATATAGGTTCGATTCCTGTCGGAGGACGAATATTTTCTATGAAAATTTCTCGGACATTCAGACTGGTAAATGTTATTAATACTGTTTATTATAAAACAGAGCATTTACTTAAATATTTGTATCTATAAAAAGAACCTATAAACATAAAAAATGTCTTAAAATAATTGCCGGATTTTGTCCATTTCATAATGTGCGATATATATATATATATATATATATATATATATATATATATATATATCCGATGCAATGAGAACGAAAGTAATATATAATTGAATATAATTCAAAAGAGGGCTCGATGCCGATAGTAGAGCGATAATTATTTATTATAATTTTATCATATAGACAAAACCATTATACTCACTAGAATGCAATTGAAATTATAGTTATTCAGCTAGAAAGGGAAGAGGTTAAAATCGTTGAAATGCACCGAAACGAAATTGCATCTTTGTAGTGAGTAAATTGATAGGTCTGATGATTTGGATTGTGATTACGATTCCAATGTAATAAATTATAACCATGGAATATTAGTGTTTCAGCCTTTTATATTATATTATATACTTACTCTGTCCTGGACATTGAGTTCTATCTGGATTCTAACCTCTTGCGAATTTATATATATATATATATATAATTCATCGAGTCTAGAAGAAACCTCAACAGCAGAAAGAACTGGACGGCCGTCTCGTCCTATATTTGGGACTCATCAGCAGTGCGCATCCACCGAGAATTGAAACCCGGACAGTTACGTTGACAGGCAAACGACGTCATACCAACTGTACTAACGGGCCTCGGTGCCGAAGGGGTAGCGAACTAGACTCGATATTGCGCCGCTCGTTCACATATTCCGTGGTGGAACTCATCCAAGTTTCCTTTACCCATAGGACTGTACCTCCGAGAGCCACGACTACCATCACCAAGCCGCTCCATCCAGAACATTAGAAGCTGGTTCAAGGAAGGATATACAAATGATAGAAATTAGGGAGAATTTGAGATAATTAAGTAATTCATCGAGTCTAGAAGAAACCTCAATAGAATGAAACAGCCTGTCGCCTCTAAGTGTTGACTTCTATGTTCACTTTTATATTTACACGCGATCTATCTCTGATATTGAGCACTTTATTACATAAATATAGCACACCTTAAGACTATATTTCTTCATGTATATGAGGTGTGCTAAGTCAGCACTTAGAGGCGACGGTCTGTTTCATGCTAGACGCAATCGTAAGTCCAAGGGGCAGTTTATACGAATAAGAGTGGGGAGATAACGGTTAGCCCTAGACTTGAACAGGTTAAGATTGTAGTTATCGGGGAAATATCCACTTGGAAGTCAGTTCCACACAGCAGTGATTTATGGGAAGAAGCTGCTGTGGTAAAACTGACTTCCCACCGATGCAATACGGAAGGAATGTGCGTGGTTTGCTACAACATAAATGACATGGCGGTTCCTAGCCGTGGAGGTTAGAAGTGGCGGAACCAAGGAATGTTGTAGGTAGATAGATATTTATATATACATGAAAGTGTACTGAAAAGAAATCCTTTCAACTCAAATTCTGATATTTGATCAGATTTTGAAAATTTGAAATATATGCTATGTATGCAATAATAAGATATTTTAGGATAGATAGATAGATAGATAGATAGATCAGTAGCTTAAAATTTAGTGTCCACCGAAAATCAACTAATAAAAATGATCTCAAAAATTTGTTCTCATAAAAACAAAATAAAATTCGGAATTATCATTGAACTTTACTTAAGAGCACTCGGAATTTACATGAAAAGGAAAAATGCTTCGGGAACAATTTCAAGACACTTCAATACACTATTTCATATTCAATGTGAAACGAAAGGCTCATAAAATATTCCCAAATAGAAAAGCGGCCCCTTCTAGCAAACCCAACGAATCAAAACATATATTGCTCTAACAACTAACCCTATCTCAACTACAACTCAAAAAATGATCTCAACATAAAATTTGTCACAACTACGGTCATAAGATTTAATACAAAACAGAACAATAAGCTAAAACTTAAAAGAGGAATTTACTCTATTACATGTAATTATTGCCACAAAGAATACATTGGAGAAACCTCAAGGAATTTAAATAAAAGATCATATGAATACAAAAGGGCACTTTTTACAAACAAAACATTAATTGGTTGCGAACCATAACAAGACTGACCCCAATTTTGATATGACAAAATTTTACTCGAATTAAAAGAGAAAACACTTCATTAAGACGAAAATGTTTCGAAAATGTTTTAATCGCTAGGTCATCCACATTAAATTTGCGTCCAGGTTCTTACAATGTTTCATCATTCTTAGCAAATCTTTATATTATCGTAGTGCGAGATATTTAATAACAAAAGTGATGGAAACAAACAAAAGCAAAAAGTATCTAAACCGAGTTTGTATAACCAACACACACATATATATATAAAGTAATCTTTAAATAAAATTCCCAGGTAAACTTAGTCTGATCATGTCCAGATGGACGAAACGTGTCACACGAAAACATTTTCCCAAAACAGATAGATATGAACAGACTGATATATATATATATATATAAAATGATCCACATACAGCCTTTTTCGCTTTATCACCGCTCATCATTGCGGCTAGGCAGCCGATTGCTTCAAGCCAGGATCGAAACTCGACCGATTTAGCATTAGTCCGAGATTCTACCCCTAAGCTATCGGTACACGGTAGAAAAAGGAAATTTCAATGTATAATATACGTGGTGTATACAAACCCCAGTAGCCAAGAGTGTTCAATTCATTACTGAAGAGAGTTGCGTAAATTGCAGGAGCAGGCATTATTTTTAAAATTACCTTTAATCGACCAACGACAGCATAAGTATATGAATTTGAAAAATCACCCTCAACACTACCCGGGTTTCAACCTTACGATCTCATCAGGTGGTTAATGGTAAATAATTAATTTGGAGCACGATTCAATCCCGCTTATATAATTTGGCATTATAAAGTAAAATTATCAGAAAAGGGGAGGGGTGAGTAAAGAGTGGGAAGAACCGGAAAAGTGAGGAAAAATTTCGCAAATGCAACCATTCGGGTTCGTATTTAGCCAGAGTATGTTTATTGACGTGTCTGCATTTGGACATCAGTTCAGATCTTTCATTCAATAACTTCTCCATTCACCATTATTAATTAAATTCAATATCCCTCTTCAATTTAATGGATGAAGCCACTCAAATTTAGTGAGAATTATTTTGGACTCGTCGGTGTAATTGTGTGAAATAGAAAGTTGTCATGCTCATCTACGTTCGTCCTTCACTGCTCTTTGTCACGTTTTTGACTGTTTACGTCTACTGAGCTTTTCTTTTGTATTTTGTTACGTGTGCTGAAGAGGAACGGCCACCGTTTATTTCAGGCAATGAAACTGATAGCAGTACCCTCTGTTGTGGAGACGATCAATAAAGCAGACCATCTCCCTTTGACAACAGACGTTAAGAGAAGAAAAATTATTGTTGTCAGCATGGACGTGACGGGGGAGTCCCTGAAGAGCCATAATATTACGGTCAAAGTATTGGCCCGTAGATCCAATGCCATGTGGAACATCATGTTGACGGCGACATAGAGTTAAAGATTTTGGCCAGCATTCTGTCAGAGCGTTTTGTAGCCAGTTGCCGGGAGTTTGTTGGGACGCGAGTAGACTTGTGCTGTGAAGTGACGAACAATTCAGAGTAACCTGGATCTGATCCTAGGGAGTGTAGAGGACGACGATAAAGCCGTGCTGATTAATTTAGATCAGTCCAAGGAAGGGTCGACCATTAGTACCGCTGGATTCAAACCTGACTTCTGCAAGTAGATCAACCTCCTGTATCGCTCCCCTATTGCTGTTGTACAAGTGAACGGAAAACGCCCGCGCGTTTTTGCGCTGTCACTCTTTCAGCTTGCGGTTAGGTACCTGGAAGGTGGTCGCGTTTCCGGGGCCCTTTAGTTGGACAGGGTCCCGTCCGCATTCTTGGAGTGTGAGTCGGGTGCGGTTTATAGCTGAAGATTGGCTTCGACGGCGGTTGTCCGTAAAGGGTAAGGATGAGGCGTGTGCCACTTAGGCTTTTCCTCTTATCTTTTATCGATTGGCAGTACTTCCTCTCTGCAAGAACCGAAAGCGAGGTCATTGGGGCCTTTGTGGTTATCTCCTTCATGGGTATCGCGTTAAATTTGAGTGGACACATCCATTAAACTGAAGCGTGGCTGTTGATGATTTTAATTAATAATGGGGAATAGACAAGTAGTTGAATGAAAAGTCTGAAGTAATGTCCAAATGCAGACACGTTAATAAACATACTCTGGCCCAATAAGAAGCCGGATGATCATATTTACAAATTTCTTTTCTTTCTCTCTCTTCCGGTTCTCCCCACTCTCTCCTCAACCCTCACTTTCTGATAATTTTATTTTATGGCGCCAAGTTATATAAGCAGGATTGAATAGTACTCCAAATTAATTATTTGCCAGATCAGATATAAATATATTAGTGTATATACGTAATATCAAACGTCGATAACACTACCTCGAGTTTCATACAGTTAATATAATCTTCAGGGACTGTATGAAACTCCGAGTCGTGTTATCGACGTTGGATATTATGTATATTCACAAATGTATACATATAGCTCTGCTTCATAACATTGAGCACTGTATTTATAATACCTTAGGAATGAATTTAATTACATAAGTGCTAGTATTTGTGCGTGTATTTACATTTTTTCCTACTCATTCCTATATATATATATATATATATATATATATATATATATATATAATTTATTCGAAAATTATAACATAAATATGTTATAAAATCACTACTAAAATGGCCATTTTGCTTCAACACTTCTGGTGTATTATAAAATGATGATGTTGAATTGATAAGACCCGAGATGTGTTGAAACAAAATGGCTATTTTTGTAGCGATTTTATAACATATTTATGTTATAATTTTCGAATAAATTATATTTGCGCTACTCTATATTGAGCACTCTATTAACAGTAGTGATTGTTGGTTATTGGAATTTATTCTGTATACGCCAAGTTCAAGGAAGACATTTGGGTCACTCACATAACGAAAAAAAAGAATGCCTAATATGGAGAATATTTAACATTGAAAAACATCGAAAAATTAATTCCTTTTAATAATATTTGGAAATATCCACTCTTTGCCTGATGAAGGTCGCGAGACCGGAAACTCGTGTAGCAAAATTATGGAAAATAAAGCATAATATATTTTGCAAAAAAAAAAAACGTTTGCGGTTTCTCTCTTTTTTTTATTATACACACTTTTCTCTCGTTGGAACTACTATAACCTCTTTCCTTATATATATATATATATATATATATATATATATATATATATATATATATATATATATATATATATATCTGTGTGTGTGTGTGTGTATGTGTGTGTGTCTGTAAGAGAGAGTGAGAGAGATAGATACATAGATAGATAAACATCCTGACATAGATAGATAGATAGATAGATAGATAGATAGATAGATAGATAGATAGATAGATAGATAGATATGATTAGACTGAGCTCGATCTATTGATACATAGATAGATATGGACTGAGATATATAGATAGATAGGCAGATATTAACAGACTGGGATAGATAGATAGATGTGAACAAACTGATATATATATATATATATATATATATATATATATATATATATATATATATATATATATGAGATAGATACATGGATAAACAGCCTGACTTAGAGAGATAGATAGATATGAATAGATTTAGATAGATAGATAGATAGATAGATAGATAGATATGAATAGCCTTAGATAGATAGATAGATAGATAGATAGATAGATAGATATGAATAGCCTTAAAGAGATAGATAGATAGATAGATAGATAGATAGATATGAATAGCCTTAGATAGATAGATAGATAGATAGATAGATAGATAGATAGATATGAATAGCCTTAGATAGATAGATAGATAGATAGATAGATAGATAGATATGAGTAGACATAGATAGGTGAACTATGACGTCTCGTCTAATTTCAAGTTACCCGACACCAAGCAAAACGATAAAAAATTTAAGAAATTAACCGGCTTTGTTGACTGGCGCTATAAAAATTTTCAATAACTCTTGGCCAATTCGTGCTGTACATTGACATTCTTTTCCCAATGACAATCGGGCAATCGTATAAATAAATAATAATAAACTTATACAAGGACCATAAAGTAACGAAAAGGACGGAAGCGGTGTGCCAATATTGTAACAACGGGTGGAAGGTGAAGGTCACGAAGGAATATAAATGAACAGAAATCATTTAATAATGACAACATGAATTATAAACTGCTCTCTATTTGTCTACTTGTCTGTCTCCATCACTCTGTCCGTCTGTCTATCTATCTCTTTGTCTCCCAGTCTCTCTATGTCTTTCTATCTCTCTATCTGTGTCTCTCATTAACTTCCTATTCTTCTCTGTTTCTTTCTATCCTAGTCTATCTATTAGGTTGGTGCAAAAATAATGACGTAATAATGTCGTTTTTTGACGTCAAAAAATACGTCAAAAAACGACATTATTACGTCATTGCACCAACCTAATATCTATCTATCTATCTATCTATCTATCTATCTATCTATCTATCTATCTATCTATCTCACTTCTTGTCTGTCTCTCACTTTTTCTGTACCTCTGTCTGTTTTTCTGTCCATTTTTTACCTTTTATCTATCCCTTCGTATTTATATGTCGCCCATTGTCTGTCTTCCTTCTGTCTAACTCTGCCGACCTGTCTCTCTCCATCTCTTCTTTTCTCTCTCCCTCTTTCTAGCCATCTGTCTTTCTATCTATCCCTTTATTTGTCACACTTTGTATGTATGTCTGTCGCTTCTTGTATATTTAAAAAAAATCTCGCATTAACTTCTAGTCCCTCTCTGTTTCTATCTATCTATCTATCTATCTATCTATCTATCTATCTGCATCTTTTTGTTTGTATCTCTCTTTGACTGTCCCTGTCTTTGTCAGTCTTTCTAGCTATCTCTTTTTGAGTGTCTTTTTATCTATCCCTTTGTCTATATGTCTCTCCTTTTTTCTTCTTGTCTGTCTTTCTATTTCTCTCTCATCTTCCTCTCTCTCTTTTTGCCTATTTGCCTCTCCCACTTTGCCTCTATTTGCACTTTGTCTCTCTCCCTTTCTCTCTGTGTGTGTCTATATATATATATATATATATATATATATATATATATATATATATATTTGTCTTTCTAGGTACCTACCTCTTTGTCTGTCTCTCGTCTGTTTTTCTGTCTCTCATCAAATTCTTGTCTCCTCTCTTTTTGTTTGCTTGTCTCTTTATATATATATATATATATATATATATATATATATATATATATATATATATATATATATATATATATATATATATATATAATGAGAAGGAACAGTCAGATTAAGAATCAACAGTTCTTCAGCATTTACTTTTTTAAAACAATTGCTCGATACAACGTTGATCATAATATTTTAATAAGATATTTTACATTGAGACACGGAAATTTCTGT